>JAGFBZ010000134.1:0-590044 GCA_018398805.1 Hirundichthys speculiger
CCACCACCGGGACCACCGGGACCACCGGGACCACCAGGACCCCCACCAGGGGACCACCCGGGTGACCACCGGGACCACCGAGACCACCAGGACCACCAGGACCACCGGGGCCACCGAGACCACCGGGACCACCGGGACCACCGAGACCACCGAGACCACCACCACCGGGACCACCGGGTCCACCGGGACCACCAGGACCACCAGGACCACCGGGACCACCGGGTCCACCGGGACCGCAGCGCCTCGTCTCAAACACCTTCCAGACCCGAGCTGCAGGACGGAGGGAATTACCCAGCAGCCCGCAGGAGCTCCTGGCGGTGGAAACTCCACGCCGCTCCACTTCCTGTGGGCTCCCAGCGCCGGTTCGCTGCCCAGGAGCGCCGGCGGTGGAAAAGCTCACGTGTGAGCATTTATGATGGAGAATGAATTCGCTGCCACTCAAATGGACTCATGGACGTCACCACCAGGTTCTGGTTTTCCAGATGTTATTGTCATCAGTTAGACGCAGGTCAGATCCAGAACTCCTCAGATCCAGAACTCCTCAGATCCAGGACTCTTCAGATCCAGGACTCCTCAGATCCAGAACTCCTCAGATCCAGAACTCCTCAGATCCAGAACTCCTCAGATCCAGAACTCCTCAGATCCAGGACTCCTCAGATCCAGAACTCCTCAGATCCAGAACTCCTCAGATCCAGGACTCAGATCCAGAACTCCTCAGATCCAGACTCCTCAGATCCAGACTCCTCAGATCAGAACTCAGATCCAGAACTCTCAGATCCAGATCCAGAACTCCCTCAACTCCAGATCCAGAACTCCTCAGATCCAGAACTCTCAGATCCAGACTCCTCAGATCCAGAACTCCTCAGAACTCCTCAGATCCAGGACTCCTCAGATCCAGAACTCCTCAGATCAGACTCCAATCCAGAACTCCTCAGATCCAGAACTCCTCAGATCCATAACTCTCAGATCCAGAACTCAGATCCAGAACTCCTCAGATCCGAACTCAGATCCAGAACTCCTCAGATCCAGAAACTCCTCAGATCCAGACTCAGATCAGAACTCCTCAGATCCAGGACTCCTCTCCAGGACTCCTCAATCCAGAACTCCTCAGATCCAGAACTCAGATCCAGAACTCCTCAGATCCAGGACTCTCAGACCCAGAACTCTCAGATCCAGAACTCCTCAGATCCAGAACTCCTCAGATCCAGAACTCCTCAGATCCAGAACTCCTCAGATCAGATCCCAGAACTCTCAGATCCAGACTCTCTCCGCTCCGGTTCCTGGTGATCCTTCACGCTGGACGTCTTCTTGGTTCCTGAAGATGCTTCAGCTTCCATCCAGACGGCTTCATCAGCTCCTCGGTCATCAGCTTCTGGAGGAAAACAGTCCATCTGTGACTCAGAACCATCTGGACCAACAGAACCAATGTTGACCTGACTGTGACAGGTAGGTCTTGAAGAAGAAGTCCTGATCTGGTGTCCTGGTTTCTGATGGGTTCCTGCCTGAAGGGACTTTGTTGATCTGATGATCACTTCTCATCAGCAGACGAAGGGAAACGTATATTTGTGGTTGCAGGTGCTGGATCAGGTGCTGGATCAGGTGCTGGATCAGGTGCTGGACCAGGTGCTGGACCAGGTGCTGGATCAGGTGCTGGACCAGGTGCTGGATCAGGTGCTGGACCAGGTGCTGGATCAGGTGCTGGACCAGGTGCTGGACCAGGTGCTGGATCAGGTGCTGGATCAGGTGCTGGACCAGGTGCTGGACCAGGTGCTGGATCAGGTGCTGGATCAGGTGCTGGACCAGGTGCTGGACCAGGTGCTGGATCAGGTGCTGGATCAGGTGCTGGACCAGGTGCTGGATCAGGTGCTGGACCAGGTGCTGGATCAGGTGCTGGATCAGGTGCTGGACCAGGTCAGGTGCTGGATCAGGTGCTGGATCAGGTGCTGGACCAGGTGCTGGATCAGGTGCTGGATCAGGTGCTGGACCAGGTGCTGGATCAGGTGCTGGACCAGGTGCTGGATCAGGTGCTGGACCAGGTGCTGGACCAGGTGCTGGACCAGGTGCTGGACCAGGTGTTTCCACAGCTCTGCTTCAGATGTTCTTCCTGGACCTCCTCTAATCTTTCTGCTTATGTTTTAGACCGTCATGATGTCCCAGTTCTCTCAGAGACGTGGAGAGATATGAGGACCTCAGTCATCCTGGTCCATCCTGAGATACGTCCTTGCAGAAACATCTGCAGCCCAGCAGCTGTTTGCTCTTCCAGAACCTCTAGAACCTCTAGAACCTCAGAACATCACTGGTCCAGTAGGTGCTGAGATGTTCTAGAAGGTTCTAGATGGGAGCTCTGAAGGCTGCTGAGATAAACTGGATTCAGATGAAACATGTCGTTCAGAGCAGGAGGTCCGTCCTGGTCGTGAAGGTGTTGTGGAGAACCAGAACCAGAGCGGCCCGAGTTTGTTTTAATGAACTAAATCCAGAAGCTTCTCCGTGTCGGGTCGTATGTGCACATGAACACGGGTCTGAGCTGTAATCAGATTACCGCAGCTCTGAGCCAACACGTGTTTCTGCTTTGGGCCGGGCCGGCTGGAGCCAGACTGTTTACTCTGAGACGCTGTCAGAGTCGGGTTTCCTGCTGGAGTAAACTCAGCCGGGCCGTCTGCGGGTCCATCAGAACCCAGAGGAAGACCTCCGGAAACCACCGTCTTTGTTTCCTCCGTAAACAGACGAGTCCTCTGCTGCTGTCATCGCTCCTCTCTGCTACAGCTAAACATCCTCAGAACCTCCAGGCCCACTGGACCGCTGAGGATCGGTCCTCCAGAACACGTCCAGATGTTGATGAGCAGACAGGAACCAGACAGGAACCAGACCGGAACCAGGCAGGAATCAGGCAGGAACCAGGCAGGAACCAGGCAGGAACCAGCAGAACCATGGAACCAGGCAGGAGGACCGGAACCATACAGGAACCGATCAGGAACCAGACAGGAACGTCAGGAACAGGAACCAGACACAGGAACCAGAGAACCCAGGAACAGGACAACAGGAACCAGGACAGGAACCAGGCAGGAACCAGACAGGAACCAGACAGGAACCAGCAGGAACCCAGGAACCAGGACAGGAACCAGCAGGAACCAGGCAGGAACCCAGGAACCAGACAAGGAACCAGACAGGAACCAGACAGGAACCAGACAGGAACCAGGCAGGAACCAGACCGGAACCAGGCAGGAACCAGACAGGAACCAGACAGGAACCAGGCAGGAACCAGACCGGAACCAGGCAGGAACCAGGCAGGAACCAGGCAGGAACCAGACAGGAACCAGACAGGAACCAGGCAGGAACCAGACAGGAAACCAGACAGGAACCAGACAGGAACCAGACAGGAACCAGGCAGGAACCAGACAGGAACCAGGCAGGAACCAGACAGGAACCAGACAGGAACCAGGCAGGAACCAGGCAGGAACCAGACAGGAACCAGACAGGAACCAGACAGGAACCAGACAGGAACCAGGCAGGAACCAGACAGGAACCAGACAGGAACCAGACAGGACAGACAGAACCAGCAGGAACCAGGACAGGGACCCCAGGAAGGCAGGAACCAACAGACCAGACAGGAACCAGGACAGGAACAACAGGCAGGAACCAGGAACAGACAGGAACCAGACAGGAACCAGGACAGGAACCAGGACAGGAACCAGACAGGAACCAGAGCAGGAACCAGGAACAGGGAACCAGGCAGGAACCAGGCCGGAACCAGGCAGGAACCACAGGAACAGGAACAACAGGAACCAGGCAGGAACCAGACAGAAACCAGGCAGGAACCAGACAGGAACCAGACAGGAACCAGGCAGGAACCAGACCGGAACCAGGCAGGAACCAGGCAGGAACCAGGCAGGAACCAGGCAGGAACCAGACAGGAACCAGGCAGGAACCAGACAGAAACCAGACAGGAACCAGACAGGAACCAGACAGGAACCAGACCGGAACCAGACAGGAACGTGAAACCGGGCTGAAGGACAAACAGACGCATTTACGTTTCTGTGTCTGTACCAGAAACCGTCACCGATCAGGAACCGATCAGGAACCGATCAGGAACCGATCAGGAACCTGTACTGCACCTTCTCTGGGTCCGTTTGGGTCGTCATCAGAATCTCCACTGGGTTTCATCGAAGCTTTCTCAGGACCTGAACAGGAAGTCCGGCAGGTCTGACTGGGGCTGGTTGGGACTCTGGACTGGATCAGGTTCTGAATGTGGTCTGAGGTCTGGAGATCAGGTTTACCTGGACAAGACCTGGACTCTTCCTCTGGGTTTCACTGGAGCTTGATTAGGGACTCCTGGTCCTGGTCCTGGTCCTGGTCTGGTTCAGGTTTAACCAGGTGTGATTCCAGGTTTAATTCCAAGTATGTTTCAAGGTGTGATTCCAGGTGTGATTCCAGGTGTGATTCCAGGTGTGTTTCCAAGTGTGTTTCCAGGTGTGATTCCAGGTGTGATTCCAGGTGTGTTTCCAGGTGTGATTCCAGGTGTGATTCCAGGTGTGTTTCCAGGTGTTTTCGGGTGTGATTCCAGGTGTGTTTCCAGGTGCGTTTCTAGGTGCGTTTCCAGGTGTGATTCCAGGTGTGTTTCCAGGTGTGTTTCCAGGTGTGATTCCAGATTTGATTCCAAGTGTGTTTAAAGGTGTGTTTCCAGGTTTGATTCCAAGTGTGTTTAAAGGTGTGTTTCCAGGTGTGATTCCAGGTGTGATTCCAGGTTTGATTCCAAGTGTGTTTCCAGGTGTTTCCAGATGTGATTCCAGGTATGTTTCCAGGTGTGATTCCAGGTGTGTTTCCAGGTGTGATTCCAGGTGTGTTTCCAGGTGTGATTCCAGGTATGATTCCAGGTGTGTTTCCAGGTGTTTTCAGGTGATTCCAGGTGTGTTTCCAGGTGTGATTCCAGGTATGTTTTCACGTGTGATTCCAGGTGTGTTTCCAGGTGTTTTTTAAGGTGTGATTCCAGGTGTGTTTCCAGGTGTGATTCCAGGTATGTTTCCAGGTGTGTTTCCAGGTGTTTCCAGGTGTGTTTCCAGGTGTGATTCCAGGTGTGATTCCAGGTGTGTTTCCAGGTGTGATTCCAGGTTTGTTTCAAGGTGTGGTTCCAGGTGTGATTCCAGGCATGTTTCCAGGTGTGATTTCAGGTGTGTTTCCAGGTGTTATTCCAGGTGTGATTCCAGGTGTGATTCCAGGTGTGTTTCCAGGTGTTTTCAGGTGTGATTCCAGGTGTGTTTCCAGGTGTGATTCCATGTTTCCAGGTGTGTTTCCAGGTGTTTTCAGGTGTGATTCCAGGTGTGTTTCCAGGTGTGTTTCCAGGTGTGATTCCAGGTGTGTCGGGGCTCAGCAGGGTTCTGCCAGGTGGGGTCAAAGGTTGGATCCAGCCTGATTCTGACTCTGGGACGTTTCCTGTGAAACAAAAAGATAAATAAAGAGTTTTCCCTCCAACCTGGACTGAAGCATCAGAACATCTCCAGAAACACTCCAGAACAAATCAGATCTGAGGAGCTGAGTCATGTGACGCAGCCCAGGATGCCATCAGTAATATTCTTTTGACAATTTTTATCAGTTTAAAATGAATAATATGATACACTGGCACTGCTGTAAACCCGTGATGACATCACAGAGGGCGTGTCCAGTTCGTCCTCTACAGCAGGCTGGTTGCCTGCTGTGGTTTTGGCTCCGCCCACTTGAGTGATTGGTGAGCTGCTGTGAGTGACAGCTCAGAGAGAGCAGGAGAGCAGTTGGAGTCATTTTAAGAGTCTTTCTGTCTTTAAACGTTTCCATGTGTGAGGCACATGTCCTTCAGCACACACACACACACACACACACACACACACACACACACACACTTGCTGGTCGAGTGTTTTTGCTCTTTTCGGCTGCTTTTGTCCAGCAGGTCATTAAACACACCACACGCTCTGGTGGAGGCCAACAATAACAGCTGATAAACCCGGTCCAGCTCATTTCTCTGGGTCTCTGTGGCCAGCGTTGCCATCTCTGTGAGGACCGGCGCTGGCTTCTGAGCTTCTCTTCAGCGGAGCGGGTCCAGTTCAGGGATACACGTCTGTGATCCGGCTCCGGTTTCCCAGAGCGAAACTGAAGATCTGAAACTGAAGATCTGAGGATGTGATTCAGGTGAGGACTCTGAGAGGTCCTGCAGAGATCCTGGGTCCCCACAAGCTCAGCAAAACACACAGGTGTGTGTGTGTGTGTTCAGGTTGTGGAATTTCCCCGCGGTGCGTCTGCGTGTTCACGGACGTCGTGCCAAGAACGCACACGCCCAGTTTCCCGTCAGGACCGGCCAATCAGAGGAGCCGCAGCGAGCCGTGACCGCTGACCCACCGTCCTCCGCTCATAAAAGCGCCGCTCCTCCTGAAACCAAGCGATCGATCCCGGCCGCCTCCTCAGCAGAGGCCCGGCAGAGGTCAGAGGGCAGAGGTCAGAGGTCAGAGGTCAGAGGTCAGAGGTCCAGCACGCTGCCCCGGACCCTGCAGTCCTCCAGTCCAGCAGCCAGGCAAACCAGCTCCAGTTTCTGTAGAGAGACGATGCAACAAAAGACCAAACAAAACTGTTTATATGAACAAAAACCTCAGAAGAAGGAAAGAAAACAGGAGGAACTGAAGACACGTCCTGCAGGTCCTCCTGCAGGTCTGCAGGTCCTCCTGCAGGTCCTCCTGCAGGTCCCCCTGAAGGTCCTCCTGCAGGTCCCCCTGAAGGTCCTCCTGCAGGTCCTCCTGAAGGTTCTCATGAAGGTCCCCCTGCAGGTCCTCCTGCAGGTCTGCAGGTCCTCCTGCAGGTCCTCCTGCAGATCCTCCTGAAGGTCCTCCTGCAGGTCTGAAGGTCCTCCTGCAGGTCCTCCTGCAGGTCTGCAGGTCCTCCTGCAGGTCCTCCTGCAGGTCCTCCTGCAGATCCTCCTGAAGGTCCTCCTGCAGGTCTGAAGGTCCTCCTGCAGGTCCTCCTGCAGGTCTGCAGGTCCTCCTGCAGGTCCTCCTGCAGATCCTCCTGCAGGTCCCCCTGAAGGTCCCCCTGCAGGTCCTCCTGCAGGTCCTGCAGGTCCTCCTGCAGGTCCTCCTGCAGATCCTCCTGAAGGTCCTCCTGCAGGTCCTCCTGCAGGTCCTCCTGAAGGTCCTCCTGCAGGTCTGAAGGTCCTCCTGCAGGTCCTCCTGAAGGTCCTCCTGCAGGTCCTCCTGAAGGTCCTCCTGCAGGTCTGGTCCGTTCTTCTTCTCCTTCGGTTCTTTGAGTTCAGACCAGCTCAGGGTCCAACCAAAGACCTCGTCCATGAGGTCTCCTCAGACCTGCCAGTAGGTTTCCTCATAAACTCAGGTAGACTGGTAAATTCTAATTTGATTTTAAAATTGAATTAAAATTTAGTTTAGTGAAATTCATGATTTTATGATGAAATGGGACAAATATAAAAAATAAAGTTTCAGTTTTGAGAAATTAATTACTTTCCAACACAAACATGTTGGAAACCGATTGTTGGTTCAGTCATTAAACCGGTCATTGGTCCGGGCGTCAAACCGGTCGTTGGTCCAGTCGTTGGTCCAGTCGTTGGTCCGGTCGTTGGTCCAGTCGTTGGTCCAGTCGTTAGTCCAGTCGTTGGTCCGGTCGTTGGTCCAGTCGTTGGTCCGGTCGTTGGTCCGGTCGTTAAACTGGTCGTTGGTCCAGTCGTTGGTCCAGTCGTTGGTCCGGTCGTTGGTCCGGTCGTTGGTCCGGTCATTAAACCAGTCGTTGGTCCGGTCGTTGGTCCGGTCGTGGTCCGGTCGTTGGTCCGGTCATTAAACCAGTCGTTGGTCCGGTCGTTGGTCCGGTCGATGGTCCGGTCGTTGGTCCGGTCATTAAACCAGTCGTTGGTCCGGTCGTTGGTCCGGTCATTAAACCAGTTGTTGGTCCGGTCGTTGGTCCGGTCGTTGGTCCGGTCATTAAACCAGTCGTTGGTCCGGTCGTTGGTCCGGTCGTTGGTCCGGTCGTTGGTCCAGTTGTTGGTCCGGTCGTTGGTCCGGTCGATGGTCCAGTCGTTGGTCCGGTCGTTGGTCCGGTCGATGGTCCAGTCGTTGGTCCGGTCGTTGGTCCGGTCGATGGTCGGTCATGGGTCCGGTCGTTGGTCCGGTCGTTGGTCCGGTTGTTGGTCCGGTCGTTGGTCCGGTCGTTGGTCCAGTCGTTGGTCCGGTCGTTGGTCCGGTCGTTGGTCCAGTTGTTGGTCCAGTTATTAAACCAGTCGTTGGTCCAGTTGTTGGTCCAGTTGTTGGTCCGGTCGTTGGTCCGGTCGTTGGTCCGGTCGATGGTCCGGTCGTTGGTCCGGTCGTTGGTCCGGTCATTGGTCCAGTCGTTGGTCCGGTCGTTGGTCCGGTCGATGGTCCGGTCGTTGGTCCGGTCGTTGGTCCGGTCATTGGTCCAGTTGTTGGTCCGGTCGTTGGTCCGGTCATTAAACCAGTTGTTGGTCCGGTCGTTGGTCCAGTCGTTGGTCCGGTCGTTGGTCCAGTCGTTGGTCCGGTCGTTGGTCCGGTCGTTGGTCCGGTCGTTGGTCCGGTCATTGGTCCAGTCGTTGGTCCAGTCGTTGGTCCGGTCGTTGGTCCAGTCGTTGGTCCGGTCGTTGGTCCGGTCGTTGGTCCAGTTGTTGGTCCAGTTATTAAACCAGTCGTTGGTCCAGTTGTTGGTCCAGTTGTTGGTCCGGTCGTTGGTCCGGTCGTTGGTCCGGTCGATGGTCCGGTCGTTGGTCCGGTCGTTGGTCCGGTCATTGGTCCAGTCGTTGGTCCAGTCGTTGGTCCGGTCGTTGGTCCAGTCGTTGGTCCGGTCGTTGGTCCGGTCGTTGGTCCAGTTGTTGGTCCAGTTATTAAACCAGTCGTTGTTGGTCCAGTTGTTGGTCGGTGTTCGTTGGTCCGGTCGTTGGTCCGGTCGTTGGTGGTCCGGTCCGGTCGTTGGTCCGGTCGTTGGTCCGGTCATTGGTCCCAGTCGTTGGTCCGGTCGTTGGTCGGTCGGTCGATGGTCCGGTCGTTGGTCCGGTCGTTGGTCCGGTCATTGGTCGGTCAGTTTGGTCCGGTCGTTGGTCCGGTCATTAAACCGTTGGTCCGGTCGTTGGTCCGTCGTTGGTCCGGTCGTTGGTCCAGTCGTTGGTCCGGTCGTTGGTCCGGTCGTTGGTCCAGTCATTGGTCCAGTCGTTGGTCCGGTCGTTGGTCCGGTCGTTGGTCCGGTCATTGGTCCGGTCGTTGGTCCGGTCGTTGGTCCGGTCGTTGGTCCAGTCGTTGGTCCGGATGTTGGTCCGGTCCGGTCCGGTCCTTAAACCAGTCATTGGTCCGGTCCGGTCGTTATTCTGGTCTTTAAGTCGTCTGCTCGTCTGTTTGCTCGTTTCATTTACTTTAATCGTCTCATGAACACGATCTGGACTCTGGTTCCCTCTGAACGTGTCTCAAACATCCAGCTGAGCTGCTGAGTGATGGGGGGGGGGGGGGGGGGGGTCTCTGATCCTGGACTCAGAGACCCCCCCCCCCACTCAGAGGGGGGGAGGGGGTCCATATCCTGGACCATCCTGTTCTGATAGAGTTTATGGCCTGAAGCACTGATGTGTTGGAGGAACTGAGGCTCCTCCTAAGTTCAGTCCCGGGACACGAGCTTGGATCAAAAGACCAGGATCCATCTGGAATCAGAACCAGCTGCTGGATCAGGACCAGGAGAGGACTGAACGGTAACAGAGCTGGACACCATCTTCATGACTGAGCCAGCAGAGGTGTCGCTTTCAGAACCTGGATCTGTTCTGATCCGGGGGTTTTAAAGATTGAGGTTTGAAGTTCTGGACTGGACTGAAGACAACACCCGGAGAAACCTGATCCAGGAACCAGAGCAGCTCACATATTTGAGGTTCCACACAAAAATCTGAAGATCGCCGCCTCCAGTTCTGGCTGAGAGGCTCAGAGACGACCCAGAGGAAGGACCCGGACCAGGACCAGGACCAGGAAGGACCAGGACCAGGAAGGACCAGGACCAGGACCAGGACCAGGACCAGGACCAGGACCAGGACCAGGAGACCATCCAGAGGAGACCAGAGTCTCAGGTCCGTGACAGCAGAGCCGTCACCGAAACGACGCTTAGATCCAGCTGAAACAGGAAACTCACTCACAGACGAGGCGGCTGCTTTTAGAAATATGAATCATGAATGCAGATGTGTTCCAGATGTTCTCCGAGAGCAGGATGGAGTCAGAACCAGTAGCAGATTCTGTTCCAGCAGAACTTCCAGCACCGCAGCCCGTTCACCGAATCTGAGATACGAAAGTCTTCCAATGTTAATGAAAATACAGCGACGCCTCCTGAACCGAACGAGGAGGAAATAAAACGCTGCACAATCAGGATTAAATTTGTTTAGTTTCTGCTGGAAATGAGGAATAAAAACTGGAAACGTGGACTGAAATAATCCAGATGGCTGCAGTTCCTCCACCGACCACTAGAGGCTGCAGTTCCTCTACTGACCACTAGAGGCTGCAGTTCCTCTACCGACCACTAGAGGCTGCAGTTCCTCTACTGACCACTAGAGGCTGCAGTTCCTCTACCGACCACTAGAGGCTGCGGTTCCTCTACCGACCACTAGAGATATACATATATTTCTGTTTTATTAATATTTTAATAACTAATTTATTAGTTACTCTCCTGTTTCCAGGCCTGTAGCCTGACATGCTGTGGCCTTCTAACACAGCTAAACTAAATATTTGTTGTTTGCTGTTTACTAAAATAACCATCTAATAAATGTATATAGTGTAACATCAGCCAGCATCAGAGGTTAGGATGACCTGAGGTAAGATAAGATGACTAATATTGGAAGCACTTATTAAGAGAAAAGTAATGGTTCAGGTACAGAACCCTGAGGAACACCAAGATGAGAGACAGAGTTCAGGTTTAGGGTTCAGACCCAGGAGACTCCTACAGGTAAAACCTTTATAAGATTCCCAATAAATCCAGAATAAAACTAACTTCAAAAAAATCCAATAAACAAAGGGATGGTAGGACAGGAAGGATCAGGTACATGGACAAGAGACAGGCAGACAACAGACGAACCAGCAAGGACGAGGGGACGAGACATGACTGAGAGGACAAAGATATGAAACAAGACGCAGGTGCAAACAATCAGAGAGAAGAAAAAAAAATAACAGACAGACCTTCAAAGTAAAACAGGAAACAGAACCCAGCCCGGACGGACAGTGTCCAGGCTGGTGTCTGGTCTCTCAGAGCAGAATCAGAACCTCCAGGTATCATCTCGTCTCCGCTGGAACCAGAACCAGAACCAGAACCAGAACCAGAACCAGAACCAGAACCAGAACCGTAGAACCTCTCTACCTTGGAGATGAAACGTCTGTGATGAAGATGATCATCAGGTCTTCATTAGACGTCCTGAACCATCTCTTCAGTGGTGCTGCTGTCGGTTTAGACTGCTGGGGGACCTCCCATGATGCACTGGGGCCTGTCTCCTGCTGTTCTCTCAGAGGTTCAAGACCTGGAAGAATAATGACGTGTTTTTAAAAAGAACTTCATCAAACAACCATCATTATAAAAGTTTATGAAGTGCACCGTTTCTGAGGAGTTTCCCAGAATGCTCGGCAGCATCTCAGATACCTGATACATGTGTGTGTGTTTGTGTGTGTGTATTTGTGTGTGTGGGGGGGGGGGGGTGAATGTTTCTGCAGATGTGGAGAAAACAGACAGTGAACACATCATCACTTCATCAGTTCATCTGATGTCTGTGGTGCCTTCAAGGTCCGGTCCTGGTCCAGAAACATCCATGATGCTTCCACACACGTGCACACACACACACACACACACGCTCAGCCTGCCGTGTGTGCGTCACCGTTCATTAAGTTTCAACCGTCAGCAGGCTGATGATGTTTGTGAGGTCATCAGCAGGTCTGGAGGAAGCTGGGCGTCACGCTGTCAGCCTATCAGCCTATCAGCTGACTGATCACCTCCTGATTGACAGGTATGATCATTACCGCGGCGACAGGCCGCCTGGCTCTTCTTTCACAGCGTGCATGAGCGTGTGTGTGTGTCCTGGAAAACTCCCAGAATCCTCCAGGAGCTTCCAGGTTCCTTGAGAAAGTTTTCAGAGAAGGTTGTTGCTGCACAAAGACTCCTAAAACCGCTGGATGAAGAACAGAGTCAAGGTTCTGGAATGTTCTGGTCCAGAGGTCAGGGTCAGGGTTAGATGGAGGCGCTGTGGTTGTAGATGAGGTTCTGGAATGTTCTGGTCCAGGTCCAGAGGTCAGGGTTAGATGGAGGTTCTGTGGTTGTAGATGAGGTTCTGGAATGTTCTGGTCCAGGTCCAGAGGTCAGGGTTAGATGGAGGTGCTGTGGTTGTAGATGAGGTTCTGGAATGTTCTGGTCCAGGTCCAGAGGTCAGGGTTAGATGGAGGTTCTGTGGTTGTAGATGAGGTTCTGGAATGTTCTGGTCCAGAGGTCAGGGTTAGATGGAGGTTCTGTGGTTGTAGATGAGGTTCTGGAATGTTCTGGTCCAGGTCCAGGTCAGGGTTAGATGGAGGTGCTGTGGTTGTAGATGAGGTTCTGGAATGTTCTGGTCCAGGTCCAGAGGTCAGGGTTAGATGGAGGTTCTGTGGTTGTAGATGAGGTTCTGGAATGTTCTGGTCCGGGTCCAGAGGTCAGGGTTAGATGGAGGTTCTGTGGTTGTAGATGAGGTTCTGGAATGTTCTGGTCCAAGTCCAGAGGTCAGGGTCAGGGTTAGATGGAGGTGCTGTGGTTGTAGATGAGGTTCTGGAATGTTCTGGTCCAGAGGTCAGGGTTAGATGGAGGTTCTGTGGTTGTTGTGGTTCTGGAATGTTCTGGTCCAAGTCCAGAGGTCAGGGTTAGATGGAGGTTCTGTGGTTGTAGATGAGGTTCTGTAATGTTCTGGTCCAGGTCCAGAGGTCAGGGTTAGATGGAGGTGCTGTGGTTGTAGATGAGGTTCTGGAATGTTCTGGTCCAGAGGTCAGGGTTAGATGGAGGTTCTGTGGTTGTAGATGAGGTTCTGGAATGTTCTGGTCCAGAGGTCAGGGTTAGATGGAGGTTCTGTGGTTGTTGTGGTTCTGGAATGTTCTGGTCCAGGTCCAGAGGTCAGGGTCAGGGTTAGATGGAGGTGCTGTGGTTGTTGTGGTTCTGGAATGTTCTGGTCCAGGTCCAGAGGTCAGGGTCAGGGTTAGATGGAGGTTCTGTGGTTGTTGTGGTTCTGGAGACCCCTGCTGTCGTCCCACTGAGGAGGACATGAGGGTTCTGGTTCAGGAGCTCTTTAAGGAGCTTTTAGCTGATTTAAATGAAGATAAATGGTTGTAAAGTATTTAAAAACCATAAATCAACATCAGAAAGATCATCAGAGGGTCATCTTCTGTCTTCATGACTCACCTGGAGGAGCAGAGCTGGTGGAGCTGAGACAACGTCTCAGAGATCAGATAACATCTGTCCTGGTTGGACCATCCGTCAGTGTCCCTGGGACAGTGATGGATGGACCATCCATCAGTCTCTCTGGTCCTCCAGGTGTCTCAGAAGACACCTGGAGGACCAGAGACGGTGATGGATGGACCATCCATCACCGTCTCTGGTCCTCCAGGTGTCTCAGAAGACACCTCCAGCGTGTCCTCCAGCCTGTGGGGGTGGGTTCATGGCTGGGGGTTCTGGGCCGGACGGGAGCGGTGGTCTCACAGTTCCAGGACAAATGTTCTGGAAGTCACGGCCACGTTTGCTTCAGGGTCACCAGAGAAGGTTCCAGGAGTTTCAGAGCCTCCTGAGGACGTGGTTCTCCAGGTTCTCAGTGGTCCAGGACCTTCAGGAGGCTGCAGGTGGTGCTGAAGGTTCTACCAGCCCCTCAGGACGGTCCAGACCTTCAGCTGGTACCTGACCAGCTTCAATCATGCAGATACTTTTAATCACACAAACCATGAGACCATAATGTTCACATGAAGACCACCAACCAAGATGGATCGTTTCCATGAGTCACAATGTGCTCTACTGCGAACGCAGAAGGTCCAGAGCAGTTTGGACCAGAACCAGAAGAAACCAGCAGAAACAAGCTCAGAGTGGTGTTTTAAAACCAGAACCACGTCTGGCTGCTGGACTGCTTCAGCTCTGGGGAGGAGAACATCTCAAACCCAAACACACTCATCCTCCAGAAACGAACGGGTCCAAGACCAGATCCCTGTGGAACATCGCAGGACAGAGGAGCTTCATCTGATGGTGCTGATGGACACCGGCCCGGTCCAGACCCACAAACACGTCCAACATGTCCAACTAAGCGAACATCACCTGGTCCAGAAAAGTCGTCTTTTCATCCCTGAATCCAGGAGGAAACGTCCCAAAGTTCTACAAAGTTCCTGAAGGTTCCAGCTAGATGTTCGAGGAGTTGTGGAGCTCATTTATCAGAGTGAAGGTCTGCTGGACCCTGGTGGACCGATGGAGGTCCCTCTCCAGGACTGCGTCTTGTAGAAGTGGTCGAAGCTCTGGAGCAGGTTGGTGGAGAAACTTCTAACATCCAGGAGGTTGTTGTGTCTTCAGGAGGTTGTGGTGTCCTCAGGAGGTTGTGGTGTCCTCAGGAGGTTGTGGTGTCCTCAGGAGGTCCTGGAGCTGCCAGATGTGTCTGCAGAGGTTCTTCTGGCTGCTCTGGTGGATCCGTTCAGGGTTACGGGGGATTTCCAGGAGTCTTTCAAGTCTTCATGTTGGACGCTCCACAGAAACTGGAGGAACCTTCACAAACATCTGGGCACTTGTGAGCTGTCAGAGCTGATCACCGTGGAGACGGAGACGAAGACCAGGAAACAGAGACCAGGAGGTCGGCCGAAGCCTCTGAGGGAAACTCGTCACGTTGAACACACACGTGTTAAATCCAGATTAAAGCCACATGTGGAACCTTCTGAGATGAAACCGAAGCGTTCGTCTGCCAACAAGCTGCTCATTAAAATGAAATGAACATTAAAGTCCCATCAGATTCTGGACGGTGGTCCCATCACAGTCTCCTAGAGGTCTCCTAGAGGTCTCCTAGAGGTCTCCTAGAGGTCTCATAGAGGACTCCTAGAGGACTCCTAGAGGTCTCCTAGAGGTCTCCTAGAGGACTCCTAGAGGTCTCCGAGAGGTCTCCTAGAGGTCTCATAGAGGACTCCTAGAGGACTCCTAGAGGTCTCCTAGAGGTCTCCTAGAGGTCTCCTAGAGGTCTCCTAGAGGTCTCCTAGAGGTCTCATAGAGGACTCCTAGAGGACTCCTAGAGGTCTCCTAGAGGTCTCCTAGAGGACTCCTAGAGGTCTCCTAGAGGACTCCTAGAGGACTCCTAGAGGTCTCCTAGAGGTCTCCTAGAGGTCTCCTAGAGGTCTCCTAGAGGTCTCCTAGAGGACTCCTAGAGGTCTCCTAGAGGTCTCCTAGAGGACTCCTAGAGGACTCCTAGAGGTCTCCTAGAGGACTCCTAGAGGACTCCTAGAGGTCTCCTAGAGGTCTCCTAGAGGTCTCCTAGAGGTCTCATAGAGGACTCCTAGAGGACTCCTAGAGGTCTCCTAGAGGTCTCCTAGAGGACTCCTAGAGGTCTCCGAGAGGACTCCTAGAGGACTCTAGAGGTCTCCTAGAGGACTCCTAGAGAGACTCTAGAGGTCTAGAGGTCTCCTAGAGGACTCCTAGAGGTCTCCTAGAGGTCTCCTAGAGGACTCCTAGAGGTCTCCTAGAGGTCTCTAGAGGACTCCTAGAGGTCTCCTAGAGGGTCTCCTAGAGTCTCCTAGAGGACTCCTAGAGGACTCCTAGAGGACTCCTAGAGGTCTCCTAGAGGTCTCATAGAGGTCTCCTAGAGGTCTCCTAGAGGTCTCCTAGAGGTCTCCTAGAGGACTCCTAGAGGACTCCTAGAGGACTCCTAGAGGTCTCCTAGAGGACTCCTAGAGGTCTCATAGAGGTCTCCTAGAGGACTCCTAGAGGACTCCTAGAGGACTCCTAGAGGTCTCCTAGAGGTCTCCTAGAGGTCTCCTAGAGGACTCCTAGAGGTCCTCCTAGAGGTCTCCTAGAGGACTCTAGAGGACTCCTAGAGGTCTCTAGAGGTATCCTAGAGGACTCCTAGAGGTCTCCTAGAGTCTCCTAGAGGTCTCCTAGAGGACTCCTAGAGGTCTCATAGAGGTCTCCTAGAGGACTCCTAGAGGACTCCTAGAGGTCTCCTAGAGGTCTCCTAGAGGACTCCTAGAGGTCTCCTAGAGGTCTCCTAGAGGACTCCTAGAGGTCTCCTAGAGGTCTCCTAGAGGACTCCTAGAGGACTCCTAGAGGTCTCCTAGAGGTCTCATAGAGGACTCCTAGAGGTCTCCTAGAGGTCTCCTAGAGGACTCCTAGAGGTCTCCTAGAGGTCTCATAGAGGTCTCATAGAGGACTCCTAGAGGACTCATAGAGGACTCCTAGAGGACTCCTAGAGGTCTCCTAGAGGTCTCCTAGAGGTCTCCTAGAGGACTCCTAGAGGACTTCTAGAGGTCTCCTAGAGGTCTCCTAGAGGTCTCCTAGAGGTCTCCTAGAGGTCTCCTAGAGGACTCCTAGAGGTCTCCTAGAGGTCTCCTAGAGGACTCCTAGAGGTCTCTAGAGGTCTCCTAGAGACTCTAGAGGTCTCCTAGAGGTCTCTAGAGGTCTCCTAGAGGACTCCTAGAGGACTCTAGAGGTCCTAGAGGACTCCTAGAGGTCTCTAGAGGTCTCTAGAGGACTCCTAGAGGTCTCCTAGAGGTCTCCTAGAGGACTCCTAGAGGACTCCTAGAGGTCTCCTAGAGGTCTCCTAGAGGACTCCTAGAGGTCTCCTAGAGGACTCCTAGAGGTCTCCTAGAGGTCTCCTAGAGGACTCCTAGAGGACTCCTAGAGGACTCCTAGAGGTCTCCTAGAGGTCTCCTAGAGGTCTCCTAGAGGACTCCTAGAGGACTCTAGAGGTCTCCTAGAGGGTCTCCTAGAGGTCTAGAGACTCCTAGAGGTCTCCTAGAGAGGTCTCCTAGAGGACTCCTAGAGGACTCCTAGAGGTCTCCTAGAGGACTCCTAGAGGACTCCTAGAGGTCTCCTAGAGGTCTCCTAGAGGACTCCTAGAGGTCTCCTAGAGGACTCCTAGAGGTCTCCTAGAGGTCTCCTAGAGGACTCCTAGAGGACTCCTAGAGGTCTCCTAGAGGACTCCTAGAGGTCTCCTAGAGGTCTCCTAGAGGACTCCTAGAGGTCTCATAGAGGACTTTAGGAGCCTCTGGGGTCTGGTGTGGTTTTTGAAGCTCCTTGATCCAGTTTGCAGATGGAAACCTCAGAGGAACCTGAAGCTGGACCAGGCTGAGATGTTCTCCATCACTGAAGAACTGTGTGGATCTCATGACTTGAAACATCCTGAAGATGACGAAGAACCTCCTGAGACCTGCTGAAATGCTGCAAACACAGGATGACTGGATGTTTGTTCAGAGTCTGGTTACACCAGCAGTTGGTCACATGACCTGACATGTGGCTCCCAGAGCTGCAGTGACCTTTGACCTCCACATGTGGCCGTCAGTGAGAGTTTGTTGGAACTGAGGAGGAACGCCTGCAGCTGCCAGGTTCCTGATGCCGACAGCACCATGTTAGAAGAACCAGCATGGAAGCTGGAAAACATGAGGTTCCTCCACCGACCACAAGAGGCTGCAGTTCCTCTACCGACCACTAGAGGCTGCAGTTCCTCCACCGACCACTAGAGGCTGCAGTTCCTCTACCGACCACTAGAGGCTGCTGTTCCTCTACCGACCACTAGAGGCTGCAGTTCCTCTACCGACCACTAGAGGCTGCGGTTCCTCTACTGACCACTAGAGGCTGCAGTTCCTCTACTGACCACTAGAGGCTGCAGTTCCTCTACCGACCACTAGAGGCTGCAGTTCCTCTACTCACCACTAGAGGCTGCAGTTCCTCTACCGACCACTAGAGGCTGCAGTTCCTCTACCGACCACTAGAGGCTGCAGTTCCTCTCTACCGACCACTAGAGGCTGCAGTTCCTCTACCGACCACTAGGGCTGCAGTTCCTCTACTGACCACTAGAGGCTGCAGTTCCTCTACTGACCACTAGAGGCTGCAGTTCCTCTACCGACCACTAGAGGCTGCAGTTCCTCTACCGACCACTAGAGGCTGCAGTTCCTCCGACCACTAGAGGCTGCAGTTCCTCTACCGACCACTAGAGGCTGCGTTCCTCTACCGACCACTAGAGGCTGCAGTTCCTCTACCGACCACTAGAGGCTGCAGTTCCTCTACCGACCACTAGAGGCTGCAGTTCCTCTACTACCGACCACTAGAGGCTGCAGTTCCTCTACGACCACTAGAGGCTGCAGTTCCTCTACCGACCACTAGAGGCTGCACTTCCTCTACTCACCACTAGAGGCTGCAGTTCCTCTACAGACCACTAGAGGCTGCAGTTCCTCTACCGACCACTAGAGGCTGCAGTTCCTCTACCGACCACTAGAGGCTGCAGTTCCTCTACCGACCACTAGAGGCTGCAGTTCCTCTACCGACCACTAGAGGCTGCAGTTCCTCTACTGACCACTAGAGGCTGCAGTTCCTCTACCGACCACTAGAGGCTGCAGTTCCTCTACTCCTAGAGGCTGCACTACCGACCACTAGAGGCTGCAGTTCCTCTACCACTAGAGGCTGCAGTTCCTCTACCGACCACTAGAGGCTGCAGTTCCTCTACCGACCACTAGAGGCTGCAGTTCCTCTACTACTGACCACTAGAGGCTGCAGTTCCTCTACCGACCACTAGACTGCAGTTCCTCTACCGACCACTAGAGGCTGCAGTTCCTCTACCGACCACTAGAGGGCTGCAGTTCCTCTACCGACCACTAGAGGCTGCAGTTCCTCTACAGACCACTAGAGGCTGCTGCAGTTCCTCTACCGACCACTAGAGGCTGCAGTTCCTCTACTGACCACTAGAGGCTGCAGTTCCTCTACCGACCACTAGAGGCTGCAGTTCCTCTACTGACCACTAGAGGCTGCAGTTCCTCTACTGACCACTAGAGGCTGCAGTTCCTCTACCGACCACTAGAGGCTGCAGTTCCTCTACTGACCACTAGAGGCTGCAGTTCCTCTACCGACCACTAGAGGCTGCAGTTCCTCTACTGACCACTAGAGGCTGCAGTTCCTCTACCGACCACTAGAGGCTGCAGTTCTCTACTGACCACTAGAGGCTGCAGTTCCTCTACCGACCACTAGAGGCTGCAGTTCCTCTACTGACCACTAGAGGCTGCAGTTCCTCTACCGACCACTAGAGGCTGCAGTTCCTCTATCGACCACTAGAGGCTGCAGTTCCTCTACTGACCACTAGAGGCTGCAGTTCCTCTACTGACCACTAGAGGCTGCAGTTCCTCTACCGACCACTAGAGGCTGCAGTTCCTCTACTGACCACTAGAGGCTGCACTAGAGGCTGCAGTTCCTCTACTGACCACTAGAGGCTGCAGTTCCTCTACTGACCACTAGAGGCAGCAGTTCCTCTACCGACCACTAGAGGCTGCGGTTTCTCTACTGACCACTAGAGGCTGCAGTTCCCTTACTCACCACTAGAGGCTGCAGTTCCTCTACTGACCACTAGAGGCTGCAGTTCCTCTACTGACCACTAGAGGCTGCGGTTTCTCTACCGACCACTAGAGGCTGCAGTTCCTCTACCGACCACTAGAGGCTGCGGTTCCTGTAACTCAATAAGGTAGAACATTCGAAGCAGCTGTCGGTCTTGTTCCTTCCTCTCATTGGTCCATCTGTAGATTAATTGGGTGGAGTGGGCGGAGTCAGTTTCTGGAAGGATGGTGATTATCAGAACTGCCATCGCTGAGCTTCAAACAAACCCTCCTGTGACATTACAACTATTCTTCAGGGATTTTTTTTCCTAAAAAAGTTTCTAGAGATCTTGTTTTCCTGTGGATCTTAGATCTTGTTCAGGCCCCAGAAATGTAAAAGCAGCTCTGGTTGTGTTCTGGTGCTGGAACCGGAGAGTCCATGATCTCTGAACTGAGTTTTCAGATGATCATTATCAGCTGGGGTTCTGTCAGAGGACACTGGACCGTGTGATGGACGACTTCGTTCCATCTGTGGTGGAAACACGGAGGATGAGTTTACTGACTCGGGTTTCAGACGGTTTCAGGCTCTGAAGGTTTGGTTAAAATCAAACAGATGTTTTCTGGTTTCTCCATCTTCTGACGTCCTCGTAGATGTCTGACCTTTAAAATCTCTGCTGCAGCGATGAAGTCATGCTACAGTCACGAAGGTGGACTCACGACCGGTGGAAGAGCTTCGTTCAGATGGTTCATGTTGCAGAGACAACAGTTCCCACTTCAGACAGTATTTAACTGGTGAACTGTGTAAAGTTCTGGTAAAAGTTCTAGGAATGAACTGGTCCTGGGACGAAGAACTGGACACATGTTCTGTGTTGTTCCTCTTCAGAAGGTCTCAACAGAGAGATTCTGATATGTTGGATTTGACATGAAGGTTCTGAATTTTGGTTTCACTTCATTTTGGATGAATTTTGGAGGTTTTTAGTCATGAGGTGCTTAATGTGTGAATCCAGTCACGGATTTAAGAAGATGTCATGAACCAGGTTCCAGGTGTGAAGTCACCTGATGTCCTTCAGCTGACATCACCCTCAGATCCCACCCCTAACCCTAACCCCTAACCCCTAACCCTAACCCCTAACCCTAACCCCTAACCCTAACCCCTAAGCCCTAACCCCTAACCCTAACCCCTAAGCCCTAACCCCTAACCCCTAACCCTAACCCTAACCCACCCTAAAACCCGACTAACCCCTAACCCCTAACCCTAACCCCTAACCCCGAACCAACCCTAACCCTAACCCCCCCCTAAACCCTAACCCCTAACCCCTAACCCCTAACCCCTAACCCCCCTAACCCCTAACCCACCCTAACCCCCTAACCCTAACCCGAACCCCCTAACCCCTAACCCCCGAAACCCTAACCCTAACCCTAAACCCCTAACCCAACCCCCCCGAACCCGAACCCCTAACCCCCCAACCCCCCCCGAACCCCTAACCCCTAACCCTAAACCCCTAAAAACCCCGAACCCCCTAACCCTAACCCCCTAACCCTAACCCCCTAACCCCTAACCCCCCTAACCCCTAACCCTAACCCTAACCCTAACCCTAAACCCTAACCCCTAACCCCTAACCCCGAAACCAACCCTAACCCCCTAACCCTAACCCTAACCCCAACCCTAACCCCAACCCTAACCCCTAACCCCTAACCCCTAACCCCTAACCCCTAACCCCCCCTAACCCTAACCCCTAAACCCCTAACCCCTAACCCTAACCCTAACCCTAACCCTAACCCTAACCCTAACCCTAACCCCCCTAACCCCTAACCCTAACCTAACCCCTAACCCTAACCCTAACCCCTAACCCCTAACCCCTAACCCTAACCCTAACCCCTAACCCTAACCCCTAACCCCTAACCCCTAAACCCCCCCCCCCCTAACCCCTAACCCCCTAACCCCTAACCCCTAAACCCCCCTAACCCCTAACCCCTAACCCTCTAACCCCTAACCCCTAACCCCTAACCCTAACTCTAACCCCTAACCCTAACCCCCTAACCCTCCTAACCCCTAACCCCTAACCCCTCTAACCCCTAACCCCTAACTCTAACCCCTAACCCCTAACCCTAACCCCTAACCCTAACCCAACAACCCCAGAAATGTGCTGCTTCTCTCCACACTTCATCACCGGACCTTCATCAAACTGAAGTTCAGGAGCGTTCAGAGGTAAAACCATCTCAGCAGAGGACCCTGGACCCAGAACCTGGAGTCGGAGCGGTTCTGGAGATCCTGTGAAGAGGAGCTGAGGTTTGGACTCTGCTGGCGTCAGTGTCTCTGCTCTGATAAATGCAGGTCTGTTTTCTGTCCTCCACGCTCTCCCTCCATCATCACCGTCTCCATCATCCTCGACCCTGATAAGAAGTTCTCTCCTGGTCGTTCTCCATCACAAGCACAGATAGTGTCTAGTATCTTCAACGTGCACGTCGGGACTGTTGAAGTTCAAGGACCACATCCTGTCAAGACGTGATGACATCACCAGACTGAGGACCCATGAAGAGGAGGATACGCTGGTGGAAGGATGGTGGAGATGGAGCTGCCAGGCAGCAGCAGAAGACCAGACAGGAGATTTATGGATCTGGTGAAAGACGATCTGCAGCTGGAGGACGACTGGAGGACGACTGGAGGACGACTGGAGGACGACTGGAGGACGACGGAGCTGTTCGGTGCTGGATTTAGTTTCATCTTCTGGGTTCCTCCGGATTGGTCTCCTGCTGTCTCATTCAGATCTGCTCCTCAGTCCAGTGTTTGTTCTTCTGGGTTTCTCGATGTTTTAGTCTCATGGTTGCTTCACAAGTTTCTTTGTGTTTGGTTCTAAAAGGCCCCCTGAAGACCTGAGTCCTCCTAACAGGGGGCAGCTCCCACCTTCAAGCAGGAACCTGAGAACAAGCCGGGAAACGTTTCAGAAAACAGATTCAACCTCTGAGTTTTTAACTTCAGAAACCAGGAACATGATCCTGGACTGGGTCTCTGATGGACCTCCTTTCAGAAACAGACCCCAGAACCAGAAAACCTCTACGAGGGTGATGGTTCAATAAATGATACGAAAATGAAAATAAATGAGTGAGCGAGTTCTAACTAACGTGTTCTCACTAATAAGTTCTGATTAAGGTGTTCTGATTAACGAGATCTGACTAACGAGTTCTGATTAACAAGATCTGATTAACGTGTTTTGATTAAAGTATTCTGACTAAAGTATTCCGATTAACGTGCTCTGATTAACGTGTTCTGATTAACGAGTTCCGACTAACATGTTTTGATTAACTAGTTCTGATTAACGTGTTCTAACATCCTCTGATTAATGTGTTCTGACTAAATCCTCTGATTAATGTGTTCTGATTAACTCGTAACAGCTGGACACGTCTCATCAGCAGTCAATTAGCTGAAGTGATTGACAGCTAGCCATGGCTATGCTAACTGTCAGTCAAAAGACGATACCCCTAATTATGCATCAATTAGTGGTTTAATATAAATTTTACTGACGAAGTTTGTATAAATCCTTCTGTTCAGTGAAATCTGTCTCAGAACTTTTTGGTTAGTCAACCATTTTTCACCACCAGACTGTTAATTAACCTCATTAACTTAACGGACCTTGTTAGTTAACAGTTTCTAATGGTTAAGTCATGAACTCTGACCTTAACTGATTCCAGTGAGGCCTGCAGGGCTTTAGATGTTGTTCTGGGTTCTTCTGATACCTCCTGGATGAGACATTGATGTTCCTGCAGTGATGTTGGTCCACCAGCTGGTCCTGTGAAGGTCCACCAGCTGATCCCGTGAAGGTCCACCAGCTGGTCCCGTGAAGGTCCACCAGCTGGTCCTGTGAAGGTCCACGGTCCTGTGAAGGTCCACCAGCTGGTCCTGTGAAGGTCCACCAGCTGGTCCTGTGAAGGTCCACCAGCTGGTCCTGTGAAGGTCCACCAGCTGGTCCAGGTTCACCAGCTGGTCCTGGTCCTGTGAAGGTCCACCAGCTGGTCCTGTGAAGGTCCACCAGTCCTGTGAAGGTCCAGCTGGTCCTGAAGGTCCACCAGGTCCTGTGAAGGTCCACCAGCTGGTCCTGTGAAGGTCCACCAGCTGGTCCTGTGAAGGTCCACCAGCTGGTCCTGTGAAGGTCCACCAGCTGGTCCTGTGAAGGTCCACCAGCTGGTCCTGTGAAGGTCCACCACTGGTCCACCTTTTCTCCATCTGTGGATGACGACTCCCCACTATGGTGTTCTTAGTGAAACCACCTGAAGCCTCAGAAATGTCTTCGTAACCCTTCAGACACTGATGGATGTCAGTGATGTTAATGTTCCTCATCTCTTCTTGAACTTCCATGGACCAGGATGTGTTGCTGCTGGAGGTCTTGACTCCTTCGTGCTGCCAGACAGGTTCTGTTTGAGTGGTTTCTAGATTCTGCAGGTCTGGCGGTGAGCAGAACTGAACTCAGGCTTCATAACAGCAGAGTTTAACTCGGGACAAAGAAGAACTGTTCTGGTGTTAACTGAGGTTCTACGTCTGATCTGAACAGTTGGATCATCTGGAACATGACAACAGCAGCAGAAGACACACCTCGCTGGGCAGCAAATCTTTATTCTGATTGGCTGACAGAGACCCCTCCCCCACAGTTTATAACATTAATTACATTAACATTGGTGTAACCTGTTCAATGGCGCCACAGTAAAGCATTTCCAGATGTCTCCGCCCACATCGATGGATGGACTCGGCCTGAAGAGGGAACTGAACTGGCTCATTTGTGGTTTGATTGACAGGTCAGGAGACCAGTGGGCGGAGTCCCAAATCATTCAGTAAAAACATAAATGTAGTGGTTTATTTTGAAAGGCAGCTCGTGAGAACATCAGCTGTTTCCTGGCTGGAGGGTTAAACTGAATTATGGGTAAATCAGTTGGTTTCTTCTCATCTACAAAACAAAGCAGGTAGTTTTGTCTTTGAAATGACTTTGCAGGACCAGTTCAGAAGAGAAACGTCTTCTGGTCAGTCTGAGTCCAGTTAGAGCATCTAACAGCTCTGCAGGTCGACCCAGAAGTTTCTGGAACGGATATTTAAAAACAGGAACTTTAAACCGAGAAACTAGAAGATTCCTTCAGACCGTGGAGAACCTTCAGGAGGAGTTCCAGTCTGACGTTGACCCGTTTATGAAGATGCTTGAAGAACAACTTCACCCTCAAATCACAACATTTGTCATAAAACCAATTAATTTCACAAAATTGTGATTTTTTTTTAACTGAATATTGAACTTTTTCGTACTAAAATTAATTTTACAAAATACCTTTTGGCATAAAATTATGGCATAAATTAAATCACAAGGTTTCGTTGTAAAATTGCGAATTTTGCAAAATTGCAACGTTTTTGACATAAAATCTAAAATTTGATAAAATCACAACACTTTGACATCAAAACATTTTTGACAGAATATCTGGAAATTTACAAAATTGTTGCTTTTTGACAAAAATTCAAATCTATTTTGTAAAATCAAAACTAGCATAACTGCATTTTTTTGTTGTATAAAATTTATTTTTGTTTTAAAATCTTGACTTCTGTTGAATCTTTTTTGTCGTAAAATCACTTGTTGAATTGACATTTGTCATAAAAATCATGAATTTTAGTTACAGTAATAAAAATTCTCACAAAATCACGACTTTAACTTCTTACAATTTTTGTGATAAAATACTGCTTTTGTAAAATTTTTAATTTTATGTTATTTTTTGCTAGTTTAATTTTGAAAAAAATTTAGCAAAAAAGCAACTTTTTGTCCAAATCTCAAATTTCTCAAAATCACATTTTTTTGTCATAAAAATCACAAACCTTCGAAATAAAACTGACTTTTGGACAAAAACATTCCAGCTTTTTGTTGCAAAATCGTCTTTTTTTCTAAATAAAATCTCAACTCACAAAATCATAACTTTTGACGTCAGACTGGTTCTTGCGATGTGAAACAGCTTCAGACACCTGCTGGAGGAGCTTCAGCTCCACCTGGAGTCCACCTGCGCATGTGGCTGCTCAACACTCGCGCTCATCGGTGCTCGTGGGCCGCAGCTTCGGATCCTCCATCAGCAGCGGTCCGGGTCAAAACCCAGGAGACCGGAACTGTGACAGAACCTCCTCCCTTCGTTCAGTGACGGACTTAGCAAACTACCGCTTCATACCACCTGGAGGCGCTAGTGGGTCACTTCAGCTGTTTACCAACCGCCAATAAATAAAGAAAACGGCGTAGATTGTAGAAGAAGACAGCGCTGCACAGACAGACTACCGGAAAGATGAAAAAGAAGAAAAAGGCCGGGACTCCAAACACACATGACGGGAAAACCTTCACGATAAAACAGCTACAATCACATAACGGGTTTGGGTTTCTGGGATTCTGTTGAGTCTGCATGCGTCGGCATAAATCTCCAGATCTGCAGAAACCATCAAGATGCCCGATTTCTCTCCACAACATGTTTGGAGCTTCAACAAGACTAGAAAAGTCATAAATGAATAAAGTTAATTAATCCGACTGTAATGGAGTATGAAACGGGTCCGACAGCGTCTGAAAGTCCTTCCTGCTGAAGGGCCTGAAGGCTGCTTTGGCGTACGTTAGTAATCTGGGTTTCTGAAGTGAAAGAGCAGCTTTTGAACAGCTTTTAAGTCACCATATTTATTTCAACAGCATATTGAGTTTCGGTGAGACAAAAGACAATGAAGGCGAGAGCAGTGTCCAGCTGTTCTGGTGTTTGTTAGAAGACCTCTGACCAACTCTTCAACACTTCACTTCCACCGTTAATGAGCTTCTGGCTGCTGGACAGAAGAGACTGAGCGTGTTATTTCAGGCCTCACAGAACCACCACTGACCCAGTTCACCTCCATCCCACTGAGCTTTGAAACACAAGAACCATCTTTTTACTGTTTTCTTTTCTTTACAAAAAGCGTTTCTCCTGAAATGTCATTTTAATATAAAAACCTTTGAATATCAGGTACAAAAAGTGCTAAAATACAAAACCATGGACAGTTCTATGGTTCAATAGTTCCACTAGTTCCTCTACGGTCCTCGAGTCTGAAACACCTCCAGCTTCATAAAGAAATTCGAGGGTAAAATCAGCTTAAAAACATCTGTAACATTTACAAACTCTGGTCGCTGGTTCATCTGACATGGAAGGCTGGAAGACTCCATCAAACGTTTCCAGTCAGTTTGGTTTTAAAGTCACAATGATCTTTTTTTTTTTTTTATTAAATCAGACTTTCACATTTGCAAACAGCTCCAGAACCTCTGACCCTCAGAGGACTCGTGGAAACATACTGACGTACTTCCAGATGGGACGGGTCCAAGACGGACGGCCCTGTGATCAAGTGTCCTCTTGATCAAGTGTCCTCTTGAGCAAGTGTGCCAGCGCTCATTTGTAGGTGTCAAACAACCACAGAATCCTGTCATGTGACATAAAACATTCCCGTAAGGCTTCTTCAGTGTTCCAGGGACCGTTCACCACCTGAGGAATCACGGTACCTCAGATTAAAACCGTTGGGATGTTGTCGTGAAGTTCTGGAACAAACCCCTCTGTGGTATTCCTGAGGAATCCCCAGAGATTCCCTCTGAAGGCACAATGGTGATCTCTGAGGCCATCCCAGAATATTCCTCACTGATTTTAAAGAGTTGGATGCTGGGACTTCACTGGAACAAGTCCAGGGGTGTCACCATGAGCCTGTTCAGGACATCCTGGAGGCTTACAGGAAAATAGTCCCACCTTCATGGAGACTACCGAGAGATGCCGTTCGAATCCAAAAACTCTGCAGTGTTTATTCAAAGCCCTTAAACAATCTGCAAGAGGTTCAGATGAAATCCCAGAGTGCTCCTGGTGGGGTGCAGGTTTCACTCCAGTTTGGTTCCTGTTGAGGACCGTCTCGGGTCTGGCAGTCGTAGCGGCAGGAGTTTCATAGTTCTGACCAGCAGCTGGTCCACATATCCGTTAGAATCCAGAATGAGCCAGAATTTAATCCTGGGTCAGTTCTGACTTCTGTTTCACAGTCCGTCGCCGCACGTGTGTCCTGGTCTAATCAAGTGGGCGGGGCTTGTGTACAATGTCCAGTCATTGGTGCCCGCTCCATTAAAGTCAGCATGGCAACGTCCTCGTTGTGCTCCATGCTGATTGGCTGATCTCTGCAGCAAATCCATGGCTTGAATTAATCGGGTAAAAGGAAGGTGGAGCTTTGGGTTTCCTGAGCAGCGGATTGGCTGGTGGAATTTGGCAAGAACGTCCTGAGTGTCAACCAACCAGTCAGCATCTTCCTTGCAGCTCTGATTGGTCATAATATCCAGGTAGGCGGAGTCTTGTTGAACTTAGGTCAACCATCAACTCTACACTCATCGTTTTTAGTGTTTGGATCAGTTTGTGAACATGTTTATGCCTCTGGACTCTGATTGGTCTGACGGGGAGGAGGTGGAGCCTCCCAAGCTGTACAGCGTTTCTGTTGGTCTAAAGTTGAGTGGGTGGAGTCAGCATAATCCTGAGGGTTGTGGCTTTGGACAGTGTGGCGGTAGAGAGGTGTGATTGGTCAGTAGAGCAGAGTGGGCGGGGCTTTGTGTATCCTGAGAGTCTGGATGGAGGAGAGAATCTTCTTCTGGTGACCGGCGAGGGTAACACCCACTCTGAGCAGGTCTCTATGGAAACAGAGAAAAGCTTTAATTCAGTGTTGACTGACAGGTGGCTTTAGAGTCATGAGGGAAAGTTTGCACCCCCTCTGCAGTAAAAGTTATCTTTGAGGCTACATGACGGTCACGGAGAAGTGCTTTCTTACTCGGTGTTGAGCTGCGAGATGATGTCCAGGCTGGTGAACCCGGCCTGCAGGAAGTCCTGCTCGTATCTCTCCATCTTGATGGCCCGGAGCCACTCGGAGACAGAACCACAGGCCGACAGAGGGGGCGGGACTCGCTGGTCCAGGAGGGGCTGGGACGGACTGGGAGAAGACAAGAAGGGGGTTAGTGGTTTCCACCTGGAGCAGACCTTAAAGACATCCCTGACTGTCTGATACCACAGAAATCATTAAAACGGCCACTCTTTCCTGTTTTCCCTCCATCGAGCCTCACCTGGGCCCCTCCTGCTGCATCACTTTCAGGGAGGCGGGGTTTCTGATGAGACGGTCGAGCGATGCCACGACGTCGCAGAACCTGGGCCGGTTGCCTCGTTCCTTCTGCCAGCAGTCAAGCATGAGCGCGTGCAGGGAGGCGGGGCAGTCTGGCGGCGGCGGCAGACGGTAGTCCTGCTCGATGGCGTTTATCACCTGAGAGGAAACGTGTGGATAGAAGTTCTCAGTGGAACGTTGTGAAGGTCAGGAAAAGAGCGAAAAGCGGTTTCGATGTTGTTCTTACATCCTGGTTGCTCATGTCCCAGTATGGCCGCTCTCCGTATGACATCACCTCCCACATGACGATGCCGTAACTCCACGTGTCACTGGCTGATGTGAACTTCCTGCAGACGGACAGAAATTTTAATTTTTGACATGAACTTCCTGTAGTTAGGACACCTGCTGCTACGACACTCACCTGTAAGCGATGGCTTCAGGAGCTGTCCAGCGGATGGGAATCTTCCCTCCCTGAGAAAAAAACCACCGGAGGTTAGGGAGGTTTTCAAAATAAAAGCATGCTGGACTGAATAATAAAATCACAGAACATCAGAGGACCGAGAGCAGAACCCTGAGGAGCTCCACCAGCATCAGAGCTGAGGAGAACCACAGGTTACCAGAAACAGGTGTGATGGCCCTAACCTCTGGTACCTAAACACCTGGCACTGGGTCCAGAGGAGTTATACTATTAATGACCCCAAATAAAAAAATAAAAAATAAAAAAATGACCTTTGCTGGTCTTTCTGATTCAGGACTCATTCAGGACTTTGTTCTCAGATTTTAGATTGTGATTCTCAACATACATGACGGTGAATTGACGCCATTTAAAGACATCACTAATTTTTCACTTTTGGTAGAATCAGAAGGAAACAAGTTTTTAGGGACCACAGTGAAGTTTGTAGTCCATGATGATAACAGCTGTCAGCTGTTTCAGACCTCCAACAGCTGTTTCAGACCTCCAACAGCTGTTTCAGACCTCCAACAGCTGTTTCAGACCTCCAACAGCTGTCCTCTTGGACTCTGTTGTTTCCTGAGTGATGGACTGAACACACATTGATATCAAGGCTCCACCTGAACATGAATCTGTGGATGTTAACAGGAAGAACTTCCATCCATAAACATGTTAATAACATGTGATGAACAAATGCTCCTGACCGATGTTGGTTTCCAGGTGTCCTGGATCAACCACCACTCAGATATTTACTAACAGAATGGGGGGGGGGGGGGGTGTATCAGAGATATATCAGAGACTGTGTTTGGATTTGCGCGTACAACCAGTTCTGTACGTCACAGTTTTTTTTTTCCAGATGCAGATTTTCAGCTTGGTTCAGTGTCGTTTTAAGATCCTTGAAGGTCTTTGAACATCAGACCCCTGGATAGACCTGATGTGGTTTAGATGAGCTAAACCTCACAGCACCTGAATGGACTCACCAGAGAGCTGGTGTACGTCGGGTCTGACGAGTTCTCAGTCAGGAACCGGCTGAGCCCGAAATCTGACACCTGAAAAACAAACAAACAGGGTCACATCCAGAGTTACATCCATGGTTACACAGACAGTGTTTGGTTTCTCTAAAAACAGTCCAACGTGGTTCTTCTAAATGACCACGAGTCTGGCTCTGATACCAGCTGATCTCGAGTATTGATAAGATATCAGTTAACGAGCAGGAGGTAGCAAGTCATGGTTTCAGATCGTATGTAAATCCAGATACTTTTATTTTGGACTCATCAGTGAGTATTTCTGACGCTGACGATTGAATGTGTTTAACGAGCAAAACGATTCCACTGAAACAAATGTGTGTCACTTCCTGTCTGGCTCAAAGTTTTACTTTGACGGGCGGTTTTGTGAAGTTAGATGTTCAGATGTTCTTTGTATGGTAGCCTCAAGGCTAAAGGGCCGTGTATACTCTCGCGGCAATGTGTCGCCGTCAGCTTGTCGCAGAGATGACGCCGTCACTTTTGATTTATACTCGAGCGGTCTCCGCTATGTTACGCCACAACGCAAGATGGACAATCACAATCTAGCTAAACTTACTAAACTAATCTCTTGCGTTTTTCCACTTCCTCACCGTCTCGGCCGTATCCAGACCCACATTCATCGCTATCTCCCTCCATGAATTACTAGAATCTGTGCTGTCTTTGTAGTGTGGAGAACCAGAATCGTACAGATGTGGGTACTTCCTCATTTCTTCGATGACGCGGTCTTTTCTACGCAGATGTAGAATTGACCAATCAGAGGCCTCCTTTCTCTCCTCCCTGCGACACTGTCTGCGTCAACCTACAGTTTTGGGGAGGAGCACCGGAGTGTCTACGTCGTCTGCGTAGGTGACGCAGACGACCAGACGTTCGAGTGTAAATCAGGCTTAACAGGTACGAACAGATAACAGATGCTAAGTGTTGGAAGGAAAGTTGTCTGTGTTCATATAGTTATTAGCCAGGTTTGGTTCAGTTTTTAGTTCAGTTTAGCTGTTCTTTCTCTGTCAGCGTCACAGCTAACTGATGCTAACAGATGCTTAAGAGGCAGAAGCTAACCTGACCTGACACTTGTTACAGGTGTTTGTTATAGTTTAGCTGTTGTTAGCATCACAGTGAACAGATGCTAATGTACGCCAACATGTTAGAAGCTAATGTGTTTATGTACTTAATATTGCTAGCCAGGTGTTTCTTCACTTTATCTGTTGAGTGTTTGTGATCTAATTAATACCCACTGATGTAAATATTTTAATTAGATATAACTACTTATACTAATAGTAATTCTATAAAAGTATAACTAGACATGTTATCCAGATGTTTTTAGTTTGTTTATTTCAGTATAGCGGTTCTTTGTTAGCATTAGAGCTAACAGATGCTACAGTTCTGGAAGGTTTCTGTGGGTTTTTAATGAACGAGGGTGGGGCGGAGTCAGAGCCAGTCCTCAGACACCTGCGGCCGACATCCCAGCGGTGATCCTCAGCTGCGTCTCACCTTACAGACCAGGTTGGAATTGACCAGGATGTTTCGTGCCGCCAGGTCTCGGTGGACGAAGCTCATGTCGGACAGATACTTCATCCCTGCTGCGATGCCGCGCAGCATCCCCACCAGCTGGATGGTGGTGAACTGCCCGTCGTTCATCTACAGGTGAACAGGTGAGCGTCAGGCAGGTGAACACAGGTACCCAGATGGGTGCAGGTGTGGGATCTGCTCCCTTCTCACCCTAAGGAAGCTGTCCAGCGCTCCGTTCTCCATGAACTCTGTGAGGATCATGACGGGACAGGAAGTGGTGATGACGCCCTCCAGGTGGATGATGTTGGGGTGCTGGAACTGACCCATGATGGACGCCTCTGACAGGAAGTCCCGCCTCTGCTTCTCCGTGTACCCGCCCTTTAGCGTCTTGATGGCCACGTAGTTCTCCTTCCGGCCCGGAATTCTCAGCCGGCCCCGGCACACCTCGCCAAACTCACCTGGACAGGTAGACAACAGGAGGAAACAACCATCATGAACAAAATCCTCTGTCAGATCTTGACAGGTGGATCACAGTTAAGGGTCTTATTAGGATGTAGAAGAGGAGCTTCTGAGGCTGAAAACAGATCAGATCAGGTCCATCTGAGGAGCCACCAATCCAAGACTAATGAGGTCACAGGAATATCTGTGTTTAAACCTGCAGATCTAGTTTTAAAAATCTATGACCAGAACATCCTCACAGAGCCGGAGCTTTAAACAGTCTACTGAACACATGCGTGGTGTCGGTGCAGGTGCTTGCCAGCTGCCGGTAAAGACTTTACACCTTCATTTCCATGCTAACGGCTATCAAGTTACGTCGCAGTAAATCTCCCCAGTGAGAACAACTGCTACAGTAGCGTCACACCTGGACACACACGCACGTTTGTCTGTCGCTGTGAGGACCAGAACCCACCTCAGAACCTGACTGTGACATGATGATGGACCACCGGCCCAAACATTATTACTATTATCATTATTATTGCTATCAACAATAACACTACTATTAATAATGCCAATAATAATAACAGTATTATTATTATCATTATTATTATTGTTGTTGGCCATCAGACCAAAACAATCTTAACCCAGACTGGAATAAATTGAAAGCGTTAAGATTAATCAGCGTATCGCTGTTATCTATGTGAGTTCTTCTCACTTCTGGACTTGTGTCTAGGAGTCTTTTATTGATCATAGATACATCCAACAACACTGATACGACAGCGGTTCGATGTTACAGAGAAAGCAGCTGTTCCAGCTGACGTCAGTTATTGTCACTTGGCTGGTTGAGCTAATGCTCACCCATGATGCTCGTTAATATCACCTTACATTCATTCTGATCAAAACTGTCCAAACATCTTCATCAAGTCCCAAACTGTCCTCATTCTCCCAGCTTCCTCCCTCCAGCGGGTTAACTCTGCTGCTGGTCCCCACTAACACATTTGAACGAGAACAAACACACACACACTCTCAGCTCGGCGTCTGTTTACTTTTAATAACACTGAACTCTCGTCGAAGAAGAAATCAGATCTGATGTTTGCTCAGCATGAACGCGGCTTCTCACGGCGCTGGGAAACTTCATGTCCTGTCTTTTCAGGTCAAAGGTCACGGAGTCAACTGAGGGGTTTCAGAAATAAAAGCCTCTTTAAGACCCGGTGGAGAGCGCTGGCTTCAGTCCTGCTCAAACTCAACTGGTCTGGGAGCAGTTGAGGAACTTCTGGTTCCTGTTGCCTTAAAACGTTTCTCCAAAGTTCTCCAGGTATTTCAAGTTCATCAAAGCAGCTTCTAGAGTTTTTATGAAGCTAAGAGAAGTAAAGAGAAGAATCTAGAAGAAAACCCATAAAAACCTAAACCATCTCCTCAGCTGTGACCTCAGAACTAGACTCTGACATTAACTAAGAGCAGTGAAGCTCCTGGAGGAGCTCCTGAGGTTCCTCCACAGAAGAAACCTTCCCGGAGGTTTCCAACATCCACCAGAACCATCAGAACCATCAGAACCATCAGAACCACGTCTGCGGGTCTCAGGTGTTCAGGTCACCTACCTGCTCCGATGACTTCCTCGATCTTCACAAAAGAGGCGTCGATCTCTTTGGCGAACTCCCTGACGGCCTCGTTGGGGTCCTCGTAGGTGAAGGGGTCGATGTAGACCTTCATCGCTGTGACGACCGCATCATCATCATCATCATCATCATCATCATCATCATCATCATCATCATCATCATCATCATCATCATCATCAACAGAAACAGAAACAGACGTCACTGCTTCATCCTGGAACGTTCACGACTCTCTGGTCTTAAAATCTACCGTGTTTTTCTCAAAACTTTATTCCTCTGATCTGAATCCAACTTAAAACTCATAAAATCACAACTTTCTTCTCATAAATGTTTATTTCTATAAAACTAACCGTGTGCTTTTAGAATTAAAATTGCATTTAGTCTCATAAATGTAGAACTTTCTATGTTAAAAATGTAACTTTGTGTTTGTTAGATTTGAACTTTATTTATTATAAGTCTCTATTTATTTATTTACTTTATCATTTTTATTTATTTACTCATTATCCTTTATTTTTTCAAAATTAGCAACTATAATTTGATTTTAATATTTAATTATTTACTAATAATAATAATAAAATTAACTACTTTTTTCTAATAAAATTGTTTCTGAATTCTTTTAAATTTATGACTTGTAAGTTTGGTTTTTATTTACAACTATTTTTTGTGAAACTGCTTTTGTGTTATTTTATAGTTATTTAGTCAATAATCTATAATAAATAAATGGATTTGTTATATACTTTTATTTATATAACAATGATAAACATTTTTAAATTCATTTTCAAAATAATCTATTTTAGTAATTTACTGCAGTAGTTATATTATTATTTAATATATTATTAAGATTATCAACTTTTTCTTTACAAAATTATAACCCAACTTTTATTTATTTTATATTAATGTCTGAGATGACACGTTGTGTCGCTCTGATTGGCTGATGTGTAACTGTGATTGGCTGATGTGTAACTGTCTCTGATTGGCTGATGTGTAACTGTGATTGGCTGCTGTGTAACTGTGATTGGCTGATGTGTAACTGTCTGTGATTGGCTGCTGTGTAACTGTCTGTGATTGGCTGATGTGTAGCTGTCTGTGAATGTGTAACTGTCTGTGATTGGCTGATGTGTAACTGTCTGTGATTGGCTGATGTGTAACTGTGATTGGCTGCTGTGTAACTGTCTGTGATTGGCTGATGTGTAACTGTGATTGGCTGATGTGTAACTGTGATTGGCTGATGTGTAACTGTGATTGGCTGATGTGTAACTGTGATTGGCTGCTGTGTAACTGTGATTGGCTGATGTGTACTGTCTGTTGGCTGGCTGTGTTAACTGTGATTGGCTGATGTGTACTGTGATTGGCTGTGTAACTGCTGATGTGTACTGTTATTGGCTGATGTGTAACTGTCTGTTATTGGCTGATGTGTAACTGTGATTGGCTGATGTGTAACTGTGATTGGCTGATGTGTAACTGTGATTGGCTGATGTGTAACTGTCTGTGATTGGCTGATGTGTAACTGTGATTGGTTGATGTGTAACTGTGATTGGCTGCTGTGTAACTGTGATTGGCTGATGTGTAACTGTGATTGCTCTGTGTAACTGTGGCTGATGTGGTAACTGTGTGCTGTGATTGGCTGATGTGTAACTGTGTGTGATTGGTCTGTGATTGGCTGATGTGTAACTGTGATTGGCTGATGTGTAACTGTCTGTGATTGGCTGATGTGTAACTGTGATTGGCTGTGGACTGCTGTGTAACTGTGTTGTGTGATTGGCTGATGTGTAACTGTGATGTGTTGGCTGATGTGTAACTGTGATGGCTGATGTGTAACTGTGATTGGCTGATGTGTAACTGTGATTGGCTGCTGTGTAACTGTCTGTGACTGTGATTGGCTGCTGATGTGTGTAACTGTCTGTGATGTGTAATGTGTGATGTGTGATTGGCTGCTGTGTAAATTGGCTGTGTAACTGTCTGTGATTTGATGTGTCAGTCTTGTTTAGGTTTAGAGGAGACTCACTCTGACCCATCTGGTAGTGTCCAGTCCGGTCGTTGGCCTCTGAACGCTTCCTCTTCCTGCTGACGGACACACAGACAGATTCAGGAGGATGTGAGCGCTCACACACACACACACACACACGCTCACACACACACACATGCACACATGCACACACACGCGTGTCCTCTGTCTCAGAGCCGTGGTCCTGTCTAGTTTAGTCACATGTCCCACCCTGACGCCGTCATGTCTGATCTGCAGGGAGGATCCTCCTGATCCCAGATCTGTCTTACCGGTAGCAGAAAACTCCAGCGATCACCGCGGCAACCAGCAGCAGCATCACCGAGGAGACGAGGACGGCGGTGAGCATCAGCTGCGAGTGACTGACACCTGTCAGAGGGACACGCCCACCAGCAGAGAGATGGAGAATAAAATCAGCGACATCACAGAAATGTATGTTATTTTTTACCTTCTTTCTCTCATAAACTAGTAACTTTAGTTTATTTTACTATCTTATCACTTTTTTCTAATAGTAAAGTGATGTTTTTTTCTTTGAAAACAACATTTTTATGATATTCTGACTGACATCTTTTATATTTATGAGTGAATCCTGAAGATGAACTCAACACGCTGCTCCCTGAACCTCCAACGTTTTATTTAAATAAAACCTCTGATGTCACCAGGACTCCTCCCACAGCTCCTCCCACCACCTCTCCCTGCTGGTCTCCATAAATAAACCAGAACCCTACAGACCCGTCCAGAACCGAGTCGGCTCCGGGAGCTCGTACCGTCCTGGCAGCGTGCTGAAGCTGCTCACGGCGCTGAACGACCCGTATCCGGCCTGCGATCGGGCCCGGACCTGGACCTGGTACCGGGTGGCCCGCTGCAGCTCCGTCAGCACCGCCGAGGAAGACCTGCTGGACACGTACTGCCACTGCCCCGCCTCCTCACCGTCCTTCGGGCTATAGCGCAGCTGGTAGTCCAGGACCTGGTGCTGGTTCTGCAGAACCGGGACGTTCCACTCCACGGATAGACTGGTCTCTGAGGCCCCCGCCCTCCTCAGACCGGAAACCGCAGTGGGAACTGGACCGGGAAACAGTCGTTTAGGTTACCACCAACCACAAACTGATTCTCAGTGAACGGCATCATGGGTAATGCAGTCTTCTTACCGTCCCTGCTGGTGGACACGTTGATCCCGACGGAGGCCGGCTCTGATTGGCTGATGCCAGAAACCCCGTTCAATGACTGGATGGTGAACGTGTATCTGGATTGTGGGCGGAGTCCCCAGATGACCACGTGGCGCTGAGTCAGACCGGACTGGGCGGGTCGGTACAGAACGCTGTCGTCACAGGGAGAGCAGGAGCCGGCCAATCCCTGAGCAGGAGGGCGGAGCTCAGATCAGTCAAACAAACTTAATAAACTTAATTCATCAGTTTTATTTGGTTCCATTTAACATGACTGAATTCAAATCACACCAGTCATTAAATTAGATATTATTCAGCTCAATCAGAATAGAATAAAATAAAATAAAATAAACATAACCAAATCAAATCAAACAGACTTCAGTTCAGTTCAGATAAATTTGGTTCATTTAAAGTCCAGTCATAACTTAAATGTTACCCAGGTGGTATCAGGGCCACTGGGGTCATGTGACCTACCTTGGCGCTGGAGGCGGGTCCACAGCTGGAGCACAGAACCTGGTAGGTCAGGTCCCGCCGTCCTCCTCGGTCCAGCGGCTCGCTCCACTCCAGCGTCACCATGGTGTCGTTGGGGTGACTCACTGGGAGGCGGGGCGCTGAGGGGGGGCCTGGTTGGGGTCAGAGGTCAGAAAGGTGAGTTTTTATCTGTGAACGGAGGACGACCCGACTGCTGTCTGTGTTCGGCTCCTCTAACGGACTAATGACACCAGACATGTGGTCTACCTGCTGTTGCCCCGGGCGACGCATTTAAAGGAGTAGCGACGTTCTTAGAGGAACAAAAGAACAGAGCTGAGAACTTCATGAAGCATTAAAGAGAAAGAAAAGCTCAGAGAAAAGTTAAAACTGAGATAAAAGAAGCTCAGAAGAGTTAAAACAGAAATAAAAGAAGTTCAGTAGAGTTAAAACTGAGATAAAAGAAGCTCAGAAGAGTTAAAACAGAAATAAAAGAAGTTCAGAAGAGTTAAAACTGAGATAAAAGAAGCTCAGAAGAGTTAAAACAGAGATTAAAGAAGCTCAGAAGAGTTAAAACAGAGATAAAAGAAGCTCAGAAGAGTTAAAACAGATAAAAGAAACTCAGAAGAGTTAAAACAGAAATAAAAGAAGTTCAGAAGAGTTAAAACAGATAAAAGAAGCTCAGAAGAGTTAAAACAGAAATAAAAGAAGTTCAGAAGAGTTAAAACACTGAGATAAAAGAAGCTCAGAAGAGTTAAAACAGAAATAAAAAAAGAAGAGTTAAAACAGAAGAGTTTAAAACTGAGATAAAAGAAGATAAAACAGAAGAAGTTAAAAACAGAGATAAAAGAAGTTCAGAAGAGTTAAAACAGAGATAAAAGAAGCTCAGAAGAGTTAAAACAGATAAAAAGAAGTTCAGAAGAGTTAAAACAGAGATAAAAGAAGTTCAGAAGAGTTAAAACAGAGATAAAAGAAGCTCAGAAGAGTTAAAACAGAGATAAAAGAAGTTCAGAAGAGTTAAAACAGAGATAAAAGAAGATCAGAAGAGTTAAAACAGAGATAAAAGAAGCTCAGAAGAGTTAAAACAGAGATAAAAGAAGATCAGAAGAGTTAAAACAGAGATAAAAGAAGTTCAGAAGAGTTAAAACAGAGATAAAAGAAGTTAAGAAGAGTTAAAACAGAGATAAAGAGATAAAAGAAAGTTCAGAAGAGTTAAAACAGAGATAAAAGAAGATCAGAAGAGTTAAAACAGAGATAAAAGAAGCTCAGAAGAGTTAAAACAGAGATAAAAGAAGATCAGAAGAGTTAAAACAGAGATAAAAGAAGTTAAGAAGAGTTAAAACAGAGATAAAAGAAGTTCAGAAGAGTTAAAAAGAGTTAAAAAACAGAAGAGTTAATAAAAACAGAGATAAAAGAAGATCAGAAGAGTTAAAACAGAGATAAAAGAAGCTCAGAAGAGTTAAAACAGAGATAAAAGAAGTTCAGAAGAGTTAAAACAGAGATAAAAGAAGCTCAGAGAAGAGTTTTAAACAGAGATAAAGAAGAGAAGAGTTTAAACAGAAATAAAGAAAAAAGCTCAGAAGAGTTAAAACAGAGATAAAAGAAGCTCAGAAGAGTTAAAACAGAGATAAAAGAAGCTCAGAAGAGTTAAAACAGAGATAAAAGAAGCTCAGAAGAGTTAAAACAGAGATAAAAGAGCTCAGAAGAGAAAAGAAAGAAACAGAGATTAAAAGAAGATCAGAAGAGTTAAAACAGAGATAAAAGAAGCTCAGAAGAGTTAAAACAGAGATAAAAGAAGCTCAGAAGAGTTAAAACAGAAATAAAAGAAGATCAGAAGAGTTAAAACAGAGATAAAAGAAGTTCAGAAGAGTTAAAAAAACAGAAGATAAAAGAAGTTCAGAAGAGTTAAAACAGATAAAAGAAGCTCAGAAGAGTTAAAACAGAGATAAAAGAAGCTCAGAAGAGTTAAAACAGAGATAAAAGAAGATCAGAAGAGTTTTTAAAAAACAGAGATAAAAGAAGCTCAGAAGAGTTTAAAACAGAGATAAAAGAAGTTCAGAAGAGTTTTAAAAAGAAGAAGAGTTTAAAAGAAGTTCAGAAGAGTTAAAAAAAAGAGATAAAAGAAGCTCAGAAGAGTTAAAAGAGAGTTAAAAAGAGAAAAAAATAAAAGAAGATCAGAAGAGTTAAAACAGAGATAAAAGAATAAAACAGAAGAGTTAAAGAGTTTAAAACAGAGATAAAGAAGCTCAGAAGAGTTAAAACAGTTAGAAGATAAAAGAGTTAAAGAGTTAAAACAGATAAAAGAAGTTCAGAAGAGTTAAAACAGAGATAAAGAAGTTCAGAAGAGTTAAAACAGAGATAAAAGAAGTTCAGAAGAGTTAAACAGATAAAGAAGCTCAGAAGAGTTAAAACAGAGATAAAAGAAGTTCAGAAGAGTTAAAACAAATAAAAGAAGATCAGAAGAGTTAAAACAGAGATAAAAGAAGCTCAGAAGAGTTAAAACAGAGATAAAAGAAGTTCAGAAGAGTTAAACAAAGATAAAAGAAGTTCAGAAGAGTTAAAACAGATAAAAGAAGTTCAGAAGAGTTAAAACAGAAAAAAGAAATAAAAAGAAGCTCAGAAGAGTTAAAAACAGATAGAAGATAAAAGAGTTAAAAGTCAGAAGAAGCTCAGAAGAGTTAAAACAGAGATAAAAGAAGTCAGAAGATTAAAACAGAGATTAAAAGAAGAGTTAGAAGAAGAAGAGTTAAAAGTTCAGAAAGATAAAAGAAAAGAAAGTTCAGAAGAAAGTTAAAACAGATAAAAGAAGTTCAGAAGAGTTAAAACAAGTAAAAATCAGAAGAGTTAAAAAGATAAAAGAAGATCAGAGAGTTAAACAGAGAAGAAGTTCAGAAGAGTTAAAAAAGATAAAAAGAGTTAAAACAGAGATAAAAGAAGTTGAGAAGAGTTAAAACAGATAAAAGAACTGAACAGATTCATAAAGAAGCTGCAGGACAGGAGAAAGTAAAATTAAGGGAGGAGTCTTACGAGTACAGGCGGCGTGCGGCGGGTCGGAGTCGGCCCGGTCGTAGTCCGGGAGACACGGGCAGTAGGCGGAGCCTGGGATCCGCGTGTTGCTGTTGGCTGGACACGGAGTACACCCGCCCTGTCCTGGCCCCGCCTTAAAGTGACCTGACGGACAGGCTGCAGCACAACAGACACAGGTTCATCCGCTGCGTTAAATAGTCCCAACAGAGATCAATGGTTCTGATCCATAAGAAAACTAGACCACCTCCTGAAGACTCCCAGTAAAACCAGTACAACACCTCTGAGCCCTCCTGGTACTTAGATCTCCCAGTGTGGAGGCCTGGGTGGATTAAAGAAGAACCACCTGCAGAACTGAAGCTTCTGAATAACAAAGACTTCTGAAAACGCAGATTCATCTACAGAAACAGAAAACCCGTCAACCTTCAATGACCAACTGGTTTCTGCATTAATCAGCTGCTAAAATGTGACCCGATCTTCATCTGAGTCTGAACCAGGACATCAGAGATGACCAGATCCACCAGAACTTCTACTTCCAGAAGTTGTTCAAGTTGTTCATCACATTCAGACCACATTCAGACCACGTTCAGACCACGTTCAGACCACGTTCAGACATTCAGACCACGTCCAGACCACATTCAGCCACCAGACCATTCAGACCACGTCCAGACCACGTTCAGACCACGTTCAGACCACAGACATTCAGACCAGTTCACCAGTTCAGACCACAGTTCAGACCACGACTTCCAGACCACGTTCAGACCACGTTCAGACCACGTCCAGACCATTCAGACCAGATTCAGACCACGTTCACACCACGTCCAGACCACTTTCAGACCACATTCAGACCACGTTCAGACCACATTCAGACCACATTCAGACCACGTTCAGACCACGTTCAGACCACAGTTCACACCACGTCCAGACCACTTTCAGACCACATTCAGACCACGTTCAGACCACATTCAGACCACATTCAGACCACGTTCACACCACGTCCAGACCACTTTCAGACCACGTTCAGACCACATTCAGACCACATTCAGACCACATTCAGACCACGTTCCAGACCACGTTCAGACCACATTCAGACCACGTTCAGACCACATTCAGACCACATTCAGACCACGTTCAGACCACCAGACCACGTTCAGACCACGTTCAGACCACGTTCAGACCACGTTCAGACCACGTTCAGACCACGTTCAGACCACGTTCAGACATTCAGACCACGTTCCAGACCACGTTCAGACCACATTCAGACCACATTCAGACCACATTCAGACCACGTTCAGACCACGTTCAGACCACATTCAGACCACGTTTCAACCATTCAGACCACAGACCATTCAGACCACTTCATTCAGTTCAGACCACGTTCACCACGTTCAGACCACATTCAGACACCACGTTCACACCACGTCCAGACCACATTCAGACCAGATTCACGCACATTCAGACCATTCAGACCCACGTTCAGACCACGTTTCAGACCACTTTCAGACCACGTTCACCACGTTCAGACCACAGTTTCAGACCACGTTCAGACCACCACCACAAGTTTCAGACCACGTTCAGACCATTCAGTTCCAGACCACGTTCAGACCACGTTCAGACCACGTTCAGACCACAATTCACCAGACCACTTTTCAGACCACACGTTCAGACCACATTTCAGACACATTCAGACCACATTCAGACCACTTTCACAGCCACGTTCAGACCACTTTCAGACCATTCAGACACACCACGTTCAGACACACGTTCCAGAACCACGTTCAGACCAGACCACGTTCAGACCACGTTCATTTCAGACCACGTCCAGACCACGTTCAGACCAGTTCAGACCACAGACCACATTCAGACCACGTTCAGACCACATTCAGACCACATTCAGACCACGTTCACCACCACGTCCAGCACCACGTTCAGACCACATCCAGACCACATTCAGACCACGTCCAGACCACGTTCAGACCACGTTCAGACCACGTTCAGACCCATTCAGACCACGTTCAGACCACGTTCAGACCACATTCAGACCACGTTCAGACCACAGTTCAGACCACATTTTCAGACCACACGTTCAGACCACGTTCAGACCACAGACCACGTTCAGACCAGTTCAGACCACTTTCATTCAGACAGACCACGTTCACATTCAGACCACGTTCAGACCACACGTTTCAGACCAGACACATTCAGACCACATCCAGACCACGTTCAGACCACGTTCAGACCACGTTCAGACCACGTTCAGACCACGTTCAGACCACATTCAGACCACATTCAGACCACATACAGACCACATTCAGACCACGTTCAGACCACGTTCAGACCACATTCAGACCACATTCAGACCACATTCAGACCACGTTCAGACCACATTCAGACCACGTTCAGACCACATCCAGACCACATCCAGACCACATTCAGACCACGTTCAGACCACCACACACAGACCATTCACCAACAGTTCAGACCAAGTTCACGTTCAGACACGTTTCCAGACCACGTTCAGACACGTTCAGACAGTTTCAGACCCACCAGACACATTCCAGACCACGTTCAGACCACGTTCAGACCACCACACGTTCAGACCCAGACCACATTCAGACCACCACGTTCCAGACCACGTTCAGACCACCACGTTTCAGACACCAGACCACATCCAGACCACATTCAGACCACATTCAGACCACGTTCAGACCACGTTCAGACCACAGACCACGTTCAGACCACGTTCAGACCACGTTTCCAGACCACCAGACCACGTTCCACACGTTCAGACCACGTTCAGACCACGTTTCAGACCACGTTCAGACCACGTTCAGACCACGTTCAGACCACGTTCAGACCACGTTCAGACCAGATTCAGACCACGTTCAGACCACATCCAGACCACGTTTCAGACCACATTCAGACCACATCCAGACCACGTCCAGACCACGTTCAGACCACGTTCAGACCACGTTCAGACCACATCCAGACCACGTTCAGACCACATCCAGACCACGTTCCAGAACCAGACCACGTTCCAGACCACATCCAGACCACAGGTTCAGACCACGTTTCCAGACCACGTCAGACCACATCCAGACCACGTACCACCAGACCATTCAGACCACGTTCAGACCACATCCAGACCACGTCCAGACCACGTTCAGACCACATCCAGACCACATCCAGACCACGTTCAGACCACATCCACCAGACCACGTTCAGACCACATCCAGACCACGTCCAGACCACGTCCAGACCACATCCAGACCACGTTCAGACCACGTTCAGACCACGTTCAGACCACGTTCAGACCACGTCCAGACCACGTCCAGACCACATCCAGACCACGTTCAGACCACGTTCAGACCACGTTCAGACCACATCCAGACCACGTCCAGACCACGTTCAGACCACGTTCAGACCACATCCAGACCACGTTCAGACCACGTTCAGAACTCTGTGTTTGGTGGAGCTCCAGTAAAACCAGCCAGGAGGTGGACTGGACCAGAAACATTCAGAACCCTGGAGCTTTAATAAACAGAGTGGTGACAGGAGGAGATCAGGATGGAGGGATGAGGGAGGAGTGCAGCCTGGCTGAGACAATGAGAGACAGGAAGTGACCTTGGCTCCGGCAGGATGTGGAAACTGCTGCCGTGATGTCATCGGTGGCGTCCGCTGCCAGCCAGTGTGTGCGGGTGACCTCTGACCCCTTAAATCAACCCCCTGAGGTCAATCAGCAGCAGAGGGGACCGCCCGCCGCTGCAGCATTTCCTGCTAGCGGTCAGCTGACCTCTCAGAGAATAACAGGAAGCCTCGACAGCTCCGACCGCCACGCTTCCATCCAGAAGAGTCTCTGGACCATCATCCTCCTCTCTGACACAAAGAACCAGCCCGGTTCCTCTGGAGGCCACCAGACGGACCACCAACCAATCAGACAGAGGCAGGGACCAGAGACCGGAGACAAGGGACCAGAGACCAGGGGCCAGAGACCGGAGACAAGGGACCAGAGACCAGAGACCAGAGACTGGGGACCAGAGATCAGGGGCCAGAGACCGGAGACAAGGGACCAGAGATCAGGGGCCAGAGACCGGAGACAAGGGACCAGAAACCAGAGACCGGAGACCGGAGACCAGGCCGGTATCTACGACAACAACTGGAGAGGAGCAGAGCGCCAGTGGTGGACTGGTCCACCTGAGAGGTGACCAGAAGATCTGCTGGAGCCTGGAGTTAGCGTGAAGACACTTCTCAAGTCACGATTTTAACAGGAACAACGTCAAGATTTTAACAAGAACAAAGTCACGATTTTAACAAGAACAAAGTCACTATTTTAACAGGAACAAAGTCACAATTTTAACAGGAACAAAGTCACGATTTTAACAAGGAACAAAGTCACGATTTTAACAGGAACAAAGTCACGATTTTAACAGAACAAAGTCACGATTTTAACAAAGTCACGATTTTAACAGGAACAAAGTCACGATTTTAACAGGAACAAAGTCACGATTTTAACAAGAACAAAGTCACGATTTTAACAGGAACAAAGTCACGATTTTAACAAGAACAAAGTCACGATTTTAACAAGAACAAAGTCACGATTTTAACAAGAACAAAGTCACGATTTTAACAGGAACAAAGTCACGATTTTAACAAGAACAAAGTCACGATTTTAACAGGAACAAAGTCACGATTTTAACAGGAACAAAGTCACGATTTTAACAAGAACAAAGTCACGATTTTAACAGGAACAAAGATTTTAACAACACGATTTTAACAAAACGATTTTAACAAGAACACAAGTCACGATTTTAACAAAGATTTTAACAAAGTCACGATTTTAACAGGAACAAAGTCACGTCACGATTTTAACACAAGCGATTTTCACAAAGTCACGATTTTAACAAAAGTCACGATTTTAACAACAGGAACAAAGTCACAACGATTTTAACAAGAACAAAGTCACGATTTTAACAAGGAACAAAGTCACGATTTTAACAAAGTCAACGATTTTACAAGAACAAAGTCACGATTTTAACAAACAAACGATTTTAACAAAGTCACGATTTTAACACGAACAAAGTCACGATTTTAACAGGAACAAAGTCACAAGAGTCACGATTTTAACAGGAACAAAGTCACGATTTTACAACACGAACACAAGTCATTTAACAACAAGAACAAAGTCACGATTTTAACAAGAACAAAACACAGGAACAAAGTCACGATTTTAACAAGAACAAAGTCACGATTTTAACAAGAACAAAGTCATCATTTTAACAGGAACAAAGTCACGATTTTAACAAAGGAACAAAGTCAAACGATTTTAACAACGATTTTTGAACAACAAAGTCACGATTTTAACAGGAACAGGAACAAAGTAACAAAACGATTTTAACAAAAGGAACAAAGTCACGATTTTACAAAGTCACGATTTTAACAAGTCACGAAGAACAAACGATTTTAACAGGAACAAAGTCACGATTTTAACAAAGTCACGATTTAACAGAACAAAGTCACGATTTAACAAGAACAAAGATTTTCACAAACAGGAACAAACGATTTTCACGATTTTAACAGGAACAAAGTCACGATTTTAACAGGAACAAAGTCACGATTTTAACAAACAGAACAAAGTCACGATTTTAACAAACACAGGAACAAGTCAGATTTTAACAACAAAAGTCACGATTTTAACAGGAACAAAGTCACGATTTTAACAGGAACAAAGTCACGATTTTAACAAAAACAACGTCACGATTTTAACAAGAACAAAGTCACGATTTTAACAAAGTCACGATTTTAACAAGAACAAAGTCACGATTTTAACAGAACAAAGTCACAGGATCACGATTTTAACAAGAACGATTTTAACAGGAACAAAGATTTTCACGATTTTAACAAACAAAGGAACAAAACGATTTTAACAACAAACGAACAAATTTTCAAACAGAACAAGAACAAAGTCACGATTTTAACAGTAACAAAGTCACGATTTTAACAAGAACAAAGTCACGATTTTAACAAGAACAAAGTCACGATTTTAACAGGAACAAAGTCACGATTTTAACAAGAACAAAGTCACGATTTTAACAAGAACAAAGTCACGATTTTAACAAGAACAAAGTCACGATTTTAACAGGAACAAAGTCACGATTTTAACAGTTTTAACAAGAACAAAGTCACGATTTTAACAAACAGAACAAAGTCACGATTTTCAAAACAACAGGAACAAAGTCACGATTTTAACAAAGTCACGATTTTAACAAGAACAAAGTCACGATTTTAACAAAACGATTTTAACAAAAGTCACGATTTTAACAAACGATTTTAAAACAAGAACAAAAGTCACGATTTTAACAAAACAAAGTCACGAACAAACAAAGTCACGATTTTAACAAAGGAACAAAGTCACGATTTTAACAGGAACAAAGTCACGATTTTAACAAAGATTTTAACAGAACAAAGTCACGATTTTAACAAAACGATTTTAACAGAACAAAGATTTTCACGATTTTAAAACAGAACAAAGTCACGATTTTAACAAGAACAAAGTCACGATTTTAACAAGAACAAAGTCACGATTTTAACAGGAACAAAGTCACGATTTTAACAAAGTCACGATTTTAACAAAAGTCACGATTTTAACAAGAACAAAGTCACGATTTTTCACGATTTCCGATTTTAACAGGAACAAAGTCACGATTTTAACAAAGCCACGATTTAACAAGACAAAGGTCAACGATTTTAACAAACACAAAGTCACGATTTTAACAAAGTTTTAACAAGAACAAAGTCACGATTTAACAGGAAACAAAGTCACGATTTTAACAAAGTCACAAACACGATTTTAACAAGAACAACGTCACGATTTTTAACAAGTCACGAACAAAGTCACGATTTTAACAACAAGAACAAAGATTTTCACGATTTAACAAGAACAAAGTCACGATTTTAACAGGAACAAAGTCACGATTTTAACAGGAACAAAGTCACGATTTTAACAGGAACAAAGTCACGATTTTAACAAGAACAAAGTCACGATTTTAACAGGAACAAAGTCACGATTTTAACAAGAACAAAGTCATGATTTTAACAGGAATAAAGTCATGATTTTTTGTCATAAATTATTTTATTTCTTGTAGAACAAATGCGTTAAACCAGTGGTTCTTAAACTTTTAATGCTACGTACCACCTGAGAAACTGTTCAGCGCTCTGAGTATCAAAATGATGATGAATTTTAAAGTACAGCCATATAAGCCTTCTCAATTAGCTTTAAACACACAGAGATGTTTATTCCTTATAGTGGTTATTAATTGTTACTTAATTTTTGTCTGAAACATATTTATAATGCATTGAATGTTTCCGGTTTTAAAAAATAAAGAAATGTAAAAATGTGGAAAGTCCTGATTTTCCCTCGTATACCACCAGAGAGCACTCGCGTACCACTGATGGTACCACAGTTTTCGCAACACTGCGTTAATCTCTTCAAAATTTTATTTTTTTCTCATAAGTTTAGATTATTCTAACTCTTTTCTTGTTAAAGTAAAACTTTATTTTTAGTTTTCTCTCATAAAACTTTTTCTTGGAATTCAAAACTTTTTTCTTCATATTTTAAACTTTTATCTTTCATAAAGAAGTGATTTTTCTCTGTAAATTACTTGCTATTGCTCATTCCATATAAACTTTTTTGTAAAACCGGTTTTCTTCTGGTTTTAACTTTTTCCTGTTAAATCAGTTTCATCTTCGGGTTGAAACTCAACTTCTATTTCTGTGATCCAGATCTTCAAGAGCGTGTCAACAAAAGTTCTGGTGTTTGTTGGACCTTTAACTCTGAACTCTGAACCTCCACAAACTCCTCTGAGGATCATCTCTCCATCAGAGACACGTGGACCTGATCTGAGGGAAGCTCCGCCTCCTGTCAACACGCCAGTGTTTCCTCCTCCTCCTCCTCCTCCTCCTCCTCCTCCTCCTCCTCCTCCACGCTGCTTTGACCACAAAGAATTTTAAGTGCTGATAATAAAAACAGCGACGACGCCGTCACTTTAAGAAACAAACAGCTGTCAGGAGGATGATCCAGTCTGAGACAAACCTCAGAACCACAGATCAATTCAGGACCAAGGCTCTGGCCCAGAACCGGGACTCTGGTACAGATCCAGGACTCTGATCCAGAACCAGGACTCTGGTACAGATCCAGAGCTCTGGCCCAGAACCAGGACTCTGGCCCAGAACCAGGACTCTGGCCCAGAACCAGGACTCTGATCCAGAACCAGGACTCTGGCCCAGGACCAGGACTCTGATCCAGAACCAGGACTCTGGCCCAGAACCAGGACCCTGGTACAGATCCAGGACTCTGATCCAGAACCAGGACTCTGGTACAGATCCAGGACTCTGATCCAGAACCAGGACTCTGGCCCAGGACCAGGACTCTGATCCAGAACCAGGACTCTGGCCCAGAACCAGGACCCTGGTACAGATCCAGGACTCTGATCCAGAACCAGGACTCTGGTACAGAACCAGGAATCTGATCCAGAACCAGGACTCTGGCCCAGAACCAGGACCCTGGTACAGATCCAGGACTCTGATCCAGAACCAGGACTCTGGCCCAGGAACCAGGAATCTGATCCAGAACCAGGACTCTGATCCAGAACCAGGACCCTGGTACAGATCCAGGACTCTGATCCAGAACCAGGACCCTGGTACAGATCCAGGACTCTGATCCAGAACCAGGACTCTGGTACAGATCCAGGACTCTGAGCCAGAACCAGGACTCTGGCCCAGGACCAGGAATCTGATCCAGAACCAGGACTCTGGCCCAGAACCAGGACCCTGGTACAGATCCAGGACTCTGATCCAGAACCAGGACTCTGGTACAGAACCAGGAATCTGATCCAGAACCAGGACTCTGGCCCAGAACCAGGACCCTGGTACAGATCCAGGACTCTGAGCCAGAACCAGGACTCTGGCCCAGGACCAGGAATCTGATCCAGAACCAGGACTCTGATCCAGAACCAGGACCCTGGTACAGATCCAGGACTCTGATCCAGAACCAGGACCCTGGTACAGATCCAGGACTCTGATCCAGAACCAGGACTCTGGCCCAGAACCAGGACTCTGATCCAGAACCAGACTCTGTCTCACCTCTGCAGTGCACGTCGGACTCTCCCGCCTCGTATCCCGGGCGACAGGCGCAGCTGGACGTGGGTTGCCCCACCCACTGGCCGTCCTCACCACAAAGCATGCTGGGAAGCTGCGAGTGCTCGCCGGGTGGCGTCACAGCGTTCTCCACACACACGCCCTGCGCCTGCAGAGGAAACACACCAGACTTTCAGAATAAAAGGAAAGGCTTTTATTTTGTAAAGTTTAGGGACGTTAGCCCCTCCCCTTTGACCTCCAGATAAACTGTTATCAAAACTATTTCAGGTAATAAAATTTAAGTTCATTTTAACTTAATTTTAATTAATTTGACTTCAAAAGTGGAATAAAAGTGTGTTTCTAAATGGTTACAATAAAGTTAATTAAATTACATTTTATTCAAACTGAATTTATTGTAATTTAATTAAAAATAAAACATTTTTGTTTAATGTAAAATGTTCCCTTGGTACAAATTATGACCTACATAATAAATATTTAAATCTTAATCTAAAAGAACATTAAAAGAAACTTAACTTTAACAGTGTGATTCATTTTTATTTAATTTATTCATTTTTAAAGAGTTTTTTTTCAGAAAACTACAACGACGTCTCGACAGTGAAAACACTGCGTTGCCATGGTTACCTGCTCCACCAGCGAGTGGGGGACGGTTTCGGGGAAGGAAGGCGAAGGCGCGGCGGAGCGGAGGACACTTCCTGTAGAAGACGCGGACGGACAGCAACGCCATGCAGGCGCCCTGACTCTGGAAGGCCAGGTAAAGCCCCGCCCCCTGCCCCGCCTCCAGCCGCTCCAGCTTGACGTTGGAGCGCCGCGGGCCGCCGCGCCGCAGCAGGTGGTCGGCGGCGATGGTGGCCACCTTGGTGTAGGGGTTCTCCATCCAGGCGGGGTGGGTGGGCGTGGCCTCGTCCCTGTCGGACTGGTAAGAGTACAGGTTGAAGGTCTCCTTGCAGTGGCGCTGGTTCAGCCCAGAACATTCCATCATGGTGAACCTGTGGGGAAGTGACATCATCAGTACGTCGGCGTCTCATCAGGAAACGCTCGGCTAACTCCACCCACCGGATCTCCACGTATAGTGTGGTCGCCGCACGCCGCGGGATCCAGCGGGTCCTCAGCCAGTAGGAGGACGGGCTGTCGGGCGTGCAGATCTGGAAAGTCCGGACGCTGTTGGACTCGTCGTCGAAACCGCTAACCTCCTCCCACTGCAGACACACGTGATTGGTCAGGACGAGTTCACAGACACCTGAGAAACTGAGTAGGGGGCGGGGCTTTACCATCTGATCCTCTGGAGGATGATTGGTCCAACGGAGGTCAGATGTCTCCAGCTTGGTGTTCATCAGAACCTCTGAGAAATGCAGGGGAGGAGCCACAGAGAGGAGGTGGAGCCCAGGAGAGAGGGAGGAGCCACAGAGAGGAGGTGGAGCCCAGGAGAAAGGGAGGAGCCACAGAAAGGAGGTGGAGCCCAGGAGAGAGGGAGGAGACACAAACAGTTGGAAGTTAGACTTCTGTGACAGACTCTTATTCAGCGTTTGTGCTTCAAGCTCAGCTCATCATGAACCAGAACCTCCTGAAAAACCTTCATCACATCTTTAAACAGCAGATGACACAAGCTCTAATACTTCCTGTTCTAGTCCAGTCCTGAGACTTCTGGGTCACCCTGAGGACCTCATTTACCCCAGGTTAGCTCCTTTAGCTCTGATGATGCTAACTACTGCTAGCTGACACTCATTCAGGTGGAACCTGTCCAGCAGTTCTAACATGGAGGTCCCTGGTCCAGAGCCAACACATGCAACTTCAGTTCCCATGATGCCTTTGGTAGGCTGGGACCCAAGGTTGGTTGATGACTGAAGATTAACAATCAGCTCCTTTAACGAGGATCCTGCTGGAGATACCCAGCTGGTTAAAATGACTGTTAATCACTAACTAGAATAAATCTAAATGAAATCTGAATCTAAATTAATCTAAATAACTTTAATAGAAGTGACACAAGTGAGGTGACAACAGTGTTAAATTTACATCAGCTCTAACGGTTTTCAGGGTTATTTAATTATTTACTTTAAATGTTTAAATAAAAGGGTCAGCTTTTGGAGGGTCTGAAATAAATAAACATTTGAAACAAATGCAAAAAGTAATAATTTATAGAAAATATTTCCCAGAATAATTAACAGCTGCAGCCTAAGTCCTGATCTGGATTAACCTGATATGGATCAATCTGATCTGGATCAATCTGATCTGGATGTATCTGATCTGGATCAACCTGATGTGGATCAACCTGATGTGGATCTATCTGATCTAGATCAACCTGATCTGGATCAACCTGATGTGGATCTATCTGATCTGGATCAATCAAATGTGGATCTATCTGATCTAGATAAACCTGTTCTGGATCTATGTGATCTAGATCAACCTGATCTGGATCTATCTGATCTGGATCAACCTGATGTGGATCAATCTAATGTGGATCTATCTGATCTAGATAAACCTGTTCTGGATCTATGTGATCTAGATCAACCTGATCTGGATCTATCTGATCTGGATCAATTTGATGTGAATCTATCTGATCTGGATCAACCTGTTGTGGATCTACGTGATCTAGATCAACCTGATCTGATCTATCTGGATCTGATCTGGATCTATCTGGATCAATCTGATGATCAATCTGATGATCTGGATCAATCTGATCTGGATCAATCTGATGTGGATCTATCTGATCTAGATCAACCTGATGTGATCTATCTGATCTGGATCAATCTGATCTGGATCTATCTGATCTGGATCAATCTGATCTGGATCTATCTGATCTGGATCAACCTGATGTGGATCTATCTGATCTGGATCAATCTGATCTGGATCAACCTGATGTGGATCTATGTGATCTAGATCAACCTGTTCTGGATCTATGTGATCTGGATCTGAGTGTCTCAGTATGGCCCAGAGGACCCAGGGGGATCAGGACCTGGTCCTGGTCCAGAACAGGACTCAGAACCAGGTCTGTTGGAGACCTCAGAGGTTCATCCTGAAACCTCTTCGTGTCTGACTGGAATCAGAGCTGGAAGATGAACCGTGACGCATGCAGGAGGAATGCAGACGACTCACACCCTCCCTGCAGCAGCGCACGGATCCATCCGCCTCAGAAAGTAGTCCCAAGACAGAGCACCAGCTGAAGGTTGCTCTGGAAACGTTTCTGCAGACGCTGAGGTTCTGGCTCAGCAGAACCACAGAACCAGAGCTGCTGTAGGAACACGTGAATGAGGCCAGGAACCAAGGAAACTGTCTTTAACCCTGAAGAACCTTCCCAGAACCGGTCCAGAGCAGATCTCCACGGCTCCTGAGCTCATAACTGACCTGACGTCATCAGGGCTGAAGAGGTGGAATAAACCGTTATCCCTCATATTTTTATTAATACAGAACTATTACAGCTGGATTATCAAAACTGGAAATGAAGAAAATGTGTTTGGAGTGTTTTATAAGTAAAATAAAATACACATTTAGAGAAGAACGTAAAACAAAATGACCCATTAACAGCAGCAGGCACATCTGGAGACTGAAGAAACTGATAAAACTGATAAATGGGTTCATGTCACATGACAGATGTCAGCAGGGCATGACCTCAGACCTATAACACATCTGGATCATACCGTTCCAGTTGTTACTGGGTCTATTAGTGGGAGGAGACTCTATAAACGGTTTTATATCGGACCATCCTCCTTCTGGTCGTGATTCTACCGACATTTAAAAACAGTTAAATGATCGCTCAGGCGCTCTCGTCTGATTTAACGAACTAATGAACATCTTCTGGGTCTAGAAACTCCACAGAACCAGGACTGTGGAAGACATCTGACCAACCTGCTACAGCCAGCCTGGTTTAGGAGCTAGCTGCATCTAAACCACTGTTGCTAACTGTTCACTAGCTGTGAGGCTAACTAGCCAGCCTCAAACTGCTACCAAACAGCTAACGAGCTTCTGATTTTAGTGTTTCTGCGATAATTAGACGTCAGTACATCAGACATCGCTAACACATCCTTAAAGCTATGAACCTAGCTAGCTCCTTCAGCTGCTAAAAAGGCTAGCTGGCCAGTGAGTCAGACATGCTGGTATAATCCACCTTCAAGAGGACTAGACAGCTTCTGCTAGCCTTTACAACTTGTTTATACGCTAGCATGTCTCTGTCTTTACAGTAGCTAGCCAGCATTAATGAAGATGTTAGCCAGCTATGACGCTAGCCTCTAAAAATGGTACCAAGTTACATCTAAGTCGCATCGATCCAACAGCTCAGGAGCCACCAACCTGACATGGAAGCTAACAGGAGTCTGGTATCAATGACTTAGGAGCATAGCGCTACATGTGCGCACGTACACCTATACATGCACTATACGTGCACACGTACAGTCATGAAACGTGAGCAGAACAACGAGGACCAGAAACTTCTAGACTTCTGAGAAGCTCTGGTCCAACAAGACTAAAGCATTGTCTCCAAACATCAGACTAGTTTTTATGTTCCAGTGAAAAAAAACATCTGGGAAGTTCTTGCAGGAGAAGAACTCTGGACCTGGCCCAGTTCCTGACCTGGAGCAGCTTTAAAACTGGTTCCAGATGAACTCCAACCCCACACTGGTTTTCAGTACACGCATGTGGTTTTTAAATACTCTGAAGAGAGTTTAGTTTCATGGTTTTAACTCTGGGAATCACAGGAGAACCTAAACTGACAGACGTTATGGTTCGGTTTGGTTTATGTTGAGTTTGAGGTGTAAAAAGCTGAATGAAGAGAAACAAAAGGCCTCAGACGTAGAGAAAAATTAAAGAGAAAACTCCACATCCTGTCTGAACTTTGACTCCTGTCTTTAACTGCTCGTGTTTTATTCTCAACTTCACACCAAATTAAACTCGACAAACTGTCATCGGGACATTAAAAACTGCTGCTGAGGAGCCGCCGAGCAGCCAGCCGAGAGCTTCAGAGGCTTCATTCCTGAGCTGAAGTCAGGCGGAACCGTGAAACGGCTGCTTTCACTTCATCTGCACTGGAACAAACACACACACACAGGCTTGGACAGATGTCCTCACGAGGACTTCCATTCATCTGGTACCACCAGACCCAAACGGCGTCTGAGTTCTGATCCCAGAAGAACCCAAAAGATGCACCGTTCTGGTCCCGGGAAGGACTGCGGTCCCCATAAAGGCGGGATTGAAGAGAGGTCCTCATGAGGGAGTTAAACAGGAGCAGACACACACACACACACACACACACACACACACACACACACACATGGGCTTGTTTTGATTAAGCTGGTTAATTACAACAGTGAGTGAGGCCATCAAAGGAGGTGAGGGAGGTGTGTGTTTGTGTGTTTGTGTGGCAGGTCGGGTCCAGTTAAAGAGAGCTGGTGGAGAAACTGGCATGAATCTGTGTGTGTGTGTGTGTGTGTGTGTGTGTGTGTGTGTGTGTGTGTGTGTTCCTGTTTATGGTCTTTGTGGGCCGGCCTGCAGCTCCACGAGGACACGTCTGTAAACTGAGGATCCTCCAGATCTGGATCCAGTTCTGACCCACAGCTGTGTGTCTTTGTGTGTTTGTGAGTCAGGTACTCTCATGTTTCCCGCCTGCAGCGTCGCTGATCACTGAGGCGCTGAGGTCATGTCATGTGATCAGGCCCCACAAAAACCTCAGATAATGACGATAATGAAAATGTGACGCGGCGATGAAGGTGATGGAGCACGGCAGAAGAAAAAGAGACGCCGAAGGGAGACAACAACACACTCACTCACGTACACAGCAGATTAGCAGCTAGCATCACAGCTAGCATCGACTAGCAGCACCGACACGTTGCAACAAAAGATGAAAAATAAGGATCTTTTTCAAGGAAACAAACTCTGAGAATTAAATACAGCCTTTTAATGAAGAGTAGAACATATCTGACAGCAGGTAATCCCGACAACTGACAGACACGACGACCAGAAGGGACAGTGTCGACCAGAGAGGAGACATGTTGACCAGAGAGGAGACATGTTGACCAGAGAGGAGACATGTTGACCAGAGAGGAGACATGTCGACCAGAGAGGAGACATGTCGACCAGAGAGGAGACATGTCGACCAGAGAGGAGACATGTTGACCAGAGAGGAGACATGTTGACCAGAGAGGAGACATGTTGACCAGAGAGGAGACATGTCGACCAGAGAGGAGACGTGTCGACCAGAGAGGAGACATCTTGACCAGAGAGGAGACATGTCGACCAAAGAGGAGACATGTTGACCAAAGAGGAGACATGTTGACCAGAGAAGAGACGACAAGAGGAGGCGCCGACCAGAGAGGAGACACTCAAACCAGTGAGGAGACAGGAGCAGAGACCGGGCCTCAGAACCAGAAGGTCCAGTCCGGTCTCCAGCTCCAGAACCAGAACGTCTGGTTCGGTCTCCAGTTCCAGAACCAGAAGGTCCTGTCTCCAGGTCCGGAACCAGAAGGTCCTGTCTCCAGGTCCGGAACCAGAAGGCCCTGTCTCCAGGTCCAGAACCAGAAGGCCCTGTCTCCAGGTCCAGAACCAGAAGGTCCTGTCTCCAGGTCCTGGAACCATAAGGCCCTGTCTCCAGGTCCAGAACCAGAAGCTCCTGTCCCCAGGTCCAGACCTCCTACGGGTCGGGTCTGTTTCCACCACCACGGTTAGAACACAGACAGATGTGCATCAGCTTCTGTAAACAGCGTATCTGAGATAAGAGGGCGTGACGAGGAGACAGAAGTTACCATGACGACAGCGGGAGGAAGTTTACACAGACCTGCAGCCTGTCAGAGTGGAGGAGGAGGAGGAGGAGGAGGAGGAGGAGGAGGAGGAGGAGAGGAGGGAGGAGGAGGAGGAGGTTGAGGAGGATGAGGTGGGGCGTCGTTTCTTTCTTCTTTTTCGCTTAGCTTCTTTTTCCTTTCTTTTTTCGTTCTTCTCCGCTTTTTTTCTTTTTTCTTTTTCTTTTGGCTGTCTTCTTCCTTCTTCTTCTTCTTCTTCTTCTCGTGTCTTCTCGGAGAGTTTCTTCTTTTTTCGCTTGATTTTTTCTTTTCTTCTTGGTCTTTTGGCTTTGGGTTTCGATTCTTAGGAGGTTTACTTTGTGGTCTCCTGCTGAGACTTGTTCTCAGAGCAGCTGGAGTCTCACTGATCTGGATCAGACTCATCCGTTCATTCTCGATATCGGCGTGACATCACGAACCATGTGATCAGTCTTGTTTACAGCGCGAAGGGGCAAACAACATTGGATCCAGCTCGCTCCAGCTTGTATTCCAGTTCCTTTAGCTATTTTGCGTCTTTATTGTTTTTTTTAACTTTCTTTGGCGATAGTCACGGGTGCCTGTGGTGGCGATCACGGCTTACCAATATCAGGATGAGTTGAAGCCAGAGGCTTTAGCGAGGTATTAAAGCCAAATTGGATTCGCTAATTCGCTATTTTTCCGACGTGTATCATCAGTGTTAATATATTAATAAATACTATAATAACTCCATGGTGAAATATTGCTGCTGGGGACCTGCAACAGTGACTCGAGTGTCCAGAACGTTTGGAGGGACATTTTTATTCTCTTTAACAAACCAAAACAAACGCTGGAGAATGCAGCTGTATGTTCAGTTATGTGTTCGTTCACACAAGCAACTGAACGTGGGAAAAGTTTCAAAGCACACCTACATTTACTCAAAGGTAAGTTTATTTTGTTTATTAGATGATTGATTTAACCACCGTTCAGTAAAAGTAATTATATGATTTAGAAGCAGTGAGGGTGATGAGTTCTCTGTTAGCATTAGCATTAGCTCCGGTCCAACACCAGAGCTATGTTAACATCAGACAGTCGCAGCATTGTATTAATATAATTAATAAAGTGACGTTAGCATCACTAGCCTCACCTATACTACAGACCAAACTAACTGAAAAGTTTTTTTTTTAACTTCTTCCTATCCCTTTTGGACATGATGTTTGGGTGACAAATGGACAGAAGGCAGAGCATTGTTTTGTTTGTTTTCAAACGGATAGGCTTTGTGCCTGTTGATTTTTTTATTTCATTTTTTTGCTCTTGTTGTTTTATTGTGGGCAGACTGTATTATTACCTTGATCCTGTTTTTATTTTTTTTTAACATGTCAATAAAATTGATTGATTGATTGATTATGACAAAATAAATATCCAGGGCCATATATATTTGTAGACAACGAGGTAGGCTAATAGCTGGCTAGCGAGCTCTGGTCCATAGTAGAGAAATCATTGACACTGTGGACCAGAGCTAATGCTAACGGAGATATGTTTTCATTCATCACCCTCCCTGCTGCTAAATCATATTACTTTTACTAAATTATTTCCTTTCCCTTGTGAAAGGAAATAAAAAATGCCCCCTCAAACGTTCTGGACACCTGGAGTCACTGTTGCAGGTCCCTAGTAGATATATTATGTAGATATATTAGATATATTATGTAGATATATTAGATATATTATGTAGATATATTAGATATTTTATGTAGATATTATATATGATATATTAGATGTATTATTAGATATCTTATAGTAGATATATTAGATATATTAGATATATTATGGAGTATCTCGACAGTCACTTGGGTCAGCAGCCCCAGCAGACAGACCTAGCTTTTTTTTTTTTTACCGGACCTCAACGATCTATAATGGGGCCTCCCCAAACACGTCAAAATATTAGATCTAAACATAGAAATTAAAAACTAAAATATCTTGAAAAATCCGATTTCTTACCTGTTCTTACTGAACAAACATTTGGGCACCAATTTAATTACCCTGGAGTATCTTTGTCTGCTCTGTTAATAGCGAGCAGCCATTTTGTCCTTCTTTCAGGCTCAGTAGCGTCGCTAGGAATCAGATAAAATGACAAAAGCGACTGGCGAGCAACATTGTTGGTGCAGTTGAACACACAACAGTTCTTCACCATCTTTTTCCCGATCGTAAACTGTACGAAATCAGAAAAAACAGGCACAAAATGCAAAATGTATCGGCTTCCCTAGCAACAGTGAGCGATTGTTTGCCCCTTCGGACTGGTTGCTATGGCCTGGTTGCTATGGCCCGCGGATGCCAGTGGCCCGGATGTTCGTGATCGAGAATGCTGCTGTTGAAGCTCTGAAGGTGTTCCAGTTACCAGTTACCAGTTACCAGTTACCAGTTACCTGGCTGGACCTGAAGAACCTGAGACTTCCAGTAGAGTCTGGACGGAGGTCAGGAGGACCAACAACCTTCAGGACTGAAGGCTCCTCCTGAGCAGAGACGTTGGACAGCAAGTCCATCATGTCCATCAACAGTCTCCAGTTGTCTCCAGGTCAGTGATCCAGTTAAAAACTCATCCGATAAAAGAAACCAAACACCATCTTCTCCCTCCAGACCAGTCTGGAGCACCAGTAGGAGGTCTGGAGCACCAGTAGGAGGTCTGATCTCCTTCAGATGGAAATGGGTTTATTTGCATGTGAAAAGTCAGACTGAAGAAGCTTCAACTTGTCCCGTAACTTCAGAGTCTCCGTGGGTCTGCTGTCCTCTGCAGGTCTTTGGACTGACGGGACCTTAAAGCTCCAATCAAGAGATTAACCAGCCGGCAGTTAATCACGTCCCAAACTAAACCCTCCATCTTTAACAGGATTTACGGGCGGAAGAAAGAGGAGATGAAGAGGAGGATGAAGAGGAGGGAGGCAGGTTTTTGTGTGTCTGGGGTTATAATGGGAACAAAGAGCAGAGCAGATGGAGCCCCCCCCCCCCCCCCCCCCCCCCCATCAGAGCTGAGAGCCTGAACCAGACTCCATTCAAAAAATGACACGTTTAAGTTTCTGCTCCACCACACTGGGAACACTGGTTTAACTGGGTCCCTGTGGAGGATGGGGGGTCCCTGTGGCCCCCAGGGACCCAACGGGCCCGTCCAGAGCCGACAGAAACCCAGAGGAGGACCAGAGCGGCCCGAGAAAGGAGGAGGGGCCCTTTAAGGACCTCCGGACGTTTCAGGACTGCAGTCTGACAGCGAGAGTGTGATGGGACCAGCACACACACGCAGACACGTGCACACGCACGTGTGTGATGGGACCAGCACACACACTCAGACACATGCACACGCACGTGCCGTGTGTGATGGGACCAGCACACACACGCAGACACGTGCACACGCACGTACACGTGTGTGATGGGACCAGCACACACACGCACGTGCACGTGTGTGATGGGACCAGCACACACACACAGACACGTGCACGTGTCTATTGTTTCTGCATCAGGTAGTTTTCTGGTTTGACAGGAAATGAAAGTCCCGCTGCAGACCAGCAGTAACGGTGCGTTCAGGAGATGCTGGAACCAGTTCTGGACCGGTTTGTCTTCTGGAACGGCGACCTGGAAGACACGGCGTCTACTCTGAACACGTCTGAAGACACGGCGTCTACTCTGAACACGTCTGAAAACACGGCGTCTACTAAACGTCTGAACACGGCGTCTACTCTGAACACGTCTGAAGACGCGCGTCCTACTCTACTCTGAAAACACGTCTGAACACGTCTGAAGACGCGGCGTCTACTCTGAACACGTTCTGAAGACACGGCGTCTACTCTGAACACGTCTGAAGACGCGGCGTCTACTCTGAACACGTCTGAAGACGCGGCGTCTACTCTGAACACGTCTGAAGACGCGGCGTCTACTCTGAACACGTCTGAAGACGCGGCGTCTACTCTGAACACGTCTGAAGACGCGGCGTCTACTCTGAACACGTCTGAAGACGCGGCGTCTACTCTGAACACGTCTGAAGACGCGGCGTCTACTCTGAACACGTCTGAAGACACGGCGTCTACTCTGAACACGTCTGAAGACGCGGCGTCTACTCTGAACACGTCTGAAGACGCGGCGTCTACTCTGAACACGTCTGAAGACACGGCGTCTACTCTGAACACGTCTGAAGACGCGGCGTCTACTCTGAACACGTCTGAAGACGCGGCGTCTACTCTGAACACGTCTGAAGACGCGGCGTCTACTCTGAACACCGCGGCGTCTACTCTGAAACACTCTGAAGACGCGGCGTCTACTCTGAACACGTCTGAAGACGCGGCGTCTACTCTTCTCCTACTCTGAACACGTCTGAAGACGCGGCGTCTACTCTGAAACACGTCTGAAGACCGGCGTCTACTCTGAACACGTCTGAAGACGCGGCGTCTACTCTGAACACGTCTGAAACGCGGCGTCTACTCTGAACACGTCTGAAGACGCGGCGTCTACTCTGAACACGTCTGAAGACGCGGCGTCTACTCTGAACACGTCTGAACGCGGCGTCTACTCTGAACACGTCTGAAAACGCGGCGTCTACTCTGAAACACGTCTGAACACTCTGAAGACGCGGCGTCTACTCTGAACACGTCTGAAGACACGGCGTCTACTCTGAACACTCTGAAACGGCGCTCTACTCTGAACACGTCTGAAGACGCGGCGTCTACTCTACTCTGAACCACGTCTGAAACTCGGCGTCTACTCTGAACACGTCTGAAGACGCGGCGTCTACTCTGAACACGTCTGAAGACACGGCGTCTACTCTGAACACGTCTGAAGACACGGCGTCTACTCTGAACACGTCTGAAAACGCGGCGTCTACTCTGAACACGTCTGAAGACGCGGCGTCTACTCTGAACACTCTGAAGACGCGGCGTCTACTCTGACACGTCTGAAACGCGGCGTCTACTCTGAACACGTCTGAAGACGGCGTCTACTCTGAACACGTCTGAAGACGCGGCGTCTACTCTGAACACGTATGACGCGGCGTCTACTCTGAACCGTTGAAGACGCGGCGTCTACTCTGAACACGTCTGAAAGACACGGCGTCTACTCTGAACACGTCTGAAACGCGGCGTCTACTCTGAAACGTCTGAAGACACGGCGTCTACTCTGAACACGTCCGAAGACGCGGCGTCTACTCTGAACACGTCTGAACGACGTCGGCGTCTAATCTGAACGTCTGAAGACACGGAACACGTCTACTCTGAACACGTCTGAAGACGCGGCGTCTACTCTGAACACGTCTGAAGACGCGGCGTCTACTCTGAACACGTCGAACTCTGACGCGGCGTCTACTCTGAACACGTCTGAAGACGCGGCGTCTACTCTGAACAGTCTGAAGACGCGGCGTCTACTCTGAACACGTCTGAAGACGCGGCGTCTACTCTGCGTCTACTCTGAACCCGTCTGAAGACCGGCGTCTACTCTGAACACGTCTGAAGACGCGGCGTCTACTCTGAAACGTCTGAAGACGCGGCGTCTACTCTGAACACTCTGAAGACCGGCACTCTGAACACGTCTGAACAGCGGCGTCTGAAAAGACGCGGCGTCTACTCTGAACACGTCTGAAGACGCGGCGTCTACTCTGAACACGTCTGAAGACGCGGCGTCTACTCTGAACACGTCTGAGCTGCTTCAGGTGTCCAACACGTCAACGACTCAGACGGCTGCTGTAAACATTCAGAGAACAGAACAATGAAACTAAAGGACTCTGGAGAGCTGCAGGTCTGAGGAGGAAACCAGTCCGACCCACCAGGGAGGTGGACCTCCTCCAGTCAGCAGCTGTCTCTGACCCAGTCACATGACCCAGTCACATGACCCAGTCACATGACCTGGCAGAAACACTTATGAAGAGAACTGGACAAACCCTCTGTGATGTCACTCTGGATCAATGAGGACAACGAGACGCCTCTGGACTGAAATACTGACTGAACCCCCAGTTTTCCCAGTCTGAACCTCCAGTTCTCCCAGTCTGAACTTCCAGTTCTCCCAGTCTGAACCTCCCAGTCTGAACCTCCAGTTCTCCCAGTCGTTGTTAATTTAATCATCTGAAATGTTTCCGTCTTTTAAATCTTCTAGTTTCTAAACTCTTCATCACAACTTCCTGTTAAAACCACAAATGTTCTGATGCTCTTTGACTTTTTAATCCTGACGAAACAAATACCTGTTAGCCGTTAGCCTCGGCTAACTTCCAGCTAATGTCCAGTTAGCTCAGTTAGCCTCAGTTAGCTCAGCTAGCCTCAGTTAGCTCAGTTAGCCTCAGTTAGCTCAGCTAGCCACAGTTAGCCTCAGTTAGCTCAGCTAGCCATAGTTAGCCTCAGTTAGCCTCAGTTAGCTCAGCTAGCCACAGTTAGCCTCAGTTAGCCTCAGTTAGCTCAGCTAGCCACAGTTAGCCTCAGTTAGCTCAGCTACCCTTAGTTAGCTCAGCTAGCCTCAGTTAGCTCAGCTAGCCTCAGTTAGCTCAGTTAGCCTCAGTTAGCTCAGCTAGCCTCAGTTAGCTCAGTTAGCCTCAGTTAGCTCAGCTAGCCTCAGTTAACCTCAGTTAGCTCAGATAGCCTCAGTTAGCCTCAGTTAGCTGTTAGCTTTGTTCATGGAGTTCAGATTCACAGATCAGTCTCGTCATTTTTCAACAAATATAAACACAAATGTCCAGTTTTATGGAAAAAAGTTCCTCGTTTTGGTCAAAAAGTTGAGATCTTGTAAAGATTTGTGATTTTAGAACAAAAAGTTGATATTGGGGGGGGGGGGGGGGGGGTCACTATTTATTTTTTTGTGATTCATCAGGACAACATTTTCTATTTCACCATTTTAAAAAAATAAAAACATTTTTTGATAAATTTGAGATTTTATGAAAAAAATGTATAAATCAGCCAACCAGGACGACACCAGGGCCCCTCAACCAGGACGACACCAGGGCCCCTCAACCAGGACGACACCAGGGCCCCTCAACCAGGACGACACCAGGGCCCTTCAACCAGGACGACACCAGGGCCCCTCAACCAGGACGACACCAGGGCCCTCAACCAGGACGACACCAGGGCCCCTCAACCAGGACGACACCAGGGCCCCTCAGGACCCCTCAACCAGGACGACACCAGGACCCCCTCAACCAGGACGACACACACCCCTCACCGGGACACACCAGGCTCACCCTCAACCAGGACGACACCAGGACCCCTCAACCAGGACGACACCAGGGCCCCTCAACCAGGACGACACCAGGGTCCCTCAACCAGGACGACACCAGGGCCCCTCAACCAGGACGACACCAGGGCCCCTCAACCAGGACGACACCAGGACCCTCAACCAGACGACACCAGGGCCCCTCAACCAGGACGACACCAGGGCCCCTCAATCAGGACGACACCAGGGCCCCTCAATCAGGACGACACCAGGGCCCTCAACCAGGACGACACCAGGGCCCCTCAATCAGGACGACACCAGGGCCCCTCAACCGGGACGACACCAGGACCCCTCAACCAGGACGACACCAGGACCCCTCATCGGACACACCAGGGACCCCTCAATCAGGACGACACCAGGGCCCCTCAACCAGGACGACACCAGGGCCCCTCAACCAGGACGACACCAGGACCCCCATCAGGACACACCAGGACCCCTCAATCAGGGACACACCAGGACCCTCAATCAGGACCCCCCTCAACCAGGACACACCAGGGCTATCTAACCAGGACGACACCAGGGCCCCTCAACCAGGACGACACCAGGGCCCCTCAACCAGGACGACACCAGGGCCCCTCAACTGGGACAACACCAGGACCCCTCAATCAGGACACACCAGGGCTACTCAACCAGGACGACACCAGGGCCCCTCAACCAGGACGACACCAGGGCCCCTCAACCAGGACGACACCAGGACCCCTCAATCAGGACACACCAGGACCCCTCAATCAGGACACACCAGGACCCCTCAATCAGGACACACCAGGGCTACTCAACCAGGACGACACCAGGGCCCCTCAACCAGGACGACACCAGGGCCCCTCAACCAGGACGACACCAGGGCCCCTCAACTGGGACAACACCAGGACCCCTCAACCAGGACTCTACCGGGTCCCTTGAACCAGGACTCTACCGGGTCCCTTGAACCAGAACTCTACCGGGGCCCCTCAACCAGGACTCTACCGGGGCCCTTGAACCAGGATCCTTCCAGGGCCCCTCAACCAGGACTCTACCGGGGCCCTTGAACCAGGACTCTACCGGGGCCCCTCAGAGAGGGCCCTACCGAGGCCCCTCAGTGAGGGCCCTACCAGGTCTCAGACTCACCTTCGTCGGCGCCGCAGCAGCGCAGCAGCGTCAACAGCAGTAGCGGCAGCGGCAGCAGCGGTAGCGGCAGGGGGGACCGCGTCAGCGGCAGACCGCTGCGGCAGGACGCGCGGCCCCGACTGGACCGCGGGCCCCCTTGGTCCAGCATGGGCCCTTCTTAGAGCCCCGAACCCCAGGTCCCGGTCGCTCCTATCGATCCCTTGGCCGTGACGTCAGCTTGGCTCGCTCTCAGCCGGTCGCGCGCGCCTCATCGGTGCGCGGACGGTCGCGTGTCGCGCGCACGAAGCGGTCAGGGACCCGACCGGAGAAACTTCCCGAGATGAAGCGTGGAAACCGCAGAGAAGAGTCCCAGAGGTGAGCTGCAGTCCGGCCTCCACCCCTCCTCTCTCATCCCTCCATTCCCGTCCGGAGCAGAGCGGCAGGGCGCGGCTGCCTCCGAGGCCGAAAGACGAGCGGTGAGGGGCGGCCAGGCGAGCCGAGAGGGGTCGGTGGGCCGCTGGAGGGTGGATGAGGGGGGGGACAAACTCTTACAAAAACCACTAAGAGACCTGGAACCCACTCCCACACAGCAGAGCTCCACCAGTGCTCCCAGTCCTCCCAGTCCTCCCAGTCAGGCTCCGCTGTCCCGCTGAAACCTCCAGAAAAAAGTTGGACAAAAGCAGAAAGTTTCTGTCTGCTCCAACGAGACAGACCACGCCCCATATACCACAGGCTCCACCCATCGGAGGGCCGTGATTGGCTGAGAGGCCTGCCGGTCTCCGGCGGGGTGGGGCTTAACTGTGAATGGCAGGCTGTGAAGGAATGCGAAGAAAAACTGTCTGCGCATGTCTGTTTCTGGGAGAATCACAATAATAATAATAAAACAATTAGGAAAGAACATTTACAAATGTATTAAAGAAAATAAAAAGAGAACATCAAATGTAAATTTAAAAACACATAGAATAAAAATAAATGAAATTAAATATATCAAAATTAATTGGGGATATGAATTTTCCAATTTCCCCCTCGGGAATTATTAAAGTAGTTTCATTTCATTTCATTTAAAAGGTTTTAATTGTTTACAAACTGAAACTCATCAAGAGCTCACTTATTTAAGGAACACTATATAAACAGAATGAATAATTATTCTCCTTGTGTGAGTGGTTTTTTTATGATGAGTGTCATCGTGTAGGTCTCAGAAGGTCCTCAGGTTCTGGTTCCTGGGAGGTTTGTTTAATTGTCTTCAGTCTTCTGTCTGGTTCATTGTTCTGCTGGTGGAGGACACATCACATCTGCTGGTTCCTGTTGGTGGCTGAAGTCTTTCCTGGTTGGCCCTGTGTGACTCTGGTTCATGGGGGGGGGGGGGGGGGGGGGGGTCAGTTCCTGCAGGTCTCAGCTTCTCTCACCTCAATCATAAAAAGGGTGTGAGACATTGAATTGAGAGAAGAGAGAGATAAAAGAAGGCAGATTCCCCCCTCACCCCCCTCCCCCCGAGGACAAAGGACCAGTGTCAGGTGTCCCCCTCCCCTCCCCTCCCCTCCCTCCTCTTCTTCAGTGTTTCACTCTTTTGTTGAAGAGGGTGAATGGGGACAACAGAACCAGAGGAGGTCAGGTGGGGGCGTGGCCTCCTCCTGTCTGCCAGGAATAATCATCAGGTGAAGGATGCTCCCCTGGTTCCTTCAGCCAGCTTTGTTTCTGCTGATCACTCTTAATATAGTTTAATTAAAACATTAAAATGATAAAACTGATTAAAACGGTTGGTATAAAAGAAAAGAGCAGGCTTCAATAATCATGTAAACAACAGTAGTTGATAAGGTGGAAGGCCGGTCCATAACTGAGGAGCAGAAACCCCAGAACTCACCTACCCTGGTTTTAAACCTCACCAACCCTGATAAAAACCTCAAACCACCCTGTAATTAAACCTCAACCACCCTGATAACCTAACCACCCTAAACCTCACCACCCTGATGATAAACCTCAACCACCCTGATATAAACCTCAACCACCCTGATTATAAACCTCCACCCTGATATAAACCTCAACCACCCTGATGAAAAACCCAACCACCCTGATGATAAACCTCACCACCCTGATAAACCTCAACCACCCTGATAATAAACCTCACCACCCTAACCTCAACCACCCTTAAACCTCAACCACCCATGAATTAAACCTCAACCACCCTGATAATAAACCTCAACCACCCTGTATAAACCTAACCACCCTGATGAAAACCTCAACCAACCACCCTGATAAACCTCAACCACCCTGATGATAAACCTCAACCACCCTGATGATAAACCTCAACCACCCTGATATAAACCTCAACCACCCTGATAATAAACCTCAACCACCCTGATAATAAACCTCAACCACCCTGATATTAAACCTCCAAACCCACCCTGATAAACCTCAAACCACCCTGATTTAAACCCTCAACCCCCCTGATAACCTCACCTAAACCTCACCACCCTGATATTAAACCTCAACCACCCTGATTTAAACCTCAACCACCCTGATTTTAACTAAACCTCAACCACCCTTTTAAACTCAACCCCCTGATTTTAAACCTCAACCACCCTGATAATAAACCTCAACCACCCTGATAATAAACCTCAACCACCCTGATTTAAACCTCAACCCCCTGAACCACCCTGATAAACCTCAACCACCCTGATGATAACCTCAACCACCCCCTCAACCACCCTGATTTTAAACCCTCAACCCACCCTGATTTTAAACCTCAACCACCCTGATTTTAAACCTCAACCCTCAACCACCCTGATTAAAACCTCAACCACCCTGATTTTAAAACTCAACCACCCTGATTTTTAAAATTCCTCCACCCCTGAATTTTAAACCTCAACCACCCTGATGATAAAACCTCAACCCACCCCTGAATGAAAAACCCCTCAACCACCCTGTATTTAAACCTCCACCACCTGATTTTAAACCTCAACCACCCTGATGATAAACCTCAACCACCCTGATAATAAACCTCAACCACCCTGATTTTAAACCTCAACCACCCTGATGATAAACCTCAACCACCCTGATATTAAACCTCAACCACCCTGATGATAAAACCTCACCACCACCTGATAAACCTCAACCAACCCAACCACCCTGATTTTAAACCTCACCTCCACCCTGATGATAAACCTCAACCACCCCTGATGATAAACCTCACCACCCTATTAAACCTAAACCTCAACCACCCTGATAAACCTCAAACCACCCTGATAATAAACCTCAACCACCCTGATAAACCTAACCACCCTAACCCAACCACCCTCTCAACCACCCTGATTTTAAAACCTCAACCACCCTGATGCTAAAAAATAACCACCCTCAAACCACCCTGATTTTAAACCTCAACCACCCTGATAATAAACCTCAACCACCCTGATTTTAAACCTCAACCACCCTGATAATAAACCTCAACCACCCTGATGATAAACCTCAACCACCCTGATAAACCTCAACCCACCACCCTGATATGATATTAAACCTCAACCACCCTGGTTTTCAACCTCATTCTGGGCTCTTCTAGATCAGCTGATCAGATGACCTCAGTGCAGCTCAGGTAGAGGAGGAGCTGTCAGCTGTCTAAAATCCACTCTGAAGTGAACTGGGAGCATCACTGGGGTCATGTGGTTCCTCCTGCTGGTTATAATGGGAGCAGCGGCAGCGGGTGGATGGTTGGGTGGTGTCTTCGGTCTGGGCTCTACTCTCCTTCCAGTCTGATCAAGTCTTCATGTCTGGTCACCAACACAACCAGCTGTTCCTGCTTGGGTTGCAGCACATGTGAAAACTGGTCCAAACTGGTCCAAACTGGTCCAAACTGGCCCAGAAGAGCTGGGGAGCTGCTGGACCAGCAGGCGTGGTAACACATGATGCTTCAGAACATCTGGAAGAATCCAAGAGAACATCATCCTGAAGAGCGTTGCAGTGTGGGAAACTGTCACCTGACTGTGGAACTCCAGAGAAGAGGAGGTTTGACAGACAGGTGGTAGCTCCGCCTCCCCACGGAGCTGTGAGGTCACAGACGGGATTAAAGGTTCAGTATGTCACCTTTTATCTGGTTATAAGTGGAAAACAGAAGCAGCTCAGATCTCCAGCTGTGTTATAAATTTTCTTTAACAACCAGATCCTTTAATCCAGTTTAGAACCATCTGGCTGGTTCTGGTCTTTGAACCGGTCTTAAAGGTTAGATTTATCATGATTAAAACTATCTGACTGAAGATAAAAGTTTCTGTTGAAAACAGAATCCCAGCTGGATTCAAACCGGATGAAAAGTTTAATTCAGTTTAAACTGAATAAAACCAGAATCTGGATTCAAACTCAGTTCAAACCAGATTAAAGGTGGAATCTTCACCAGATGTAAACACAACCGGATCAGGATTAAGGACCTGGATCAAACTGGATCAAACTGGATCAAACTGGATCAAACTGGAGCCAAACTGGACAAGTTCATACTGGTTAGAAGTTGAAGTTCCACCAGATAGAGATAAAAATATCTCACAAATAATAAAAATTAAATCAGACATCAAACTAGAAGAAAACTGAGATTTAGTCAAACGGACAATTCATTCTGACCAGAACCAGAACCAGACTGAAACCAGACCTGGAACCAGAACCAGTCTGACACCAGATCTGGAACCAGAACCAGCCTAGGACCAGAACCAGAACCAGAACCAGCCTAGGACCAGAACCAGAACCAGACTGAAACCAGAACCAGCCTAGGACCAGAACCAGACTGACACTAGAATTTTAACAGAATAAATGTAGATATTTATGGGATGGAAACAGGAGTGAAACAGAAAAACTAGATCAGATTAAATCTGAAACAGATTAAAAAAATTAAAAGTATTTACAGTGAATTTGAAACTGGTGTGAAACAGTATTTAAACATCACATCTGGATCATCTAGTCTGGTCCTGGTTCTGGTTCTAGTCACATCTGGATCATCCAGTCTGGTTCTGGTTCTGGTCCTAGTCACATCTGGATCATCCAGTCTGGTTCTGGTTCTAGTCACATCTGGATCATCCAGTCTGGTTCTGGTTCTGGTCCTAGTCACATCTGGATCATCCAGTCTGGTTCTGGTTCTAGTCACATCTGGATCATCCAGTCTGGTTCTGGTTCTGGTCCTAGTCACATCTGGATCATCCAGTCTGGTTCTGGTCCTAGTCACATCTGGATCATCCAGTCTGGTTCTGGTCCTAGTCACATCTGGATCATCCAGTCTGGTTCTGGTCCTAGTCACATCTGGATCATCCAGTCTGGTTCTGGTTCAGTCCATCTGGATCCATCTCTCTGGTTCTGGTTCTGGTCCTAGTCACATCTGGATCATCCAGTCTGGTCTGGTTCTAGTCACATCTGGATCATCCACTGGTCTGGTCCTAGTCACATCTGGATCATCCAGTCTGGTTCTGGTTTCTAGTCACATCTGGATCACTACTCTGGTTCTGGTTCTGGTCCTAGTCACATCTGGATCATCTACTCTGGTTCTGGTTCTGGTCCTAGTCACATCTGGATCATCCAGTCTGGTCCTGGTTCTGGTTCTAGTCACATCTGGATCATCCAGTCTGGTTCTGGTCCTAGTCACATCTGGATCATCCAGTCTGGTTCTGGTCCTAGTCACATCTGGATCATCCAGTCTGGTTCTGGTTCTGGTCCTAGTCACATCTGGATCATCTACTCTGGTTCTGGTTCTGGTCCTAGTCACATCTGGATCATCCAGTCTGGTCCTGGTTCTGGTTCTCACATCTGGATCTCCAGTCTGGTCTGGTTCTAATCACATGGATCATCCAGTCTGTTCTGGTCTAGTCACATCTGGATATCAGTCTGGTTCTGGTCCTAGTCACATCTGGATCATCCAGTCTGGTTCTGGTCCTAGTCACATCTGGATCATCATCTGGTTCTGGTCTAGTCACATCTGGATCATTCTGGTTCTGGTGGTTCTGGTCCTAGTCACATCTGGATCATCCAGTCTGGTCCTGGTTCTGGTCCTAATCACATCTGGATCATCCAGTCCTGGTTCTGGTTCTAGTCACATCTGGATCATCTACTCTGGTTCTGGTTCTGGTCCTAGTCACATCTGGATCATCCAGTCTGGTTCTGGTTCTGGTCCTAGTCACATCTGGATCATCCAGTCTGATCCTGGTTCTGGTTCTAATCACATCTGGATCATCCAGTCTGGTCCTGGTTCTGGTTCTAGTCACATCTGGATCATCTACTCTGGTTCTGGTTCTGGTCCTAGTCACTCTGGATCATCCAGTCTGGGTTCTGGTTCTGTCTAGTCACATCTGGATCATCCAGTCTGGATCCTGGTTCTGGTCACATCTGGATCATCCAGTCTGGTTCTGGTCCTAGTCACATCTGGATCATCTAGTCTGGTTCTGGTCCTAGTCACATCTGGATCATCCAGTCTGGTCCTGGTTCTGGTTCTGGTCACATCTGGATCATCCAGTCTGGTTCTGGTCCTAGTCACATCTGGATCATCTAGTCTGGTTCTGGTTCTAGTCACATCTGGATCATCCAGTCTGGTTCTGGTTCTAGTCACATCTGGATCATCCAGTCTGGTTCTGGTTCTGGTCCTAGTCACATCTGGATCATCCAGTCTGGTCCTGGTTCTGGTCCTAGTCACATCTGGATCATCCAGTCTGGTTCTGGTCCTAGTCACATCTGGATCATCCAGTCTGGTTCTGGTCCTAGTCACATCTGGATCATCCAGTCTGGTCCTGGTTCTGGTTCTGGTCACATCTGGATCATCCAGTCTGGTTCTGGTTCTGGTCACATCTGGATCATCCAGTCAGATCCTCCTACAGATTAAAGTCTAACATGTTTCAGGAGGAACCGGAGAATGAACCGGGTCCGGGTTCATGACTGAGCGTTGGGCTCCATCTGCTGGACACTGAGGGAACTGCACACCAACACTGTTGAAACCTTTATTAAACACAACAACAGACGCCGCTACTGAGCATGCTCAGTGCGTAGAGAACTTGGGCAGCTGGTTTCCCAGGATGACGCGGCGCTCCACGCCCTCCTCTGAGATGGACGCCAGGCGGACCACGCCCCCGCTGGAGCCGTCCCGCTCCATGGCCAGACTCAGCGCTGCAACGGAGGAGACGGGTGAGAACGGGGGGAGACCCGGAGGAGCTCCCAGCATGCCTGGCGGCGGGCCTACCTGCGGCGGTCAGCTCCAGACACTGGTCCTTGCTGAGTCCAGGTTTGTAGTTGGAGTCCATGAAGCCGTAGATGTAGCTGCTGCCGCTGCCGCCCACCGACACCGGCTGGCGCACCAGCATCCCTCCAATGGGAACGCAGTACACCTGGAGGGGCGGGGCCTCAGTCAGAACCACAGGAACCACCAGAGACAGAGCTAGAACCAGAACCAGAAGCGTCTCCCACCTGCCCGCCCTTCCTCCGGTCCCAGCCCGCCACCAGGATCCCAGCCATCAGCTCCTCCCTGTAGCGGTAGCAGCTAGCTCTGAACAGGTTGGCCGCCGTCTCCACCAGCGGCGGCTCGTCCAGCTCGATGCTGAGGGGGCGGAGCCACAGGTGAGTATCCTCAGAGTCTGATTGGACGCTGAGGTTGTTAGTGTGAACTGCAGGTTACCTGTGGAAGCCCAGCTGGTAGGTGACGACGTCGGCGATGGCCTGAGTGTCTGCAGCTGATCCAGACCTGTGACAGGAAGATGACATCATCACTGGACAACCAGACACCTGCTCTGATGACATCATCACTGGACAACCAGACACCTGCTCTGATGACATCATCACTGGACAACCAGACACCTGCTCTGATGACATCATCACTGGAAAACCAGAAACCTGCTCTGATGACGTCATCAGAGCAGGTTTCTGGTTTTCCAGTGATGGAGGACTGAGCTGAAGGAGACGAGGAGACGAGGAAGACTGAGCTGAAGGAGACCAGGAGGACTGAGCTGACGGCTAAACTTCAAGGGTGTCTTAATGACATTAAGTCCTGGATGTCCTCTAACTTTTTGCTTCTAAACTCGGATAAAACAGAGGTTATTGTCTTTGGTCCCAAACACCTGAGGAATGGATTAACTGGATTTACGCTGGCTTCCAGCACAGCTGTGAAAAACCTTGGAGTTATTTTTGATCAGGATATGTCATTTAAGCAGCATATTAATCAGGTTTGCAAGACTGCCTTTTTTCATCTCCGAAATATTGCCAAAATTAGGAGCATCCTCTCCCAGGGTGATGCCGAAAAATTAATCCACGCGTTTGTTCGCTCTAGACTGGATTACTGTAATGCGTTGTTAGCAGGATGTCCGAAAAGCTCGCTAAATAGCCTTCAACTGATCCAGAACGCAGCAGCGAGGGTGCTGACAGGAATCCGCAAGCGAGATCACATCTCTCCCGTGTTAGCCTCCCTCCATTGGCTTCCCGTGAAATTTAGAATTGAGTTTAAAATTCTGCTTCTCACATATAAGGCCCTTAATGGCCTAGCTCCGCGCTATTTACAAGACTTGATAGCATGTTATGCTCCTAATAGAGCTCTCCGCTCTCAGAGTGTAGGATTACTCGTCGTTCCTAGAATATCTAAAAGTAGGTTTGGAGGACGGGCCTTCTGCTACCAGACACCTTTATTATGGAACCAGCTACCAGTTTGGGTTAAGGAGGCTGATACCATCTCCATTTTTAAAACTAAATTGAAAACATTTCTGTTCAGTAAAGCCTACAGTTAGTCTAAACTATAGTGTGTAGATGCTAATAGTTATAGCCATAGTTGTAGTAGTAAGACTAGAGTAGCTCGTCTTAATCACAGCTTCGTCATAGTTATGCTGCTATAGGCCTACGCTACAGGGAGACACCAGCATGATCTGCTGAGTGGTGTCTCCACTGCTCTTCTCCTTTTTCTTCCCTTTCTTCCTCCCTTCCTCCTCCTCCAGCTCATTATATATTATTTGGGAGCACCCTGCTACTGAAACTGTGCTCCATTTTCTTTGCTTTCCTGTGTTTGTTGTGCTGTTTCTGCCCCCTTTTCTCTTTGTGTATTTGCAGGCCAGAGTTTCCTGGGTTTCATGCTGACTTGCAGTTCCATCCTCTGTCCATCCCGGGGTTCTCCTCCACTTGTGTTTGGGTACCGACTGGCGTGGTGATCGGCGACCTGGTCCTCTGGCCATCTCATCCCAGTGCTGCTGCCTCCATCTGTTTATGTTTATATATCGCATCCTTTTGTTTGAAATCCTACCCTTCTCTTTTCTTAAACCCAAACCCCTTCCTCCTCCCCCCTCCTCCCCCTTCTCTCACACACCTCACCTACACCCCACCTGCACATTACTGATACTCAAGAGCCTATCATGGCTCATTACGCTGACCACACGCCCAAGGGCCCTCCATAGCTCGCTTGCATTCACCCTACAACAATTCCACTACTTCTTTATTATTATTTTTACTTTTCTGTGCTTTCTCTCTGTCTACTCTCTGCTGTCCTCCATCTCTCTCTGTCCTCCATCTTCTCTCTGTCTACATCCTCTCTCTCCATCCTCTCTGTCCTACATCCTCTCTCTGTCCTCCATCTTCTCTCTGTCCTCCATCCTCTCTCTGTCCTGTCTCCCCTCTTTTCTTTCTTTTCTTTTCTTTCTCTACCCGGCTGGTCTTCATCAGGAAGGTCCCTCCATATGATCCAGGTCCTGCTCAAGGTTTCTTCCTCTTAAAGTGGAGTTTTTCCTTGCCACTGTTTGGTATAAAGGTTTTTTTTCTCCCTACGTGGGAGTTTTTTACCTGCCATTATCATTGATTGGATTTAATTATATAATCTTAGTTGATGATATTTGCTCGGGGGTCATGCTCTGGGTCTCTGTAAAGCGCCTAGAGACAATTGTCATTTTAACAGACGCTATATAAATAAAATTGAATTGAATTGAATCGAAGGAGACCAGGAGGACTGAGCTGAAGGAGAAAAGGACTGATCTGAAGGAAACCAGGAGGACTGAGCTGAAGGGGACGAGGAGACGAGGAGGACTGACCTGCAGCAGAAGATCCTGTCGTGGATGGGGGTTAGCTTGTCCGTGACTCTGTTAGCGATGTAAGCTCTGAGGAGACAGACAGACAGACAGACAGGTGGAGGTTAACCGGAGGGTTCTCTGAGGTGGACCGGGTCTCCTCCATGCTGCAGCTCACCCCGTGGTGGTCCGAGAGTCGGCGCCGATGACCACCCCTCCATCATACTCCACAGCCATGATGGTGGTCTGAGACACAGAGACAAGACATCAGCAGCTGACAGTGAGGTTGAAAACAGCAGCTGGAACCAACCGACACCAGTGACGGTCCAGTTCATCAGAAGGACTCTGGTTTGGTGCAGCAGCTCTATGGACCTCAGGACCTGCTGCTCTACAATGTTTTTAGATGTTTACCTGCTCCAACACACCCGGGTCACGTGGATGGATCACCGTCAGCTGATCATCAGTTTGTTAATTAATCTTTTCTCTGAGCCGCTTCACCATGTATCCATTACCGGACAGCGCATCGTGGTGATTCAGTTAACTAATTATCGGACAGCTCGTTGACCCAACACAATCGAATCACTATCCGTCCGATAATGGCATCAGCACATTTAGCCGCTGTTAGCTGGCTGCTGTTATCCGCTTCAGGGCGGATTCAAACCACTTCATCAAAAATGTCTCAAGTTTCAGACCATGTTCCAGGACCGGGACCAGTGTGGTTCTGTTGGTTTCGGATCCCCACTGATACGGGCTTGAATTTAGATTCAAACTTTAATGAATGTTCCCGCTACCGTTAGCTTGGTTAGCTGCCACAGAACTGCTGTCTCATCCTCCTTCTATCTAAACCTTTAAACTGCATGAATCGGTCCAGAACCGAGCCCGGCTTGGCCCGCATCCCCGTACTCACCCCGGTGCTGACTTCCTGGCTGGTCCAGTCCGGAACCAGGTCGTTTTTAGCAGAAATCTGGTGTCGGAGCACCGGCATCATCATCGTTCCTGCAGCCATCTTGAACACGGTTTGAGCTGCCCGCCACCGCCGCTCTCATTTATCCTGACCAACGTCCTGACCACAAAGTAGACGTTAATGAAAAGCTACATACACATGCAACAGATTTTTAATGTTATACACGTCACTATCCAATATTCCTGTCTTTAAAAAAATTAGAAAAGATACCTGACAACAATACTTTTGTCCAGGCACATAAGTGGTCGCCTATAAAGTCGGGTCTTACAGGAGACAGGAGGAGGTAAACATCACTGTCTTTATCCGAATATGTGATAAATCTGGTTTTGGAATGAAAACTATTGATATTTTTGAGTTTATTTATTTAGTTTTTTTTTACTCCAGATGTTTTCTGCTGGTCAAACGGTCTGGACTAGACTGGTTTTACCGGACGTTTAACAGATTATCTGCGTGCCCGATCGTTGTGTTGAACCAGACTCCATTCAAAAAACGTCTAATTTAGTCCGAGCATTTTAAATATGTGTGTCGAAAGCAAAAAACAATGTGGCAGAGAATAAAGCTGACGAGTTTTAGACTCTTAGAGAGCCGATCATTAGTTCGGGTCGCATGTGAACCTCCCTGGTGTTCCAGATGTTGACAGATGTTGGAATTACTGTTGTTTCTGGTGTATGGTGGGGGTGGGGGGTGGGGGGTGCTGAGCTCAACTGGAGATAATGTCAGGCAGAGGAATACTTCAAGGACCTTCTCAGTCCCACCAACATGTCCTCCATAGAGGACGCTGAGTCTGTGGACTTAGAGGTGGACTGGTCCATTACTGGAGGTGGACTGGTCCATTACTGGAGCTGAGGACTTAGAGGTGGACTGGTCCATTACTGGAGGTGGACTGGTCCATTACTGGAGGTGGACTGGTCCATTACTGGAGCTGTGGACTTAGAGGTGGACTGGTCCATTACTGGAGGTGGACTGGTCCATTACTGGAGCTGAGGACTTAGAGGTGGACTGGTCCATTACTGGAGCTGAGGACTTAGAGGTGGACTGGTCCATTACTGGAGGTGGACTGGTCCATTACTGGAGGTGGACTGGTCCATTACTGGAGGTGGACTGGTCCATTACTGGAGATGAGGTCACTGAGGTAGTTAAGGAGCTGCACGGTGGCAGGACTCCAGGGTTGGAGGAGATCCACCCTGAGTTCCTGAAGGTTCCGTATGTTGTTGAACTGTCCTGGTTGACACGTGGATGGATGGATGGATGGATGGATGGATGGATGGATGGATAAATGGATGGATGGATAGATGGATGGATGAACAGATGGATGGATGGGGGTGTTTCCAGATGTTTTAATGACTCTCTCTCTGTTCCAGATGACGGTTCATAACTTCTACATATTTGACCGAAATGGAACCTGTTTGTTCTACAACGAATGGAACCGGAAGAAACAGGCGGGAATCTCCAAGGAGGAGGTGACCAGCACCAACACAACATCTGGAACCAGAGGTTCCCCAGCACCAACACTACATCTGGAACCAGAGGTTCCCCAGCACCAACACTACATCTGGAACCAGAGGTTCCCCAACACAACATCTGGAACCAGAGGTCCCACACCAACACAACATCTGGAACCAGAGGTTCCCCAACACCAACACAACATCTGGAACCAGAGGTTCCCCAGCACCAACACAACATCTGGAACCAGAGGTTCCCCAACACCAACACAACATCTGGAACCAGAGGTTCCCCAGCACCAACACAACATCTGGAACCAGAGGTTCCCAACATCTGGAACCAGAGGTTTCCATCCGTGTATAAAAACACACGTGACCTTTACCCTCCTCAGTTAAATCAGTCTAAGGGTGAATTCCAGTTCCTCCCTCAACCCTCAGTCTCATAAATGTTCGCTCCCGCTAAGGGCCAGTTCTGTCCCGATTCTTAGCAAGTCAAGTTGAGGGACGAGTTTGAGGACTGAATCGCCCTCAAACTTGAGATTTTCCGACACCACCCTTGGTAGTAAGGGCTACCCAGAAGGCACTGGGGAATTTAGCCAAGACATCTTCGAAAAGGATGGTGACAAAAAAAGCTAGCTACAAACGTAAGTATCTTCGTAGTTCTGAAAGATATAAATGTTACGAATCCATCTTATTGTCTTTGTTTGAGACTTTTTTCATGGATTAACGTCGTTGTTGCGTAACATTTATTTTTTTACTTTACGATGTTTGCTGCCGGACCGGCGGTCCCGGTCGGCTTCACGTTACTTGTATACCTTGTTGTGTAGCGACGGAGGACTGAATAATGTTTCCTCTATTGTGTTATTTGCTAATATTATTTAGAGAATATACGGCGCTCTTTTCAGTGTTATCCCTGAGTAATTTCAGGAAATACAGAGACAACACGGCTCTGATACATTTGAGTCTGAAGACGTAACTGCACTCGGGGGGCATCCCATTTCTAAACCACAAGATAGACCTGACACTTAGTTTCGAGGGTTTAGATTGAGGGTTTAGATTAGAGGGTTTAGATTGAGGGTTTAGATTGAGGGTTTAGTTTAGAGGGTTTAGATTGAGGGTTGAGGGAGGAACTGGAATTCACCCTAAGCTTCAGTTTCAGGTCAGCCAGGATCACCAACATTATTTCTATTTTAATAAAGACAGAAACCTTCTCCGCTCAGAAGTTTCCATCCATCTCAGTTTTTGGTAAAGCCGTCTGACTTGGGTCAACCAGAAGAAGTTTAGATGGTGACCATGTGACTGTAGTATCCTGGACCAGTCCTTCTGGGAATCTGAAACTGCTGCAAGAACCTTTAGTTTCAGTTTTATACTGAAGACCTCTACTGGACCCGTCAGTCCCCGTCCAGTTCAGACCTCGTTACTCTGATACATACGAAGGAGACTCACGTATGACTGATGGCTTCTCAGCTAAGATATCAGCAGTGTGATGTCAGAGCGTGTGGACAAGTAGAACTGACTGTGATGGGGGACAGGTGAGACTCTGGGGACCCAAGAGGTCTCAGAGACATCTCAGAGGGGTCTCAGAGAGGTCTCAGAGACGTCTCAGAGGGGTCTCAGAGGGGTCTCAGAGGTCTCAGAGGGGTCTCAGAGGTCTCAGAGGTCTCAGAGGTCTCAGAGGGGTTTCAGAGGGGTCTCAGAGGGGTCTCAGAGAGGTCTCAGAGGTCTCAGAGGTCTCAGAGGTCTCAGAGGTCTCAGAGGGTCTCAGAGGTCTCAGAGTCTCAGAGGTCTCAGAGAGGGGTCTCAGAGAGGGTCTCAGAGGGGTCTCAGAGGTCTCAGAGGTCTCAGAGGTCTCAGAGGTCTCAGAGGGTCTCAGGGTCTCAGAGGTCTCAGAGGTCTCAGTCTCAGAGGGTCTCAGAGGTCTCAGAGGTCTCAGAGGGTCTCAGAGGTCTCAGAGGTCTCAGAGGTCTCAGAGGAGGTCTCAGAGGGGGTCTCAGAGTCTCAGAGGAGGTCTCAGTCTCAGAGGTCTCAGAGAGGTCTCAGAGGGGAGAGGTCTCAGAGGTCTCAGAGGTCTCAGAGGTCTGGTTCAGAGGTCTCAGAGGTCTCAGAGGGTCTCAGAGGGGTCTCAGAGGGGTCTCAGAGGAGGTCTCAGAGAGGTCTCAGGAGAGGTCTCAGAGGTCTCAGAGGTCTCAGAGGTCTCAGAGGTCTCAGAGAGGTCTCAGAGGGGTCTCAGAGGGTCTCAGGAGAGGTCTCAGAGGTCTAGGTCTCAGTCTCAGAGGTCTCTCTCAGAGGTCTAGAGGTCTCAGAGGTCTCAGAGGAGAGAGGTCTCAGAGGTCTCAGAGGTCTCAGAGAGAGGTCTCAGAGTCTCAGGGTCTCAGAGAGGTCTCAGAGGTCTCAGAGGTCTCAGAGAGAGGTCTCAGAGGGGTCTCAGAGGTCTCAGAGGTCTCAGAGGTCTCAGAGGTCTGGATCAGAGGTCTCAGAGGTCTCAGAGGTCTCAGAGGTCTCAGTCTCAGAGGTCTCAGAGGTCTCAGAGGTCTCAGAGAGGTCTCAGAGGGGTCTCAGAGAGGTCTCAGAGAGGTCTCAGAGGGGTCTCAGAGAGGTCTCAGAGGTCTCAGAGGTCTCAGAGAGGTCCTCAGAGGTCTCTCAGAGGTCTCAGAGAGAGGTCTCAGAGAGAGGTCTCAGAGGAGGTCTCAGAGGTCTCAGAGAGAGGTCTCAGAGGTCTCAGAGGTCTCAGAGGTCTCAGAGGTCTCAGAGGTCTCAGAGGTCTCTCAGAGGGGTCTCAGAGGTCTCAGAGGTCTCAGAGGTCTCAGAGAGGTCTCAGAGGTCTCAGAGGGGTCTCAGAGGGTCTCAGAGACGTCTCAGAGGGGTCTCAGAGAGGTCTCAGAGGGGTCTCAGAGGTCTCAGTCTCAGAGGTCTCAGAGAGTCTCGTCTCAGGTCTCAGAGAGGTCTCAGAGGTCTCAGAGAGAGGTCTCAGAGGTCTCAGAGGAGGTCTCAGAGAGGTCTCAGAGGTCTCAGAGAGAGGTCTCAGAGGGAGGGTCTCAGAGGTCTCAGAGGTCTCAGAGAGAGGTCTCAGAGGGTCTCAGAGGGGTCTCAGAGGTCTCAGAGGGGTCTCAGAGGGGTCTCAGAGGTCAGAGGTCTCAGAGGGGTCTCAGAGGGGTCTCAGAGGGTCTCAGAGGGGTCTCAGAGAGGTCTCAGAGGTCTCAGAGGGGTCTCAGAGAGGTCTCAGAGAGGTCTCAGAGGGGTCTCAGAGGTCTCAGAGACGTCTCAGAGGGAGGTCTCAGAGGTCTCAGAGGGGTCTCAGAGGGGTCTCAGAGGTCTCAGAGAGGTCTCAGAGGGGTCTCAGAGGTCTCAGAGGGGTCTCAGGGGTCTCAGAGGTCTCAGAGAGGTCTCAGAGGTCTCAGAGGTCTCAGAGGGGTCTTCTCAGAGGTCTCAGAGAGGTCTCAGAGGTCTCAGAGGTCTCAGAGGTCTCAGAGGTCTCAGAGTCTCAGAGGGTCTCAGAGGGTCTCAGAGGTCTCAGAGGGGTCTCAGAGGGGTCTCAGAGGGGTCTCAGAGGTCTCAGAGGGGTCTCAGAGGTCTCAGAGGGGTCTCAGAGGTCTCAGAGGTCTCAGAGGGTCTCAAGAGCTCAGAGGTCTCAGAGGTCTCAGAGAGGGGTCTCAGAGGTCTCAGAGAGGTCTCAGAGAGGTCTCAGAGGTCTCAGAGAGGTCTCAGAGGGGTCTCAGAGAGAGAGGTCTCAGAGAGGTCTCAGAGGTCTCAGAGGTCTCAGAGAGGTCTCAGAGGTCTCAGAGGTCTCAGAGGTCTCAGAGGGGTCTCAGAGGTCTCAGAGAGGTCTCAGAGGGGTCTCAGAGGTCTCAGAGGTCTCAGAGGGGTCTCAGAGAGGTCTCAGAGGTCTCAGAGGTCTCAAGAGGTCTCAGAGGTCTCAGAGGGGTCTCAGAGAGGTCTCAGGTCTCAGAGGTCTCAGAGGGGTCTCAGAGGGGTCTCAGAGGGGTCTCAGAGGTCTCAGAGGTCTCAGAGGGGTCTCAGAGGTCTCAGAGAGGTCTCAGAGGTCTCAGAGGGGTCTCAGAGGTCTCAGAGGTCTCAGAGGGGTCTCAGAGGTCTCAGAGACGTCTCAGAGGGGTCTCAGAGAGGTCTCAGAGACGTCTCAGAGGGGTCTCAGAGAGGTCTCAGAGGGGTCTCAGAGGTCTCAGAGAGGTCTCAGAGACGTCTCAGAGAGGTCTCAGAGGGGTCTCAAAGAGGTCTCAGAGGTCTCAGAGGGGTCTCAGAGGGTCTCAGAGGGGTCTCAGAGGTCTCAGAGGGGTCTCAGAGGGTCTCAGAGGGGTCTCAGAGAGGTCTCAGAGGGGTCTCAGAGGTCTCAGAGGTCTCAGAGGGTCTCAGAGGGGTCTCAGAGGGGTCTCAGAGGTCTCAGAGGTCTCAGAGGGGTCTCAGAGAGGTCTCAGAGGGTCTCGAGGTCTCAGAGGGGTCTCAAAGGAGGTCTCAGAGGTCTCAGAGGGGTCTCAGAGGTCTCAGAGGGGTCTCAAAGAGGTCTCAGAGGTCTCAGAGGTCTCAGAGAGGTCTCAGAGGGTCTCAGAGAGGTCTCAGAGGGGTCTCAGAGGTCTCAGAGAGGTCTCAGAGAGGTCTCAGAGGTCTCAGAGGGGTCTCAGAGAGGGTCTCAGAGGGGTCTCAGAGGTCTCAGAGGTCTCAGAGAGGTCTCAGAGGGGTCTCAGAGGGGTCTCAGAGAGGTCTCAGAGGGTCTCAGAGGTCTCAGAGGGGTCTCAGAGGGGTCTCAGAGGGGTCTCAGAGAGGTCTCAGAGGTCTCAGAGGGTCTCAGAGGTCTCAGAGAGGTCTCAGAGAGGTCTCAGAGAGGTCTCAGAGGGGTCTCAGAGAGGTCTCAGAGGGGTCTCAGAGAGGTCTCAGAGGGGTCTCAAAGAGGTCTCAGAGGTCTCAGAGGGGTCTCAAAGAGGTCTCAGAGGTCTCGAGGTCTCAGAGGGGTCTCAGAGGTCTCAGAGGGTCTCAGAGGGGTCTCAGAGGTCTCAGAGGTCTCAGAGGGTCTCAGAGGGGTCTCAGACAGAGGTCTCAGAGGGGTCTCAGAGGTCTCAGAGAGGTCTCAGAGTCTCAGAGGTCTCAGAGAGGTCTCAGAGGGGTCTCAGAGGTCTCAGAGGTCTCAGAGGGTCTCAGAGGTCTCAGAGGTCTCTCAGAGGGGTCTCAGAGGTCTCAGAGGGGTCTCAGGTCTCAGAGGTCTCAGAGGTCTCAGAGGTCTCAGAGGGGTCTCAGAGGGTCTCAGAGGGGTCTCAGAGGTCTCAGAGGGGTCTCAGAGGTCTCAGAGGTCTCAGAGGGGTCTCAGAGGTCTCAGAGGGTCTCAGAGGAGGTCTCAGAGGGGTCTCAGAGGTCTCAGAGGTCTCAGAGGGGTCTCAGAGGTCTCAGAGGGGTCTCAGAGGTCTCAGAGGTCTCAAAGAGGTCTCAGAGGTCTCAGAGAGGTCTCAGAGGGGTCTCAGAGGTCTCAGAGGGGTCTCAGAGAGGTCTCAGAGGTCTCAGAGAGGTCTCAGAGGGGTCTCAGAGGTCTCAGAGAGGGTCTCAGAGGTCTCAGAGAGGTCTCAGAGGTCTCAGAGGTCTCAGAGGTCTCAGAGAGGTCTCAGAGGTCTCAGAGGGGTCTCAGAGGTCTCAGAGGGGTCTCAGAGAGGTCTCAGAGAGGTCTCAGAGGTCTCAGAGGTCTCAGAGGTCTCAGAGGGTCTCAGAGGTCTCAGAGTCTCAGAGGTCTCAGAGGTCTCAGGGGTCTCAGAGGTCTCAGAGGTCTCAGAGGTCTCAGAGAGGTCTCAGAGGGGTCTCAGAGGTCTCAGAGAGGTCTCAGAGGTCTCAGAGGTCTCTCTCAGAGGTCTCAGAGAGGTCTCAGGAGAGGTCTCAGAGGTCTCAGAGGTCTCAGAGGTCTCAGAGAGGTCTCAGAGGTCTCAGAGAGGTCTCAGAGGGGTCTCAGAGGAGAGGTCTCAGAGGTCTCAGGTCTCAGAGAGGTCTCAGAGGTCTCAGAGAGGTCTCAAGGTCTCAGAGTCTCAGAGGTCTCAGAGGGGTCTCAGAGGTCTCAGAGCAGAGGTCTCAGAGGTCTATCAGAGGTCTCAAAGAGGTCTCAGAGGTCTCAGAGGTCTCAGGAGAGGTCTCAGAGGTCTCAGAGGGGTCTCAGAGGGAGGTCTCAGAGAGAGGTCTCAGAGAGGTCTCAGAGGTCTCAGAGGTCTCAGAGGTCTCAGAGAGGTCTCAGAGGTCTCAGAGGTCTCAGAGGTCTCAGAGGTCTCAGAGAGAGGAGGTCTCAGAGGTCTCAGGAGAGGTCTCAGAGAGTCTCAGAGGTCTCAGGTCTCAGAGGTCTCAGAGGTCTCAGAGGTCTCAGAGAGTCTCAAAGAGGTCTCAGAGGTCTCAGAGAGAGGTCTCAGAGGCAGAGGTCTCAGAGAGGGGTCTCAGAGGTCTCAGAGGTCTCAGAGGGGTCTCAGAGGTCTCAGAGGACAGAGGTCTCAGAGGGGTCTCAGAGGTCTAGAGAGAGGTCTCAGAGAGGTCTCAGAGGTCTCAGAGGTCTCAGTGGTCTCGATCAGAGGTCTCAGAGGTCTCAGAGGTCTCAGAGAGAGAGGGGTCTCAGAGAGTCTCAGGTCTCAGAGGTCTCAGAGAGGTCTCAGAGAGGTCTCTCAGAGGTCTCAGAGGTCTCAGAGGTATCAGAGGTCTCAGAGGTCTCAGGAGAGGTCTCAGAGGTCTCAGAGGTCTCAGAGGTCTCAGAGGGGTCTCAGAGGTCTCAGAGGTCTCAGAGGGGTCTCAGAGGGAGGTCTCAGAGGTCTCAGAGAGGTCTCAGAGGTCTCAGAGGTCTCAGAGAGGTCTCAGAGGTCTCAGAGGTCTCAGAGGTCTCAGAGAGGTCTCAGAGAGGTCTCAGAGGTCTCAGAGGTCTCAGAGGTCTCAGAGGTCTCAGAGGTCTCAGAGGTCTCAGAGGTCTCAGAGGTCTCAGAGGAGAGGTCTCAGAGGTCTCAGAGAGGTCTCAGAGGTCTCAAAGAGGTCTCAGAGGTCAGAGGTCTCAGAGAGGGTCTCAGAGGTCTCAGAGGTCTCAGAGAGGTCTCAGAGAGAGGTCTCAGAGGAGGTCTCAGAGGTCTCAGAGAGGTCTCAGAGGTCTCAGAGGGGTCTCAGAGGTCTCAGAGACGTCTCAGAGGGGTCTCAGAGGTCTCAGAGACGTCTCAGAGGGGTCTCAGAGGTCTCAGAGACGTCTCAGAGAGGTCTCAGAGGTCTCAGAGAGGTCTCAGAGGTCTCAGAGAGGTCTCAGAGACGTCTCAGAGGTCTCAGAGACGTCTCAGAGGCAGGACGGTGCTTCAGAGGTTCTGCTCAGGATGATGTTTGATTGGTTCTTCTGTTGTTCCTCCAGGAGTTCAAGCTGATGTACGGGATGCTGTTCTCCATCCGCTCCTTCGTCAGCAAGATGTCTCCTCTGGACTTGTATCCTTCACACAGCCAGTCTGTCTGTCTCCTCTAGTCTGTCTGTCCCCACCAGTGAGTGTCTGTGATCCTTAGCGGTCCGTGTCCTCAGGAAGGACGGTTTCCTGTCCTTCCAGACCAGTAAGTACCGTCTCCATTACTACGAGACTCCCAGTGGACTGAAGTTCGTCATGAACACCGACCTGTCGGTGTCCAACGCCAGAGACACCCTGCAGAACATCTACAGCAACGTAAGACGCGCAGACGCTCCTCAGAGACGTGTCTCCTCAGAGACGTGTCTCCTCAGAGACGTGTCTCCTCAGAGACATGTCTCCTCAGAGACGTGTCCTCTGGTTCCTGGGTTCTCAGAGTCCTGTTCTTGCGTTGCAGCTGTACGTGGAGCTGGTGGTCAAGAACCCGGCGTGTTCGTCCACTCGGACGCTGGAGAGCGACCTGTTCAGCAGCCGCCTGGACGCCTTCATCAGGGCGCTGCCCTACTACAGCCCACGGGCCGCCTGACCGCCACCTGGACTCACCTGGACTCACCTGAACTCACCTGATCCACCTGGATCCACCTGGATTCACCTGGATTCACCTGGACTCACCTGAACTCACCTGATCCACCTGGATCCAGCTGGATCCACCTGGATCCACCTGGATTCACCTGGATTCACCTGGACTCACCTGGATCCACCTGGACTCACCTGGATTCACCTGGATCCACCTGGACTCACCTGGATTCACCTGGATCCACCTGGATTCACCTGATCCACCTGGATCCAGCTGGATCCACCTGGATTCACCTGGATCCACCTGGACCACCTGGATTCACCTGGATTCACCTGGATTCACTGATCACCTGGATCCACCTGGACCTGGATCACCTGGATCACCTGGATCACCTGGATTCACCTGATCACCTGGATCCACCTGGATTCACCTGGATTCCACCTGGATTCACCTGATCCACCTGGATGGACCTGGATCACCTGGATCACCTGGATCACCTGGATTCACCTGGATTCACCACCTGGATCCACCCGGATTCACCTGGATTCACCTGGATCCACCTGGATTCACCTGATCCACCTGGATCCACCTGAATTCACCTGGATTCACCTGGATCCACCTGGATCTACCTGGATTCACCTGATCCATCTGGATTCATCTGGATCCACCTGGATTCACCTGATCCACCTGGATTCATCTGGATCCACCTGGATTCACCTGATCCACCTGGATCCACCTGGATTCACCTGGATCCACCTGGACTCACCTGGATTCACCTGGATCCACCTGGATTCATCTGGATCCACCTGGATTCACCTGGATCCACCTGATCCACCTGGATCCACCTGGATTCACCTGGATCCACCTGGACTCACCTGGATTCACCTGATCCACCTGGATTCACCTGGATCCACCTGGATTCACCTGGATCCACCTGGATCCACCTGGATTCACCTGGATCCACCTGGATTCACCTGGATTCACCTGGAGGCTCAGTTAAATGTCTGTGAATCAGTCCATCGTGTTTGTTAATGACTTTAATCATCAATAATATAAATTACTGCGTGAAATGTCCATTAAAGTGTCTTTTCCAGTAAAACTGAGTGTTTCTCTGGAGATGAATTCACGGGTTTAAAGCTTCGGCTCAACATCTGGTCCAGATGTTTAGACTTTATTTCCTTTTACCGGAACCAGTGAGGACATGAACGCTCCAGTTGAACTGGCGTTCGTCAAATCATGGATGACACCAGCAGAGACGGCGGTTCTGTCCTCCGTCCATCACTGAGGACGTTTATTCTGACATTCAGCCATGTTGATGTTGGTCCCATCTGCTCCAGTCTCCGTTGTCTCCGTTGTCTCCGTTGTCTCCGTTGTCTCCGTTTTAAAGTCTCCATGTCCTGAAGTTTATGACCTTAATGAGATGTTTTAATGGGTTTTCCTCAAAACCTTGAAATTTGGTGAAATAAAAGAAAGAAACAAAGAACTGTGCGTCTGCATCAGTTCCTCTTAATTATCTGCAGGTCTTGGTGGGACCTCGGACCACATCTGGGTCACCTGATCATAAAACCTGCTGAGGTTCACCATGATAAAGAAAACCGCCCTGATCCGGTCGGACCGCCCGAGATCAGATCATGTCATTGATGACTGATCAGATATGTGACGGGGTCACCAGAGGGTCACAGGGAGGTCTCTAGGGGTCACCAGGAGGTCTCTAGGGGTCACCAGGGTCACCAGGAGGTCTCTAGAGGGTACCAGGAGGTCACCAGGAGGTCTCTAGGGGTCAGGGGTCAGGGTCCAGGAGGTCTCTAGGGGTCACCAGGTCCTAGGAGGGGTCACCAGGTCTCTAGGTCTCTAGGGGTCACCAGGAGGTCTCTAGGGGTCACCAGGAGGTCTCTAGGGGGTCTCTAGGGGTCACCAGGAGGTCTCTAGGGGGTCTCTAGGGGTCACCAGGAGGTCTCTAGGGGTCTCTAGGGTCACCAGGAGGTCTCTAGGGGGTCTCAGGAGTCTCAGGGTCCACCAGGAGGTCTCTAGGGGGTCTCTAGGGGTCACCAGGAGGTCTCTAGGGGTCACCAGGAGGTCTCTAGGGGTCACCAGGAGGTCTCTAGGGGTAGGGGGTCTCTAGGGGTCACCAGGGGTCTCTAGGGGGTCTCCAGGGGTCACCAGGAGGTCTCTAGGGGTCACCAGGAGGTCTCTAGGGGTCACCAGGAGGTCTCTAGGGGGTCTCTAGGGGTCACCAGGAGGTCTCTAGGGGTCACCAGAGGGTCACCAGGGGGTCTCTAGGGGTCACCAGAGGGGTCACCAGGGGGTCTCTAGGGGTCACCAGGAGGTCTCTAGGGGTCACCAGGAAGGTCTCTAGGGGGTCACCAGGAGGTCTTAGGGGTCAGGGGTCCAGAGGTCACCAGGGGGTCTCTAGGGGTCACCAGGAGGTCTCTAGGGGTCACCAGAAGGTCTCAGGGGGTCACCAGGAGGTCTCTAGGGGTCACCAGGAGGTCTCTAGGGGTCAGCAGAGGGTCTCTAGGGGTCACCAGGGGGTCTCTAGGGGTTACCAGGAGGTCTCTAGGGGTCACCAGGAGGTCTCTAGGGGTCAGCAGAGGGTCTCTAGGGGTCACCAGGGGGTCTCTATAGGGGTCACCAGGAGGTCTCTAGGGGTCACCAGAGGGTCACCAGGGGGTCTCTAGGGGTCACCAGAGGGTCACCAGGGGGTCTCTAGGGGTCACCAGGAGGTCTCTAGGGGTCACCAGAAGGTCTCAGGGGGTCACCAGGAGGTCTCTAGGGGTCACCAGAGGGTCACCAGGGGGTCTCTAGGGGTCACCAGGAGGTCTCTAGGGGTCACCAGAAGGTCTCAGGGGGTCACCAGGAGGTCTCTAGGGGTCAGCAGGAGGGTCTCTAGGGGTCACCAGGGGGTCTCTAGGGGTTACCAGGGGGTCTCTAGGGGGTCACCAGAGGGTCACCAGGAGGTCTCTAGGGGGTCTCCAAAGGGTCACCAGGAGGTCTCTAGGGGTCACCAGGAGGTCTCAGGGGGTCTCCAGGGGGTCAGGGGTCTCTAGGGGTCACCAGAGGGGTCACCAGGAGGTCTCTAGGGGTCAGGCAGGTCTCAGGGGTCAGGAGGTCTCTAGGGGTCACCAGGAGGTCTCTAGGGGTCATCAGGAGGTCTCTAGGGGTCACCAGGAGGTCTCTAGGGGTCACCAGGAGGTCTCTAGGGGTCACCAGGGGGTCACCAGGTCTCTAGGGGTCACCAGGGGGTCACCAGGAGGTCTCTAGGGGTCACCAGGAGGTCTCTAGGGGTCACCAGGAGGTCTCTAGGGGTCAGCAGGGGGTCACCAGGAGGTCTCTAGGGGTCAGCAGGGGGTCACCAGGGGGTCTCTAGGGGTCAGCTCTAGGGGGTCACCAGGAGGTCTCTAGGGGTCACCAGGAGGTCTCTAGGGGTCACCAAGAGGTCTCTAGGGGTCACCAGGGGGTCACCAGGAGGTCTCTAGGGGTCATCAGGAGGTCTCTAGGGGTCACCAGGAGGTCTCTAGGGGTCACCAGGAGGTCTCTAGGAGGTCTCTAGGGGTCACAGGAGGTCAGGGTCACCAGGGGTCCTCTAGGGGTCTCAGGAGGTCTCTAGGGGTCACCAGGAGGTCTCTAGGGGTCACCAGGAGGTCTCTAGGGGTCACCAGGAGGTCTCTAGGGGTCACCATGAGGTCACCAGGAGGTCTCTAGGGGTCACCAGGGGGTCACCAGGAGGTCTCTAGGGGTCATCAGGAGGTCTCTAGGGGTCATAGGAGGTCAGGGGTCCAGGAGGTCTCTAGGGGTCACCAGGAGGTCTCTAGGGGTCACCAGGGGGTCACCAGGGGGTCACCGAGGTCGTGGAGCCTCGGTGAGCTTCCAGATGGAGGAGTGATGTAAGAGGTGAGAGTTCAGCTGCAGCTGCTGCTCCGATTAACGCTGATGACTGATTAACAGCTGGATCAGTAATAATCCCACCATCCCGCTGCTCCTCAGGACGACAAACCACACAGATCCATCCTGGCATCTTCACGTTTCTCTTCCAGTACAGATGTTTGGATCCTTCAGGCCCAGATGTTTGGATCCTTCAGGCCCAGATGTTTCCATCCACCTGACCTCCATCTGTGTGAGGGTTTGATTTGTCAGCAGCGTTGATGAGGTCATCAGTGACACGTCACTAATGGATGGAAGCAGCTGATCAGATGATCCGGTCCAAACATCTGTGTGTGTTCTGACAGATGTTTTAATCTCTGCTGATAATCCAACACAATCTCCCTGAAAAACATACTGCCAACCAGCAGCTGCACACACGCTGGACTTCCTGCCTCTGTGAGGCCCGTGGTGTTCCCATCATGCACCACTGCACTCAAACCTGAAGGGAAACAACACATGAGGATAGAAGGTGTGTGCTAACACAAAGCCCAGAGAGAAAAACATCAGCAGTGCTCTTAGAGGAGCAGCTGTCGCTCAGGCTGGTACGAGTTTTAAAAGCACCTCCAGACTGTCTGGAGTTCAATGTTCTACAGTTAGAAACTTTAATCACTGGTGGAGAACAAACAAACCCAAGAGCTCAGAGACTCCAGGTCTCACTGAACATAGTAGATGTTTAAGTCCATGACAGTACAGTTAGAACAAGACTGAAATAAAACAAGTTGAGTTAATAAGTTAATAAATCATAATTTTACAACAAAAATCAGAATTCCCAACAACAAATGTGCATTGATGGAACATTGATGGAACATTGACGGAACGTTGATGGAACATTGATGGAACATTGATGGAACATTGATGGAACGTTGATGGAACGTGATGGAACATTGATGGAACGTTGATGGAACAATGATGGAATGTTGATGGAACATTGATGGAACATTGATGGAACGTTGATGGAACGTTGATGGAACGTTGATGGAACATTGATGGAACATTGATGGAACGTTGATGGAACGTTGATGGAACGTTGATGAATGGAACAATTGATGGAATGTTGATGGAACATTGATGGAACACATTGATGGAACGTTGATGGAACGTTGATGGAACGTTGATGGAATTGATGGAACATTGATGGAACGTTGATGGAACGTTGATGGAACATTGATGGAACGTTGATGGAACAATGATGGAATGTTTGGAACATGGAACATTGATGGAACATTGATGGAACGTTGATGGAACATTGATGGAACATGATTTGATGGAACATGATGGAACGTTGATGGAACATTGATGGAACGTTGATGGAACGTTGATGGTTGATGGAACATTGATGGAACATTGATGGAATGTTGACAGAACGTTGATGGGATGTTATTGGAACATTGATGGAACGTTGATGGAACATTGATGGAACATTGATGGAACATTGATGGAACGTTGACAGAACGTTGATGGAACGTTGATGAAACGTTGATGGAACATTGATGGAACGTTGATGGAACATTGACGGAATGTTGATGGAACATTGATGGAACATTGATGGAACGTTGATGGAACGTTGATGGAACATTGATGGAACGTTGATGGAACATTGATGGAACATTGATGGAACGTTGATGGAACATTGATGGAACGTTGATGGAACGTTGATGGAACATTGATGGAACATTGATGGAACGTTGATGGAACATTGATGGAAAGTTGATGGAACATTGATGGAACATTGATGGAACGTTGATGGAACGTTGATGGAACATTGATGGAACAGTTGATGGAACGTTGATGGAACGTTGATGGAACGTTGATGGAACGTTGATGGAACATTGATGGAACGTTGATGGAACAATGATGGAATGTTGATGGAACATTGATGGAACATTGATGGAACGTTGATGGAACGTTGATGGAACGTTGATGGAACATTGATGGAACACGTTGATGGAACGTTGATTGGATTGATGGAACTTGATGGAACGTTGATGGAACATTGATGGAACATTGATGGAACGTTGACAGAACGTTGATGGATGTTATTGGATTGATGGAACGTTGATGGAACACGTTGATGGAACGTGATGATGGAACGTTGAACATTGATGGAACGTTGATGGAACGTGATGGAACGTTGATGGAACATTGATGGAACATTGATGGAACATTGATGGAACATTGATGGAACATTGATGGAACGATGGTTGATGGAACGTTGATGGAACGTTGATGGAACGTTGATGGAACTGATGATGGAACGTTGATGGAGAATTGATGGAACGTTGATGGAACATTGATGGAACATGGAACTGGAACGTTGATGGAACATTGATGGAACGTTGATGGAACATTGATGGAACGATTGATGGAACGTTTGATGGAACATTGATGGAACGTTGATGGAACGTTGATGGAACACATTGATGGAACATTGATGGAACATTGATGGAACGTTGATGGAACGTTGATGGAAACATTGATGGAACGATTGATGGAACAATGATGGAATGTTGATGGAACATTGATGGAACATTGATGGAACGTTGATGGAAGTTGATGGACGTTGATGGAACTTGATGGAACTTGATGGAACATTGATGGAACTTGATGGAAGTTGATGGAACGTTGATGGAACATTGATGGAACAATTGATGGAACATGATGGAACATTGATGATGGATTGATGGAACATTGATGGACGTTGATGGAACATTGATGGAACATTGATGGAACGTTGATGGAACGTTGATGGAACGTTGATGGAACGTTGATGGAACGTTGATGGAACATTGATGGAACGTTGATGGAACATTGATGGAACGTGATGGATGGAACGTTGATGGAACGTTGATGGACGTTGATGGAACATTGATGATGGAACGTTGATGGAAAATTGATGGAACGATGAATGATGGAACATTGATGGAACGTGATGATTGATGGAACGTTGATGGAACGATTGATGGAACATTGATGGAATGATGAACGTTGAGGAACGTTGATGGAACGTTGATGGAAGATGATGGAACGATTGATGGAACATGATGAAACATTGATGGAACGTTGATGGAACGTGATGGATGGAACGATTTGATGGAACATTGATGGAACATTGATGGAACATTGATGGAACGTTGATGGAACATTGATGGAACGTGAAACGTTGATGGAACATTGATGGAACGTTGATGAACATTTGATGGAACGTTGATGGAACATTTGATGGAACATTGATGGAATGTTGATGGAACATTGATGGAACGTTGATGGAACATTGATGGAAACATTGATGGAATGTTGATGGAACATTGATGGAACATTGATGGAACGTTGATGGAACATTGATGAACGTTGATGGAACTTGATGAACGTTGATGGAACATTGATGGAACATTGATGGAACATGGATGGAAACGTTGATGGAACGTTGATGGAACATTGATGGAACGTTGATGGAACGTTGATGGAACGTTGATGGAACATTGATGGAACGGAATTGATTGATGGAACATTGATGGAAACGAATTGATGGAACATTGATGGAACGTTGATGGAACGTGGATGATGGAACGTTTGGATGGGAACGTTGATGGAACGTTGATGGAACGTTGATGGAATTGATGGAACGTTGATGGAACATTGATGGAACGTTGATGATGGAACATTGATGGAAACATTGGATGGAACGTTGATGGAACATTGATGGAACGTTTGATGGAACATTGATGGAACATTGATGGGTTGATGGAACATTGATGGAACATTGATGGAACGTTGATGGAACATTGATGGAACATTGATGGAACATTGATGGAACCATACCAAAGTTTTCATATTCGCTGTAGTTTTATGTTAAAAAGATGGAATATTGCTAATGTTAATATTTTATCCAACATTGTTTATACAATTTTATGACATAAAATTGTATTTTGTGAAAGTCAGTATTTTATGATAAAAAGTTGGAATATTAAGTCCATAAATCAAAACTATAACAAAAAACAGAATTCCCAACAAAAATGTGCAATTCTGCAAGAGTTAAGATTTTAAAAGAAAATGTGACTATCATTTGACATAAATTTGTAATTTTATGTTGAAGGAAATTAAATCCTGATTTTACTGTAGATATGAGCAGTTTTATAAAATTCAGTTTTTTGACATAAAGTTGTAATTTTATTTCAGGATGTTACAATAAAAAGTTTAGCTGGATATTAAGCTGAGAGGTTGTGACTGTTTAACACAAACAGGCAGTTTTTTAAAGTTTATATTATTTTAACTGAATGTGCCTTTTTCTGGTCTTGAACGTGACCTGGTTTGGAACGTTCTAGTCAAAGTCCAGACCTGAACCTGACAGAGATCCTGAGGTTCTAGTCAAAGTCCAGACCTGAACCTGACAGAGATCCTGTGGTTCTAGTCAAAGTCCAGACCTGAACCTGACAGAGATCCTGTGGTTCTAGTCAAAGTCCAGACCTGAACCTGACAGAGATCCTGAGGTTCTAGTCAAAGTCCAGACCTGAACCTGACAGAGATCCTGTGGTTCTAGTCAAAGTCCAGACCTGAACCTGACAGAGATCCTGAGGTTCTAGTCAAAGTCCAGACCTGAACCTGACAGAGATCCTGTGGTTCTAGTCAAAGTCCAGACCTGAACCTGACAGAGATCCTGAGGTTCTAGTCAAAGTCCAGACCTGAACCTGACAGAGATCCTGTGGTTCTAGTCAAAGTCCAGACATGAACCTGACAGAGATCCTGTGGTTCTAGTCAAAGTCCAGACCTGAACCTGACAGAGATCCTGAGGTTCTAGTCAAAGTCCAGACCTGAACCTGACAGAGATCCTGTGGTTCTAGTCAAAGTCCAGACCTGAACCTGACAGAGATCCTGTGGTTCTAGTCAAAGTCCAGACCTGAACCTGACAGAGATCCTGTGGTTCTAGTCAAAGTCCAGACATGAACCTGACAGAGATCCTGTGGTTCTAGTCAAAGTCCAGACCTGAACCTGACAGAGATCCTGTGGTTCTAGTCAAAGTCCAGACCTGAACCTGACAGAGATCCTGTGGTTCTAGTCAAAGTCCAGACCTGAACCTGACAGAGATCCTGTGGTTCTAGTCAAAGTCCAGACCTGAACCTGACAGAGTTCCTGTGGTTCTAGTCAAAGTCCAGATCTAAACCTGACAGAGATCCTGTGGTTCTAGAAAGACCACCTGTTGACGTGACTCTGATCCTGAGGTTCCTGCAGGGATTATCTGCTGGTCGGTGACAACCGAGGGCCCAACGGGACCAACACAGATCCGGTCCGGTGCTTTCAGGGTCAGTCATGTTTGTTGGTGTGAGTGTTTGGTGGCAGGAGGCCACGTCCACATCTGGACTCAAATCCTGCCTGTGTGTCTCTGAGCTCTGATTGGTGGATTAAACCAACAGGATTAAGACCAGAGCAGCAGCAGAGACGCAGACGGACGGACGCAGGTGGAGAGGACCACAGGACCACGGGATGGACCAGTAAAGACCAGAGGACAGACCAGTGGAAACTAGAGGACAGACCAGTGGAAACTAGAGGACAGACCAGTGGAAACTAGAGGACAGACCAGTAAAGACCAGAGGACGGACCAGTGAAAACTAGAGGACGGACCAGTGGAAACCAGAGGACGGACCAGTGGAAACTAGAGGACAGACCAGTGGAAACTAGAGGACAGACCAGTAAAAACCAGAGGACGGACCAGTGAAAACTAGAGGACGGACCAGTGGAAACTAGAGGACAGACCCGTGGAAACTAGAGGACAGACCAGTGGAAACTAGAGGACAGACCAGTGGAAACTAGAGGACAGACCAGTAAAGACCAGAGGACAGACCAGTGAATACTAGAGGACGGATCAGTGGACACCAGGAGACAGGAGGAAACAGGAACAGGTTTGAGTTGAGTTGCAGGTGGAGGTGGATCTGTCCATGGTTCTGATGGTTCCTGGAGCAGGTGCAGGTTGCAGGTGGAGGTGGATCTGTCCATGGTTCTGATGGTTTCTAGCGCAGTTTGCAGGTGGAGGTGGATCTGTCCATGGTTCTGATGGTTCCTGGAGCAGGTGCAGGTTGCAGGTGGAGGTGGATCTGTCCATGGTTCTGCTGGTTTCTGGAGCAGGTGCTGGTTTGCAGGTGGAGGTGGATCTGTCCTTGGTTCTGATGGTTTCTGCGGCAGGTGCAAGTTGCAGGTGGAGGTGGATCTGTCCATGGTTCTGCTGGTTTCTGGAGCAGGTGCCGGTTGCAGGTGGAGGTGGATCTGTCCATGGTTCTGCTGGTTTTTACAGCAGGTGCTGGTTGCAGGTGGAGGTGGATCTGTCCATGGTTCTGCTGGTTTCTGGAGCAGGTGCCGGTTGCAGGTGGAGGTGGATCTGTCCATGGTTCTGCTGGTTTTTACAGCAGGTGCCGGTTGCAGGTGGAGGTGGATCTGTCCATGGTTCTGCTGGTTTCTGGAGCAGGTGCTGGTTGCAGGTGGAGGTGGATCTGTCCATGGTTCTGATGGTTTCTGGAGCAGGTGCAGGTTGCAGGTGGAGGTGGATCTGTCCATGGTTCTGATGGTTTCTGGAGCAGGTGCCGGTTGCAGGTGGAGGTGGATCTGTCCATGGTTCTGATGGTTTCTGGAGCAGGTGCAGGTTGCAGGTGGAGGTGGATCTGTCCATGGTTCTGCTGGTTTCTGGAGCAGGTGCAGGTTGCAGGTGGAGGTGGATCTGTCCATGGTTCTGCTGGTTTTTACAGCAGGTGCCGGTTGCAGGTGGAGGTGGATCTGTCCATGGTTCTGCTGGTTTCTGGAGCAGGTGCTGGTTGCAGGTGGAGGTGGATCTGTCCATGGTTCTGATGGTTTCTGGAGCAGGTGCAGGTTGCAGGTGGAGAGGTGATCTGTCCATGGTTTCTGCTGGTTTCTGAGCAGGTGCCGGTTGCAGGTGGAGGTGGATCTGTCCATGGTTCTGCTGGTTTCTGGAGCAGGTGCAGGTTGCAGGTGGAGGTGATCTGCATGGTTTGATGGTTTTACAGCAGGTGCAGTTGCAGGTGGAGGTGGATCTGTCCATGGTTCTGCTGGTTTCTGGAGCAGGTGCAGGTTGCAGGTGGAGGTGGATCTGTCCTTGGTTCTGATGGTTTCTGCGGCAGGTGCAAGTTGCAGGTGGAGGTGGATCTGTCCATGGTTCTGCTGGTTTCTGGAGCAGGTGCCGGTTGCAGGTGGAGGTGGATCTGTCCATGGTTCTGCTGGTTTTTACAGCAGGTGCTGGTTGCAGGTGGAGGTGGATCTGTCCATGGTTCTGCTGGTTTCTGGAGCAGGTGCAAGTTGCAGGTGGAGGTGGATCTGTCCATGGTTCTGCTGGTTTCTGGAGCAGGTGCAGGTTGCAGGTGGAGGTGGATCTGTCCTTGGTTCTGATGGTTTCTGCGGCAGGTGCAAGTTGCAGGTGGAGGTGGATCTGTCCATGGTTCTGCTGGTTTTTACAGCAGGTGCTGGTTGCAGGTGGAGGTGGATCTGTCCATGGTTCTGCTGGTTCTGGAGCAGGTGCAAGTTGCAGGTGGAGGTGGATCTGTCCATGGTTCTGCTGGTTTCTGGAGCAGGTGCAGGTTGCAGGTGGAGGTGGATCTGTCCTTGGTTCTGATGGTTTCTGCGGCAGGTGCAAGTTGCAGGTGGAGGTGGATCTGTCCATGGTTCTGCTGGTTCTGGAGCAGGTGCCGGTTGCAGGTGGAGGTGGATCTGTCCATGGTTCTGCTGGTTTTTACAGCAGGTGCTGGTTGCAGGTGGAGGTGGATCTGTCCATGGTTCTGATGGTTTTTGTGGCAGGTGCAGGTTGCAGGTGGAGGTGGATCTGTCCATGGTTCTGCTGGTTTCTGGAGCAGGTGCAGGTTGCAGGTGGAGGTGGATCTGTCCTTGGTTCTGATGGTTTCTGCGGCAGGTGCAAGTTGCAGGTGGAGGTGGATCTGTCCATGGTTCTGCTGGTTTTTTACAGCAGGTGTGGTGGTTGCAGGTGGAGGTGGATCTGTCCATGGTTCTGGAGAGGCAGTGCAGGTGCATGGTCTGCTGGCTGGAGCAGGTGCAGGGGAGGTGGAGGTGGATCTGTCCATGGTTCTGATGGTTTCTGGAGCAGGTGCAGGTTGCAGGTGGAGGTGGATCTGTCCATGGTTCTGATGGTTTTTGTGGCAGGTTGCAGGTGGAGGTGGATCTGTCCATGGTTCTGATGGTTTTTGTGGCAGGTTGCAGGTGGAGGTGGATCTGTCCATGGTTCTGATGGTTGACAGTCTGACTGGAACTCATGTCAAACTGAGCTGGAGTTTAAAATCTGGAGGTTTTCATTTTATTTCCTTAAAAGCCAGAAACGTCCCACTTGACTCTTTAACTGAAACTGAAACTGAAGCAGTTTCATAATTTCCTCAATAAGCTCTGTTTCTGACATCCCTGATCTAGAATGACAGATCTAGTTTATCTGAACGACTGTAATCTGGATCAGTTTAATATCTGAATAAACGAAACCAGCAGATGAGTAACAGAAGTCTACATGTGATCGGACCAGAGGAAGAATATTCAGATTCTGCAGAGCTGAGACCAGACCTGACCAGTCTAGAACATCAGCATAGAAAACTAGAAGTAGATCTGCAGTTTCAACATAGATATGAAGGAGTAGATCTGCAGTTCAAATGTAGATACAGAGGAGTAGATCTGCAGTTCAAATGTAGATACAGAGGAGTAGATCTGCAGTTTAAATGTAGCTATGAAGGAGTAGATCTGCAGTTTAAATGTAGATGTAGAGGAGTAGATCTGCAGTTTCAACATAGATATGGAGGAGTAGATCTGCAGTTTCAACATAGATATGGAGGAGTAGATCTGCAGTTTCAACATAGCTATGAAGGAGTAGATCTGCAGTTTAAATGTAGATGTAGAGGAGTAGATCTGCAGTTTAAACATAGATATGTAGGAGTAGATCTGCAGTTTAAATGTAGATGTGGAGGAGTAGATCTGCTGTTTAAATGTAGATATGGAGGAGTAGATCTGCAGTTTAAATGTAGATGTAGAGGAGTAGATCTGCAGTTTAAATGTAGATGTGGAGGAGTAGATCTGCAGTTTAAATGTAGATGTAGAGGAGTAGATCTGCAGTTTAAATGTAGATATGGAGGAGTAGATCTGCAGTTTAAATGTAGATGTGGAGGAGTAGATCTGCAGTTTAAACATAGATATGGAGGAGTAGATCTGCAGTTTAAACATAGATACAGAGGAGTAGATCTGCAGTTTAAACATAGATATGGAGTAGTAGATCTGCAGTTTAAATGTAGATGTGGAGGAGTAGATCTGCAGTTTAAACGTAGATGTGGAGGAGTAGATCTGCAGTTTAAACATAGATACAGAGGAGTAGATCTGCAGTTTAAATGTAGATATGGAGGAGTAGATCTGCAGTTTAAACATAGATATGGAGGAGTAGATCTGCAGTTTAAACATAGATATGGAGGAGTAGATCTGCAGTTTAAATGTAGATGTGGAGAATAATCATTCTCGTTTAGATGATTATCTGACTCGTTAGTGGAGCAGCTCTGTAGCATTCAGCTAACATCTAACGACCTCTCAGTGGTCCATCGTTAGAATCATAACAGGCCTGTAAGTGTCAGGTGTTCGGGCCATGAACTGTTTCAGAGGCAGACGGCAGGTTAATGGATCACTGACCTCAGCTGGTTACACTTTTATGAAGGTTCTGTTAGGCCTGGGCGATATGAACCAAAAGTCATATCCCGATATATTTACGCTGAATATCGATATACGATTTATATCTCGATATTTTTTCTGCAAAGTGGCAGCAAATGTTTAGCCAAAGCCAAATATGACATGTCACAAGTAGTTTTATTGAAACCAGCTATTTCAGTGAACAGTGTCAAAATCAAATATATAAATAAAAAACAGGTTTCTTCACCTTGTTCATGAAAAAATGCTCAGATGTTCAAATAATAAAATGGAAACATAAATACTGCAGTGCTTATTGTGTTCATAGATTTCAGTGGCGTTTTGAATCCGACTTGTTCCACAGTTGCAACAGGGACCATGTTTTTAGCGATGTGATAGGACGCCGCTTTCGTTATAGTTCACCACTCGTCACTTTTCTTTTCATAAGGCCCGCTGGAGGAAAACGAGGCTAGCAGTGGGCTTTGTTTCAGCTGGAGCTTTTCCAGGATGTGGTTGGCTTGTTGCTGGGGCTTCTGCAGCTTCGCAAACTCTTCGTACTACAGTTTGTGCCGCTGTTTTAGGTGGTGAAGAAGATTTGTAGTGCTTCCACGCTTGTTTATCTTGTTTATCGCACTCTCTACATATGATGTGATTTTGTTGCTCATCTGATACTTTAAAACTGAACCGTATCCAAATTAGTGAGCCTCTGCTCAGTGGCTCCGGGTCAGCAGAGCAAGGATCATTGCGCAAATTTGAACTATATTGATATATACGATATAGTCTAATTCCATATCCCGATTGAAAATATATCGATATAATTTTTATATCGATATATCGCCCAGTCCTTGGTTCTGTGTGGTTCTGAACCTGAATCTTCATTGAGGAGCTCCACTGATCCCTCAGTCAGGGTACCAGATGTCTGCAGTAACGCTGAGCGGCCAGCAGAGGGCGCTGGAAGACAGTAAACCTGGTGTTTCCTGGAGCAGACGCCATCATTACTAACTCAGTCTTCATGGAGTCCAGATATCTGATCATAACTTCCACTTTTCTGAGTTTTGTTCTGCAAATTTGAGAGTTTATAAAGTCCTTGTTTGTGATTTATTTCTCTAGACGTTACAGCTTTATACTGCTGGTATTTCTGAACAGTTTTTGTTTCTGAGTTTCTTCTCAGTCAGTTGTCCAGATACTTTAGAGTCATCTCTAACCATCTGTATATCTGTGAAACACCTGAACTGAAACAGAAAGTCTCCACTCTGAGTTTATCTCGGAGACGACTGTTGATCCTGAATTAACCACAGAACCATTAAACATCTGGACTTTCTCGCTAACTTCATTTACGTCTCCAGCCTGAACCATGTTCGCCGGCCGGGCGTCGGCCACCGGAGCTGCTGGACCGTCGGCGGGAGGAAAAGGAGGGAAGTTCAGCGTGGAGGAGCTGTACGGCTTCACCAAGAAGCCCAAGGCCAGCAGAGGGAATTCTGGGAAACAAGACAGGAGCGATGGAAAGAAGGAGGCGAAGGAGAGGGAGGAGTCGATGCTGGCGTCTCAGATCCTGGAGTCCGCCAGGAGGCTGATGGAGAGACGACGACTGGAGATCTACCTGAAGGAGTGTGATGTCACCATGGAGCAGAGCAGCATGTCCTACAGGTGAGGCACAGCTGGGATACAGGTGTGACGGTTCTGAACAGCGCCGTACATGTTCTGAAGAACCTTCATGGTTGTTGATGAAGGAGCTTCAACAAACTCTGGGGTTCTGGTTTCTGATCAGGTTCATGGTTCTGGTGTCAGATCCGGTTCTGGTTTCTGATCAGGTTCATGGTTCTGGTGTCAGATCAGGTTCATGGTTCTGGTGTCAGATCAGGTTCTGGTGTCAGATCAGGTTCATGGTTCTGGTGTCAGATCAGGTTCATGGTTCTGGTGTCAGATCAGGTTCTGGTGTCAGATCAGGTTCATGGTTCTGGTGTCAGATCAGGTTCTGGTGTCAGATCAGGTTCTGGTGTCAGATCAGGTTCATGGTTCTGGTGTCAGATCAGGTTCTGGTGTCAGATCTGGTTCAGAGCTGATTCTGGTTTCAAATCAGGTTTAGATCTGCTTCATAGGCTGGAACTTTGCTCAGAATGGTCTCCAGAAACAAACAAAGGTTTAAATTAAACATTGTGTCTAAATGTTGGTTCTTCTGTGTAAAATCTAAAATAAAATCTTTGTAATATGAGTCTGTGTTCAGGATCAAATCCTGTCCACTCTTGAGTTAATCAGAAGAGCACATGGACCAATCAGGAAACAAGAGCTCAGATTACAGTAAAGACAACTCTCTCTATGATATGATACCAATATGATTTATTAAAATATATGAAATGGTAGAAGTAACGCTCACAATTCATCATAGTACGAACACTACAACTCCAGTCTAACCAGTAAAGAACAGTACAGATTCAACCTAACAAGCATTGTAGGTTAACATGAGTTGAAGACAGTTAGCATCATAGAGTAGCATATGAGATAAAACATCCCTGTATAGTCGTCATGGATGCCTCTAGTGGTCGGTAGAGGAACTGCAGCCTCTAGTGGTTATTAGAGGAACTGCAGCCTCTAGTGGTCGGTAGAGGAACTGCATCCTCTAGTGGTCAATAAAGGAACTGCAGCCTCTAGTGGTTATTAGAGGAACTGCAGCCTCTAGTGGTCAGTAGAGGAACTGCAGCCTCTAGTGGTCGGTAGAGGAACTGCAGCCTCCAGTGGTCAATAAAGGAACTGCAGCCTCTAGTGGTCGGTAGAGGAACTGCAGCCTCTAGTGGTTTTTAGAGGAACTGCAGCCTCTAGTGGTTATTAGAGAAACTGCGGCCTCTAGTGGTTTTTAGAGGAACTGCAGCCTCTAGTGGTTATTAGAGGAACTGCAGCCTCTAGTGGTCAATAGAGGAACTGCAGCCTCTAGTGGTTATTAGAGGAACTGCAGCCTCTAGTGGTTATTAGAGGAACTGCAGCCTCTAGTGGTCGGTAGAGGAACTGCATCCTCTAGTGGTCAATAAAGGAACTGCAGCCTCTAGTGGTTATTAGAGGAACTGCAGCCTCTAGTGGTCAATAGAGGAACTGCAGCCTCTAGTGGTTATTAGAGAAACTGCAGCCTCTAGTGGTTTTTAGAGGAACTGCAGCCTCTAGTGGTTATTAGAGGAACTGCAGCCTCTAGTGGTCGGTAGAGGAACTGCATCCTCTAGTGGTCAATAAAGGAACTGCAGCCTCTAGTGGTTATTAGAGGAACTGCAGCCTCTAGTGGTCAATAGAGGAACTGCAGCCTCTAGTGGTTATTAGAGGAACTGCAGCCTCTAGTGGTCGGTAGAGGAACTGCAGCCTCTAGCGGTCGGTAGAGGAACTGCAGCCTCTAGCGGTCGGTAGAGGAACTGCAGTCTCTAGTGGTTATTAGAGGAACTGCAGCCTCTAGTGGTCAGTAGAGGAACCGCAACCTCTAGCGGTCAGTAGAGGAACCGCAACCTCTAGCGGTCAGTAGAGGAACCGCAACCTCTAGCGGTCAGTAGAGGAACTGCAGCCTCTAGTGGTTGGTAGAGGAACCGCAGCCTCTAGTGGTCGGTAGAGGAACTGCAGCCTCTAGTGGTTATTAGAGGAACTGCAGCCTCTAGTGGTTATTAGAGGAACTGCAGCCTCTAGTGGTCGGTAGAGGAACTGCATCCTCTAGTGGTCAATAAAGGAACTGCAGCCTCTAGTGGTTATTAGAGGAACTGCAGCCTCTAGTGGTCAGTAGAGGAACTGCAGCCTCTAGTGGTCGGTAGAGGAACAGCAGCCTCCAGTGGTCAATAAAGGAACTGCAGCCTCTAGTGATCAGTAGAGGAACTGCAGCCTCTAGTGGTTATTAGAGAAACTGCAGCCTCTAGTGGTTTTTAGAGGAACTGCAGCCTCTAGTGGTTATTAGAGGAACTGCAGCCTCTAGTGGTCGGTAGAGGAACTGCATCCTCTAGTGGTCAATAAAGGAACTGCAGCCTCTAGTGGTTATTAGAGGAACTGCAGCCTCTAGTGGTCAATAGAGGAACTGCAGCCTCTAGTGGTTATTAGAGGAACTGCAGCCTCTAGTGGTCGGTAGAGGAACTGCAGCCTCTAGCGGTCGGTAGAGGAACTGCAGCCTCTAGCGGTCGGTAGAGGAACTGCAGTCTCTAGTGGTTATTAGAGGAACTGCAGCCTCTAGTGGTCAGTAGAGGAACCGCAACCTCTAGCGGTCAGTAGAGGAACTGCAGCCTCTAGTGGTCAGTAGAGAAACCGCAGACTCTTGTTGTCAAGTAGAGACATCACAGCCTCTAGTGGTCGTTGGAGGAACCGCAGCCTCTAGTGGTCAGTAGAGGAACCGCAGACTCTTGTTGTCAAGTAGAGACATCACAGCCTCTAGTGGTCGTTGGAGGAACCGCAGCCTCTAGTGGTCGGTAGAGGAACCGCAGCCTCTAGTGGTTGGTTGAGGAACTGCAGTCTCTAGTGGTCGGTAGAGGAACTGCAGCCTCTAGTGGTCAGTAGAGGAACCGCAGCCTCTAGTGGTCAATAAAGGTACTGCAGCCTCTAGTGGTCGGTAGAGGAACTGCAGCCTCTAGTGTTTGGTAGAGGAACTGCAGCCTCTAGTGGTTATTAGAGGAACTGCAGCCTCTAGTGGTTTTTAGAGGAACTGCAGCCTCTAGTGGTTTTTAGAGGAACTGCAGCCTCTTGTGGTTTTTAGAGGAACTGCAGCCTCTAGTGGTCGGTAGAGGAACTGCAGCCTCTAGTGGTCAGTAGAGGAACTGCAGCCTCTAGTGGTCAGTGGAGGAACTGCAGCCTCTAGTGGTCGGTAGAGGAACTGCATCCTCTAGTGGTCAATAGAGGAACTGCAGCCTCTAGTGGTCAATAAAGGAACTGCAGCCTCTAGTGGTCGGTAGAGGAACTGCAGCCTCTAGTGGTCGGTGGAGGAACTGCAGCCTCCAGTGGTCAATAAAGGAACTGCAGCCTCTAGTGTTTGGTAGAGGAACTGCAGCCTCTAGTGGTCAGTAGAGGAACTGCAGCCTCTAGTGATCAGTAGAGGAACTGCAGCCTCTAGTGGTCGGTAGAGGAACTGCAGCCTCTAGTGGTCGGTAGAGGAACTGCAGCCTCTAGTGGTCGGTAGAGGAAACTGCAGCCTCTAGTGGTCAGTAGAGGAACTGCAGCCTCTAGTGGTCAGTAGAGGAACTGCAGCCTCTAGTGGTCGGTAGAGGAACTGCAGCCTCTAGTGGTCGGTAGAGGAACTGCAGCCTCTAGTGGTTTAGAGGAACTGCAGCTCTAGTGGTAGAGGAACTGCAGCCTCTAGTGGTTTTTAGAGGAACTGCAGCCTCTAGTGGTCAGTAGAGGAACTGCAGCCTCTAGTGGTCGGTAGAGAAACTGCAGCCTCTAGTGGTTTTTAGAGGAACTGCAGCCTCTAGTGGTCAATAAAGGAACTGCAGCCTCTAGTGGTCGGTAGAGGAACTGCAGCCTCTAGTGGTTTTTAGAGGAACTGCAGCCTCCAGTGGTCAATAAAGGAACTGCAGCCTCTAGTGGTCGGTAGAGGAACTGCAGCCTCTAGTGGTCAGTAGAAGAACTGCAGCCTCTAGTGGTCAGTGGAGGAACTGCAGCCTCTAGTGGTCGGTGGAGGAACTGCATCCTCTAGTGGTCAATAGAGGAACTGCAGCCTCTAGTGGTCAATAAAGGAACTGCAGCCTCTAGTGGTCGGTAGAGGAACTGCAGCCTCTAGTGGTCGGTGGAGGAACTGCAGCCTCAGTGGTCAATAAAGGAACTGCAGCCTCTAGTGTTTGGTAGAGGAACTGCAGCCTCTAGTGGTCAGTAGAGGAACTGCAGCCTCTAGTGGTCGGTAGAGGAACTGCAGCCTCTAGTGGTCGGTAGAGGAACTGCAGCCTCTAGTGGTCGGTAGAGGAACTGCATCCTCTAGTGGTCGTAGTAGAGGAACTGCAGTCCTCTAGTGGTCGGTAGAGGAACTGCAGCCTCTAGTGGTCGGTAGGTAGAGGAACTGCAGCCTCTAGTGGTCAGTAGAGGAACTGCAGCCTCTAGTGGTCGGTAGAGGCAGCCTCTAGTGGTCGGTAGAGGAACTGCAAGCCTCTAGTGGTCGGTAGAGGAACTGCAGCCTCTAGTGGTCGGTAGAGGAACTGCAGCCTCTAGTGGTCTCGGTAGAGGAACTGCAGCCTCTAGTGGTCGGTAGAGGAACTGCAGCCTCTAGTGGTCGGTAAGAGGAACTGCAGCCTCTAGTGGTCGGTAGAGGAACTGCAGCCTCTAGTGGTCGTAGTAGAGGAACTGCAGCTCTAGTGGTCGGTAGAGGAACTGCAGCCTCTAGTGGTCGGTAGAGGAAACTGCAGCCTCTAGTGGTCGGTAGAGGAACTGCAGCCTCTAGTGGCGGTAGAGGAACTGCAGTCCTCTAGTGGTCGGTAGAGGAACTGCAGCCTCTAGTGTCAGAGGAACGCAGCCTCTAGTGGTCATAGAGGAACTGCAGCCTCTAGTGGTCGGTAGAGGAACTGCAGCCTCTAGTGGTCAGTAGAGGAACTGCAGTCTCTAGTGGTCGGTAGAGGAACTGCAGCCTCTAGTGGTCAGTAGAGGAACTGCAGTCTCTAGTGGTCGGTAGAGGAAGCAGCCTCTAGTGGTCGTAGAGGACTGCAGCCTCTAGTGGTCAGTAGAGGAACTGCCCTCTAGTGGTCGGTAGAGGAACTGCACTCTAGTGGTCAGTAGAGGAACTGCACTCTAGTGGTCGGTTAGAGGAACTGCCAGCCTCTAGTGGTCGGTAGAGGAACTGCAGCCTCTAGTGGTCAGTAGAGGAACTGCAGTCTCTAGTGGTCGGTAGAGGAACCGCAGCCTCTAGTGGTTTTTAGAGGAACTGCAGCCTCTAGTGGTCGGTAGAGGATCTGCAGCCTCTAGTGGTCGGTAGTCTCATCCTCCAGCAGCGTCATCCATCTGTTCAGACGCCTCCAGAGGAATAACTCTCTCATTGATCGGTACGTATTGATCCGGTCCGGCCCGTAACTCAGCCACGGTGCTGACTGCAGAGGGTGAAAGTGGACGACTCTTCATCACTCTGCTGCCTGATGAAGATGAGGAGGAGGAAGATGAAGCAGACATCACCTCCCAAAGACCTGAAACGAAGAGGATGAGGGTTCCGCAGGTCTCTGGTTCTGGTTCTACCTTCAGACCGACCGTGAGCAGAACCATCAGACTCTGGACCCGTCAGAGACGTTCACGTCAAAGACGGTTGTCTCACCCTAACCGTCTCCTGACAACCACCGATGGCGGCTGGTCTCCACCGGGTCTGGACCTTCTACTGAGACCACAGGGGCTCCGGTTCAGAGACTGAGCTCACAAGAGGGAAAGACATCAGCCGTGTTCTTAGAGGAGCATCTTTCTGGAGACGATGAAGCCGTGGAGAACGTTTATCTAGAAAACTCATGAATTCAGACTTCATCTCAGAAATTAGTGGAAATGTGTTGAAACTTCATTAATTAATGAGATAAACATGTTTTACGTGTAAATTAAAACAGAAATTAAAGCTCAGCGTCGCCGTCTGAAGTTGTTGAGGACTTGGACCTGCTGGCGGTTCCTTCACTCACATGGTCCTGGGACCTGGTTCGGACCTGGACAACGTCTCTGGACACGTCAGGAGAACGGGTCCATGTTCTCAGCCTCCTGACTCGTCTGTGAGTGGCGCGGTGGTGGACGGATCTGTCCCAGATCAGAGGACAAAAGACCACCGTTCTAAAATAAGCAGCAGCAGCAGAGAAAAACCCAAACCCGGTTGGTTGAGAAGACGAGAGCTGCGTCTCTGACGTAACCCACATCAGTGAGTCCAAACCTTCAGCCTCGGGCACCTCAACCGCTAATGCAGCGACCGCCGCCGCGCACGGAGACGTGACGGACAGCAGAGAGGACGAGTGGGGGAGGGTGTCCATCTCCAGAGAGAGTTCAGGGACGTTTGTGTCCGTCAGGAAACGTCTCGACGGAAGAATCTTCAGCAGGAGGTGGACCTGAAGACAAGAGACGTCCAGAGCCTTCTGGAGACGAGGACCTCTGCTGTCTCCGACCGTTACGTCCTTCTAGTTGGACATATGAAGGATCAGGACGCCGTTTTGAAAGTCCAGGCTTTTTAACTTCATTTTAGGTGGAAGACTTTTGCAACTTTTGTAGCTGAAAGTTTGTAGAAATGTGTTTTTAAGAGTCTGAAGTTTTAGTGGTGAAATCGTTACCGTTTGTAAACAGATTCTGCTGATTAAAATCATCTTAACACACCTGTAGGTGGCGCTGTAGTTAATTCGTTTACATCTTGCTTGTTTTTCCCGTGTGAGGCCATGTTGCAGAGAGGCGGGACCACCAGTTAGCTGTATGTAGCTGGTTTAGCCTCTGTTAGCTAGCTGGTTTAGCCTCTGTTATCTCTGGAGGATCTTTAATGTCACTTTTTCATTCTGCTCAAACGTCCTCGTTGGACGTGTCTCTACCAGAACAAAAGAACTGCTGCTGAACTGGACGTCCCGCTGGAGGCTCGCTAGCAGTCCAAAGGTGGACACAGAACCCGACTCAGAAACTGAGGCCAGTCGTGGAGCTCTGTGTGGAAGGGGCGGAGCCAAAAACCTTCAGCACCCATACAGTTATCACAGATAAAATCTATCAACAGAAACCAAAACTGGTGTTTGAACTGCAGCCTCTAGTGGTCAGTAGAGGAACTGCAGCCTCTAGCGGTCAGTAGAGGAACTACAGCCTCTAGTGGTCAGTAGAGGAACTGCAGCCTCTAGTGGTCAGTAGAGGAACTACAGTCTCTAGTGGTCAGTAGAGGAACTGCAGCCTCTAGTGGTCGGTAGAGGAACTGCGGCCTCTAGTGGTCAGTAGAGGAACTGCGTCCTGTAGTGGTCTGTTTTTGTGTTTCACTTATCCATCCATCCGGTGTGCGTGTGCGCATGTGTGTGTGTGTTCTTTTGTGCGTGCGTGTGTTCATGTGTGTGTGTGTGCGCGTGTGCTCAGCGTCATGTGATGACAGCAGCGTGTTTGCTCTACTGTTGTCTGTAATAACGGAGGCTCAGTTTCAGTCTGATAGCGTTTGCGTCCTCTCTCTCTCTCTCTCTCTCTCTCTCTCTCTCTCTCTCTCTCTCTCTCTCTCTCCCTCTTTGTTAAATGCTCGCTCACCCAGAGAGGCTGTGAATAGAGGGGGAGGGGGAGGGGGAGGGGAGGGGCTCTCTCTTTTTCTCTCGTCTCTCTCGTCCATTCAGTCCAGAGGACAGAGGCTCACTTCACTTCTTCTTCCGTTCTTCTTCTTCTTCTTGTGGACAGCTCCTCTTCATCCCTCCATCTGTTCCTCTTTACCTCCTCTTCTTCATCCGTCTCCTGCTCTTCCTCCTCCAGCAGCGGGACGGCGTCCAGCAGACGGTGGGATGCTTCTCTCAGACAGAAACTTGTTTTCTTGACTCTGATTGGCCGACAGACTCCAAACCCCCGGCGGACTCAAACTTGATGTCCCGCCCATGTGCTCTTCTCCTCATCACCATAGCGACCGGCGACCTTGGTGGTCCATGTTACGCTCTGAGACTCTGAGAGTCTCTGTCTGTGTGAGGTTAGGTGGCTTGTTTCCGTAGCGATCAGGATGCAGGTGTCCATAGCGTGTAACGTGGGGGGGGGAGGGGGCGGTGGAGGGGGAGGGGGTGATCACCAGCTGAAAGAGCGGCGGGCGGCGGCTAACATCAGCAACGCCTCCTCTACCTGTCTGGCTAAGGTCAGGGCGGAGCCAACGTCCAGGCACACCCTGCTTGGGCACGCCCACATGAAGGAGGCACTGGGTCGCCATAGCAACATGAAGTACAGGTGAGACTGACACAAAGAGAGACGGTCACATGACCCAGCAGGAGCAGACTGATGGCGGGAATCAGGTTTCATGTAAATGTTTATATTTGATCTCATTATGACCTCATTGAGTTTTAACATAAGTTTTAACATAAGTGCTGTTGGACGCCTCAGTCCCCCCCCAGGGTGGAGACAACCAGGGTGGAGACGACCAGGGTGGAGACAACCAGGGTGGAGACAACCAGGGTGGAGACGACCAGGGTGGAGACGACCAGGGTGGAGACAACCAGGGTGGAGACAACCAGGGTGGTGACTAACAGGCTGGTGACTAACAGGGTGGTGACTAACAGGGTGGTGACTAACAGGCTGGTGACTAACAGGGTGGTGACTAACAGGGTGGTGACTAACAGGCTGGTGACTAACAGGGTGGTGACTAACAGGCTGGTGACTAACAGGGTGGTGACTACCAGGGTGGAGACAACCAGGGTGGTGACTAACAGGCTGGTGACTAACAGGGTGGTGACTAACAGGCTGGTGACTAACAGGGTGGTGACTAACAGGCTGGTGACTAACAGGGTGGTGGTGACTACCAGGGTGGTGACTAACAGGGTGGTACAGGGTGGTGACTAACAGGCTGGTGACTAACAGGGGTGACTAACAGGTGGGGGACTAACATGGTGGTGACTAAACAGGTGGTGAATAACAGGGTGGTGACTACCAGGCTAATGACTAAAAAGCTAATGACTAACAGGCTAATGACTAACAGGCTAATGACTACCAGGGTGATGACTAACAGGCTGGTAACTATCAGGGTGATGACCAACAGGGTGGTGACTAACAGGCTGGTGACTAACATGGTGGTGACTAACAGGCTAATGACTAAAAAGCTAATGATTAAAAGGCTAATGACTAACAGGCTCGTGACTACCAGGGTAGTGACTAACAGGGTGGTGACTAACAGGCTGGTGACTAACATGGTGGTGACTACCAGGCTAATGACTAAAAAGCTAATGACTAACAGGCTAATGACTAACAGGCTAATGACTACCAGGGTGATGACTAACAGGCTGGTAACTATCAGGGTGATGACCAACAGGGTGGTGACTAACAGGCTGGTGACTAACATGGTGGTGACTAACAGGCTAATGACTAAAAAGCTAATGATTAAAAGGCTAATGACTAACAGGCTCGTGACTACCAGGGTAGTGACTAACAGGGTGGTGACTAACAGGCTGGTGACTAACATGGTGGTGACTACCAGGCTAATGACTAAAAAGCTAATGACTAACAGGCTAATGACTAACAGGCTAATGACTACCAGGGTGATGACTAACAGGCTGGTAACTATCAGGGTGATGACCAACAGGGTGGTGACTAACAGGCTGGTGACTAACATGGTGGTGACTAACAGGCTAATGACTAAAAAGCTAATGATTAAAAGGCTAATGACTAACAGGCTCGTGACTACCAGGGTAGTGACTAACAGGGTGATGACTACCAGGGTGGTGACTAACAGGGTGGTAACTACCAGGGTGATGACCACCAGAGTGGTGACTAACGGGCTAATGAATAACAGGCTCGTGACTCACAGACTGGTGACTAACATGGTGGTGACTACCAGGCTAATGACTAAAAAGCTAATGACTAACAGGCTAATGACTAACAGGCTAATGACTACCAGGGTGGTGACTAACAGGCTGGTGACTAACAGGGTGGTAACTACCAGGGTGGTGACTAACAGGGTGATGACTAACAGGGTGGTGACTACCAGGGTGATGACTAACAGGGTGATGACTAACAGGGTGGTGACTAACAGGGTGGTGACTACCAGGGTGATGACTAACAGGGTGATGACTAACAGGGTGGTGACTAACAGGGTGGTGACTAACAGGGTGGTGACTAACAGGGTGGTAACTACCAGGGTGGTGACTAACAGGGTGATGACTAACAGGGTGGTGACTAACAGGGTGGTGACTAACAGGGTGGTGACTAACAGGGTGGTGACTACCAGGGTGGTGACTAACAGGGTGATGACTAACAGGGTGGTGACTAACAGGGTGGTAACTACCAGGGTGATGACTAACAGGCTAATGACTAAAAAGCTAATGATTAACAGGCTAATGACTAACAGGCTCGTGACTACCAGGGTGGTGACTATCAGGGTGGTGACCAGGGCCGTAGCACCAAATTCTGGGCCCCTACAAAGAAGGTCCTGGTGGGCCCCCAAACCCCCCCCCCCCCCCCCCCCCCTCCATCACCACCGTCACAACAGACTTAAGGTTTTTGGATTACAACAATATGCCATTTAATATAGGGCCCACCAAGTTTGCATTACGATCAGTTTCTGTCATGAAATTTAGTTTTGGTATTAACTAATATATTCAATATATAATTTTTTTCCCCCTTAGCTTCCCGTGGGCCCCCCTCTGCCATGGGCCCCCCCAAGGCTGTGTAACTTTTACCCCCTGTCCGACGGCCCTGGTGGTGACTAACAGGCTGGTGACTAACAGGGTGATGACTAACAGGGTGGTGACTAACAGGGTGGTGACTACCAGGGTGGTGACTACCAGGGTGGTGACTAACAGGCTCGTGACTACCAGGGTGGTGACTAACAGGGTGATGACTAACAGGGTGGTGACTAACAGGGTGGTGACTACCAGGGTGGTGACTACCAGGGTGGTGACTACCAGGGTGGTGACTAACAGGGTGGTGACTAACAGGGTGGTGACTAACAGGCTGGTGACTAACAGGGTGGTGACTACCAGGGTGATGACTAACAGGGTGGTAACTACCAGGCTAATGACTAAAAAGCTAATGACTAACAGGCTTATGACTAACAGGCTAATGACTAACAGGCTGGTGACTACCAGGGTGGAGACTACCAGGCTGGTGACTAACAGGGTGGTGACTAACAGGGTGGTGACTACCAGGGTGGTGACTACCAGGCTGGTGACTAACGGTACTACAGCCTCCCACCATTGCGATTTCACGTATCAAAATCCAGCCCACCACATCATTTCATTTCACATGTGTTAGCGTGCCGAGATAACTATTATAATATTTATTTTAGAGGCGTACCAGGAACAGAACTACATGTCCCAGAATGCATCATGAATTTAGTTTCACTCCCATGATGTCGTCTGTCCTCTGGACGTCATCGTCCCCTGACATACGGGCGGTTCTGTCCAACTGTACAGTGTTTGTGTGAATGTAACTGGATCGGTCCAGAAAGGTGGAACCAGATGTGTCAAAGCTCAGGTGTGACCCTGATTTCATCTGTCAGATGTCCCCATCTGTTTCAAGACAATTAAGGAGTATAATTAAGGAGTATAATTAAGGAGTATAATTAAGGAGTATAATTAAGGAGTCCTTTCACTGATACCCATCTTTCTGTTTTTTTTTTAATTTTTTTATCTTTATAATTTGGTCATTTTCTGGAAAGTTCTTCAGGCCGCAATATTGAGATACATTTTTTCTGCAGGCCACAGATGTCCAGGTTCTGGTTTGTGTATAACCGATACTCAACAGCCATTGGCTCATCTGTGTTAGAGGGGGCGGGGCTTGCTGACTGCTATGGTTCGAACAGTTAGCAGTTATTTTGGGTTGCACTGGGAACATGAAAACAAGTGTTGGAGTTCAGGTTGGATGAACTAAACGAATGGACGTTAACGAGTCTTAATGAGGGCAGCTGTGCATGTGTGCGTGCATGTGTGTGTGCTGATCAGGTATTGATTGTTGATGACTGACATGTGTGAACCTGATCAGGGTGAATTTCATGAGCGGTGTTAAATATTGATGAGCTGAACGCAGACGCTAGCGCTCGCTGCGGGAGTGGAAGGCGCTCGTTAATCAGATATTGATGACCTGGCTCAGAACTGATTAAATGCTCATGAATTGATCATGAGGTGTGATCGCTGTGGTCTGAACGTTGGGACCTCCAACCCTCCAGCGTTGGTGACTCAGACCAGGGGCTGGATGTTGGAAACGAAAGCTTTCTGGTATCGATGGGACATCATTGATCCACCGAGTATCGAAAAGCTCTGATAGCTGTTCAATACCTTCCAGACGCCACCAGGGGGCTCCTGCTGCTGAACTGATGTTAGCTTTTCTACCTTTCAGGTGTATCCTGACTGATGCACAGAGACGAACCATTGATGGTCAGTTACTGAATATTTACAGCTGAAGTAATGGACATGGACAGGAGGACATTGTCATGTCCACTGTGCAGTCCAACAACCACTATTGTCTCAAATACGCTGGGTTAGGGCTGGTGGTGCTGTCTCCTAGCATGAAGGAGGTCCCAGGTGTGAACCCTGGTCAACCTACTCACCTACTGTCACCTTTGAAGTTAAGGTGACAGCAGAATAACACTCAATTGGTTTGTTCTATTATTTCTGAATATTTTTAAAATCTAGTTATAAATATTTTACAGTAATTAAAAACATTTTAAAAAAATTGAGGATTTAAAACATATTTGTTTATTTGTAATGACCTCTCACGGTCCACCTGCAGTACCTCGACGGCCCACCAGGGGGCCGCGCCCCACACTTTGGGAACCACTGTCCCAGAAGTGCTTCAGACGTGGCTCCACGTAGAAACAGGTTTTCTCTGTGACTCTACAAGCTTTGCACCAAGACTAGTGGACCACACCTGTGGTCCCTCACCTGTGGTCCCTCACCTGTGGTCCCTCTCCTGTGGTTCCTCACCTGTGGTCCCTCACCTGTGATCCCTCACCTGTGGTCCCTCACCTGTGGTCCCTCACCTGTGGTCTCTCACCTGTGATCCCTCACCTGTGGTCTCTCACCTGTGATCCCTCACCTGTGGTCCCTCACCTGTGTCCTCACCGTGGTCTCTCACCTGTGTCCCTCACCTGTGTCTCTCACCTGTGATCCCTCACCTGTGGTCCTCACCTGTGGTCTCTCTCACCTGTGGTCCCTCACCTGTGGTCCCCTCACCTGTGGTCACCCCTCACCTGTGGTCTCTCACCTGTGATCCCTCACCTGTGGCCCTCACCTGTGATCCCTCACCTGTGGTCCCTCATCCCTCACCTGTGGTCCCTCACCTGTGGTCCCTCACCTGTGGTCTCTCACCTGTGGTCCCTCACCTGTGGTCCCTCACCTGTGGTCTCTCACCTGTGGTCCCTCACCTGTTGTCTCTCACCTGTGATCCCTCACCTGTGGTCTCTCACCTGTGGTCCCTCACCTGTGGTCCCTCACCTGTGGTCTCTCACCTGTGGTCCCTCACCTGTGGTCCCTCACCTCTGGTCCCTCACCTGTGGTCTCTCACCTGTGGTCCCTCACCTGTGGTCCCTCACCTGTGGTCTCTCACCTGTGGTCCCTCACCTGTGGTCCCTCACCTCTGGTCCCTCACCTGTGGTCCCTCACCTCTGGTCCCTCACCTGTGGTCTCTCACCTGTGGTCCCTCACCTGTGATCCCTCACCTGTGGTCTCTCACCTGTGGTCCCTCACCTGTGGTCACCAGCTGAAGGTTTTAACTCAAAGAACCAGATGGAGGACCCAAACGGCTGAAGTGAGGTTCCTCTGCCGGGTGCTGGACTCTCCCTCGGAGGAGGAGATGTTCAGGAGATGTTCAGTCATCAGGAGAGACTCAGAGTAGAGCTGCTGCTCCTCCACATGGAGAGGAGACACCTGAGGAGGTTCATCTGGTCAGGATGACTCCTGGAAACTTCTCTGGAGGTGTTTCAGACAGTCCAACCTGGCCATGAGGCAGACCCTTGGCTGGTCTGGGAACATCTCCATGTCCTCCTGGAGGAGCTGGAGGAGGTGGATCAGGTCTGGACCCCCTGATTAGACTGCTTCTTCCAGGACCTGAACCCAGATTAGAGGATGGATGGACTTGTGTGACTGGGACTCAGAGTTGAGTGGAGATGAAATGAGATGAGAACCAGGACTTCTGGAGATCCCTGAGTCACAAATCAGCTCCATATTTGATCTACGACTCCTCCGCGTCCAGGAAACCTCACAGAAGCAGGAGGACCACATGAGCTTCCTGTCAGTGGTGTCTTCATGTCCATGTGGCTGGACCATGAGGTCTGGGTTAGTGGACATTTCACAGAGCTGTCAATCATTCCCATCACGGTTATGTCTGGGGTGGACGGTGTTCAGGTGTGTGGACGGTGTTCCGGTGGGTGGACGGTGTTCAGGTGTGTGGACGGTGTTCAGGTGTGTGGACGGTGTTCAGGTGTGTGGACGGTGTTCAGGTGGGTGGACGGTGTTCAGGTGGGTGGACGGTGTTCAGTGTGTGGACGTGTTCAGGTGTGTGGACGGTGTTCACGGGTTCAGGGTGGACGGTGTTCAGGTGGGTGGACGGTGTTCAGGTGGGTGGGACGGTGTTCAGGTGTGACGGTGTTCAGGTGTGTGTGGACGGTGTTCAGTGTTCAGTGGGTGGACGGTGTTCAGGTGGTGGACGGTGTTCAGGTGGGTGGACGTGTTCAGGTGGGTGGACAGTTGTTCAGGTGGGTGGATGGTGTTCAGATGGGTGGACGGTGTTCAGGTGTGTGGACGGTGTTCAGGTGTGTGGACAGTGTTCAGGTGGGTGGACGGTGTTCAGGTGGGTGGACGGTGTTCAGGTGTGTGGACGGTGTTCAGGTGGGTGGACGGTGTTCAGGTGGGTGGACGGTGTTCAGGTGGTGTTCAGGTGGTGGACGTGTTCAGGTGGTGGACGGTGTTCGGTGGGTGGACGGTGTTCAGGTGGTGGACGGTGTTCAGGTGTGTGGACGGTGTTCAGGTGGGTGGACGGTGTTCAGGTGTGTGGGGTGTTTCAGGTGGGTGGACGGTGTTCAGGTGTGACGGTGTTCAGTGGGTGGACGGTGTTCAGGTTGTGTGGACGGTGTTCAGGTGGTGTGGACAGGTTCAGGTGTGTGGATGGTGTTCAGGTGGGTGGACGGTGTTCAGGTGGGTGGACGGTGTTCAGGTGGGTGGACGGTGTTCAGGTGGTGTTCAGGTGTGTGGATGGTGTTCAGTGGGTGGACAGTGTTCAGGTGTGGGGGTGGACGGTGTTCAGGTGGTGGACAGTTGTTCAGGTGTGTGGTCGGTGTGTTCAGGTGGAGTGGACGTGTTCAGGTGGTGGACAGTGTTCAGGTGTGTGGTCGGTGTTCAGGTGGGTGGACGGTGTTCAGGTGGGTGGACGGTGTTCAGGTGTGTGGACGGTGTTCAGGTGGGTGGATGGTGTTCAGATGGGTGGACAGTGTTCAGGTGGGTGGACGGTGTTCAGGTGAGTGGACAGTGTTCAGGTGTGTGGTCGGTGTTCAGGTGAGTGGACAGTGTTCAGGTGTGTGGACAGTGTTCAGGTGTGTGGTCGGTGTTCAGGTGGGTGGACGGTGTTCAGGTGGGTGGACGGTGTTTTCGGGTGGTGTGTGGACGGTGTTCAGGGGTGTGGACGGGTGTTCAGGTGGTGTTCGGTGGTGGGAATTCAGGTGGGTGGACGGTGTTTCAGGTGGGTGGACGGTGTTCAGGTGGGTGGACGGTGTTCAGGTGTTGTGGACGGTGTTTCAGGTGGGGTGGACGGTGGGTGGAGGTGGGTGGACGGTGTTCAGGTGTGTGGATGGTGTTCAGGTGGGTGGACGGTGTTCAGGTGTGTGGACGGTGTTCAGGTGTGTGGACTTGTTCAGGTGGGTGGACAGTGTTCAGGTGTGGGTGGTGTTCAGGTGGGTGGACGGTGTTCAAGATGGGTGGGACGGTGTTCAGGTGTGTGGACGGTGTTCAGGTGTGTCAGGATGGTGTTCAGTGGGTGGACAGTGTTCAGGTGGTGGACGGTGTTCAGGTGAGTGGACAGTGTTCAGGTGTGTGGTCGGTGTTCAGGTGAGTGGACAGTGTTCAGGTGTGTGGACAGTGTTCAGGTGTGTGGTCGGTGTTCAGGTGGGTGGACGGTGTTCAGGTGGGTGGACGGTGTTCAGGTGTGTGGACGGTGTTCAGGTGGGTGGATGGTGTTCAGATGGGTGGACAGTGTTTAGGTGGGTGGACGGTGTTCAGTTGAGTGGACAGTGTTCAGGTGTGTGGTCGGTGGTGTTCAGTGGTGTGGTGTGTTCAGGTGTGTGGACAGTGTTCAGGTGTGTGGACGGTGTTCAGGTGGTGTGGACGGTGTTCAGTGTGTGTGGACGGTGTTCAGGTGTGTGGACGGTGTTCAGGTGGGTGGACGGTGTTCAGGTGGACGGTGTGTCAGGGTGTTCAGGTGTGGGTGTTCAGGTGTGTGGACGGTGTTCAGGTGGGTGGACGGTGTTCAGGTGGGTGGACGTGTTCAGGGGTGGTGGACGGTGTTTCAGGTGGTGTGTGGACGGTGTTCAGGTGGGTGTGGACGGTGTTCAGGTGGGTGGACGGTGTTCAGGTGGGTGGACGGTGGGTTCAGTGTGTGGTGGAGGTGGGTGGACGTGTTCAGGTGGTGGACGGTGTTCAGGTGGGTGGACGGTGTTCAGGGTGTGTGGACGGTGTTCAGGTGGGTGGTGTGTTCAGGTGGGTGGACGGTGTTCAGGTGGGTGGACGGTGTGTTCAGGTGTCAGGTGGGTGGACGGTGTTCAGGTGAGTGGACAGTGTTCAGGTGTGTGGACAGTGTTCAGGTGTGTGGTCGGTGTTCAGGTGGGTGGACGGTGTTCAGGTGGGTGGACGGTGTTCAGGTGTGTGGACGGTGTTCAGGTGTGGACGTGTCAGGTGGTGTTCAGGTGGGTGGACGGTGTTCAGGTGGGTGGACGGTGTTCAGGTGTGTGGACGTGTGTTCAGGTGTGTGGACGGTGTTCAGGTGGTGTTCAGGGGTGGACGGTGTCAGGTGGGTGGACGGTGTTCAGGTGGGGGACGGTGTTCAGGTGGGTGGGGTGTTCAGGTGTGTGGACGGTGTCAGGGGTGGGACAGGTGTGTTCAGGTGGGTGGACGGTGTTCAGGTGGGTGGACGGTGTTCAGGTGTGTGGACGGTGTTCAGGTGGGTGGACGGTGTTCAGGTGGGTGGACGGTGTTCAGGTGTGTGGACGGTGTTCAGGTGGGTGGACGGTGTTCAGGTGGTGTTCAGGTGGGTGGATGGTGTTCAGGTGGGTGGACGGTGTTCAGGTGGGTGGACGGTGTTCAGATGTGTGGACGGTGTTCAGGTGTGTGGATGGTGTTCAGATGGGTGGACAGTGTTCAGGTGGGTGGACGGTGTTCAGGGTGGACGGTGTTCAGGTGTGGTGTGTCAGTGGTGGGGTTCAGGTGTCAGGTGTTTGTGGACGGTGTTCAGGTGGGTGGACAGTGTTCAGGCGGTGTTCAGGTGTGTGGTGGTGTTTCAGGTGGTGTGGACGGTGTTCAGATGGGTGGACGGTGTTGTGTGGACGGTGTTCTGTGGTGGGTGTGGGTGGACGGTGTTCAGGTGGGTGAGGTTCAGGGGGTGGGTGTTCAGGGGTTGTGGTGACAGTGTTCAGGTGGTGGGTGTTCAGGTGTTCAGGTGGGTGGACGTGTTCGTGTTCAGTGTGTGGTCGGTGTTCAGGTGTGTGGACGGTGTTCAGGTGGGTGTGATGGTGTTCAGTTTGTAGGGTGGGTGGACGGTGGTTAAGTGTCAGTGTCAGGTTGGTGGACGGTGTTCAGGTGGTGGAGGTGTCAGGTGTGTGGACAGTGTTTCAGGTGTGTGTCATGTGGGTGACGGTGTTCAGGTGTGTGGACGGTGTTCAGGTGGGTGGACGGTGTTCAGGTGTGTGGACGGATGTGTGTGTTCATGTGTGGGTGTTCTGTGGGTGTGTTCAGGTGTGTGGAGGTGTGTGTGTTCAGGTGTGTGGTCGGTGTTCAGGTGTGTGGACCAGGTCGTCTGGACCATCTAGCGTCTCTGCTGCTGGTTCTCTGTTTGTAACGAAGTGTCTGTCTTCACAGAGGACAAAACAGGGACGAAGCTGTTTTTAAAGCAGCCAGGCGACGTTCAGAAGTTATTTCCGACGTCTCTGATGTCTAGAAGAGTTGAAGTCGGTAAAAACCCGTCTGGTTGATCAGATGTTGGTATTTTTAGCTGCTCTGCTGTGATGTCTGCAGCGTCGGTGGAGTTAATCTGAGCTCCATGACCTCCGCTGATCAGCAGATACACCGATTAAAGTCTGGAATCATCTGCTGCTGCAGGACTGCAGCTCCCAGCATGCACTGCTGCTCTGACTGGGGCTTAAAAACGAAGCTCTGATCACAAAAATGCTCCCGTGTTGAGCAGATATGTGGCTGATCTGTGATCAGAGTTTAGAGGACTGATCTGCAGAAGCAGAAAGATCTCTGGAAGCTCCTGGTGTGACTGCTCTTTTAAAAAGTTTAACTGCTTCATGAAACGTTTACTTACTGCTTCATCAATCATGGATCGATTAACGTGACCTTTAAACCGGCTGCACGACAGTTTAAGACCATTTTTGAACCTCTGGAAGTCAGGAGAAGCAGAAAATGTGCTCTTCAGAGAGACTGAGTATCGAATGAGTTCACGCTGCAGGTCTGAGTCATTGATCCACTGATCGATTGTTTTACAGGAACCTTGGGAAATCTGGACTGCGAGTGTCCTGCTTGGGACTGGGTGAGATGAAAACACACACATCCACGTGCAAACACATTAACATCCATCCAGAACACAGAGTCAGCGCTGTTCTTTCACTTTTCACAGGAACATGGGTGACATTCGGCTCTCAGATCTCTGACGAGGTACTGACTGATGGAGTGTGTGTGTGTGTGTGTGTGTGTGTGTGTGTTTGTTTACCTGCGAGACAGAGGACCAGACTGGTGTCACTCATCCACCATCAGTGGACCAGTCAGACAACTGGGGACATGAGACAGTGTGATGACTAAAACACGTCTGAGATGAACATCTGGACAGACAAAATAGAAAACTGTTTTACAAAACAAAATGATATGATTCTGATAGTTCAGGTTTCCTTGCCTTATTTATTTTGTTTTTTCATAAACTTAAATTTTTACATCTTCAAGCCTGAAACACATTCTGACAACGTTGGTACGTGACAGTCCAGTCCCACTAAGGAGATGGAAGACAGGCTATATTCAACAGGTGACTAGGCTCAGTCCTGGAGGACCAACGCTGATCATTTAAATGCTGAAAAACAATGTTCCTCACTGAAACTTTAGGAGGAATCCCTCCTGGAGCTCAGACCAGATCAAGCTGGACAGCTGTGATCTCTGATCCCTCAGATCAAACTGCATCAAGAACCTTCATTCATCAACAGCTGATGGGACGACATGGACAAGGGATAACATGGAGACCTTTGTCAACACTACAGTACAGATTCAAGTCATTGATTAATGACTTTAAATCTTTACTGTTGAATAATGAATCCTGATGTTAACCTCCAGACACTACTGGACTCTGGACCGAGGAGTACCACAAGGCTCTGGATGAGGACCTCTGCTGGAAACAGGAACAGAAGTTGAGGACTGAAACTCAGTGGAGGAAAGGATGGAAGGAAGAAGTGAAGAAAACTAGTAGACAAAGCAAAGGCACGTTTATTTTTAATTAGACAATTCAAAGCACTTTACATAAAAACATTAAAAAGTGCATTAAAAAGTGAAAGAGCTTTCAAAGAAGAAGAATAAAAATTTTAAAAGAGACAGACATCTTAAAATACAAGAAGTAAATAAAAGTTACAGTGGGATATTACTGAAACGCAGATTTGAACCTCAGATTAAAGCAGCTGAGAGCTTCAGCAGCTCTGATGCTGTCTGGGAGGAAAGAAGGGAGCAGATGAAGGAAGAAAGGAAGAGAGAGGACGGTAAGAGAGGACGGCAAGAAGGAAGTAAGGAGATAAGGATGGAAGGACTGATGGAAATAAGGAAGGATCTAACGAGCTGAGTCCTGATTAAAAGTTTGTCTGGTGAACTGGTTAACTTTGACCGGAAATCATCTGGTGACAAAACAAACTGAAAAACTCTGAACAAAAATAAAATCAGTAGCAGAACAAGTAAAACTCAGACTCCTGTCCAAAAATAAGCAAGAACGTCCTCAGTTCACATGATAACTCACCAGAGCAGGTTCACTGCAGCAGCTGAAGCTGGATTGGAATCATAACTTTATTACCATATTAATTATTATTATTATTATATTTTTTTTCTTCCAGAGGTCCTCTGTTGGTTGCTGAAGCCTCTCAGTCCCCTGTTGGTCTGTAGGAGAGTTTGTGTGTGTGATGAACACACGTTACATAACCATCGCTGGAGGGTTTGTAGACTGATGTGTGTTGTGTGTGTGTGTGTGTTGTGTGTGTGTGTGTGTGTGTGTGTGTGTGTGTGTGTAGATGGCGGAGAACGTGATGACGGTGGCGTACGACAGCGGTGTCAACTTGTTCGACACGGCGGAGGTTTACGCATCTGGGAGGTAAAACACAAACTCGCTCAGCTTTTATTTCTGATTTATTGTTTATTGTCTTATTTTTTTATTTCACTTTTTAAAATCAAACTATTTTAAAATTGTTTTTAAGCATTTCCATGTTTTAATTATGAACAATTATTAAATGAATTATTATTTTGATTATTTAAGTATAGTTTTTTTAAACTACTCTTTTGAGTCAGTTCCTTAAAGCTTTGAGGGATTTTTCTGTCCGTTATAAAGTTATAAAGAGGAACTGAACAGTGACACATCTGGACAGAGACGCTCATCTGTGTGACAGCAGATGATCTGAACATGGTTGGATGAAACGTTGACTGGACTTCCTGTTTCAGGGCTGAGACCACGCTGGGGAACATCCTGAAGAAGAAAGGCTGGAGGTAAACGTCTCCTGGACCAGTGAAAACACACCTGTAATCTTCTGTTTAGCAACATTTAGCTTCAGCTCAGCTCCCGTCTGTGATGTCATCAGTGAGCCGGATGTAGCCCCTCCCCTCTGAGACTGACACCAGTTCATGAAGCCATGTGACCCAGCTCCATCAGAGTTCTGTCCCTCTAACTGGGACTGGTGGCATCAGAACCGACCACTGATCACTGATCACTGATCACTGATGATGTCACTGTTGATCACTGATGATGTCACCGTCTCTGTCTCTGCAGGAGGTCCAGCTACGTGGTGACCACCAAGATCTACTGGGGAGGACAGTGAGTGCTGCTTCTCTGTTCATTTAAGCTGAAGAAGGTGGTTCTTACTGTTCAGATACTGGTCAGATACTGGAGATATACTGATGGATACTGGTCATATACTGGAGATACTGGTCAGATACTGGTCAGATACTGGAGATATACTGGTCAGATACTGGAGATATACTGGTCAATGACTGGTCAGATACTAGTCAGATACTGGAGATATACTGGTCAATGACTGGTCAGATACTGGAGATATACTTGTGAGATACTGGTCAGAGTCTGGTCAGATACTGAGATATACTGGTCAGAAACTGGTCAGATACTGGTCAGATACTGGAGATATACTGGTCATAAACTGGTCAGATACTGGAGATATACTGTGAGATACTGAGATACTGGTCAGATCTGGAGATATACTGGTCAGATACTGGAGATATACTGGTCAATGACTGGTCAGATACTGGTCATATACTGGAGATACTGGTCAGATACTGGTCAGATACTGGAGATATACTGGTCAGATACTGGAGATATACTGGTCAATGACTGGTCAGATACTAGTCAGATACTGGAGATATACTGGTCAATGACTGGTCAGATACTGGAGATATACTTGTGAGATACTGGTCAGAGTCTGGTCAGATACTGGAGATATACTGGTCAGATACTGGAGATATACTGGTCAATACTGGTCAGATACTGGTCATATACTGGAGATATACTGGTCAGATACTGGTCAGATACTGGAGATATACTGGTCAGATACTGGAGATATACTGGTCAATGACTGGTCAGATACTGGTCAGATACTGGAGATATACTGGTCAGATACTGGAGATATACTGGTCAGATACTAGTTAGATACTGGAGATATACTGGTCATATAATTGGTCATAGACTGGTCTGATTCCTTAGCTCCTTCCTTCCTTAGATCTGTCTGTCCTTCTTTCTTTTCTTACATTCTTGGTTTCATAGTTCCTTCCTTCATCCTTGGCTGCTTCCTTCTTTCATTCTTCCTGTCTTCCTCAATTTCTCCATTCCCTCTTTTTTTTTTTCTTTCTTTTTTTCTTTCTTTCTTCTGTCCTTCTCTCTGTGTCATTGCTCCCTTCATTTCTTCCTTCTTCCCTTCTCTTTATGTCTTCTTCTGTTCCTTCTCTTCTTGAAATTCCTTCTTCTTCCAGCAGAGGTCCTGATACTGGGCCCTGTGGTACTCCTTTGTTAGTACGGACCATCTCCGTGGTGACGGTCCACGTCTCCATGGAGACGGTCCATCCCAGAGGCCTGAGAGTCCAGAGATGCTCCCCTGGATGACGGGTTCCTGTCTGAGGGATCTGAAATGAGCTGAATGTTCTGGACGGTCCAAACTGATGCCGGTTGTCCAACTGAAGGAGACTTTGTTCTGGTTTGAGCTGATGCGGATTAATATTCTGTCTTGTGTGTTTACAGGGCGGAGACAGAGCGAGGGTTGTCACGGAAACACATCATAGAAGGTAAACAACATTAGTTCTTCTCTCCAGCTGCAGACCCACTGAACCTGGTTCTGGTCCGTGAGGACGAACCGTCTCTGGATCTGGTGTTACAGACGCGTGGAGACGTTCAAATACAATTAAAATCTCCTGATATTACACAAACACAACCTTTATTTAGCCAACAAGGCCACGCCCCCCAGGACCCGGCAGCCTGTAGGTCCTCCAGCAGGACGTCCCAGTAGACGTCCCAGTAGACGTCTCCAGTCAGGCTGAGCTCTGGACTGAGTCTGGAACGTTCTGATGTCCAGAGGAGGCCATGGTCCCCCAGTCATGACACTTCCACCGCCGTGCTCATCAGTGGCTCTGAGCTGCTCCAGACGACCCACCACAGATACCAGTTCACCTTACTGGGACGCTAGCGTTGAACCATCAACCAGGACGCCTTCACTCATCTGCTGCTCTCCATCCATCCATCCATCCATCCAACCATCCATCCATCCATCCATCCATCCATCCATCCATCTATCCATCCATCCATCATCCATCCATCATCCATCATCCATCCATCCATCCATCCATCCATCCATCCATCCATCCATCCATCATCCATCCATCCATCCATCCATCCATCCATCCATCCATCCATCCATCCCTCCATCCATCCATCCATCCATCCATCCATCCATCCATCCATCCTGCTGTTCTCTTTCTAGGATCAAATATCAGAACTCAGGTTATTCAGCGTGAACCGACCACCATGTTCACATGTTTACCTAATTTAGGTACCTGAAGCTCTTCAGAACTAACCAGGTCACAAATACAAGAGATGGTTGGTTTGACTGCAGAGGAGCATCTGGATCATCTCTGAACATCTGGATCATCTCTGGACATCTGGATCATCTCTGAACATCTGGATCATCTCTGAACATCTGGATCATCTCTGAGCTTTACTGACGAACACGACATGTAAATGTCTAAATTCTGGTGAAACTGGACCAGTTTCAGCTCCATGAAGGAGAAGATCCACAACCTGCTGCTGACCAGGAACCAGTTCAGAGTCAGTTAATGTGGTACCAGAGTCAGGATGAGCTACCGCTGAAACCGGTTCAACTGGACCCTGGTTCTCTGGATTAAACTGGACCCTGGTTCTCTGGTTCTCTGGGTTCAACTGGATCCTGGTTCTCTGGTTCTCTGTGGAACTCCTGGTGATCTCCAGAACACAAAACCATCTGTCCTTCAGCAAATGTCAGAGATGATTCCTGATGACAGTCGTCAGCAGAACAACAGTCAGCATGTGTACACGTGTACATGTGAACACACGTGTTCATGTAAACACACGTGTAGACGTGTACATGTGAACACACGTGTTCATGTAAACACGCGTGTGCCATAAAAGCAGCCAAACACAACAACAGACTATTTTTATCTAAAAACCCAAAGAGCAGCAGTTAGTTTGCTGTCAGCAGCGTTTTCAGAGACTCAGCAGGTCTGAGCCGTGATGATGTCATCTCTGACATCATCACGGCTCTTTTAGTGTCTTTTCTTCTTGTTTCTGAGTTTTGTGTTTATCAGATGTTGTCCTGTTCTTGTCTGTATAAATATATTTAGCTCTTTTATCTTCCTCTCATGTTGTTTGGAGCCTGATTTGACTGATTATCGTGTTTCAGAGCTTTTACCTGGTCACTTTAACAGCGTTAAACTCCTGCGTGATGTCACAGTCATGTGACCCGTCACAGCTTCTACTGTAACGCATCAATCATTATAATCACATAAATTAAAATAAGAACCCAGAGAAGTCGTCTCCTCTCCAACCAGGAACATTTTCTTCTCCTCCTGCTTCTCCTTTTAAAGCATTTTGAAACTCATAAACTTTATAGCAGCGTTTAATTCCAGGTGTTGTTTCCTGTCAGCTACTGGTGATGTAATTCACATCTGTCCACATCAGTCGTATCTACGGTTCTAGAGGACTCGTCATCGTAGGCCCTGACGGACGTTCTGGACATCAGAACCAAGATTTAGCGAATGTAGCTTGTTCAGATGTTATAATCTGAAACTGAGCAGCGTAGAGGAGCATTTAAACCGTTACCAAGTCATTAGCTGCTGTGGCTAAAGGTTAGCTCCAGCAGCGTAGAGGAGCATTTAAACTGTTACCAAGTCATTAGCTGCTGTGGCTAAAGGTTAGCTCCAGCAGCGTAGAGGAGCATTTAAACCGTTACTAAGTCATTAGCTGCTGTGGCTAAAGGTTAGCTCCAGCACCGTCGAAGAGCATTTAAACTGTTACCAAGTCATTAGCTGCTGTGGCTAAAGGTTAGCTCCAGCAGCGTAGAGGAGCATTTAAACCGTTACCAAGTCATTAGCTGCTGTGGCTAAAGGTTAGCTCCAGCAGCGTAGAGGAGCATTTAAACCGTTACCAAGTCATTAGCTGCTGTGGCTAAAGGTTAGCTCCAGCAGCGTAGAGGAGCATTTAAACCGTTACCAAGTCATTAGCTGCTGTGGCTAAAGGTTAGCTCCAGCAGCGTAGAGGAGCATTTAAACCGTTACCAAGTCATTAGCTGCTGTGGCTAAAGGTTAGCTCCAGCAGCGTAGAGGAGCATTTAAACCGTTACCAAGTCATTAGCTGCTGTGGCTAAAGATTAGCTCCAGCAGCGTAGAGGAGCATTTAAACCGTTACCAAGTCATTAGCTGCTGTGGCTAAAGGTTAGCTCCAGCACCGTCGAGGAGCATTGAAACTGTTACCAAGTCATTAGCTGCTGTGGCTAAAGGTTAGCTCCAGCAGCGTAGAGGAGCATTTAAACCGTTACCAAGTCATTAGCTGCTGTGGCTAAAGGTTAGCTCCAGCACCGTCGAGGAGCATTGAAACCGTTACCAAATCATTAGCTGCTGTGGCTAAAGGTTAGCTCCAGCACAGTCGAGGAGCATTGAAACCGTTACCAAGTCATTAGCTGCTGTGGCTAAAGGTTAGCTCCAGCACCGTCAAGGAGCATTGAAACCGTTACCAAGTCATTAGCTGCTGTGGCTAAAGGTTAGCTCCAGCAGCATAGAGGAGCATTTAAACTGTTACCAAGTCATTAGCTGCTGTGGCTAAAGGTTAGCTCCAGCACCGTCGAGGAGCATTTAAACCGTTACCAAGTCATTAGCTGCTGTGGCTAAAGGTTAGCTCCAGCAGCGTAGAGGAGCATTTAAACTGTTACCAAGTCATTAGCTGCTGTGGCTAAAGGTTAGCTCCAGCACAGTGATGTTGTCCTCAAAAGAAAGTCAAATTTACCTCTGGATGTCTGTTTACTGAGTATTTACCAAATCTGATAAAGGTTAGCTTAGCTATTTTTAGCTCAGCTGGCTCAGTTCATGCTAGCTCAGCTCATGCTAGCCCGTGATGTTAATTAATATTAGCTTTCATTCTTCAGTTGAAGAACTGATTTCAGTTTGGGTCGGATCTCCAGCTCCAAACAGCAGACATCCTGTGATCATAGATCCAAATAGGTAAATATCTTGTACGTCCTCGATGGACAAAGGAGCAAAGTTCCCTATTTTCCACGTCTTCCAGGGATCCATGACATACCTGGCTGCTAAAGGTTCGTCTGGGCACGACTGCTTCTTTATCCTCTCTATGTGACCAGTTATGTTGAGAGACCAGCCGACCAGAACAATGTTGAGAAATATTAAAATTCAGAATATTCTGCAGAGAGAAGCTACCAGACAGGACAGACAGCAGGTAGGACAGGTAGGACAGGTAGGACAGGTAGGGAGGTGAGGGGAAGAAAACCGTCTGCCTTTGCTGAGAGCTGGAAGAGATTCGTCTTTGTTGTTTTGAGGTTAATTTATGATATTTTTGTTTTTAAATGTTTATCTACAGTCATGGAAAAAATTATTAGACCACCATTTTTTCTTCACTTTCTTGTTCATTTTAATACCTGGTACCACTAAACGTCATCATGTGACTAAAACAGACAGAAAAGAAACACTGAATGCATAAAAGCAGTGTTTTTGGCAGTACAACGCCATAGCTATTGATGTAAAAACTGAAGTGATTTAGGTTATAATCAAGAAAACCATGGAAAATGGTAAGATATCAGCTCTTAAATAAAACTCTTATGAGCAATCTTTGTGGTTATCATTATGTTTGTCCAAACAAATGTACCTTTAGTTGTACCAGGCATTAAAATGAACAAGAAACTGAAGAAAACAAGGTGGTCTAATAATTTTTCCCATGACTGTATTTGTCAGATTCGATGTTGTTTTTCCTCCTTTTGATGTCTTTTGTGCAAATGTTGTGTTCCTTCATATTTTTTATGCTTTTCTGTCTTTTTCTGGTTATTTTGTCCTTATTTATGGTTGATTTCACCGTATTTTATTTGTCTTTATCATTAATTGTTCTGCAGTCTTTTTTAATTTGTTTTTGTCCACGTCTGCTGTAGTTTGGTGCTTTAATCAGCTTGGTTTGTCCCGGAGACGTTCTTTGGTTTCTTTCTTCTCTGTGGTCATTGAGGTCACATTGATTTCTGATCAGGACCAGTCTGGTCTGCCCTACGGGGGCCTGCGAGGCTCAAACTCACCTGTCAGCTGCGTTTGTCCCTGAGGCTGGAACTGAATCTGATCTTAGAGGACGTTGTCCACATGTGTCCAGGTCTGCGTGGGTCTCTCTCCAGACTACAGCTGGACTACGTGGACATCGTGTTCGCCAACAGGAGCGACGTCAACGCACCGATGGAGGGTCAGAAACACACCGGCGAGTGAAGCATCGGGTTTTCATCAGGTGTGGGTCATGTGACCGAGGTGTGTGTGCTTGTGCGTTGCAGAGATCGTGCGTGCGATGACGTTCGTGATCGACCAGGGTTTGGCCATGTACTGGGGAACGTCCCGCTGGAACGTGGTGGAGATCATGGTAACGCTGGACACATGTTCACAGCTAGCATTACAGGTGTACAGGAAATACACCAGCACCTGTCTCACCTGTTCATCTCACCTGTGTCTCACCTGTACGTCTCACCTGTATGTCTCACCTGTACGTCTCACCTGTATCTCACCTGTATGTCTCACCTGTACGTCTCACCTGTATGTCTCACCTGTTCATCTCACCGGTGTCTCACCTGTATGTCTCACCTGTACGTCTCACCTGTATGTCTCACCTGTTCATCTCACCTGTGTCTCACCTGTACGTCTCACCTGTTGATCTCACCTGTGTCTCACCTGTATGTCTCACCTGTGTCTCACCTGTACGTCTCACCTCTACGTCTCACCTGTTCATCTCACCTGTACGTCTCACCTGTATGTCTCAACTGTACGTCTCACCTGTATGTCTCACCTGTGTCTCACCTGTATGTCTCACCTGTATGTCTCACCTGTTCATCTCACCTGTGTCTCACCTGTACGTCTCACCTGTATGTCTCACCTGTTCGTCTCACCTGTGTCTCACCTGTATGTCTCACCTGTGTCTGTCATCTCACCTGTATGTCTCACCTGTGTCTCACCTGTACGTCTCACCTGTATGTCTCACCTGTTCATCTCATGTCTCACCTGTATGTCTCACCTGTATGTCTCACCTGTACGTCTCACCTGTATGTCTCACCTGTTCATCTCACCTGTATGTCTCACCTGTATGTCTCACCTGTGTCTCACCTGTATGTCTCACCTGTTCATCTCACCTGTATGTCTCACCTGTACATCTCACCTGTACGTCTTACCTGTATGTCTCGACTGTTCATCTCACCTGTATGTCTCACCTGTATGTCTCACCTGTTCATCTCACCTGTATGTCTCACCTGTTCATCTCACCTGTATGTCTCACCTGTATGTCTCACCTGTTCATCTCACCTGTTCATCTCACCTGTATGTCTCACCTTTATGTCTCACCTGTACATCTCACCTGTACGTCTTACCTGTATGTCTCAACTGTTCATCTCACCTGTATGTCTCACCTGTTCATCTCACCTGTATGTCTCACCTGTCCGTTGTCAGGAGGCGTACTCGATCGCCCGACAGTTCAACCTGATTCCTCCGGTGTGTGAGCAGGCAGAGTATCACTACTTCCAGAGAGACAAAGTGGAGCTGCACCTTCCTGAACTTTACCACAAGATCGGTACAAACTCATTCAACTCACCTGAGTACAGTAACATCTTAACGCTTCTTGATGAAACCAACTTTAGTGGTCGGGTTTTTGTTGGGTGTAGTTTTTAGGTTCTTTTAAAGTAATAACGTCCACCATAACGTACCTGGTTACTAAGTTATCTGCTGAGGAAGTTATGAGACATTACTTTTCTATTATCAAATATTGACGGCAGTCGTCCAGGTCCTGGTCTAAGTGGTCCATTTGTCTCTCAGGTGTTGGAGCCATGACCTGGTCTCCGTTAGCCTGCGGTCTGCTAACAGGGAAATATAACGAGGGCGTCCCGGAGAGTTCCAGAGCCGCCATGAAGGTACAAACACAGAGACATGGACGTCCGAGACAAACCAGCTCAGGAGCTACTGTCCTCAGAGTAGGACAGGTATAGACACCAGTCCACCATATAACAGGACCAGTATAGACACCAGTCCACCATATAACTGGACCAGTATAGACACCAGTATAACTGGACCAGTATAGACACCAGTTCCACCATATAACAGGACCATATAGACACCAGTCCTCTAACAGGACCAGTATAACACCTGTCCCCCTAACAGGACCAGTATAGACACCAGTCCACCATATAACAGGACCAGTATAGACACCAGTCCACCATATAACAGGACCAGTATAGACACCAGTCCTCTAACAGGACCAGTATAGACACCAGTCACCATACAGGACCAGTATAGACCCAGTCCACCATATAACAGACCATCCAGACACCAGTCCACCATATAACAGGACCAGTATAGACACCAGTCCACCATATAACAGACCAGTATAGACACCATCACCATAACAGGACCAGTATAGACACCAGTCCCTAACAGGACCAGTATAGACACACCATTCCACCAGTAAAACAGACCATACAGACACCATCCACCATATAACAGGACCAGTATAGACACCAGTCCTCTAAAAGGACCAGTATAGACACCAGTCCACCATATAACAGGACCAGTAGACACCACCAGACCACCTAACAGGACCAGTATAGACACCAGTCTAACAGTACCATATAGACACCACAGACCAGTATAGACACCAGTCCACCATATAACAGGACCAGTATAGACACCAGTCCTCTAACAGGACCAGTATAGACACCAGTCCACCCATGGACCAGTATAGACACCAGTCCACCATATAACAGGACCAGTATAGACCACCATCCAGGACCACCAGTCCTCTAACAGGACCAGTATAGACACCAGTCCACCATATAACAGGACCAGTATAGACACCAGTCCACCATATAACAGGACCAGTATAGACACCAGTCCTCTAACAGGACCAGTATAGACACCAGTCCACCATATAACAGGACCAGTATAGACACCAGTTCCACCATATAACAGGACCAGTATAGACCAGTCACCATATAACAGGACCAGTATAGACACCAGTCCTCTAACAGACCAGTATATACAGACCAGTCCACCATATAACAGGACCAGTATAGACACCAGTCCACCCACACCCTAACAGGACCAGTATAGACACCAGTCCACCATATAACAGGACCAGTATAGACACCAGTCCACCATATAACAGGACCAGTATAGACACCAGTCCACCATATAACAGGACCAGTATAGACACCAGTCCACCATATAACAGGACCAGTATAGACACCAGTCCTCTAACAACCAGTATAGACCACCAGACCCAGTATACAGGACAGTATAGACACCAGTACACCAGTATATAACAGGACCAGTATAGACACCAGTCCCACCATATAACAGGACCAGTATAGACACAGTCCACCTATAACAGGACCAGTATAGACACCAGTCCACCATATAACTGGACCAGTATAGACACCAGTCCACCATAACAGGACCAGTATAGACACCAGTCCTCTAACAGGACCAGTATAGACACCAGTCCACCATATAACAGGACCAGTATAGACACCAGTCCCTCTAACTACCAGTATAGAACCAGTCCACCATATGGACAACAGACCATATAGACACCAGTCCTCTAACAGGACCAGTATAGACACCAGTCCTCTAACAGGACCAGTATAGACACCAGTCCACCATATAACAGGACCAGTATAGACACCAGTCCAGGACCAGTATAGACACCAGTCCTCTAACAGGACCAGTATAGACACCAGTCCACCATATAACAGGACCAGTATAGACACCAGTCCACCATATAACAGGACCAGTATAGACACCAGTCCTCTAACAGGACCAGTATAGACACCAGTCCACCATATAACAGGACCAGTATAGACACCAGTCCACCATATAACAGGACCAGTATAGACACCAGTCCACCATATAACAGGACCAGTATAGACACCAGTCCACCATATAACAGGACCAGTATAGACCAGTATCCACCACCATAACAGGACCAGTATAGACACCAGTCCACCATATAACTGGACCAGTATAGACACCAGTCCTCACCATAACAGGACCAGTATAGACACCAGTCCTCTAACAGGACCAGTATAGACACCAGTCCACCATATAACAGGACCAGTATAGACACCAGTCCACCATATAACAGGACCAGTATAGACACCAGTCCTCTAACAGGACCAGTACAGACACCAGTCCACCATATAACTGGACCAGTATAGACACCAGTCCACCACCATATAACAGGACCAGTATAGACACCAGTCCTCTAACAGGACCAGTATAGACACCAGTCCACCATATAACAGGACCAGTATAGACACCAGTCCACCATATAACAGGACCAGTATAGACACCAGTCCTCTAACAGGACCAGTATAGACAACCAGTCCCTAACCAGTCCACCTAAACAGACCAGTATAGACACCAGTCCCCCTATAACAGGACCAGTATAGACACCAGTCCTCTAACAGGACCAGTATAGACACCAGTCCACCATATAACAGGACCAGTATAGACACCAGTCCACCATATAACAGGACCAGTATAGACACCAGTCCATCTAACAGGACCAGTATAGACACCAGTCCTCTAACAGGACCAGTATAGACACCAGTCCCTAACACCTAATAACAGGACCAGTATAGACACCAGTCCTCCAACAGGGACCAGTATAGACACCAGTCCACCATATAACTGGACCAGTATAGACACCAGTCCACCATATAACTGGACCAGTATAGACACCAGTCCACCATATAACTGGACCAGTATAGACACCAGTCCTCTAACAGGACCAGTACCAGCACCCACTGGACCAGTATAGACACCAGTCCACCATATAACTGGACCAGTATAGACACCAGTCCACCATATAACTGGACCAGTATAGACACCAGTCCACCATATAACTGGACCAGTATAGACACCAGTCCACCATATAACTGGACCAGTATAGACACCAGTCCTCTAACAGGACCAGTATAGACACCAGTCCACCATATAACTGGACCAGTATACACCAGTATAACTGGACCAGTATAGACACCAGTCCCCACCACATAACAGGACCAGTATAACACCAGTCCTTCTCTAACAGGACCAGTATAGACACCAGTCCACCATATCCACCACCTAGGACCAGTATAGGACCAGTATAGACACCAGTCCACCATATAACAGGACCAGTATAGACACCAGTCCCATATAACAGGACCAGTATAGACACCAGTCCACCATATACAGGACCAGTATATAGACAGACCAGTATACTGGACCAACCAGTCCACCATATAACTGGACCATATAGACACCAGTCCACCATATAACTGGACCAGTATAGACACCAGTCCTCTAACAGGACCAGTATAGACACCAGTCCACCATATAACTGGACCAGTAGAGACACCAGTCCTCTAACAGGACCAGTATAGACACCTGTCCACCATATAACTGGACCAGTAGAGACACCAGTCCTCTAACAGGACCAGTATAGACACCAGTCCTCTAACAGGACAGTACAGGACCAGTATAGACACCAGTCCACCATAGACACCAGTCCTCTGGACCAGTACAGACACCAGTCCACCAATAACAGGACCAGTATAGACACCAGTCCACCTATAGGACCAGTATAGACACCAGTCCTAACAGGACCAGTATAGACACCAGTCCACCATATAACAGGAGACCAGTAAGACACCAGTATAACAGGACCAGTAGACACCAGACACCAGTAGGACCAGTATAGACACCAGTCCACCATATAACTGGACCAGTATAGACACCAGTCCTCTAACAGGACCAGTATAGACACCAGTCCACCATATAACTGGACCAGTATAGACACCAGTCACCAGTATAACAGGACCAGTATAGACACCAGTCCACCATATAACTGGACCAGTATAGAGGACCAGTATAGTCCACCATATAACAGGACCAGTATAGACACCAGTCCTCTAACAGGACCAGTATAGACACCAGTCCAGTCTAACAGGACCAGTATAGACACCAGTCCACCATATAACAGGACCAGTATAGACACCAGTCCTCTGGAAACAGGACCAGTATAGAGACCAGACTGGTGTTGCCATGGTGATGAGTGTGATTGTGTCTCCAGGGTTACGCCTGGCTAAAGGAGCGTCTCCATAGCGATGAGGGGAAGAAGCAGCTCAGTAAGATCAAGGAGCTCCACCTGCTGGCCGACAGGCTGAACTGCACCGCTGCTCAGCTCGCTATAGGTAACCCCGCCCTCACCTGTACCCCGCCCTCACCTGTACCCCGCCCTCACCTGTACCCCGCCCTCACCTGTACCCCGCCCTCACCTGTACCCCGCCCTCACCTGTACCCCCGCCCTCACCTGCCCTACCACCTGTACCCCTGTACCCCGCCTCACCTGTACCCCGCCCCCCACCGTACCCAACCCCGCCCTCCCTGTACCCCGCCCTCACACCTGTACCCCGCCCTCACCTGTACCCCGCCCTCACCTGTACCCCGTACCCCCCGCCCTCACATGTACCCCGCCCTCACCTGTACCCCGCCCTCACCTGTACCCCCGCCTCACCTCCCCCCTCACCTGTACCCCCCCTCACCTGTACCACCGTCACCTCCCTCACCTGTACCCCGCCCTCACCTGTACCCCGCCCTCACCCCGCCCTACCTGTACCCCGCCCTCACCTGTACCCCGCCCTCACCCTGTACCTTACCCCGCCCTCTGTACCCCCCCCCCCCTACCCCGCCCTCCCATGTCACCTGTACCCCGCCCCCACCTGTACCCCGCCCTCACCCCGCCCTCCTGTACCTACCCCCCCCTCACCTGTACCCCGCCCTCACCCACCTACCCCCGCCCTCACCCCCGCCCTCACCTGTACCCCGCCCTCACCGTACCCCGCCCTCACCTGTACCCCCCCGCCCTCACCTACCCCGCCCTCCCTGTACCCCGCCCCCACTGTACCCCGCCCTCACCTGTACCCCGCCCTCACCTGTACCCCCCTCACCTGTACCTGTACCCCGCCCTCACCTGTACCCCGCCCTCCCCCGCCCTCACCTACCCCGCCCTCACCTGTACCCCTCCCTACCTGTACCCCGCCCTCACCTGTACCCCGCCTCACCACCCCGCCCTCACTGTACCCCCCTCCCTACCCCACCTGCCCTCACCTGTACCCCACCGCCCTCACCTGTCCCTCCCCACCTCCCTCACCTGTACCCCCCCTACCCCCCCGCCCTCACCTTACCCCACCCCGCCCTCACCTGTACCCCGCCCTCACCTTACACACCTGGAGTCAGGTATCAAACTGAAACAGGTTCACCTCTAAAAATACACAGACCTTTATGGAAACTGAGGGCGCAGTACAGGTGAATCACCCAGGATCATGTGACTGCAGACAGGTCTGCTGGGAATCCTCCCAGCATGCACTGGGGCAGCGGTTACAGATAATACCGGTCATTTATTCTCTTAGTCTCGTGTGTTAACTGATAGTTTTGAAGTGAAGCGTCTCCTGAGCATCGACTGACAAACCAGTGATGTCATCAGTTTCTGATGACATCACTGTCTGAACTGGTTTTCAACCCCCAGTTCACCCAGTCATTGTCCAGTAACTGGGAGGAACCTGGCAGCTGCTGGGAACATTTCAACTTCACCAGAGTTACCAGTAAAGAAACTCTTCCACCTGTCCTCAACAACCACAGACCTGAAACTGAGACGTCCTGGAGACACGTGGACTGTCTCTGAGACCTGCACCTCCAGGATCCAGATCCCATTAGTGGTCCAGAACCCTGCAGGTCCTGGATCCAGATCCGTTAGTGGTCCAGAACCCTGCAGGTCCTGGATCCAGATCCGTTAGTGGTCCAGAACCCTGAAGGTCCATGATCCAGATCCGTTAGTGGTCCAGAACCCTGCAGGTCCATGATCCAGATCCGTTAGTGGTCCAGAACCCTGCAGGTCCATGATCCAGATCCGTTAGTGGTCCAGAACCCTGCAGGTCCATGATCCAGATCCGTTAGTGGTCCAGAACCCTGCAGGTCCATGATCCAGATCCGTTAGTGGTCCAGAACCCTGAAGGTCCTGGATCCAGATCCCATTAGTGGTCCAGAACCCTGCAGGTCCTGGATCCAGATCCCATTAGTGGTCCAGAACCCTGCAGGTCCTGGATCCAGATCCCATTAGTTCCAGATCCTTAGTGGTCCAGAACCCTGCAGGTCCTGGATCCAGATCCCATTAGTGGTCCAGAACCCTGCAGGTCCTGGATCCAGATCCCATTAGTGGTCCAGAACCCTGCAGGTCCTGGATCCAGATCCCATTAGTGGTCCAGAACCCTGCAGGTCCTGGATCCAGATCCCATTAGTGGTCCAGAACGCTGCAGGTCCCGGATCCAGATCCCATTAGTGGTCCAGAACCCTGCAGGTCCTGGATCCAGATCCCATTAGTGGTCCAGAACTCTGCAGGTCCTGGATCCAGATCCCATTAGTGGTCCAGAACCCTGCAGGTCCTGGATCCAGATCCCATTAGTGGTCCAGAACCCTGCAGGTCCTGGATCCAGATCCCATTAGTGGTCCAGAACCCTGCAGGTCCTGGATCCAGATCCCCTTAGTGGTCCAGAACCCTGCAGGTCCTGGATCCAGATCCATTAGTGGTCCAGAACGCTGCAGGTCCTGGATCCAGATCCCATTAGTGGTCCAGAGTCCTGGAAACCCTGGCAGGTCCTGGATCCAGATCCCAGATCCCATTAGTGGTCCAGAACAGTCCTGTCCAGTCCCTGCAGGTCCTGGATCCAGATCCCATTAGTGGTCCAGAACCCTGCAGGTCCTGGATCCAGATCCCATTAGTGGTCCAGAACCCTGCAGGTCCTGGGTCCTGGATCCAGATCCCATTAGTGGTTCCAGAACCTGCAGGTCCTGGATCCAGATCCATTAGTGGTCCAGAACCCTGCAGGTCCTGGATCCAGATCCCATTAGTGGTCCAGGAACCCTGGTCCAGAACCCTGCAGGTCCTGGATCCAGATCCCATTAGTGGTCCAGAACGCTGCAGGTCCTGGATCCAGATCCCATTAGTGGTCCAGAACCCTGCAGTCCTGGGATCCTTAGTGGAGCTGCAGGTCCTGGATCCAGATCCCATTAGTGGTCCAGAACCCTGCAGGTCCTGGATCCAGATCCCATTAGTGGTCCAGAACGCTGCAGGTCCTGGATCCAGATCCCATTAGTGGTCCAGAACCCTGCAGGTCCTGGATCCAGATCCCATTAGTGGTCCAGAACCCTGCAGGTCCTGGATCCAGATCCCATTAGTGGTCCAGAACGCTGCAGGTCCTGGATCCAGATCCCATTAGTGGTCCAGAACCCTGCAGGTCCTGGATCCAGATCCCATTAGTGGTCCAGAACCCTGCAGGTCCTGGATCCAGATCCCATTAGTGGTCCAGAACCCTGCAGGTCCTGGATCCAGATCCGTTAGTGGTCCAGAACCCTGCAGGTCCTGGATCCAGATCCGTTAGTGGTCCAGAACCCTGCAGGTCCTGGATCCAGATCCCATTAGTGGTCCAGAACCCTGCAGGTCCTGGATCCAGATCCCATTAGTGGTCCAGAACCCTGCAGGTCCTGGATCCAGATCCCATTAGTGGTCCAGAACGCTGCAGGTCCTGGATCCAGATCCCATTAGTGGTCCAGAACGCTGCAGGTCCTGGATCCAGATCCGTTAGTGGTCCAGAACCCTGCAGGTCCTGGATCCAGATCCCATTAGTGGTCCAGAACCCTGCAGGTCTCTACCAGCCTGGTGGCTTCGTAGCAGTTTTGGGTTTTCCAGGTTCTTCTCAGTGGTGACTGCTTGTTTTCCAGCCTGGTGTCTCCGCAGTGAAGGTGTCAGCTCGGTTCTGCTGGGAGTCTCCAACCCGGATCAGCTGCTGGAGAACCTGGCCTCCATCCAGGTAAGCTGCTGGTCCACACCTCCATTCTAGAGCAGAGCTACCTGGCCTCCATCCAGGTAAGCTGCTGGTCCACACCTCCAGTCTAGAGCAGAGTTACCTGGCCTCCATCCAGGTAAGCTGCTGGTCCACACCTCCAGTCTAGAGCAAATTAAATACTGATGTTTGTATTTCTGCAATAATAATTCTAAAAATACAAACTGCTGATTAGTGATAAACATGTTTATTTACATTAAACACACGTATAGTTGTTTATTTTTAAACGGTTATGTCTCATTATATGGAGAGAAAATAAATCTGTAAGCAGAACAACCAGCATCAGACCACATCTGTCTCCGTCTCCATCCAGAGGTTCCAGCATAGATCCACCTCTGGAACCTCTGGATCCAGAGGTGACAGCAGGTAGATCATACAGGTGACTATCCGAGTCATACAGGTGACTGTCCGAGTCATACAGGTGACTGTCTGAATCATACAGGTGACTATCCGAGTCATACAGGTGACTATCTGAGTCATACAGGTGACTATCCGAGTCATACAGGTGACTGTCCGAGTCATACAGGTGACTATCTGAGTCATACATACAGGTGTCAACTATCCGAGCATACATGACTATCTGAGTCATACATGACTGTCTGAATTACAGGTGACTATCCGAGTCATACATTTGACTGAATCATACAGGTGACTATCCGAGTCATACAGGTGACTGATCTGTCATCATGACATAGGTGACTATCGAGTCATACAGGTGACTATCTGAGTCATACAGGTGACTATCCGAGTCATACAGGTGACTGTCTGAATCATACAGGTGACTATCCGAGTCATACATTTGACTATCTGAGTCATACAGGTGACTGTCTGAGTCATACAGGTGACTATCCGAGTCATACAGGTGACTGTCTGAATCATACAGGTGACTGTCTGAGTCATACAGGTGACTATCCGAGTCATACAGGTGACTGTCTGAATCATACAGGTGACTATCCGAGTCATACAGGTGACTATCTGAGTCATACAGGTGACTATGACTATCCGAGTCATACAGGTGACTATCTGAGTCATACAGGTGACTGTCCGAGTCATACAGGTGACTGTCTGAGTCATACAGGTGACTATCAGAGTCATACAGGTGACTATCCGAGTCATACAGGTGACTATGACTATCCAAGTCATACAGGTGACTGTCCGAGTCATACAGGTGACTGTCTGAGTCATTCAGGTGACTATCCGAGTCATACAGGTGACTATCCGAGTCATACAGGTGACTATCCGAGTCATACAGGTGACTATGACTATCCAAGTCATACAGGTGACTATCCAAATCATACAGGTGACTGTCATACAGGTGACTATCCGAGTCATACAGGTGACTATGACTATCCAAGTCATACAGGTGACTGTTCGAGTCATACAGGTGACTATGACTATCCAAGTCATACAGGTGACTGTCTGAGTTTTACTGGTGACTATCCGAATCATACAGGTGACTGTCTGAGTCATACAGGTGACTATGACTATCCAAGTCATAAAGGTGACTATCTGAGTCATACAGGTGACTATCCCAGTCATACAGGTGACTATCCCAGTCATACAGGTGACTATCCTAGTTATACAGGTGACTATCCGAGTCATACAGGTGACTATGACTATCCAAGTCATACAGGTGACTGTTCGAGTCATACAGGTGACTGTTCGAGTCATACAGGTGACTATGACTATCCAAGTCATACAGGTGACTGTCTGAGTTTTACTGGTGACTATCCGAATCATACAGGTGACTGTCTGAGTCATACAGGTGACTATGACTATCCAAGTCATAAAGGTGACTATATGACATCCAGTCATACAGGTGACTATCCCAGTCATACAGGTGACTATCCCAGTCATACAGGTGACTATCCTAGTTATACAGGTGACTATCCGAGTCATACAGGTGACTATGACTATCCAAGTCATACAGGTGACTGTTCGAATCATACAGGTGACTGTCTGAGTCATACAGGTGACTATCTGAGTCATACAGGTGACTATCCGAGTCAGTCACCTGTAACAGCTGCAGGTCACTTATTTATCAGCAGCACCAGGCATCTAAAATTACCCTCAGCCGTCCAATCGGAGCTGTGGGTGTGTCTGGGTGGCCTCAGCCTGGCTTGTGATTGGTCGTTGACCACTTCCTGTTCTGTCTCGCAGGTGCTGACTCAGCTGACCCCGCCCCTCATCTCAGAGATGGATGCGTTGCTCGGCAACAAGCCCCGGAGCAAGAGGGAGGGAAGGAGGAGCTGAAGAGAAAACTTTATTTAAAGCACTTGAAAGACGAGGAGCACAAAGGACCAGAGAGGAAGACAAACTGTATTTACGCTTCAGACGGACACCTCGTTGTCATGGAGACGGGTTTCACAGAAACAGAGACTTTAAATAGTCGGAAGTATATCAGAAGTATTTATTCTTGTATTAACCTGAAAACGAGCCTCACAGCGTAGTTACTGTCCATTAATCAATACAGGAAACTAAGATCAATAAGTTCACATCAGATTAAACACCACGAGCACAATGAAACTAGTTAGTTTGTTCCTGAGAGCCAGTAACGGGTTTGGACCGTCTTCAGAGTCAAAAACAAAGTTTCTGTTTCTGTTCATGGACCAGTTTATTCATTCATTCACCTTTAATATATAAAAACATTTTCTTTAAGATTACAAACCAGCGTCTGATCAGGAAGAGGGACGTCACTAGACCTCATAGAGAGGCTCCAGAACCTGACCAGAACCTGACCAGAACCTGACCAGAACCTGACCTGGTCAGTTACCACGGTCAGGTTCTGGTCAGGTTCTGGTCAGGTTCTGGTCAGGTTCTGGTCACAGACTGACTCAGAGTCAGTTACCATGAACCTGATCAGAATCTGATCTGAACCGAATCTGAACCAGATCTGAACCTGATCTGAACCAGATCTGGACCTGATCTAAACCTGATCTGAACCTGATTGAACCTGATTGAACCTGAATGAACCTGATCGGAACCGATTGAACCTGATTGAACCTGATCTGAACCTGATTGAACCTGATCTGAATCTGATCTGAACCTGATTGAACCTGATTGAACCTGATTGAACCTGATCTGAATCTGATCTGAACCTGATCTGAACCTGATTGAACCTGATCTGAACCTGATTGAACCTGATCTAAACCTGATTGAACCTGATTGAACCTGATCTAAACCTGATTGAACCTGATTGAACCTGATCTGAACCTGATCTGAACCTGATTGAACCTGATCGAACCTGATCTGAACCTGTTTAGAACCTGATCTGAACCTGATCTGAACCTGATTGAACCTGATCTGAACCTGATCTGAACCTGGTCAGAACCTGATCTGAACCTGATCTGAACCTGATTGAACCTGATTGAACCTGATCTGAACCTGATCTGAACCTGATTGAACCTGATTGAACCTGATTGAACCTGATTGAACCTGATCTGAACCTGATCTGAACCTGATTGAACCTGATTGAACCTGATTGAAACCTGATCTGAACCTGATTGATTGAAACCTGATTGAACCTGATTGAACCTGATTGAACCTGATTGAATCTGATCTGAACCTGATCTGAACCTGATCTGAACCTGATTGAACCTGATTGAACCTGATTGAACCTGATTGAACCTGATCTGAGCCTGATCTGAACCTGATTGAACCTGATTGAACCTGATTGAACCTGATCTGAACCTGATTGAACCTGATTGAACCTGATTGAACCTGATTGAACCTGATTGAATCTGATCTGAACCTGATTGAACCTGAGTGAACCTGAGTGAACCTGATTGAACCTGATTGAACCTGATTGAACCTGATTGAACCTGATCTGAACCTGATTGAATCTGATCTGAACCTGATCTGAACCTGATCTGAACCTCGTCTCAGAGTCTCTGAAGTGTCTCAACACACTTTAGTTCTTCGGTTTTAACTTTTTATGTCACATTGATTCTGGTTTTTAATTTAGAATCAAAGAAAAACAAAACAAAACTACTGTGAAGTTCAAATGATCTTCACACTTTCAGAAATCTGTAGTTAAAATAACCAGGTCTGAACATTGAATTAGGAAATAAATGTAGCTTTACGACAACCTTCCCTCCATTCACAAAAACATGTTTTAATATAAAACTTAAATGATTAGTCGTCTTAACTGCATCTCAGACTTTAGTTTCACTCATAAATACCTCCAGCTATCTTTTTATTTTTTAACTTTAACCCCAAGAACCATTATTTTGACACTCATGGTCTTCCACACGTTTGTATTTCAGAATAAAAGCCTGCTGTAACAACAGCAGCGATGTCGTGGTTACAGACGCTGGTGGGGTTGTTGGGGGTGGGTGTTGCCATGGTAACCAGGCTCTGACTGTATTATATTATATCACTGCACCGATGCATCTACTGTGAAATATTAAATCTATATTTTATGAATGTGTCTGTGTTTAGATAGAAAACATTTTTACCTCAAGCTGAGGGGCCTGGACCCCTGGTGGGGGGGGGGGGGGGGGGGGGGGGGGGGGGCACCACCTCCTTATGCTGACTGTGATGAAGACCAGAATAAGAGCATAAAATCACCAGTTTGGTCCAGTTTGGCTCAGAACAGCACGGACCAGTAAACCCAGTTGGTTCTGATGGGAGGGTCCATCACTGATCCAGTCGGGATTCAGACTCACTGATTTTAGACTTGAACTGGTCCAACGTGTTTGAGAGACTTTAGATTGATCAATATGATCTGAGGAACAGATTATTGATGAGAACATTTACAAATATAACGAAGTGACCCAATAAAGAACTTTATTCTGACAGTCTTTCTTCCTTTTCTTTTCACAATAAAAGTTGATGGACTGATGGACCAGTCAGCTGGTACCGTTGATCACAACACAAACATCTTTTCATCCTTTAATCAATTATCCGTCCATACGTGGAGGTTGTGGGTTCAACTCCCGGCCTGCAACCCTTTACTGGACCGAGACCTGATTGATACCAGTCCCACGCTGGTGTTATAGATAATATCGGTAATAGTTAATAATATTAGCTCAGAAGGTGTTATAGATAATATCAGTAATAATTAATAATATTAGCTCAGAAGGTGTTATAGATAATATCAGTAATAATTAATAATATTAGCTCAGAATGTGTTATAGATAATATCAGTAATAGTTAATAATATTAGCTCAGAATGTGTTATAGATAATATCAGTAATAGATAATAATATTAGCTCAGAAGGTGTTATAGATAATATCAGTAATAGATAATAATATTAGCTCAGAAGGTGTTATAGATAATATCAGTAATAGTTAATAATATTAGCTCAGAATGTGTTATAGATAATATCAGTAATAGTTAATAATATTAGCTCAGAATGTGTTATAGATAATATCAGTAATAGTTAATAATATTAGCTCAGAAGGTGTTATAGATAATATCAGTAATAGTTAATAATATTAGCTCAGAAGGTGTTATAGATAATATCAGTAATAGTTAATAATATTAGCTCAGAAGGTGTTATAGATAATATCAGTAATAGTTAATAATATTAGCTCAGAAGGTGTTATAGATAATATCAGTAATAGTTAATAATATTAGCTCAGAAGTGTTATAGATAATATCAGTAATAGTTAATAATATTAGCTCAGAATGTGTTATAGATAATATCAGTAATAGTTAATAATATTAGCTCAGAATGTGTTATAGATAATATCAGGTAATAGTTAATAATATTAGCTCAGATAATATCAGTAATAGTTAATAATATTAGCTCAGAAGGTGTTATAGATAATATCAGTAATAGTTAATAATATTAGCTCAGAAGGTGTTATAGATAATATCAGTAATAGTTAATAATATTAGCTCAGAATGTGTTATAGAACAGATAATATCAGTAATAGTTAATAATATTAGCTCAGAAGGTGTTATAGATAATATCAGTAATAGTTAATAATATTAGCTCAGAATGTGTTATAGATAATATCGGTAATAGTTAATAATATTAGCTCAGAATGTGTTATAGATAATATCAGTAATAGTTAATAATATTAGCTCAGAATGTGTTATATATTATCAGAATAGTAATATTAGCTCAGAAGGTGTTATAGATAATATCAGTAATAGTTAATAATATTAGCTCAGAAGGTGTTATAGATAATATCAGTAATAGTTAATAATATTAGCTCAGAAGGTGTTATAGATAATATCAGTAATAGTTAATAATATTAGCTCAGAATGTGTTATAGATAATATCGGTAATAGTTAATAATATTAGCTCAGAAGGTGTTATAGATAATATCAGTAATAGTTAATAATATTAGCTCAGAAGGTGTTATAGATAATATCAGTAATAGTTAATAATATTAGCTCAGAAGGTGTTATAGATAATATCAGTAATGGTTAATAATATTAGCTCAGAATGTGTTATGGATAATATCAGTAATAATTAATAATATTAGCTCAGGGGTCCTGCTCTAGAAATGGTTGATACTGTAACAGGTGACAATACAAATATACTAATAAAACCGAATGAATTGTTCTGGTTCTGGATCACTGCTGAAGTGGCCCAGTTTCCACTGAGCTGATGGAACTGGCAGAACATTGTTGAGGAGCTGCTGGACTTTCAAAGTAAAACACCAGCAGTTCTGAGTCGTACAAGGACGTTAGTGGAGGCTAAATAGAAACTATTCAGAGAAGATTTAAACCACAAGATCAGCTGAGGAGCAGTTTAGATCAGGACCTGCAGATCTACTGCTAGATATCTACATTTAAACTGGAGGACCTGCAGACACTGTTAGATATCTAGTTTAAACTGGAGGACCTGCAGATCTACTGATAGATATTTACGTTTAAACTGGAGGACCTGCAGATCTACTGTTAGATATCTATGTTTAAACTGGAGGACCTGCAGATCTACTGTTAGATATACTATGTTTAAACTGGAGGACCTGCAGATCTACTGTTAGACTGAAGTTTAGATATCTACGTTTAGGACCTGAGATCTACTGATAGATATCTATGCTTAAACTGGAGGACCTGCAGATCTACTGTTAGATATCTACGTTTAAACTGGAGGACCTGCAGATCTACTGTAGATATCTATGTTTAAACTGGAGGACCTGCAGATCTACTGTTAGATATCTATGTTTAAACTGGAGGACCTGCAGATCTACCGCGAGATATTTACGTTTAAACTGGAGGACTTGCAGATCTACTGATAGATATCTATGTTTAAACTGGAGGACCTGCAGATCTACCGCTAGATATCTACGTTTAAACTGGAGGACGCAGATCTACTGTTAGATATCTATGTTTAAACTGGAGGACCTGCAGATCTACTGCTAGTAGATATTTACGTTTAAACTGGAGGACCTGCAGATCTACTGCTAGATATCTAGTTTAAACTGGAGGACTGCAGATCTACTGATAGATATCTACGTTTAAACTGGAGGACCTGCAGATCTACTGTTAGATATCTACGTTTAAACTGGAGGACCTGCAGATCTACTGTTAGATATCTACGTTTAAACTGGAGGACCTGCAGATCTACTGATAGATATCTACGCTTAAACTGGAGGACCTGCAGATCTACTGCTAGATATCTACGTTTAAACTGGAGGACCTGCAGATCTACTGTTAGATATCTACGTTTAAACTGGAGGACCTGCAGATCTACTGATAGATATCTACGTTTAAACTGGAGGACCTGCAGATCTACCGCTAGATATCTACGTTTAAACTGGAGGACCTGCAGATCTACTGCTAGATATCTACGTTTAAACTGGAGGACCTGCAGATCTACTGTTAGATATCTACGTTTAAACTGGAGGACCTGCAGATCTACTGATAGATATCTACGTTTAAACTGGAGGACCTGCAGATCTACTGTTAGATATCTACATTTAAACTGGAGGACCTGCAGATCTACTGATAGATATCTACGTTTAAACTGGAGGACCTGCAGATCTACTGTTAGATATCTACGTTTAAACTGGAGGACCTGCAGATCTACTGTTAGATATCTACATTTAAACTGGAGGACCTGCAGATCTACTGATAGATATCTACGTTTAAACTGGAGGACCTGCAGATCTACCGCTAGATATCTACGTTTAAACTGGAGGACCTGCAGATCTACGCTAGATATCTACGTTTAAGCCGGAGGACCTGCAGATCTACTGTTAGATATCTATGTTTAAACTGGAGGACCTGCAGATCTACTGTTAGATATCTACGTTTAAAACTGGAGGACCTGCAGATCTACTGATAGATATCTACGTTTAAACTGGAGGACCTGCAGATCTACTGTTAGATATCTGTTTAAACTGGAGGACCTGCAGATCTACCTAGATATCTACGTTTAAATGGTTAAACTGGAGGACCTGCAGATCTACTGTTAGATATCTACATGTTTAAACTGGAGGACCTGCAGATCTACTGATAGATATCTATGTTAAAAACTGGAGGACCTGCAGATCTACTGTTAGATATCTATGTTTAAACTGGAGGACCTGCAGATCTACTGTTAGATATCTACATTTAAACTGGAGGACCTGCAGATCTACTGATAGATATCTACGTTTTAAACTGGAGGACCTGCAGATCTACTGTAGATATCTACGTTTAAACTGGAGGACCTGCAGATCTACTGCTAGATATCTACGTTTAAACTGGAGGACCTGCAGATCTACTGTTAGATATCTATGTTTAAAACTGGAGGACCTGCAGATCTACTAGATATCTACGTTTAAACTGGAGGACCTGCAGATCTACTGATAGATATCTACGTTTAAACGGAGGACCTGCAGATCTACTGTTAGATATCTATGTTTAAACTGGAGGACTGCAGATACTAGATATCTCTGTTTAACTGGAGGACCTGCAGATCTACTGATAGATCTACGTTTAAACTGGAGGACCTGCAGATCTACTGTTAGATATCTACGTTTAAAACTGGAGGACTGCAGATCTACTGTTAGATATCTACGTTTAAACTGGAGGACCTGCAGATCTACTGCTAGATATCTATGTTTTAAACTGAGGAGGACTACTGGAGGACCTGCAGATCTACTGTTAGATATCTACGTTTAAACTGGAGGACCTGCAGATCTACTGATAGATATCTACGTTTAAACTGGAGGACCTGCTATCTACCGCTAGATATATCTACGTTTAAACTGGAGGACCTGCAGATCTACTGTTAGATATCTACGTTTAAACTGGAGGACCTGCAGATCTACTGATAGATATCTACGCTTAAACTGGAGGACCTGCAGATCTACTGTTAGATATCTACGTTTAAACTGGAGGACCTGCAGATCTACTGTTAGATCTACGTTTAAACTGGGAGGACCTGCAGATCTACTGATAGATATCTACGTTTAAACTGGAGGACCTGCAGATCTACCGTTAGATATCTACGTTTAAAACTGGAGGACCTGCAGATCTACTGTTAGATATCTACGTTTTAAACTGGAGGACCTGCAGATCTACGTTAGATATCTATGTTTAAACTGGAGGACCTGCAGATCTACTGTTAGATATCTACGTTTAAACTGGAGGACCTGCAGATCTACTGATAGATATCTACGTTTAAACTGGAGGACCTGCAGATCTACTGTTAGATATCTACGTTTAAACTGGAGGACCTGCAGATCTACGGATAGATATCTACGTTTAAACTGGAGGACCTGCAGATCTACTGTTAGATATCTACGTTTAAACTGGAGGACCTGCAGATCTACTGCTAGATATCTACGTTTAACTGGAGGACCTGCAGATATCTACTGTTAGATATCTATGTTTAAACTGGAGGACCTGCAGATCTACTGTTAGATATCTAGTTTAAACTGGAGGACCTGCAGATCTACTAGATATACGTTTAAACTGGAGGACCTGCAGATCTACTGTTAGATATCTACGTTTAAACTGGAGGACCTGCAGATCTACTGTTAGATATCTACGTTTAAACTGGAGGACCTGCAGATCTACTGTTAGATATCTACGTTTAACTGGAGGACCTGCAGATCTACTGATAGATATCTATGTTTAAACTGGAGGACCTGCAGATCTACTGCTAGATATCTACGTTTAACTGGAGGACCTGCAGATCTACTGTTAGATATCTATGTTTAAACTGGAGGACCTGCAGATCTACTGCTAGATATCTACGTTTAAACTGGAGGACCTGCAGATCTACTGCTAGATATCTACGTTTAAACTGGAGGACCTGCAGATCTACTGCTAGATATCTACGTTTAAACTGGAGGACCTGCAGATCTACTGATAGATATCTATGTTTAAACTGGAGGACCTGCAGATCTACTGCTAGATATCTACGTTTAAACTGGAGGACCTGCAGATCTACTGCTAGATATCTACATTTAAACTGGAGGACCTGCAGATCTACTGTTAGATATACTAGTTTAAACTGGAGGACCTGCAGATCTACTGTTAGATATCTATGTTTAAACTGGAGGACCTGCAGATCTACTGCTAGATATCTACGTTTAACATCTTCACCGTTGATTCTGTCTTCAGTTGTCCAGGTGGTTAAAGACACTGAGCTCCTCTGGAGGACGTCGTCTCGTCTTCCTCTTCGTTAACTGAGACTCGTTTACAGGAATCATCTGGAGAAACAGCTGATGAGGCGCGGCTTCGTCAATGTTTCACCTTCAGTCGTGACCTTTGACCCCCGTCCTGATCACAGCTGTCCTCACATCTGTTCCAGCTGCATCCGCGTGGTTTCCAGTGAAGCAGAGTGAAACCACGCAGATGAACCTCAGCTGAGACCTGCAGCTTCACCAACAGGAAAACACCTGATCGTCTTCGCTTCTGCTCCATGTTTCAGGTGTGAAATGTAAAAGTAAGAGTGATGAACAACTGGAAGTGAGGAGAAAAACAAACCGGAGCATCTGGTGTTTTCCTCATGAGCTGCAGCTGCGACCACATCTGGTCTCTGGGCGTCAGACGAACTCTGATTTATGTCCTACAAACCTCAGCAGGGACACTTTTAGAAAGATGATGGTGAAACTCATCAGACCACAGACATGTCTACAGTCCTCCTACAGCCAGACCTGGAGGCCTCCCAGTAACACCAGCCAGACCTGGAGGCCTCCCAGTAACACCAGTCAGACCTGGAGGCCTCCCAGTAACACCAGTCAGACCTGGAGGCCTCCCAGTAACACCAGTCAGACCTGGAGGCCTCCCAGTAACACCAGCCAGACCTGGAGGCCTCCCAGTAACACCAGTCAGACCTGGAGGCCTCCCAGTAACACCAGCCAGACCTGGAGGCCTCCCAGTAACACCAGTCAGACCTGGAGGCCTCCCAGTAACACCAGTCAGACCTGGAGGCCTCCCAGTAAACACCAGTCAGACCTGGAGGCCTCCCAGGCCTCCCAGTAACACCAGTCAGACCTGGAGGCCTCCCAGTAACACCAGTCAGACCTGGAGGCCTCCCAGTAACACCAGTCAGACCTGGAGGCCTCCCAGTAACACCAGCCAGACCTGGAGGCCTCCCAGTAACACCAGTCAGACCTGGAGGCCTCCCAGTAACACCAGCCAGACCTGGAGGCCTCCCAGTAACACCAGTCAGACCTGGAGGCCTCCCAGTAACACCAGTCAGACCTGGAGGCCTCCCAGTAACACCAGTCAGACCTGGAGGCCTCCCAGTAACACCAGTCAGACCTGGAGGCCTCCCAGTAACACCAGCCAGACCTGGAGGCCTCCCAGTAACACCAGTCAGACCTGGAGGCCTCCCAGTAACACCAGTCAGACCTGGAGGCCTCCCAGTAACACCAGCCAGACCTGGAGGCCTCCCAGTAACACCAGTCAGACCTGCAGGCCTCCCAGTAACCAGTCAGACCTGGAGGCCTCCCAGGAACACCAGCCAGACTGGAGCCTCCCAGTAACACAGTCAGACCTGGAGGCCTCCCAGTAACACCAGCCAGACCTGGAGGCCTCCCAGTAACACCAGTCAGACCTGGAGGCCTCCCAGTAACACCAGCCAGACCTGGAGGCCTCCCAGTAACACCAGCCAGACCAGCAGGCCTCCCAGTAACACCAGCCAGACCTGCAGGCCTCCCAGTAACACCAGCCAGTGTTAATACATCCTCCATGCGTCCTCCACGCGTCCTCCGTACGTCCTCCATACGTCCTCCATACGTCCTCCATACGTCCTCCATACATCCTCCATGCGTCCTCCATACGTCCTCCATGCGTCCTCCATACGTCCTCCATGCGTCCTCCATGCGTCCTCCATGCGTCCTCCATACGTCCTCCATACGTCCTCCGTACGTCCTCCGTATGTCCTCCATACGTCCTCCATGCGTCCTCCATACATCCTCCATACGTCCTCCATACGTCCTCCATACGTCCTCCATGCGTCCTCCATGCGTCCCCCATGCGTCCTCCATGCATCCTCCATGCGTCCTCCATACGTCCTCCATACGTCCTCCATACGTCCTCCATGCGTCCTCCATGTCCTCCCTACGTCTCCATACGTCCTCCATGCGTCCTCCATACGTCCTCCATACGTCCTCCATCCATACGTCCTCCATACGTCCTCCATACGTCCTCCATACGTCCTCCATGCGTCCTCCATACGTCCTCCATACGTCCTCCATGCGTCCTCCATGCGTCCTCCATGCGTCCTCCATGCGTCCTCCATACGTCCTCCATGCGTCCTCCATGCGTCCTCCATGCGTCCTCCATACGTCCTCCATACGTCCTCCATGCGTCCTCCATACGTCCTCCATGCGTCCTCCATGCGTCCTCCATACGTCCTCCATACGTCCTCCATGCGTCCTCCATGCGTCCTCCATGCGTCCTCCATACGTCCTCCATGCGTCCTCCATACATCCTCCATGCGTCCTCCATGCGTCCTCCATGCGTCCTCCATACGTCCTCCATACGTCCTCCATGCATCCTCCATACATCCTCCATACGTCCTCCATACGTCCTCCATACGTCCTCCATGCGTCCTCCATGAGTCCTCCAGTCCTCCATCCTCCATGCGTCCTCCATGCGTCCTCCATACGTCCTCCATACGTCCTCCATACGTCCTCCATACGTCCTCCATACGTCCTCCATACGTCCTCCATACTTGCTATAAACAGCTTTGGTCTTCTGTGGTTCTGCCTCTGAAAAACGCAGGAATCTTCTCGTCCTAGTAAATCCTGGTGGTTGTGAAACATGTTTACTGCCATCTGGACCTGCTGTGGTTCTGGTGGACCTGCTGTGGTTCTGGTGGACCTGCTGTGGTCCTGGTCCTGATCCAGATGGAGCTGCTGAACCGCTGAGACCAGGAGGAACTAACCCTCCCAGCTCTGGTCTCTAATTCAGCCTGTTATTTTTGTTGAGGGGGAGGGGCGGGGCGGGGGGGGGCGGAGACAGATGACATCACACTTCCTGTCAAACTCACAATAAAAGATTCTTGTCAGATCCAGACATTCAGAACCCTCTCCAGGACCAGGACCAGCCCAGACCTTCAGAATCGACCTGCAGCTCCTCGTTTGGACCAGGATGTGGACGTTCCTGATGATGGTGGCTCTGCTGGACCAGAACCAGGCCGCTCCTGTGAGACCAGAACTGATCAGCTGGTGGGTTTATCAATGATGGGTGGATGACCCCCTGGTGTGTGTTTCTGCAGATACACGACAGCGTTCAGGTCCCGGTCCAGGTTCAGGTCCCGGTCCTGGACCATCTGGAGCCACCAGAGGTGAGTCCAGCTACCGCTAAAGTTCTGCTGAGACGATGGGCTGACCTTCAGCATCTGTTGTGTCTGCAGCTGAACCCGACCCCTGACGGCCTTCACCAGACATCTTCCTCATCATCATCTTTATCTTCATCATCATCTTCATCATTATCACCATCATCATCATCGTCTTCATCATCATCATCATCTTCATCATCATCATCATCATCATCAGCTTCCTCCGAGTCCAGCCGGAGCTGTGAGGTCAGACAAGTCCAAACATCTGGAAGGTTCCTTCTGTCAGAACACTGACATGTTCAGATATCAGGTCCAGTTTCAGGTCCAGTTTCAGGTCCAGTATCAGGTCCAGTTTCAGGTCCGGTTTCAGGTCCGGTTTCAGGTCCAGTATCAGGTCCAGTTTCAGGTCCAGTTTCAGGCCCAGTTTCAGGTCCAGTTTCAGGTCCAGTATCAGGTCCAGTTTCAGGTCCGGTTTCAGGTCCGGTTTCAGGTCCAGTATCAGGTCCAGTTTCAGGTCCAGTTTCAGGCCCAGTATCAGGTCCAGTTTCAGGCCCAGTTTCAGGTCCAGTTTCAGGTCCAGTATCAGGTCCAGTATCAGGTCCAGTTTCAGGTCCAGTATCAGGTCCAGTTTCAGGTCCAGTTTCAGGTCCAGTTTCAGGTCCAGTTTCAGGTCCAGTATCAGGTCCAGTTTCAGGTCCAGTTTCAGGTCCAGTTTCAGGTCCAGTATCAGGTCCAGTTTCAGGTCCAGTTTCAGGTCCAGTATCAGTTCCAGTTTCAGGTCCAGTTTCAGGTCCAGTATCAGGTCCAGTTTCAGGTCCAGTTTCAGGTCCAGTTTCAGGCCCAGTATCAGGTCCAGTTTCAGGTCCAGTTTCAGGTCCAGTTCAGGTCCAGTATCAGTTCCAGTTTCAGGTCCAGTTTCAGGTCCGGTTTCAGGTCCGGTTTCAGGTCCGGTTTCAGGTCCAGTATCAGGTCCAGTTTCAGGTCCAGTTTCAGGTCAAGTTTCAGGTCCAGTTTCAGGTCCAGTTTCAGGCCCAGTATCAGGTCCAGTTTCAGGTCCAGTATCAGGTCCAGTTTCAGGTCAATTTTCAGGTCCAGTATCAGGTCCCAGTTTCAGGTCAGTTCAGGTCCAGTTTCAGGTCCAGTTTCAGGTCCAGTTTTCAGGTCCAGTTTTCAGGTCCAGTCAGTCCAGTTCAGGTCCAGTTTCAGGTCAGTTTCAGGTCCAGTTCAGGTCCGTTTCAGGTCCAGGTTCAGGTCCAGTTTTTCAGGTCAGTCAGTATCAGGTCCCAGTTTCAGGTCCAGTTATCAGGTCCAGTTTCAGGTCCAGTTCAGGTCCAGTTTCAGGTCCAGTATCAGGTCCAGTTTCAGGTCCAGTATCAGGTCCAGTTTCAGGTCCAGTTCAGGTCCAGTTTTAGGTCCAGTTTCAGGTCCATTTTCAGGTCCAGTATCAGGTCCAGTTTCAGGTCCAGTTTCAGGTCCAGTTTCAGTTTCAGGTCCAGTTTCAGGTCCAGTTTCAGGTCCAGTTTTCAGGTCCAGTTTCAGGTCCAGTTTCAGGTTTTCAGGTCCAGTTTCAGGTCCAGTTTTAGGTCCAGTTTCAGGTCCATTTTCAGGTCCAGTTTCAGGTCCATTTTCAGGTCCAGTTTCAGGTCCAGTATCAGGTCCAGTTTCAGGTCCAGTTTCAGGTCCAGTATCAGGTCCAGTTTCATGATTAGAAACAGATTGAGACTTAACAGTTAAACATGATTCTTTTTCACTGTCTTACTACATTACCCATGAGCCTCAGCAGCAGTCAGAGGTCAGTTTCTCATAAATCACTGCGTCCCTCTAGTGGACCTGAGAGGAGCTGCAGCTCTGAACCTGACGGTCCAGTTGGGTTTGAACCGACTCGCTTTTCTTTTACAGGAGTTACAGAAACTACAAGAACCAGAGAGCCTGGAGAACACGGTAACGTGCACGCACACGCACACGCACACGCCGGCTGGAAGCATGAATGTGACCAGAGACTAGAACCAGAGTCCAGGGGCGTCTCTAGTCACCCTGGGGTGGGGGCCATCAGCCCAAAAACACCCAGAAATCTTTTATTTTAAATAACAGAGGTGCACAGTGATGTAAGAAAACTTAAAATACGATATAACATAAATACAACTGAAACGTGTAAAGTTTGACAAAAACACAATCAAGAAAAAAAAATATCACATGACGTGCAGAAAATTGAAGACGACACATGATATCAAAATACAAATGAGTTACTGGTTAGCTAACTGTTAAAGGTGGAGTAGGTGTTGTTTGAAAAACGGTTCCAGCAATCCAACTCAAGTGAGATTTTGAAAATATACACTCCCTCCCTCCTCCCAAAGGCTCCGCCTCCTCCTCTTCAGCTCACCCCTCGAAACCACGCCTTCACATGATTCACGACTGCATGAACCATAGGGAGGGAGGGAGGGAGGGGTGATATTTGATGGACGTATTAGGCAGCCAATCAAAATAGTGATGATCACTTTTTTGATTGGTCAGAGTTTTTCTCTGATTATACCTTCTAGACTGGACCAAAATGTTTAGTTTTTTTTGCAAACATTTTATTTCAGTGGGTGCAATGGAAATGTGAAAAGGTTTTCAGGCAATATTGTAAAAAGTGTTGCAAAAAAACAACACCCACCCCACCTTTAATGACTGTTTAATTAAGCTAGGCTAAAGCAGTAAACATGTGCAGTTGTGCTTCATGAGACTAAACTGGAACAAAGTGACATCATAACTTTTTTTTTTTTAATAATGTCAGATTATACACATTTGAATTTAGCACTTTTCCATTCTCTTTTTCTTTCATCTTCTTACTTTTTTTCTTTTTGCGTACCCTGACGGATACACTCGCTTCATTTTGAGTTTGAAGTACTGAAGAAAGTCTCTCAGTAAAGGAAACTGTTGTGATGCTGTGCTCATTATGATGTCACTTCCTGCAATCATGATGTCGCTTCCTGTAATCATGATGTCACTTCCTGCAATCATGCTGTCACTTCCTGTAATCATGATGTCACTTCCTGCAATCATGTCATTTCCTGCAATCATGATGTCACTTCCTGCAATCATGATGTCACTTCCTGTAATCATGATGTCACTTCCTGTAATCATGATGTCACTTCCTGTAATCATGCTGTCGCTTCCTGCAATCATGATGTCACTTCCTGTAATCATGATGTCGCTTCCTGCAATCATGATGTCACTTCCTGTAATCATGCTGTCACTTCCTGCAATCATGATGTCACTTCCTGTAATCATGATGTCACTTCCTGCAATCATGTCACTTCCTGCAATCATGCTGTCACTTCCTGCAATCATGATGTCACTTCCTGCAATCATGATGTCACTTCCTGTAATCATGCTGTCACTTCCTGTAATCATGATGTCACTTCCTATAATCATGATGTCACTTCCTGTAATCATGCTGTCACTTCCTGTAATCATGATGTCACTTCCTATAATCATGATGTCACTTCCTGTAATCATGATGTCACTTCCTGCAGGCGCTGGAGCAGCTGGACTCGCTGCAGGAGGTGAGACAGAACTTCAGCTTCAGTTGTCTGAACTGAAACGTTTACGACTGTGACGGTGTTCTTGTGTGTGTGTCAGAGCTCCGAGCTCCTCCAGTCTCCCAGTAACACCAGCAGCACCAGTCAGTGGCTCAGTCAACTGGTTTCACTGGGACAGAGACCTGAAGACGTGGACAGTCAAGAAAAGGTGACATCATCACATCGTGTCTTGATGCTTCTGTTTTTTCATACTGACTCCTCCTCTAACTCCGCCCACCTGTGACCCCGCCCCCAGGTCATGTACCAGTACAGAGGGAACACCTGGACGTCAGAGGCAGATGGACGGACCGTGAACAAGTCTCCACAGGTGTGGGACGACAGCATGGAGGAGGACCACCTCACCTTCCACCTACCTGGTTACCACGGGAACGAGGAGGGGCTAGAGCTGGGCTTATAAGGGAGGCCACACCCCCTTCCCTGAAGTTCTGAATATTCAGAAACGTGTTGTTTGTCAAGCAGCTGTGTGGATGAATAAAGTTTATTTTAAGTTTTTAGTTTTAACCTTGTTTTAAAGGTTCTGGTTCAGGTTCCTGCTGGTTCCTGGACTTCAAGAACCTGTTTCTGGTCAAACCTGCTCAGATTCATTCATCCGGATTTTAAAGCTTTTATTTTGAAAAACTCCTGGAGTTCTTGTTGCTTTACCTGGTTGCTACGGTGACGCAGCTCCTTGTTTGGTTGTTAAAATTACTGCTTTGTTATAAAATGTCAGCGTTGTCCTCAAACCAAAAAAATTATCTCGCAATTAGTTTAAAGATGCATTTATAATAAAAACGTGTTAATCTCATGGTATTTGTAGTTTTAATACTTTTATTTCTAAAATCAATACTTTTGTAGTCCATCCATCCATCATTCATTCATTCATCCATCCATCCATCATTCATCCATCCATCCATCCATCATTCATTCATCCATCCATCCATCAGCATCATCCAGCCATCCACCAGCCAGCCATCAGCCATCATCCATCCATCCATTCCATCCATCCCAGCCAGCCAGCCACCATTCCATCCATCCATCCATCCATCATTTATTCATCCATCCATCATTCATCCATCATTCATTCATCCATTCACCATTCATCCATCCATCCATCATTCATTCATCCATCCATCCATCCATCATTCATTCATTCATCCATCCATCATTCCTTCATCCATCCATCCATCATCCATCCATCATCCATCCATTGACCCATCCATCGACCCATCCATCATTCATTCATCCATCTCAGTTCAGGTCTTGAGAGGAGGTCCAGACCTCCTCCTCCTCCTCTTCTTCTCCTCTCAGCAGGGATGAGAACCAGCACCTCCAGATCTGAGTCCAGGGTCCTCAGTGGGAGCAAAGGTTCTCCAGGCGAGGTTCTGGCTCAGGTGGGGTTCTGGTTCAGGTGGGGTTCTGGCCCAGGTGGGGTTCTGGCTCAGGTGGGGTTCTGGCTCAGGTGAGGTTCTGGCTCAGGTGAGGTCTGGCTCAGGTGAGGTTCTGGCCCAGGTGGGGTTCTGGCTCAGGTGGGGTTCTGGTTCAGGTGGGGTTCTAGCTCAGGTGGGGTTCTGGCTCAGGTGAGGTTCTGGCTCAGGTGGGGTTCTGGCTCAGGTGAGGTTCTGGCTCAGGTGGGGTTCTGGCTCAGGTAGAGGGGTTTCAGTACCTCTGGGTCTGGTTCTTGTCTGACGTCAGACTGGGACGAAGTGACGGCTGATTAAAACCATAAAAGTAGAATAAAAACTTCAATCTGATCTAAAAGTGACTGTAAATAAATGAGAACTATTTAACTCTAAGGGTTCGTTAATGAATCAGCGTCAGCAGTTAACGAGTCCACAAATATTAATTAAAGGTTTTATTACTGGATGTGTTGACGAGACTAAAATCATAAAAACCTCTGACGTCCTAAAGATGACTGTTCTGGTACCGGTTCCTGGTCTGCTGGTCCACTGGATCCAGATCTGCTGGTTCCTGGTCCTCTGGTTCCCTGGTCCTCTGTCTTCTGGTTCCAGGTCTCCTGGTCCTCTGTCTTCTGGTTCCAGGTTCCTGTCTCTGTCTCTGGTTCTGGTTCCTGGTCTCCTGGTCCTCTGTTCTCTGGTTCCAGGTCTCCTGGTCCTCGTGTCTTCTGGTTCCAGGTCTCCTGGTCCTCTGTCTTCTGGTTCCTGGTCTCCTGGTTCTGGTCCTCCATGGTCCTCTGTCTTCTGGTTCCAGGTCTCCTGGTCCTCTGTCTTCTGGTTCCAGGTCTCCTGGTCCTCTGTCTTCTGGTTCCAGGTCCTCTGGTCCTCTGTCTTCTGGTTCCAGGTCTCCTGGTCCTCTGTCTTCTGGTTCTAGGTCTCCTGGTCCTCTGTCTTCTGGTTCCAGGTCTCCTGGTCCTCTGTCTTCTGGTTCCAGGTCTCCTGGTCCTCTGTCTTCTGGTTCCAGGTCTCCTGGTCCTCTGTCTTCTGGTTCCAGGTCTCCTGGTCCTCTGTCTTCTGGTTCCAGGTCTCCTGGTCCTCTGTCTTCTGGTTCTAGGTCTCCTGGTTCTCTGTCTTCTGGTTCTAGGTCTCCAGGTCTTCTGGTTCCAGGTCTCCTGGAACTAGAAGACCTGGTCCAGTAGACCAGGTAGACTGGAATGTTGGACCTGAGCCTCTAGTTTGATTTGGGAGGTTCAGGAGTTTATGAAACCAAACCAGACCAGCTTCTCTGGAAACTGAAGGGTTCAGATTTCACCCACACCTGGTTCACCTGGTTCACCTGGTTCACCTACACCTGGTTCACCTGGTTCACCCAGTTCACCTGGTTCACCCACAGCGCCACCACGTGGTGTCTCCAGTAGACCAGTCTGGGCCTGAAGGAGGTACCGCGGTGGTGCTGGTGCCACGTAGCAGCTGCTCACCTGTTCATGTAGCTGCTTGGTTCAGGTGGACGTGATGAAACCTGAGCTCTCTTTACGTCCGTTCGGTGTTCTGCACGCGTTTATTATTTAATACTGGTTTAATGATCTCCATCACCTGGCCTCACACCTGGACCAGTAACCATCACACCTGGACCAGTAACCATCACACCTGGACCAGTAACCATCACACCTGGACCAGTATCCATCACACCTGGACCCAGTAACCATCACACCTGGACCAGTCACACCAGACCATCACACCTGGACCAGTAACCATCACACCTGGACCAGTAACCATCACACCTGGACCAGTAACCATCACACCTGGACCAGTATCCATCACACCTGGACCAGTAACCATCACACCTGACCAGTACCATCACCCCCACCATCACACCTGACCACACCATCACCAGCCATACCACACCATCACACCTGGACCATCACACCTGGACCAGTATCCATCACACCTGGACCAGTAACCATCACACCTGGACCACCACACCTGGACCAGTAACCATCACACCTGGACCACACACCTGGACCAGTAACCATCACACCTGGACCAGTAACCATCACACCTGGACCAGTAACCATCACACCTGGACCAGTAACCATCACACCTGGACCAGTAACCATCACGTCTACGTCAGTGAAGTGGAACCCAGAGAAGACGTAACAGATCCATGTTTTATTCTGAAAAACAACGTAACATTTTGAAAAGACAGACCCGAACAGACCATCACTTCCTGTCAGCAGCAAGTGTCCAATCAGAATGAGGTCACATGACAGATTCAGGTCCAGCTGCTCAGGTCCATCAGGTCCATCAGGTCCATCAGGTCCATCAGGTCCATCAGGTCCATCAGGTCCATCAGGTCCATCAGAGACCAGCTGAGGACGCTCAGGTCACCGTCGTTCCTGTCGAGGCTAAAACGTCATGCGGCTGCTCGTGCAGCGTGAGCGCAGACTCCCACAATCCTTTGCTCTGAGCCTGTGTCAGCCAATCGCATCCACGGAGGCGGTCCTGGAGTCCATCAGATCTGGCTCCTCCTCTCTGGAGTGATGTCATCAAACGTCCCTCTACCACAGAAACGGCAGGATGTCTCACTTCCTGTGGGCGGGGCCTTTGTGGAACAGGTATATTGGTCTCTGGATACCTGGAAACAGGAACACAGAGCTCAGATCATCAGGAAATAGTTAAAGTCATGAGTTGCTACGACAGAATTAAAAAAGTGTGATTTGATGTTAACGACGTTCGGAGGCTCAGATCTTTCAGATCACATCTCAGATCACTTTATTCCTCAAATACTGCTTTTATATAATTTAATAGGATGAAGTGTGATGGATCTATTTGTGGTTCCAGTTATCATCATTCCTCTGGTTTCATAATTATATCAGCTAATATAAATAATTATAAACTCTGGCCACAACATTAATGTCAGGAGGTTTTTAGTTCAGATTTCTGTTGGTTCTCTAAAGTCATGTGACCTCCAGAGGGGGCGTGGTCACCTGTCTGTGTGAGGAGCCTGTAGGAGCTGAAGCCCACGCTGTCCGTCAGGAAGGAGGTGAACTGTTCTGGTCGGAGCCGCAGGGTCCGGTAGTGTCGGAACGTGGTCTCCTGAAACACAGAGAGCCGTGACCCAGAGTTGCTGGACGCCCGCTAACACCCGGCTGGACGCCCGCTGACGCCCCGCTGGACGCCCAGCTGGACGCCAAGCTGGACGCCCGGCTGGACGCTCGCTAACACCCGGCTGGACGCCCGCTGACGCCCCGCTGGACGCCCAGCTGGACGCCAAGCTGGACGCCCGGCTGGACGCTCGCTAACGCCCGGCTGGACGCCCGCTGACGCCTGGCTGGACGCCCTCTGATGCCCAGCTGGATGCCGGCTAGACGCCCAGCTGGAGACCCAGCTGGACGCCCGCTGACGCCCCGCTGGACGCCCGCTGGACGCCCGGCTGGACCCGGCTGGACGCCCGCTGACACCCAGCCGGACGCCCAGCTGAACGCCCGGCTGGACGCCCGCTGACGCCCAGCCAGACGCCCGGCTGGACCCGCTGACCCGGCTGGACGCCCGCTGACACCCGGCTGGATGCCCGCTGACGCCCAGCTGGACGCCCACTGACGCCCAGCCAGACGCCCAGCTGAACGCCCACTGACGCCCAGCCAGACGCCCAGCTGAAACGCCCCTGGAGCCCTGCCTGACGCCACGCCCCTGGACGCCCGGCTGGACGGAACGCCCGGCTGGACGCCCGCTGACGCCCCGCTGGGCCCAGCTGGACGCCAAGCTGGACGCCCGGCTGGACGCTCGCTAACGCCCGGCTGGACCCCGCTGACACCCGGCTGGATGCCCGCTGACGCCCAGCTGGACGCCCATGACGCCCAGCCAGACGCCCAGCTGAACGCCCACTGACGCCCAGCCAACGCCCAGCTGAACGCCCGGCTGGACGCCGCTGAACCCTGGACGCCCGCTGACGCCCGGCTGGACGCCCGCTGACGCCCCGCTGGACGCCCGCTGGACGCCCGCTGACGCCCGCTGGGAACGACCCGCTGGACGCCCGCACGCCCTGGACGCCCCTGAGCCCGCCAGACGCCCGCTGCCCGCTGACCCCTGGAGCCCGCTGACACCCGGCTGGACGCCCCTGACGCCCAGGACGCCCACTGACGCCCAGCCAGACGCCCAGCTGACGCCCACTGACGCCCAGCCAGACGCCCAGCTGAACGCCCAGGCTGGAACGCCCGCTGACGCCCCCCGCTGGACGCCCGCTGACGCCCGCTGGACGCCCGCTGACGCCCAGCTGGACGCCCGCTGGACGCCCGCTGACGCCCAGCTGGACCCCCTGGACGCCCGCTGACGCCCGGCTGGACCCCTGACGCTGACACCCAGCTGGACACCCCGCTGGACGCCCGCTGACGCCCGGCTGGACCCCCGCTGACACCCAGCTGGACGCCCCGCTGGACGCCCGCTGGACGCTGGACCCGCCCACGCCCGGCTGGACGGCCCGCTGACGCCCAGCCGGACGCCCGCTGACGCCCAGCCGGACGCCCGCTGACGCCCAGCTGGACGCCCGCTGACGCCCAGCTGGACGCCGCTGACCCCTGCTGACCCCAGCTGGACGCCCCGCTGGACCCCTGCTGACACCCAGCTGGATGCCGGCTGGGACGCCCAGCTGGACGCTCCGCTGGACGCCCCCGGACGCCCGCTGAACGCCCGCTGGACGCCCCGCTGGACGCCCGCTGAACGCCCGGCTGGACGCCCGCTGACGCCCAGCCGGACGCCCGCTGACGCCCAGCCGGACGCCCGCTGACGCCCAGCTGGACGCCCGCTGACGCCCGGCTGGACGCCCGCTGACACCCAGCTGGACGCCCCGCTGGACCCCTGCTGACACCCAGCTGGACGCCCCGCTGGACGCCCGCTGACACCCAGCTGGACGCCCGCTGACGCCCAGCTGGACGCCCCGCTGGACGCCCGCTGACACCCAGCTGGACGCCCCGCTGGACGCCCGCTGACACCCGGCTGGATGCCGGCTGGACGCCCGCTGACACCCGGCTGGATGCCGGCTGGACGCCCAGCTGGACGCTCCGCTGGACGCCCCGCTGGACGCCCGCTGAACGCCCGCTGGACGCCCGGCTGGACGCCCGGCTGGACGCCAGCTGACCCCTGCACGCCCAGCTGGACGCCCTGCTGGACGCCCGCTGACGCCCGGCTGGACGCCAGTCTGACACCCTGCTGCACGCCCAGCTGGACGCCCAGCTGGACGCCAGTCTGACACCCTGCTGCACGCCCAGCTGGACGCCCAGCTGGACGCCCAGCTGGACGCCCGTCTGGTCGCCCGTCTGCTGCCCGCTCTCACCGAGGCTCTCTTGCTGCGGCTGTAGCTGCTCCACGGCTGCGGCTCCAGGATCAATATTCCGCTCGACGACAGGCTCTGATAGGCCCGTCTGAACAGCCTGGCCACGCCCCCGTCACCCGACTGTAGCTGCACCCACTTGGTCACGCCCAGACACAGGATGACATCATAATGACCCTGCCCAGGCCACGCCTTCTCTGACACGTAGTCACCCTGTGGGAGGAGTCACGGTGATGGTGGTGATCCATTGTTACCATGGTTACTGAGAGGGAAGACGGGTGGGACTCACCTGGATGAAGGTGACGTTGTTGGGGAACCCGGAGGAAGAGGAGGGAAGGAGGGGGGGGGCAGCGATGGGGCCCCGGGACACCCGGAAGGACAGGGGGAAGGAGAGGAGGTGGAGGGTCTGCTGCAGCTCCTTCATCACCTCCTCCTCCTCCTGCTGCCTCCTCCCTCGCTCCTCCACCACCAGGTCATGTGACAGGAAGTGCCTGATGTTCTGCTTGGCGGCACGGACCAGGCTCTCATCTAGCTCCACCCCCAGGATGTGGGCGGGGTTGAACCTCCGAGCGATGGCGAGAGTCATGTGACCGGAGCCGCAGCCCACGTCCAGCACCGTCTTGTCTCTGAACCAATCAGCTTCTAGAAGGCGGAGCCGTGGGTCCTCCTCGGCACCGACACGCCCCTCGTACGGGTCACCGTAGAAACCATGGTAGCCATAGTAACGGCTGTGGTTGCCGTGCTGGTACCGGTGTTTGTCCTTCTTCTTCCTCTGTGGTGGCCCTGCAAAACTGAGCTGAGGTCCTCCACACCTGTGGAGGCGCCACAGGTCACATGACTACGACACCCAGTCAGGTTGCAGCATTTTACAGTGATTCAGACAGAATGCTCACCTGCCAGCTTTAGTCCCGCCCATAACAGGTGTCTGAAATTTGGTTGGCAGAGCAACAGTTGCGGTGGAGACGGTGTCCGCTGATCTTGTCGAAGTCGTGCGTCGTCGTTTTCGATGGCGGCTATCTGCCTTGCTACCAGACTTCTGAGTAGGGCCTGGCGGGGGGTGGGTGTGTCTCCGCGGAAGGATTGGGGGCGGGGCAACGTCATCTCGACAGGTGATGTCAGTATTGAGTTCGCAGGAAAGAGGAGAATGCAGAAACGCTGCCCCTCTCTGGTCAACACTGGAACTGCAGGAGAGACATTAATACGTTAATATAATCAACAGAAACGCTGCCCTCTCTGGTCAACACTGGAACTACAGGAGACATTAATACGTTAATATCATCAACAGAAACGCTGCCCTCTCTGGTCAACACTGGAACTACAGGAGACATTAATACGTTAATATCATCAACAGAAACGCTGCCCTCTCTGGTCAACACTGGAACTGCAGGAGACATTAATACGTTAAATATAATCAACAGAAACACTGCCCTCTCTGGTCAACACTGGAACTGCAGGAGACATTAATACGTTAATATAATCAACAGAAACGCTGCCCTCTCTGGTCAACACTGGAACTGCAGGAGACATTAATACGTTAATATCATCAACAGAAACGCTGCCCTCTCTGGTCAAACTGGAACTACAGCAGGAGTTAAATATATCAACAGAAACGCCGCCCCTCTCTGGTCAACACTGGAACTGCAGGAGACATTAATACGTTAATATCAACAGAAACGCTGCCCTCTCTGGTCAACACTGGAACTGCAGGAGACATTAATACGTCAATATAATCAACAGAAACGCCTGCCCTCTCTGGTCAAACACTGGAACTGCAGGAGACATTAATACGTTAATATCATCAACAGAAACGCTGCCCTCTCTGGTCAACACTGGAACTGCAGGAGACATTAATACGTAATATAATCAACAGAAACGCTGCCCTCTCTGGTCAACACTGGAACTGCAGGAGACATTAATACGTTAATATCATCAACAGAAACGCTGCCCTCTCTGGTCAACACTGGAACTGCAGGAGACATTAATACGTTAATATCAACAGAAACGCTGCCCTCTCTGGTCAACACTGGAACTGCAGGAGACATTAATACGTTAATATCAACAGAAACGCTGCCCTCTCTGGTCAACACTGGAACTGCAGGAGACATTAATACGTTAATATCAACAGAAACGCTGCCCTCTCTGGTCAACACTGGAACTACAGGAGACATTAATACGTTAATATAATCAACAGAAACGCTGCCCTCTCTGGTCAACACTGGAACTGCAGGAGACATTAATACGTTAATATAATCAACAGAAACGCCGCCCTCTCTGGTCAACACTGGAACTGCAGGAGACATTAATACGTAAATATCAACAGAAACGCTGCCCTCTCTGGTCAACACTGGAACTACAGGAGACATTAATACGTTAATATCAACAGAAACGCCGCCCTCTCTGGTCAACACTGGAACTGCAGGAGACATTAATACGTTAATATCATCAACAGAAACGCTGCCCTCTCTGGTCAACACTGGAACTGCAGGAGACATTAATACGTTAATATCATCAACAGAAACGCTGCCCTCTCTGGTCAACACTGGAACTACAGGAGACATTAATACGTTAATATCAACAGAAACGCTGCCCTCTCTGGTCAACACTGGAACTGCAGGAGACATTAATACGTTAATATCAACAGAAACGCTGCCCTCTCTGGTCAACACTGGAACTGCAGGAGACATTAATACGTAAATATAATCAACAGAAACGCGCTGCCCTCTCTGGTCAACACTGGAACTGCAGGAGACATTAATACGTAAATATAATCAACAGAAACGCTGCCCTCTCTGGTCAACACTGGAACTGCAGGAGACATTAATACGTTAATATCATCAACAGAAACGCCGCCCTCTCTGGTCAACACTGGAACTGCAGGAGACATTAATACGTTAATATCATCAACAGAAACGCTGCCCTCTCTGCCCTCTCTGGTCAACACTGGAAAAACTGCAGGAGACATTAATACGTTAATATCATCAACAGAAACGCCGCCCTCTCTGGTCAACACTGGAACTACAGGAGACATGGACCCCTTCACGTCAGGTGTCTCACCTGTCAGTCCAACTGCAGAGGGAAAAAGTCGGGCCGCCACCACCTCCCGGTCCTTCTCTCCTCCTCCATGGTGCCTGTACCTGTGTCTCCTCTTGGACTTCAGGGGGGACAGGAGGACTGCTGTTGTCTCTCCGTCCCCCTCCCCTCCCTTCAGGTTCAGTGGATCAGTGATGTCACGAGGAACCAGGATCTCTACAGGGTCTCTGCTCCGTGATGGCAGGGGCGAACACTTTGGCGTCTCCTGATTGGTTGCCCTGAAGATAAAATAACGTACTGAAATAACAGAGCTACTGGTATTTAAAAATGTTCAGTGATGCTCAGCCCTGCACTGATTTAGTCTGTTAGTCTGCTGAAACGAACAGACTCAATAAAAGTCATTTGTTCTTGTTCCCATGAGCCTTTTGGAGATCTCATGATGACGTCATCAGGTTCTGACTTCATGACTGTAACTCCACAGACGCATCCAGGAGTGTTTGAAACGTTAGAGGATCGTCAAATCTCACCTGTTCACGTCTTCGTCCAGCAGCGAGTTGAGGTTCAGCGGGTCAAAGATGTTCCCGCCCAGCAGGAAGTGACTCGGCAGCACGGGCTCCGCCTGGCTCTCGCTGTTGGCACGGCGACGGCGCTTGGCCGCCCCCCTGAAGCTGACGCCCATGGAGTAACGCCTCTTCCCCACTCGCTGACTGGGCGGAGGAGGGGGAGGGGGCAGGCTGCTGGAGGGAGGCTGGAAGCCATTTTTAGCATGGATAGGGGGGCGGGGCTTAGTCAGCTGGGGCTGCTCCGATAGGCTGATGGGTGTGGTGAAGGCGGGGCTGAGTTTGACCGGCGTCTCAGGAGGGAGGATGGGTTCTTTGTCCAGAGACATCCTGTCAGCCAATGACTGTCTACGGACAAGAAGAGAGGAGCCAATCAGCAGAGACGTCACCATCCAGACCAACGCCCCTTCAACCTCCAGAGCACAACTGTGCATCACACCAACCGCCATAGACATGACAGCAGAAGAAGAGTAGCCAACAGTAGAAGAAGAGTAGCCACAGCAGAAGAAGAAGGAGAGAAGAAGAGTAGCCAACAGGAGAAGAAGAGTAGCCACAGAGAAGAGAGCCACAGCAGAAGGAAGAGTAGCCAACAGCAGAAAAAATAAGAGTAGCCAACAGGAGAAGAAGAGTAGCCAACAGCAGAGAAGAGTAGCCAAACAGAGAAGAAGAGTAGCCAACAGCAGAAGAAGAGTAGCCAACAGGAGAAGAAGAGTAGCCACAGCAGAGAGTAGCCAACAGAAAAAAAGAGTAGCCAACAGCAGAAGAAGAGTAGCCAACAGGAGAAGAAGAGTAGCACAGGAACAGAGAAGAAGAGTAGCCAACAAAGAAGAAGCCAACAGCAGAAGAAGAGTAGCAACAGAGAAGAAGAGGTAGCCAACAGTAAGAAGGTAGCCAACAGGAGGAGAAGAGTAGCCAACAGCAGAAGAAGAGTAGCCAACAGAAGAAAAGAGTAGCCAACAGTAGCCAACAGGAAGAAGAGAGTACCAACAGCAGAAGAAGAGTAGCCAACAGCAGAAGAAGAGTAGCCAACAGGAGAAGAGTAGCCCAACAGTAGAAGAAGAGTAGCCAAACAGGAGGAGAAGAGTAGCCAACAGGAGAAGAAGAGTAGCCAACAGAGGAGAAGAGTAGCAACAGAGAAGAAGAGTAGCAACAGGAGAAGAAGAGAGCCAACAGAGAGAAGAGTAGCCAACAGCAGAAGAAGAGTAGCAACAGACGGAGAAGAGTAGCCAACAGCAGAAGAGAGTAGCCAACAGTAGAGAGAGAAGAGTAGCCAACAGTAGAAAAACCAGAGAGAAGAGTAGCCAGAGACAGAGGAGAAAGAGTAGCCAACAGCAGTAGAAGAAGAGAGCAACAGGAGAAGAAGAGTAGCCAAACGTAGCACAAAAGAAAGAGTAGCCAAAAAGAGAGAAGAACAAGAGAAGAAGAGTAGCCCAAGAGTAGGAAAGAAAAGAAGAAGAAGAGGAAGAAGAGTAGCCAACAGCAAGAGAAAAGAGTAGCCACAGAGAAGAGAGAAGAAGAGTAGCCAACAGGAGAAGAAGAGTAGCCAACAGCAGAAGAAGAGAGTAGCCAACAGAGAAGAAGAGTAAGAAGAGTAGCAGAAGAAGAGTAGCAACAGAGAAGAAGAGTAGCCAACAGAGAGAAAGAAGAGTAGCCAACAGCAAAGAAGAGTAGCCAACAGCAGAAGAAGAGTAGCCAACAGAGAGAAGAGTAGCCAACAGGAGAAGAAGAGAGCCAACAGCAAAAAGAGAGAAAGAGAAGAAGAGTAGCAACAGCAGAAGAAGAGTAGCCAACAGCAGAAAAGAGAACGAGTAGCCAACAGGAGAAGAAGAGTAGCCAACAGCAGAGAAGAAGCCAAAGCCAGAAAAAAGTAGCCAACAGCAGAAAAGAGTAGCCAACAGGGAAGAAGAAGAGGGAGAAGAAGAGTAGCCAACAAGAAAAAGAGTAGCAACAGCAGAAGAAGAGTAGCCAACAGCAGAAGAAGAGTAGCCAACATTAGAAGAAGAGAGAGGAGAAGAAGAGTAGCCAACAGTAGAAGAAGAAAGAGTAGCCAACAGAGAAGAAGAGTAGAAGCAACAGGAGAAGAAGAGTAGCCAAGTAGCCAACAGGAGAAGAATAGAGAGAGAAGAGTAGCCAACAGGAGGAGAAGAGTAGCCAACAGAGAAGAGGAGAAGAGTAGCCAACAGGAGGAGAAGATAGCAAAGGAAGAAGAAGAGTAGCCAACAGGAGGAGAAGAGTAGCCAACAGAGTAGACAAGAGTAGCCAACAGGAGAGAAGAAGAGTAGCCAACAGCAGAAGAAGAGTAGCCAACAGGAGAGAAGAGTAGCCAACAGTAGAACAGAAAGAAGAGTAGCCAAACAGCAGAAGAAGAGTAGCCAACAGGAGAGAGAAGAAGTAGCCAACAGTAGAAGAAGAGTAGCCAACAGGAGAGAGAAGAGTAGCCAACAGGAGAAGAAGAAGAAAGAGTAGCCAAAGGGGAGAAGAGTGAGAAGAAGGTAGCCACAGGAGAAGAAGAGTAGCCAACAGGAGGAAGAGAGTAGCCAACAGCAGAAAGAAGAGTAGCCAAACAGGAGGAGAAGAGTAGCCAACAGAAGAGTAGCCAACAAGAAGAGTAGCCAACAGGAGAAGAAGAGTAGCCAACAGGAGAAGAAGAGTAGCCAACAGGAGAAGAGAGTAGAAGAAGCAAGCAGCAGAGAGAAGAGTAGCCAACAGAGCAGAGGAGAAGAGAGTAGCCAGAGAACAGGAGAAGACGAGTAGCCACCAGGAGAAGAAGAGTAGCCAACAGGAGAAGAAGAGTAGCCAACAGCAGAAGAGTAGCCAACAGCAGAAGAAGAGCAGCAGCCAAAGGAGAAGAAGAGTAGCCAACAGGAGAAGAAGAGTAGCCAACAGCAGAAGAAGAGTAGCCAACAGCAGAAAAGAGTAAGGAGAAGAAAGTAGCCAACAGAAGAAGAGTAGCCAACAGAGAAGAAGAGCCAAAGGCACAGGAGAGAAGAGTAGCCAAAGAGAAGAAGAGTAGCCAACGAAGAGTAGCCAACAGGAGAAGAGTAGCCAACAGAGAAGAAGAGTAGCCAACAGGAGAAGAAGAGTAGCCAACAGCAGAAGAAGAGTAGCCAACAGCAGAAGAAGAGTAGCCAACAGGAGAGAAGAGTAGCCAACAGCAGAAGAAGAGTAGCCAACAGCAGAAGAAGAGTAGCCAACAGGAGAAGAAGAGTAGCCAACAGCAGAGGAAGAGTAGCCAACAGCAGAAAAAGAGTAGCCAACAGCAGAAAAAGAGTAGCCAACAGCAGAAGAAGAGTAGCCAACAGCAGAAGAAGAGTAGCCAACAGCAGAAGAAGAGTAGCCAACAGGAGAAGAAGAGTAGCCAACAGGAGAAGAAGAGTAGCCAACAGGAGAAGAAGAGTAGCCAACAGAGAAGAAGAGTAGCCAACAGGAGGAGAAGAGTAGCCAACAGGAGAAGAAGAGTAGCCAACAGGAGAAGAAGAGTAGCCAACAGCAGAAGAAGAGTAGCCAACAGGAGAAGAAGAGTAGCCAACAGCAGAAGAAGAGTAGCCAACAGGAGAAGAAGAGTAGAGTAGCCAACAGGAGAAAGAGTAGCCAAACAGAAAAGAGTAGCCAACAGGAGAAGAAGAGTAGCCAACAGGAGAAGAAGAGTAGCCAACAGGAGAAGAAGAGTAGCCAACAGGAGAAGAGTAGCAACAGCAGAAGAAGAGTAGCCAACAGGAGGAGAAGAGTAGCCAACAGCAGAAGAAGAGTAGCCAACAGGAGAAGAAGAGTAGCCAACAGGAGAAGAAGAGTAGCCAACAGGAGAAGAAGAGAGCCCAGAGAAGAAGAGTAGCCAGCAGCAGAGAGAAGAGTAGCCACAGAGGAGAAGAGTAGCCAACAGGAGAAGACGAGTAGCCACCAGGAGAAGAAGAGTAGCCAACAGGAGAAGAAGAGTAGCCAACAGCAGAAGAGTAGCCAACAGCAGAAGAAGAGTAGTCAGGAAGAAGAGTAGCCAACAGGAGAAGAAGAGTAGAGTAGCCAACAGGAGAAGAAGAGTAGCCAACAGGAGAAGAAGAGTAGCCAACAGGAGAAGAAGAGTAGCCAACAGCAGAAGAATAGTAGCCAACAGCAGAGAGAAGAGTAGCCAAAGCAGGAGAAGAAGAGTAGCCCAACAGAGAAGAAGAGTAGCCAACAGGAGAAGAAGAGTAGCCAACAGGAGAAGAAGAGTAGCCAGGAGCAGCAGAGAGAGAGAAGAGTAGCCAATAGGGAAGAAGAGTAGCCAACAGGAGAAGAGAGTAGTAGCCAACAGGAGAAGACAGAGAAGAAGAGTAGCCAACAGGAGAAGAAGAGTAGCCAACAGCAGAAGAAGAGTAGCCAACAGGAGAAGAAGAGTAGCCAACAGGAGAAGAAGAGTAGCCAACAGGAGAAGAAGAGTAGCCAACAGCAGAAGAAGAGTAGCCAACAGGAGAAGAGAGAAGAGTAGCCAACAGGAGAAGAAGAGTAGCCAACAGCAGAAGAAGAGTAGCCAACAGGAGAAGAGAGTAGCCACAGAGAAGAAGAGTAGCCAACAGAGAGAAGGAGAAGAAGAGTAGCCAACAGCAGTAGAAGAGTAGCCAAGAGTAGCCAACAGCAGAAGAAGAGTAGCCAACAGCAGAAGAAGAGTAGCCAACAGCAGAAGAAGAGTAGCCAACAGCAGAAGAGAGTAGCCAACAGCAGTGGTTATAACAGTCACAACAGTTTTAAAAGGCTTGAATGATGAGGCGTCTTTCTGGGAGGAGGTTCTTAACATTCGTGCAGCCAGTGATACAAAATGATTAAAACGATCCCGTACTCTCACATCCACCATCACAGATCGACTCTGGACCAATAAAATGTGTCTGGAGTTAATTACAGCAAATGGCTTTGACAGAAACTTCTACAGTCAAAAGGAGGCCCAGGAACCGTTTCTACGGTGTCCTCTAGGTGGCAGCACCAGCCCACACCAACCGTTTGAGGGTTATTCACTTATTCACCAACAACTGGGTGTGGTGGAGGGTTCTGGTCCTGTGATGGAAACAATGACGACCCGACAGGAATGAAAACATGAACCAGCAGCATGGTTTAAGAAAAACAAACACGAAAACACCTTAAACTCAGACCAGACACTTAAAGTGAAATTAAAGACAACCTTTTATGGAGACTTTTTAAAAAATATTTGCATTATTGATACATTAGATTTTTAAATACACTGAAAAACTACACTGTAGTTACAAGTGCTGGGCAATATGACGATACATATCGTGGGTACAATATAAAAGTGTGTATCGTGCCATTTCTCTTCTATCTTTTCTAACCTAATTTTATCAATTATTACAGCAAATATGTAATTAAATAACCTGCAACGATAAATTTGATAGAATCATTTTTACTTCTACAAAGTAGCCTTTTATGTTTGCACTTTTATTCATGGTTAATGCCTTAAACAGAGTTCTCTTCAACCCTGATGTTTACTTTAGACACTTTATATTGGTTTGCAAACTTTGCACTACAAGGTTACAGATTTCAGAAAGTTGAAAAATAATTTGTGTTTATTTTTTATAGCTGAACTTCAGTGCAAAAATGTGTTTTTCCTCTCAGAAACTGTTGTGCACTTTAAAAAATGTGAAAGCTACTGTACCTCTGTACCGACCTGTTTTTGCTGCACTAAAATGTATGTTTGTGACAGTTCAGCTAAATGTCCTTTCAAAATAAAGTTGAAAAGCAAGCAATGAAATTTTTGTCGAACTTTTCAAAGAATAACTGAAAACATACTTTATTATGGTATATCGTGATATATATCGTTATCGTGATATAAAATAGTCCATATCGTGATATATGATTTTTTCCATATCGCCCAGCACTAACTGGAAGTACTGGAAAAATAAAAACCATCAGATCAGGACAACCCTGCCGATCACATATGAGGACTGATCTATTATTATCATCATTAAAGGAAAGTTTAAAACTATCCAGGTGAGTATATCCAGGTAAATGTGGGAGGAGCCAGCAGGTACACGAGTGCCCCATACAACCTGAATAAAGTTACCTCAGTTGTCGTTAAACATCTAAATCTGACCAGTAACACCAGTAACACCAGTGACAACATCTGAACACTCACTGTGGGCAGCTCCTCGTGTCCGCGTGCACGCGTTTGTGACACAAATAAACCTGTTGACTGTGGTCAGGCTCACCAACGTAAATAAAAGCCGCTAACCCCGCCCTTTCCGCCCTGTCCACCAATCGCGGAGGGCCCTCATGAATAATTTAACAGTTAGCTTCTGCTGCTAGCCTCTTCGGCTAACACACGCCCCTTTGCACAAAACCCAAAACAACGCAAAACCTCACGCTGTGCGTCAAAACCAGACCGCGCAGTGCCTTCGGCGCGTGCGCATACGTGCCTGTGTTAGTCTGCGCGCAGGTTCGTTCACGGTAGTTCGCAGTAAACTAGTTAGATTCCTTCACCGTTAAGTGCTAACTGTTAGCGGCTCCGCTGCGAGCCTGAGCCTTTATACGCCAGCGCTGAGGCCGCGAGAGCGACAGCCCAACCCACCAACCAGGAGCGGGGCTGAAGCTCCGCCCCTCTGCGACCAAAACCAATCAGACAACTGAAGTGAGGCACCCAGGCGTCTGATTGGTCTCTGTCAGGTGAGGGCGGGAGAATGGTCCGAGGAGAAAGGTGCCTGAAGCTGCGCCTGACTAGAAAATGAGCACAACAAAAAACAAACAAGTTAAAGAATTAAATAATATATCGACTAAGTGGGTGAAATTATATGTCTGTGGGAAGGAAAAGTAATGGTCCGTGTGTTAAATAAAGTTTAAGCGTACTACAATTAGGTCTATCACCTTTTTAGTCGCCGTGTGTGTGAACTTGCTCCTTGAGAAATCTGTGAATATATTTCCCTGATCTTAGTTTTACAGGTAACACAAACTCTCTGACCGCTGATCAGTTCCTTCAGCTGACTCCAACATCAGCAAAGACGCTGGGATTTAAGAATAAGATAGTACACGGTTATCCATACAGCTGTATTTACAGAAAATAAGGAAGAATGATCAGTAACGATCAGCCTGACAGACATACTGAGGGGAAACAATGCATTCTTCCTCATCAACAGAGATGATTAATGTTGTTCAGATTCAACAACTGTGATGTTTTGACGCCCCAGAAGCTTTGTTTTTTACTTGTCAGTCTTAAATTAAACCCCATTGTTTCTTCTGCTCCTACACAGATCTAATTTAGGCCGTGTTAACAATGTTCAGACAGCAGAGAGAGTTTGGTGATTTCAGTCCTGAAGATACCAGATGATGAATCATCTCCAGGTGTTTCCACCAGCTGTAAATCTGTTCTGCTGTCATCGATTACCTCTGAAGAAAAACGAAGTTTCCAGAAGTCTGGCGTTAAAATTACAGAGAGAAACAACAAGTTGATAAGAGGAAGTGTTCAGGGCCGTGCACAGACATTTCAGGGCCAGCTGGAGAAGGGGGCACCCTCACTGAACAGACGCATATTATATTATATTATATTATATTATATTATATTATATTATATTATATCATATCATATCATATCATATCATATTATATTATATTAAATATGGACCATACTTACAAGACTGTACTCAGTCCAATTAACTGTTCCAATTAATCAGTTTGGAGACTGATTAATTGGAACATTTTTGCAAAAAAAGACATTTTATTGTTGAAAAATTGTTCATTTTGAGAACAACCTTTTAACTTAATTATTTTATTTTATTTAATTTTAACACATTTCACATTTTCCTAATCTCTGGGACCTTTATTAATAATGATCATTTTTATTGTTAGTATTGTTAGACACTATTGTTAGTGTCTGGTCTTTCTGAGGGGTGTACTACGAAGCAAGTTGGACACAGCCAGGCTTTCTTTGGGTGAGCTGCTTAACAAACCTGAAACTCTCCATCAGAGATAACTGGTACCACGACGGTGGTTATCAACTATCTTTGTTAACCGCGGCTTTCTGCTTTCTGCTCTGTGCGCGTTCACATAAAAGGGGGCGTTTGACGCGTCATTTGACGCCTCTTCCGGATCAAATGGATAGATGGCGGTCCGTATATTTCAGTCAGGAGGAGCAGGTTTTAATAATGCAGGGCTATGAGGATTTCAAAGAAATCTTTACGGCCAAAAGCAACACTGTAGGTGCGAATAAAGCCAGAGAGGAGTGCTGGCAAAAAATTGCAGATCGTGTAAATTCGTAATGTGACAGTGTGAGGTCCTGTCACTGACCTCCGATTGATGACGTGTCCTGGCTACATGGCTCAGGGGATATGCCTTTGGCTGACTGGCAATTGTGCGTGACTTTCACCTGAGAATCTGGGGATCAAACCCCGCCCGGGCCCTCTGTAGTCTGTGTCTCTTGCCACAGTAAATTATATTTATTTCACCACTTAATACACCTTAATTAATCTCCCTCCCTCTTTTAGAGCGCTTAAACTTTAAACTTAATGCAGCAGATTTAAACATTATGTAGGTCTGACTGTCCCATTATGGATGATAAATAAAAATCACTTTAGTTTTTTGCTAAATCTATGTGAAATTAATTTAAGATTTAATATTATCTGTGATACCAATATACACTCACCGGCCACTTTAATAGGTACCCTATCACCCTGGGGAATCTATGAATTGTATTAAAACATTTCATATGAAATTCCACGTCACACTGATTATCAATATAATGGACTATTAATTTATGTTACCTGATTTAGTAAAACGCTTCTTTTATTTGAAGCGTGGGCAGATGGCCAGGGAATACTACAAACATATTCAGCAGTTCAGTAAGAACAAGTACAACCTTTATTCCAGTATTCTGGCTCAGATTTTCTGCATCACCAACTGAATGCATGTAGGTTCCCGCGGCAAAGAAACGCAAAGAAACGCACACCGTTAGCGCTACTGTGAGTGCACGGCTGCGTTTGGTGGCGCTGCCAATATCTGGCTCTAGCAGATTACAAATGTAACGTATCAATATCTGGCTCTAGCAGATTACAAATGTAACGTATCAATATCTGGCTCTAGCAGATTACAAATGTAACGTATTCCCTCAGCTGGAAATCTCTAGCGTTCATAGAGAATATGGTCATGGGAAGCCAGCGGATCAGTCCGGTCTCTGAATACTCTCCCTCCATTGATCCTGGCGCTAAAGTCAACAGGATTGGGTGAAAGTGAAAGGGCGGTGCTTTTTAGAGCCGATTTGAGCCTAAACTCTGCACATAACCTGCTCCGGACCAGGTTAAGATTGAAGAGTAAGTTACCATGGTGATCTAGCCAGGTTAAAAGAGAGCCACCTTCGTGGTTCTGGAAATCCTGGTTTTAGACTCAACATACCTCGCTAACCCTCTAATCTCGCTTCGTAGTATACCCCTCGGGTCTCTAAACTCTGCCTGGTCTCTGTCTTGTCTCTGGTCTCTGTCTAGTCTCTAGTCTAGTATGGTCTTCTGGTGTCTGGTCTAGTCTCTGGTCTCTCTGTCTCTAGTCTCTCTAGTCTTGTCTGGTCTCTGTCTAGTCTCTGTCTAGTCTCTGTCTAGTCTATGGTCTCTGTGTGGTCTTTGTCTGGTCTCTAGTCTCTCTATGGTCTCTGTCTAGTCTCTGTCTAGTCTATGGTCTCTGTGTGGTCTTTGTCTGGTCTCTAGTATCTCTATGGTCTCTGTCTAGTCTCTAGTCTCGGTCTTGTCTCTGGTCTCTGTCTAGTCTCTAGTCTCGGTCTGGTCTCTAGTCTCTGTCTGGTCTTTGTCTGGTCTCTAGTCTCTCTATGGTCTCTGTCTAGTCTTTGGTCTCTGTGTGGTTACTGGTCTTTCTCTGGTCTCTGTTCTCTGTCTGGGCTCTCGTGTCTCACTATCAGTAGTATGTGTCTTGTCTCGAGTCTTTATCTGGTCTCTGGTCTATCTGGTCTCTGTCTGGTCTCTGTCTGTCCTTTCGTGTCTCACTATCAGTGATTTTAGTCTCTGACAGTTTCAGGTTTTCAGGTGTGGTGACTCTGACTCTGGGTCCTCTGAACTTCCCCTGGGTCCTGGACTGAAGTCTTCTGAGGTCCTCTGGGACTCCTTCAGTCATCTGGAGGACTCCTCATCCTCTGGGGACTCTTCGGTCAGGACTCCTTCGGTCCTCTCCTTCGGTCCTCTGGAGGACTCCTTCAGTCCTCTGGAGGACTCCTTCAGTCCTCTGGAGGACTCCTTCGGTCCTCTGGAGGACTCCTTCGGTCCTCTGAAGGACTCCTTCAGTCCTCTGGAGGACTCCTTCGGTCCTCTGGAGGACTCCTTCAGTCCTCCTTCAGTCCTCTGGAGGACTCCTTCAGTCCTCCTTCAGTCCTCTGGAGGACTCCTTCAGTCCTCTGGAGGACTCCTTCAGTCCTCCTTCGGTCCTCTGGAAGGACTCCTTCAGTCCTCTGGAGGACTCCTTCAGTCCTCCTCCTTCGGTCCTCTGAGGGACTCCTTCCTCTGGAGGACTCCTCATCCTCTGGAGGACTCCTTCGTCCTCTGAGGACTCCTTCAGTCCTCCTTCGGTCCTCTGGAGGACTCCTTCAGTCCTCTGGAGGACTCCTTCAGTCCTCCTTCAGTCCTTTGGAGGACTCCTTCAGTCCTCCTTCAGTCCTCTGAAGGCCAGTCTGGAGACTTCCTTCAGTCCTCCTTCAGTCCTCTGAAGACTCCTTCAGTCCTCTGGAGACTCCTTCAGTCCTCCTCCGTCATACTCCTTCAGTCCTCTCCTTCAGACTCCTTCAGTCCTCCTTCAGTCCTCTGAAGGACTCCTTCAGTCCTCTGGAGGACTCCTTCAGTCCTCCTTCAGTCCTCTGAAGGACTCCTTCAGTCCTCTGGAGGACTCCTCAGTCCTCCTCAGTCCTCTGGAGGACTCCTTCAGTCCTCCTTCGGTCCTCTGGAGGACTCCTTCAGTCCTCATTCAGTCCTCATTCAGTCCTCTGGAGGACTCCTTCAGTCCTCCTTCAGTCCTCTGGAGGACTCCTTCAGTCCTCCTTCAGTCCTCTGGAGGACTCCTTCAGTCCTCCTTTAGTCCTCTGGAGGACTCCTTCAGTCCTCTGGAGGACTCCTTCAGTCTCACTGACTCCAACAACAAGAAAACTAACAGCTGCTGCAGGACTAAAACACAGATTTGACTTTAATAGGATTCAACAGATTCTGGCACCAACCATTGATATAAATGCAGTTAACAACAATGTAGCAGATCTGCAGGACAGGTGAATGACCACTAGAGGGCAGCAGAGCTGCAGGACAGGTGAATGACCACTAGAGGGCAGCAGAGCTGCAGGACAGGTGAATGACCACTAGAGGGCAGCAGAGAGAAACACACACATCTGAAATAAATGCTGTTCACTTTATAGAGTTCATCCAGTCCTGGAAAGAAAAAATAGGAAATGTTCTGATCCAATCTGCTCAAACTGAACATCGTCTCTCTTCTCCAAGTTTAAAAAGCCTGAATGTCTCTGATTGGTGGGATGGCTGACATCTGATTGGCTGATGGTTTGAAGATGACCTCAGTGAGGAAGACGTCACCTGGTTGAGATGGAAGAGAAGAGATGGAGCGTTAAAGCTGGACTCCAGCAGCACACCTGGTCCACGTCAGAACCTCCTGCTCCGCCAGGTGGGTCTGCAGCTGTGATGGAGGACCAGGTGTGCTGATGGACTCCAGCAGCACACCTGGTCCACGTCAGAACCTCCTGCTCCGCCAGGTGGGTCTGCAGCTGTGATGGAGGACCAGGTGTGCTGATGGAGTCCAGCAGCACACCTGGTCCACGTCAGAACCTCCTGCTCCGTCAGGTGGGTCTGGGACCAGGTGTGTTGATGGAGCTTGAATACCAGAGTAGAAACCAGCAGCTGCAGCGTCTCTGAGACACTCTGGGTCTTAATCAGAGACGATAAACTCAACGATGTAAATCAGGTCCTTGAAGGCAGCGGAGCTCTCTGATTGGTCGTTGCTTAGTGACGGTCCCAGACGTCCCTGGTCCTCTGGAGGAGTGATGAGGAGACTCAACTACCATCACTGTCTTTCATTTCATCTAGAGGTGCACGATAACTATCGGACCGATAACAGGAAATTATGACATCATCACGATAAGTCTGATATCACGACGAATAGCCCCGATAACATTTATATTTCTGTCAACACAGCAGTGTCTCGCTCCCTCTGAGCCTTGAATGACCAGCAGTGAATGTTATGTTCAAGTGACGTCGGCATAATCAGAAAAACGATTACTCAATCAGGAAAATCAAGAATACCCCCTCATGCCAGAAAACAACTCGTTAACTCGGTCATAATTTTAGTAGTTGCTGACTTGAATTGATATTCGCAGTATTTTCCCACATGTTACACATAAAAAAGAAAAAAATAGAAAAGGCTGAAAGAACGACTAGCAAACGAGGGAACGGAGGAATTTACGTTACACCTTGAATGCAGCCTGCAGCACAGCGCTGATCACAACAAACATGGCGGTGTGGAACTTCGTTAAAGTTTCAGAAGAAGATAGTTTGGTGGTTATTTGTGACGAATCCTCCGAGTGAATTCTACGAGGAGGGAAGCACAAGCTTTAATACGTAAAACCTGATCAGCCACCTACAACATAACAATCGCTTCCATGGAGTTTTGAAATCGCGCTAACGGAAGCTAACGGAAGCTAATGCTAACGTGCTCCTCTCCTCTCCCTCATTCCTCTCACCTAAAGCTTCCATGAGATTAAAAAACAAAAACTACTGAACCTCATTTACTTTGATTAAAGGTATTAATTTAAATTGAACCACAAGTCAAAATCCTTTAAATGTTAATCTTTTTCAGTTAGTAATTCTGATGCATGTATTTCCATCAGTTCAAGGAGCCTTTATTTTTTATATCAGTCAGTAATGAACCTTATTTAAGTTAATGTGAGATATCAAATAGGTTTGTTTGATAGCTTTATGAAAATGTTTGAGAGGCTTGATAATAGTTTTATATTGGAAAAAATAAATATCTGTTTATTTAAAGAGTCCAAACTGTTTTTGATTTTGTTCATAGTATTGATGTAATGATCTTAGGTATATGTGTGTGTTATCGGTTATCGGTATCGGTTTTAAAAAACTGTTATCGTGCATCCCTAATTTCATCAGCTTCTGTTAGTTTCTCCATGACAACAGTGATGAACAGAGACGATCAGAAAACGAGTGCAGCCTCATCACCTCATCATTTCTACAGGAAGGTGGAGCTTTCTCTCCGTCTCAGTAGCCACAAACAAGAGTCATCACAGAGGGATTCTGGGTCGGAGACCAACAGGTGACACCAGGAGTCAGGATTCATACCTGTTTGTCTGGTCCAAGACAGCAGAAGTACAGCTGGAACCAGAACCAGAACCAGGGAACCCACAGCTGCAGCAACAGGGACGAGGAAGGAGGGAGGAGGAGGAGGAGGACTGGATGGAGGAGGACTGGATGGAGGAGGACTGGATGGAGGAGCTCTTGAAGGAGAAACTGTTGGTGGATCTGCAGGAGAGATGATAGAAGCATCTTCAGTGATCAGTTTACTATCAGCTCAGGTCTGTAAACAGGAAGTGATGTCATCATCCTGACCTCTGACCCTCAGAGAGCTCTGAGGAGATGTTCCCAACTCATCAGTGGAGCACCTGTAGAGACCTTCATGAGTCTGCTGGATGTTGTGGATGATGAACTCTGATTTAGATTCTTCTAGAAGAACTTTTTCATCCATGAAGAAGTAAGCTGGAACTGGACCTTTAGTTCTCTCTCTGCAATGAAGAGTGACATCACTTCCTGCCATCACAGGAAGAGCAGGTATCTCCAGGATCAGAGGACCACCTGAACAGCAGAGACAGACAGAATGAGATGGACAGATGAGTTCAGACCCACAGCAGGTCCAGAAGAAGAGCATCATCTAGACCAGTAAAACTGCTGTCCTGGGACTTTAACGTTCATAGAGATGCTGACCATGGTGGTCTGAAGGTTTCCTTCACCTGGAATGAAGAACTCCTCAACAGGGTTCATGTCTCCAGAGACTCTAAACCAGGTGTTTTAAACCTGACGATCACCTGAACTCTAACACGTTTATCTCCATCCACCAGTTAGACCTCCGTCTCTAAAACTGACAGATCAGAATCCAGATGATCTCAGAGATGAGTTTCCATCTCAGTGTCTTTGTGGAGAACTTTGAATGTGTCTGAAATTAGTTTTACAGATAAAGTTGTTCTGGTGAGTTTCTGGTTTGGTTCAGTTGTAGTCCAGGAGTTGATGGACAGATTTAGAGCTTTAAACTGTCTGATCATCAACCTCTCAGGTGTTTTACCTGCTACAGTGATGGTGACTCCATCAGTCTTCTCTCCAGATGTTCCACACCAGTAAACTCCAGAGTTTGACTGGTAATCAATCATTAAACAGGTTGATCCAGTTAAAGTCCCAAATCCGTCTCCACATGACTCAGTCTGACCTCCTCTGGTCCTCGCACCTTCCAGCCGTCAGAGACCAGCTGATCCTCACAGGTCAGAGACACTGATTCACCTGGAAAGAACTGTTGGAGGTCTGGACGGACCTTCAGAGAGACTGCAGGACAGACAGACATGGACATGGATCTGGATCAGCATCTACGGCTCAGTTCTGGTTCTGTAGTCAGATGTTTCCACGTTCATCAGCTCACCTGCAGAAACAGTTGATGCAGACATCAGCAGCATCCAAACACCTGCAACAAGACCACAACATGAGTTCAGCAGGGAGTCCAGGTGCACCAGGTGCAGGAGCATCAGGTCGGTGTGAGTTAGTGGTCCTGGCTGGTTCTAGATCAGGGACCTGCTCAGACATTCAACCCCCCCACCCTCCCCACCACTTTAGAAGTCACTCGTCATCATGGCTGCTTCTAGAAACTATTTCAGAGACTGTTTCAGGCTGCAGCCACATGTTGTTGATCACTGCTATTGATCTGGTTGGAGAGCTGATCACATTGTTCCTCTGGATCTCAACACTTTCATGACTTCCTGTCAACCTCAGATGTTCTGGAAAGCTGCCAGTCTTCAACCAGAACAGTCCAGAAGTGCAACGCTGCAGCTGCTGGTCTGAATCCAGATGTTTCCTTCAGCTCCGTCTCTTTCTGAGAAGCTTAGAAAACTACACAGTTACACATTTGACTTCTGGGTTTGGTTCCGGTCGTGTCATGTGACCGCTGTCCTGCCCAGAATACCACACTGAGATGAGTTTCTGCTCAGACTGGGGACGACTGGTTCAATGTGGTTTCACTGGAAACTTTTTCACATCTTCCTCTTCACAGTTCAAAGAACTGGTCTGATCATGTTGACAGACGCCAGAAATAACTGAACACATATGTGTTAAAACCACAGAAGAGCCAGAGCAGAGCTGATGTGGAGGCTTTACTGCTATTTAACTATGTTGCCCGGACAACGCCTGGCATGGACGCTTCTCGCTGCTGCTCCGGGACTTGTCTCTGCTACGCTGGACGCTGGACGCTCCAGTTTGTGCCGGTTTGTGGTGATCTGCGGTCAGATGTCTACATCCTGTCTGCAGGGGGCGGATCGGTCCTCTTGCGGCTGGTGGAGACCTGCCGCCGCGGTCATGGACGGTGTCGCTGGAGGCCGGTTCGGGAAAGCTAAGCTAAGTAGCCCTGAACTGCTACCCGCGGCAACCACCGCCACTGGATCCGGGCTGCAGCGTCATGGAGCCGGGACGAGCCCCCGACGTAGCGGCGGCGGTATGCTGCCCCTGTCCAGCTGTCTACACGCCGGATGGGTCAGCTGACCTGGCAGGGGCCGTCTGGTGACCTGGTGGGGCCCAGCACCGCCGGGGAGACGACAACGGCCTGGTCCGGTCCGCATGATGAACCTGGGCTCTGGGACGGTCGGCTCCGTCGCTCGCCGGACTGAAGGAGCTCAGTCTTCCCAGAGGAGACGGTCTGGTTCATCGGTGTTTCCTCCTCTGACCTGGAGATATCTCACTGGTCATCATTATGGAGATATACTGGTTCTAACGGCTGTTAGCTGTTTTAACGGCTGTTAACTGGAGTTAACACTCGGACCACGGGACTGGGCATGAAAAGGAGCGCTGGACGCTAGCAGCTCCTCTAGTACACCAGATTTTTCCTGGTGTACTGAAACTTGAATTTCCACCTTGGGGGATCAATAAAGTATTTTGAATTGAATTGAATTTGAATTTATTCTGCTCAAACTGAACAACACAAATCAATAACTACTTCTAATCATAGAGTTGTGGTGTTTCTGCAGCAGCTGTGGTTTCCTGTCTGAGACTAACGATGAAAACAGCTGTGGTCATTTGTTCTCTACATGTCAGATGGACACAAAGCTTCAAGTGTGAGTCCAGAAGTCCTGATGAGAATCTATCAGCTGTTGATCAGACTAGTTTCATCTCCAGCTGTAGATGTTCCTGCTTCATGACTCTTCTAACTCTGTTCTGTCTTTCTGGAGGTCAAACCTGGAAACGTCTCCACTTGTTTTGGGACTTTACAGCCAACAAGCAACAAAAAGAAGCAGATGAACAGAAGAAGGAATGAAAGTGTTTCTCTCAGCTCACTGGAGCATTAAAACCAGGAAGAAGATCAGTTCTCATGAGGAGATCTCAGAGTCAGAGAAGCTTCCAGCTGCTCTTTCCAGTAAATCTGTCTGTTCCTGTGTGAGTCTGGAAGCTGTGATGGATGAATGGATGAATGAATGGATGAATGGATGGATGGATGGATGAATGGATGAATGAGAGGAGAAGATGGGTGTTTGACTCACCCAAGAGCAGGCAGACAGATGGAGTCTTCATGTCTCTGGAAGACGACTGAACGTCCGTCTGAACGGCAGAGAGACGCCTTCAGCTTCAGCTCTTCCTGTCAACATAGCGGATGTGAGGTTGTTGGTCTGATGATGTCAGAGGTGATGATGTCAGAGGTGACAAACACGATGAAGATGATCTGCTTTACTGACTCTTCCTCTTTTACCCTCCTGGTTCAGCTGAGTTGAGGGTGTTTGTCTCAGGAACAGTTTGATGGATTTCAGGATTGTATGGGGGCGCATCAGTGTGGATTTACATCTTTCCTGTTTTTTCTTTTTATTCAACTCATGGAGCACAACTGTGCAGCAACAGCTTTTGTACTTTCTGGAAACTTTCTTTTAATTTTGATGCTGTTTTCCCTCCTTTTCGTTGGTGGGGGGGGCACACGGGGCAGCGGGAACATTGTTTCCATCTGTGACCAGCTGATAGCTCTGAGCAGACCAGTTCTGCTGCCCAGGACCAGGTCTGAACTCCTGGAGGAGTTTAGTGGAGTCAGCAGGGGGGGGGGGGGGTGTCAGGGCTTCATCCCACTGCTGAGGGGAGGGTTAGCTGTTGGGGGTTGGTCCAGATGTTAGGGTTGGTCCAGATGTTGGGAGTTAGTCCAAATGTTGGGGATTAGTCCATATGTTGGGGGTTCGTCCAGATGTTGGGGGTTGGTTCAGATGTTGGGGATTGGTCCAGATGTTGGGGATTGGTCCAGATGTTGGGGATTAGTCCAGATCTTGAGGTTGGCTTGTCCAGATGTTGGGGATTAGTCCAGATGTTGGGGATTGGTCCAGATGTTAGGGATTAGTCCAGATCTTGAGGGCTTGTCCAGATGTTGGGGATTAGTCCAGATGTTAGGGATTAGTCCAGATCTTGAGGGCTTGTCCAGATGTTGGGGATTAGTCCAGATGTTGGGGATTGGTCCAGATGTTAGGGATTAGTCCAGATCTTGAGGGCTTGTCCAGATGTTGGGGATTGGTTTAGATGTTGGGGATTAGTCCAGATTTTGGGGATTAGTCCAGATGTTGAGGGCTTGTCCAGATGTTGGGGGTTGGACCAGATGTTGGAGGTTGGTCCAGATGTTGGGGGCTTGTCCAGATGTTGGGGGACCAGAGTAGTAAAAGTTGCTCATCATCTGCTGACCTGCAGCAGAAGCTCCTTCAGTCCTTCTGGAGCTGTTCAGGATCAGTTTGAACATCTGGACTGTGGCAGTGCAGCACAGCACCAAAGTAAACCAGCTGTTGGACGGGTGAGGACCATGATCAGGGTTACTGAGCCTCAGTAGAAGATACTCAGATGAAACTCTTACGTTACTTCACACACAAGTGTTTCAGAAATGCAGCCGTTTCAACTCCACATCTGCCTTTTCCAGGAGAGGAAGCTCCTCCCACCAGACCAGAAGAAGTCTGGTCCATCCATCCATGGAAAGCTTCCACGAGGAACCAGGTTCTGGATCCTCTGGTTCTCCGTGTCGTTCCTCACCGTGGCCAGGTCTGGGAAGCTCTGAGTGCTGGACCAGGTCATGGACTTGACCACTATAAGAGTTCAGAAATCAGCTGGGTTCCTGCGGTGAAGCAGGATAAAGAATTCAGAACTTCTGAAGTACTGAAATATGTAGAGGAGGATTCAGACGTAGAAGACTGGTGGACGAAGAACCTAGAAGTCCTGAGGGAGAGCAAACCAACAGGTGAGTCCTGAGTCCTCTGTCATCTGTTGGTCTCCGACCCAGAATCCTTCTGTGATGTCTGTCACATATCTGAGTGTTTCAGTTTCTGATCTTCAGTCTGAAGTCACTGAACATGTAGAAAACACTCTTGGTCTTGAAGACCACGGAACCCTCACGGTTCCTGGAGCATCAGCTGACATCTAATGAAGGTTCCTTTCTTGTGACAGGTCTCTTTCTGTCCTCACACTCTGCTGCCATCTGGTGGTCGTTCATCTGTCCTGCAGCTCTGCTCCAGTGATGGACCAGCTGCTGCAGCTCATTTAAAACATCTCATTTAAAACATCTAAACAGACATGATAGAACAGAACCTGAAGAACATCCTGGTCGTCCAACGTGATCCGTGTCTGAGGCTTGTTGGGCTGCTGCTCCCCGTTCAGGGTCTCCAGAGGTTTGAACCTGAACCATCAGCAGCTCAGCGTCTACCCTGGATACGTTCAGGTTTCTGGGGTCCACAGATCTGAGGTGGACCTCACACCTGGACGCTGTGGTGAGAAGGCAGCAGTTGAACTTCCAGAGACATCTGAGCTCTGCTGCAGGAGCTGCTGATCACCGTCTGCTCCATCATCATCCAGACTGTCCTGAGTTCTTCCATCAGTCTGGTTTGGATCGGCCACCAACCAGGACAGCAGAGAAGATAACCGGGGCTGATCTTCTCTCCATCCAGGACCTGTACCGGTCCAGGATCAGGGAACATCTCTGCAGACCAACACGGGGGGGGGGGGGGGGGGCTACAGAGACCTGAGCTCCAAAACCACCGTCACAGACAGGTTCCTCCTCCAGGAGGTCTCTGAGGAACCTGCAGCAAAGCTGGGCCATACTGGGAATGTTGGTATCGACCCGATACCAAGTAAATACAGGACCAGTATCACTGATACCGATACCAATACCGATACAGATACCGATATCGATACTTTTTCATATTAAGCTTAATCTATCATGAAACTGTTGACCTTTTGGTGTTTTTGTGATATTCGTCTTTGGATTATTTTGTTAAAACCTAGAATAACATTTTGTCAAACTTTATAGGTGACAACAAAATACTTTATTATCACAATTAACATTTTTGAGTGAATATTGAGTTAAATTGTTCTGTTCTTAATGTTTTTTCTTTTCTTTTTTTCCTTTTTTCTCTCTTTTCTTTTTTTCCTTTTTTAATTTTTCCTTTCTTTTTTCTTTCTTTTCCTTTTTTCTCTTTTTCTCTCTTTTCTTTTTTCCTTTTTTAATTTTTTTTCTTTTTTTTTCATTTTTTTCCTTTTGTTTTATTTTGTCTTTTCTTTTTTTTTTTTTTTTTTTTTTTTTCTTTTTTTTCCTTTTCTTTTTATCTTTCTTTTCCTTTTTCTGTTTTCCCTTTTTTCTCTTTTTCTTTCTTCTTTTTTCCTTTTTTAATTTTTTTTCTTTTCTTTTTTAAATTTTTTCCTTTTCTTTTATTTTGTCTTTTTCTTTTTTCCCTTTTTTCCCCTCTTTTTCTTTTTTTTCCTTTTCCTTTTTCCTTTTCTCTCTTTTTATTTTTTTTTTTTTTTTCTTTTTTTCTTTTCTTTTTTTCTTTTTCTTTCTTTTTTTTTCCCTTTTTTCTTTTTTTTTTCTTTTCTTTTTTTTTCTCTTTTTCTTTCTTTTCTTTTTTTATTTTTCCTTTTCTTTTTTTTGTCTTTTTCTTTTCTTTTTTCCCCTTTCCCCCCCTTTTTTTTCCTTTCCTTTTTATTTCCTTAATGTCATTTCTAAGTGGGCGGGCCCGGGGGGAGGGGCCAGACTGAGTCTACCTGCATGCTTGTTTGGTTGCTGAGCAACGTGATGATGCAACATCACAAGACGAGACGGGGGGGGGGGGGGGGGCATAGTGACAGCAACATCTGTCACTGCCAGAGAGGAGAGCTTCAGCTCCAGATGTGGAGTCTCAGCACTGAACCAGCAGCAGAGCAGATCCAGAGGTTCTGCTGGAACATCTGTTGTTTCAGTCAGTCATTCTCTGGCTTTTATTCTGTCTCACAGATGTTTAACTGTGGAACATCTGGTGAGACCAGGAGACGCCTGAACTGCTGATGGATTCACTCTTCAGATACACATGAATGCAGCACCTCCAACTACCAGGGTCATTACCTTCTGACGTAAGAACAATCTGATCTCTAGAACGTCAGAGGGGTGACGTTAATGACGCACCATCAGACAGGAAGTCCACTGTGACCCAGTTCAGTCCACTGAGACCCAGTTCAGTCCACTGAGACCCAGTTCAGTCCACTGTGACCCAGTTCAGTCCACTGAGACCCAGTTCAGTCCACTGAGACCCAGTTCAGTCCACTGGTCTGAGCTCTGACTGGACAGATGTGTCAGGACTTCTGCTCAGAAACACAGTGGTTAAAGTCTCCTTCTACGGTCCACAGAGCATCGTGATTGAGAAGATCTTGTCGGGTGTCTTGATTCTCTCAGGTCAGCGGTTGTTAATGTTGAAGGAACGTCAGATCTTCAGTTGATGGAATCTAAGACGTAGATCATCTCGTCCGCTCCACCAGACCTACAGACCCGACCACCGTTGAAGACTGGTCAGCTGGTCACAGCTCTGAGATCTGAGATCTGGTCTGGAGCATCACTGGAGGAGCAGAAACCTGAAAATACCTCCAGCAACGTGAGTCCAGAACCAACAACCTGGTCGGTCTCGTCAGAACATCTAAATGTTTCAACTGTAGAAGAGCAGAAGGGACAAACGACTTCTTTTTTCTGCTGCGTGGCCTTCAGGATTGTTCAGGACGTTTTGGTTCTTCATGCACCTGCTTCAGTCTTCTACGTCTGAATCCTCCTCCGGGTTCAAATGTTACGTATTTCAGTTCTTCAGAAGCTGATTCACCGCAGGAACCCAGCTGGATCCTGAAGTCTTCTGTCCTGTCTGGATGAAGCTTCAGTTTGAGCTCCTTCACTCGTCTTTTAAAGTCTCACATCTGGACACTTTTATTCTTCGTTCCCGCTCCCTGCATCATAAATAACCCGCCATCATGTGACACAGCTGTATTCAACCAACCAGGCTGTCTTCTCTGACCACAGCCAGATGTTTGATGAAGTTAACGTTCCTGAGGTCTCAGCATGAAGAGTTCTCTCAGTAGACTCTGCTGCCATCTGCTGGTCAGAGGTGGTACTGCATCAGAGCTCTGCCTATGACATCACCAGTGATCTGAGAGCTGATTGGCTGACAGACGTTCTAGAAGCTCATGAAGACGATCGTTCATCCATCTGTCTGACGGCTGAAGATCCAACGTCAACTTCAACAGATAACAGCTGATGAATCATGGGAGTTCTTTGTAGATTTCACTTTATTAATATTATTATTATTATTATTATTATTATTTTGGCTTCATATCTGTTAAATATCGACACAGAGGAAACAACAGCTGATGTTTTTATTGTTTTTAACAGATTATTAACAAATACACATCATCAGGTAATTATCTTTTCAACCTTCAGCCCAGTTCAGTCTCCTGATCAAACTTCTGTTTCAACGTCACAAACTTCACTTGGACCTGTCGGGGTTGTACTGAGTGTCACCTGCAGGATCACAGGTGAGTCCTTTGATTGGACGTCAGAAACAGCTGACTGGCCCGCTAGAATCTTACTGGCTGTGGTAGAAAGGTGACTTCAGCGTAGGTGACATCACCTGGAGACGAGGGCGTCCTTCCTGCAGGGACGAGACCAGGAGATAAATGAGTCCTAACGTTAGAGGACCCGCAACACACCTGTGTCAGGCTAGAACAGGTGAGTCCTGCAGACCCTCCTGTAGTCCAGGTACGTGCACAGGTGGACACCAGGTGATGCTCATGCGTCTTATTTTCCAACTATCTTTAATTTGATATCATATTGTGCTGTGAAAGCTCCCACAGCAGAATCCATCTGGTCCAGATGTGGCCCCACAGCAGAATCCATCTGGTCCAGATGTGGCCCCACAGCAGAATCCATCTGGTCCAGATGTGGCCCCACAGCAGAATCCATCTGGTCCAGATGTGGCCCACTGGACCCCAGACCTGGATCAGCACCATCAGTGGTTTGTAACAGTTCCAGTACTCAGCTGCTGTCCAGACTCAGAGACTAAAACACTCTGATTTGAGCCAAACATCTCCAAACATCTGGACTGATGTTCTGCTGTTCAGGACGTCCAGCTACATTTATGAAATTTGAAAATTTGACCCAGAACCAACACGACCCGAGTCTTTAGTTTCCGATCACGAACCGAACCGAGTTACCCGAATAGAACCGAGACAAAGTTGCTCCTGTTAAAGTTCTCTAGCGTTGAATAAAACTTGATTTTCTTACCTAAAGTTGTCTTCTTCTACCCGGTTCAGTTGCTACATAGGCTACGTGATGTAAACAACAATAAATCCACGTCGTTATTCTCTTTGTGGATACAGATGCTACTGGTAGCAACTGCTAACGCTAACAGCAGTTGCTACATAGGCTACGTGATGTAAACAACAATAAATCCACGTCGTTATTCTCTTTGTGGATACAGATGCTACTGGTAGCAACTGCTAACGCTAACAGCAGTTGCTACATAGGCTACGTGATGTAAACAACAATAAATCCACGTCGTTATTCTCTTTGTGGATACAGATGCTACTGGTAGCAACTGCTAACGCTAACAGCAGTTGCTACATAGGCTACGTGATGTAAACAACAATAAATCCACGTCGTTATTCTCTTTGTGGATACAGATGCTATTGGTAGCAACTGCTAACGCTAACAGCAGTTGCTACATAGGCTACGTGATGGAAACAACAATAAATCCACGTCGTTATTTTCTTTGTGGATACAGATGCTATTGGTAGCAACTGCTAACGCTAATAGCCTACACCGATCAGGACGTGTCGTAAATATGTTCTCTCATCCAGCGTTGTCATGTTGGCGATCCGTTGTGCTTTACAGCTGCCGGGCAAACCGCTAATAACATGCTAATAACACGCTAATAACACGCTACGGCAATGTGGAGGAAATTTTTATTTGCTTTATTCATCTTGTAATTTTGTTTATTTTATTTGTCTTTAATGATATGTTTAAAAGTAATTTGTCTTTCTTAAGACCAATACACACAGGGCCGGCTCTACCCAATTTGGCGCCCTAGGCGAGATTACACCCCGGTGCCCCCCCCCCCCCCCCCCCCCCCCAGAGCCCACTGCAATTCAATGACAACAACTAACTGAACAATCACGACAGTTTAATTTGAGCATTTGAACAATGACAAACTCAACGGTAGCAACAGTTACTTTCAACTAAACTTTCAACTAAAAATGGAATATCAGTGTTGTAAAGTTGTAGGCAGGCCCGGGGCAAATTCACTGTGACACTGTGTTTTATCAAAAAGTCCCATCCCAAAATGATGGGTGTTACATTCCCCTGGTTGGTTCAGTTGCTGTCTACCAGAGTCTGTCACTGGTCCAGCTCTCCGTTCAAAGGGTCCGAAGTTGCGGCCTGGAAGGATGTCCTTGCTAGATTTCCTTAACTTAATCTAAGCTGGAGGTGAGGAGACACGCCTTCCGAATGTCTATCCTGCTACCACCGATAACGGACCTAGAAGGAACAGCCCGGCTCAATGTACAGTCATCAGTCACATTTGTTAACAGCAGCTCTCCTCTCATGATCTGGCCTCTTGGTATTAACTAGGTTAAGTTTAGTGGCTAGGACAATTAGCTCCCAGGATCTGTAACTATAATAGGCTAGAGTAACCTCTAAGAACCTTATGTTGTTAATGCAGAGGCACAACCAAATCTTTACATCAACAGGAGAGAATACAAACACAATGTCTGCTACGTCTTATGATAATTTTGTATTCATTAAGCAGGTTAGCAGAGTTAAGCGGCAGCAACAAAAAATCTCTAATTTTACTCTAAAATAAAACTATGGATTACAATTCTGTTCATCTACGTATGTTGATCCAGGCTGGTTGGGGGGAGCTGTGGCCAGATCGCTCTATCCAAGGCTGCTGAGGCGAGGTTGTCTAGGTCAGGGGTTCCCAAACTTTTCAACCCGCGACCCCCAAAATAACGGTGCCAGAGACTGGCGACCCCCACTATCCCCGGATGTGACTGAAAAAATAAAATGTGCGCACAGGCCATACGCACAAACACGGGCTTAACGACAACACAAAAGAACAGAGCAGCCTGTTATGATTTTACATATAGAAATTTACTGTTTGATAAAAGCAGAATACCTCAGTCAAAATAATATCTATGTAACATGAGTGCACAGTATTACTGTCATGTGCAAACTTAACTTTAACATTACTTTAATGGTTAATGGTATTAAAGCATCCGCTTTGTGATGTTTACTGTGGAGCCGTAACCTGACACCTGCAAATGATGCTATGTTAATCTGTCTTAATCACCTCAGGAAGAAAATCTGTAGTTTTATTTTAATTTTAACTACCATGTTTCATAATTTTTACAACTATGGCTGAATTTTTCTGTATTTTATTATTTTTTTTAATTTATTAGATTTATATATATATATATAAAAAAAAAGATTTATGGAAATCATTTCGCGACCCACCCCACGGCGTCGGGTCGCGACCCCCACTTTGGGAATCACTGGTCTAGGTGGTCCTTCCAAGGACAGGGTTGGTGCTCCTGAAACTCTGGTATCAAGCCCCTCCCCCTCTCTAGCAGTGAGCTAGGGAAAATCTGAAAGGTTCCAATTTTATTATTCAAGATTCGGGAAATATTGGTTATTCCATTCTTGTGTCTTCTTCTCTGTTCTAGTATTGAAGAATTAATCCTCAGGAAAATCCCCTGATGTTGGTTAGCTCTCTCGGCCCCAGCCGGTCCTTCTTCCTTAAGCCGCCCCACGGAAAAAACACTATTTTCCCCAAAAACTCTCCTTCTTCAGCACCTCACCTTGTTTGGTATTGTCCCGAATCCACAACTCCTGATTGGTCGATGTACATGAGGGCCGTGCAATATCACATTTACATACCATTCATGATTGATCAATACACAGTAGGGTGTGCAGAATTAAAGAATCACATAGCACTTCTGATTGGTTGATATTCAGCAGAGGCACTCCCCTTTCCTCCTATCACACCAACCCCTCCCAGTCTCAAAAGAAATGTTGCTTCACTCTCAAATCCAAACTCATACTTTACCCAAATATATTTCCTGTTATTAGAGAAATTAATACTTTCATTGGGTTTAATAGTTTAATAACCAATACTCCTTATTTCCTCATCTCCCTCCAACCTCTGCAGTCTTGTTTTGAAACACACAGATCTGTTAACATACCAGGGCTTCCACATTAAAAACACAGACGAACCTGTTCTCCGCATTATTCAGATCAACATTACAGTCATTATTTTTCACAATAATCATCACATTTCTTTGCATTTACTACACTCATAATTCAAGCATAATTCGATTACAATCTCAGAGTCTGCGATATTTTCTCCTTTTCGGCCCAGACGTTACTCTGCGGGATGATCCCAACCTCAGGGCACGGGATGACTAGAACGGTGAACAAGAAATATGTGGGTCAAAGTGACATCACCCAGGGTTAGGGTTACAGGTGCAGAGACTGTACCTGGGATATCAAGATAATGTCCAGTGACTGAAGATACCAAAGTAAAGGATTTACTAATCAGCTGAGTGGACAAAGCTGATATGGATTTACGGCACTCATCTGTAATCAGAGAAAGACCTGAGTCTGTGTCTACCAAAGCATGTATCTCTGACGCAGATATGACCAGCTGTATGAAATGGCATCTGCTCACAGATCTGTGCATGAGAGTGGACCATTGGTGAAAAAGATGTGGTCATGTGGTCCACCATGGCAGCTCATAGAAGTTTCCCTGATCACCGGGGTCTGTAGAGAAGTGAACACACCGAGTGGTGGACCTGTGGTCTGGAATAGCCATCAGGACGTGGAGGGGAACGAGTCGGAGAATCCTGATCGTCTGTAGTGAGGGCCACGAGAGTATGTGGCATGACTGGAGCGGGAAGAGTGATCGACACGGCGGGATGGGAGCGGGAAGAGTGATCGACACGGCGGGATGGGCTCTCCTAAGATGGAGAGCGGGTGGGCGTGGCAGCGTGGTAATCCCTTGTATATGTGACAAAACCTTCTAGATGGAAAGTGAAATGTCTTCAAGAACAAAGAAAAACAAGTCCGGTTGCCTTGAATCATACCTTTGACATTAACCATGACCCGGATGACTGACAGTCTACACCTGCATATTTAAAGAAGAACAATATATGAACAACAACAAAACAAGTGTGGTTGGAGTTCCTGAACTAGTACTTCAGGTGTTTTATAAACTAGAAAAGCATTCAGAGAGAGCAGACCTTCGCCAAGCACAACAGTTCCCCCGTATAGCGATTTACAGATTGCAACAGAATCTGCCTTCTGGATCAGATCCGGATCAGCCTTTGAAATTTGATAGAGGTTTCCATTGTCAATACCTGAGTGAAATTAATTAAGTTTTGGAAAATAATTAACGGAGATGTTGAGAAACAAAATTTCCAGCCCCATTGACTGCAATGTTAGCAGAAATTTGAAAGTGATCCAGAATCCAGGATTTCTTCTGGATCACAGCCAAAATGAAATCAGTTCTTCCTTTTCACGTTTCTGACAACTCCTGAAAATGTCATCAAAATCCATCCAGAACTTTTAGAGTTATCTTGTACACAGACAGACAGATAATCACGGCAAAAACATAACCTCCTTGGTGGAGGTTATGAACGTAGCAGGATGAGTTTCAGTTTGTAGTGACTGTTTTGCTTTTGAAGGACCACGATAACACTTCCAGTCAAGTTGTTTGTTAGTTGATGTTTTTCTGAGGATTTGGTCTGAGGTACGTTGTTAGCTGGTTGGAGGGGAGTGACCTGTGTAGCGTTTCATGGACAGACTTTTAAAATGCTTAAGAACTTAAAACTGCTGTAGACAGTAGGAAGAAAAGATGCTGCAGGTAAAATCACAACAGCAATGACACTTAGGGCCCTATCTTGCGCCAAACCTCCAAAACCTGCAATTAAGGGATATTAGGTATTGGGAGGGGCGTTCCCCCACAAAGAACGCAATCTTCCACCTCCCAAAACCCACGATCTTACCTGCAAAAACCACTATATTATGCACACATTATGCATGGGAGTGGTTAGGGCGTTCCACCTGTTTAACCAATCAGTGCGTCAGCAGCCATTGCCTTTAAGAGCAGGTTGCAGTACCTGCAAACTGCTATGGAGCGTCTTTTCACCCAGATCAGAGCAGCTGTCATGGGCAGCTCGTCTGGGACTCTGCTGTAGAGCTTCCTCCTCTTTTTTCCTCCTCCTCCTCTGCACTGATATATACATAACTAGCTTAACTAATGTGGAGCAAATGATTTAATCATTTCTTTTGTACTCCAAGAAGTTCCAACAAACTGCTCAGAAAAAAATAGAGCCGGTGAGCTTCCAGGAAAGCATTTATTAACTAGAAAAGCAATCGGAGAGCGCAGACCTCCGCAAAGCACAGCAGTTGTGGTTGCTTTAGGGTTCAAGAAACAACTAAACAGCGCAATGTTATCGAAAATTTGAAAGTGATCCAGAATCCAGGATTTCTTCCGGATCACACCCAAAATAAAATCAGTTCTTCCTTTTCACATTTCTGACAACTCCTGAAAATGTCATCAAAATCTATCCATAACTTTTTGAGTTATCTTGAACATATCCCCTGCGCAAAGACGCACAGCTGCGCCAAGACGCATAGTCGCTGGAAGCGTGCTTTTTAAAATACTGCAGAACGGATCATTGGATGAGCGTTGAGCCAGAGGAACACGTATGATGACATCTACCTTCTACCACTGAGCGCATCTCGGGTGCTCCAGTGCACAAGGAGAGGATCAGAGGGATACGAGCACAGTACAAGAAACTCCACAACAGAGTCCTGTGATCTCCTCGTTTCCTCCACAGCAAACATCTGGATGAGATCATGTCACAGCTGTACAGAAATCACCTACCCTTAAGAGAATAATGTATGAAAGTAATACAGTGATGCACAATCGAGAGGTAGAGCCGGTTGTTCAGTCCACATGTGACTGGGTGGACGCGCAATGACAGGATTTGGACGCGCTCTTTTACGCGCCGACATGCCAGTTGCGCTTTCCACAAACTCGGTATCTTGCAGTACTGATGTCTCGCAGATTTTGGGTATTGGGTAGTGGGTGGTCAGACCACCCATTACCCAATACCCAAAATCTGCGAGACACCAGTACCGCAAGATACCGAATTCGTGGAAAGCGCAGGAGACACGCCCATTGCCGCGCCCACAATGTGCTTAAGGGAGACGGCAAAATGGGTAACAGGGTTTTGGGAGGTGGAAGATTGCATTTCGGGTGGCAGAGGCTCCTAAATCTGAGATTTGCAGGTAATGGGTATTGGGTATTGGGTATTGGGAGGTGCAAGATAGGGCCCTTAGTCGAATCTCCACCTTATTGTTTTGAGGGTTTTTCATTTCTGCCTTCATCCCGACAGCTATGCTGTTATATTACCTCTAGTGACGTCTCAAAGCTCAAATAAGTCCTTAGTGAAGAACCAGACAGAATGTGATTCAAACACCTTAAGGTCAACGCTGGGATGACTTCTATATAGACGGGTGGAGTTAAACGCTTTGATGACGTCTATATAGACGGTGGAGGGGTGGAGGTAACGCTTTTGACGTCTATATAGACGGGTGGAGTCAACGCTTGGATGACGTCTATATAGACGGGTGGAGGTCAACGCTGGGATGACGTCTATATAGACGGGTGGAGGTCAACGCTGGGATGACGTCTATATAGACAGGTGGAGGTCACGCTTGATGACGTCATATAGACGGGTGGAGGTCAACGCTGGGATGACGTCTATATACAGGTGGATGTCACGCTTTGAGACGGACGGGTGGAGTCAACGCTGACGTCTATAGACGGTGAGGTCAACGCTGGGATGAAGTCACGCGGGATGACGTCTATTAGACGGTGGGAGAACGTCAACGCGTCTATATAGACGGGTGGAGGTCAACGCTGGGATGACGTCTATATAGACGGGTGGAGGTCAACGCTGGGATGACGTCTATATAGACGGGTGGAGGTCAAAACGCTGGGGTAGGACGTCTATATAGACGGGTGGAGGTCAACGCGGGATGACGTCTAATATAGACTGGTGGAGGTCAACGCTGGGATGACGTCTATAAGACGGTGGAGGTCAACGCTGGATGAACGTCTATATAGACTGGGGAGGTCACGCGGGATGACGTCTATATAGACGGGGGTGGAGACGTCAACGGGTGGAGGTCAGTGGAGGTCGACTGGGATGACGTCTATATAGACGGGTGGAGGTCAACGCTGGGATGACGTCTATATAGACGGGTGGAGGTCAACGCTGGGATGACGTCTATATAGTGGGTGGAGGTCAACGCTGGGATGAACGTCTATATAGACGGGTGGAGGTCAACGCTGGGATGACGTCTATATAGACGGGTGGAGGTCACGCTGGGATGACGTCTATATAGACGGGTGGAGGTCAACGCTGGGATGACGTCTATCTAGACAGGTGGAGGTCAACGCTGGGATGACGTCTATATAGACGGTGGAGGTCAACCTGGGATTGACGTCTATATAGACAGGTACCTATAGACGTGAGGGACGCGGTGGAACCCTGGGATGAGTCTATATAGACGGGTGGAGGTCAACGCTGGATGACGTCTATATAGACAGGTGGAGGTCGACGCTGGGATGACGTCTATATAGACAGGTGGAGGTCAACGCTGGGATGACGTCTATATAGACGGTGGAGGTCACGCTGGGATGTCAACGTCTATATAGACGGGTGGAGGTCAACGCTGGGATGACGTCTATATAGACGGGTGGAGGTCAACGCTGGGATGACGTCTATATAGACGGGTGGGAGGTCAACGCTGGATGACGTCTATATAGACCGTGGAGGTCACGCGGGATGACGTCTATATAGACGGGTGGAGTCAAACGGATGACGTCTATATAGACGGTGGAGGTCAACGCGGGATGACGTCTATATAGATGGTAGGGTCAACGCTGGAATGACGTCTATATAGACGGGTGGAGGTCAACGCTGAATGACGTCTATATAGACGGGTGGAGGTCAACGCTTTGATGACGTCTATAAGAGGATGGACGTCTATATAGAAACGTGGAGACGACCGAATGACGTCTATATAGACGGGTGGAGGGTCAATGGGATGACGTCTATATAGACGGGTGGAGGTCAACGCTGGGGAACGTCTATCTAGACGTGGGATGACGCTATAAGGTTGATGACGTCTATATAGACGGGTGGAGGTCAACGCTGGAATGACGTCGATATAGACGGGGTGGAGGTAACGCTGGATGACGTCTATATGATGGGGTGGAGGTATATACGGTGGAGGTCAACGCATGACGTCTATTGGAGGTCAACGGGATGACGTCTATATAGACAGGTGGAGGTCAACGCTGGAATGACGTCTATATATAGAGGGTGAGGTCAACGCTGGATACGTCTATATAGACAGGAGGTCAACGCTGGGATGACGTCTATATAGACGGGTGGAGGTCAACGCTGATGACGTCTATATAGACAGGTGGAGGTCAACGCTGGGATACGTCTATATAGACGGGTGGAGGTCAACCCTGGGATGACGTCTATATAGACGGTGGAGGTCAACGCTGGAATGACGTCTAATAGACGGGTGAGGTCAACGCTGGGATGACGTCTATATAGACGGGTGGAGGTCAAGGGTCTATATAGATACGGGGGAGGTCAACGCTTTGATGACGTCTATATAGACAGGTGGAGGTCAACGCTAGGATGAACGTCTAATGACGGTGGAGGTCAACCCTTGATGACGTCTATATAGAGGTGGAGGTCACGCTGGAGGATGACGTCTATATGACGGGTGGAGGTCAACCTGGGATGACGTCTATATGACAGGTGGAGGTCAACGCTGACGGAATGACGTCTATATAGACGGGTGGAGGTCAAACGCTGGGATGACGTCTATATAGAAGGTGGAGGACGCTGGAATAGAAGTCAAGCTATGACGACGGTGGAGGACAACGCTGGAATGACTCTATATAGACGGGTGGAGGTCAACGCTGGAATGACGATGGAGGTCAACGCTGGGATGACGTCTATATAGACAGGTGGAGGTCAACGCTGGGATGACATCTTATAGACAGGTGGAGGTCAGCTTTGATGACGTCTATATAGACAGGTGGAGGTCAACGCTGGATGCATCTATATAGAGGTCAACCCTGGGATGACGTCTATTAGACGGGTGGAGGTCAAGGCTTGATGAGTCTATAGACTGGAGGTCAACGCTGGATGACATCTCTATAGACGGGTGGAGGTCAACCCTGGGATGACGTCTATATAGACGGTGGAGGTCCAACGCTTTGATGACGTCTATATAGACGGGTGGAGGTCAACGCTAGGATGACGTCTATATAGACGGGTGGAGGTCAACCCTGGGATGACGTCTATATAGACGGGTGGAGGTCAAGGCTTTGATGACGTCTATATAGACAGGTGGAGGTCAACCCTGGGATGACGTCTATATAGACAGGTGGAGGTCAACGCTAGGATGACGTCTATATAGACGGGTGGAGGTCAACCCTGGGATGACGTCTATATAGACAGGTGGAGGTCAACGCTAGGATGACGTCTATATAGACGGGTGGAGGTCAACCCTGGGATGACGTCTATATAGACAGGTGGAGGTCAACGCTGGGATGACGTCTATAGAGACAGGTGGAGGTCAACGCTAGGATGACGTCTATATAGACGGGTGGAGGTCAACCTTGGGATGACGTCTATATAGACGGGTGGAGGTCAAGGCTTTGATGACGTCTATATAGACGGGTGGAGGTCAACGCTAGGATGACGTCTATATAGACGGGTGGAGGTCAACGCTGGGATGACATCTATATAGACGGGTGGAGGTCAACCCTGGGATGACGTCTATATAGACAGGTGGAGGTCAACGCTAGGATGACCTCTATATAGACGGGTGGAGGTCAACCCTGGGATGACGTCTATATAGACAGGTGGAGGTCAACGCTAGGATGACGTCTATATAGACGGGTGGAGGTCAACCCTGGGATGACGTCTATATAGACAGGTGGAGGTCAACGCTGGGATGACGTCTATATAGACAGGTGGAGGTCAACGCTGGAATGACGTCTATATAGACCGGTGGAGGTCAACGCTTTGATGACGTCTATATAGACAGGTGGAGGTCAACGCTAGGATGACGTCTATATAGACGGGTGGAGGTCAACCCTGGGATGACGTCTATATAGACGGGTGGAGGTCAACGCTGGGATGACATCTATATAGACGGGTGGAGGTCAACCCTGGGATGACGTCCATATAGACAGGTGGAGGTCAACGCTAGGATGACGTCTATATAGACTGGTGGAGGTCAACCCTGGGATGACGTCTATATAGACAGGTGGAGGTCAACGCTGGAATGACGTCTATATAGACGGTGGAGGTCAACGCTGGAATGACGTCTATATAGACGGGTGGAGGTCAACCCTGGGATGACGTCTATATAGACGGGTGGAGGTCAACGCTGGGATGACGTCTATATAGACTGGTGGAGGTCAACGCTGGGATGACGTCTATATAGACAGGTGGAGGTCAACGCTGGGATGACGTCTATATAGACAGGTGGAGGTCAAGGCTGGGATGACGTCTATATAGACAGGTGGAGGTCAACGCCGGGATGACGTCTATATAGACAGGTGGAGGTAACGCTGGGATGACGTCTATATATAGGATGACGTCTATATAGAGGTGGAGGTCAACGCTGATGACGTCTATATAGACGGGTGGAGGACAACGCTTTGATGACGTCTATATACGGGTATGGAAGACGGGTGGAGGTCAACGCTGGAATGACGTCTATATAGACGGGTGGAGGTCAACGCTGGGATGACGTCTATATAGACGGGTGGAGGTCAACGCTTGGATGACGTCTATATAGACGGGTGGAGGTCAACGCTGGAATGACGTCTATATAGACGGGTGGAGGTCAACGCTGGGATGACGTCTATATAGACGGGTGGAGGTCAACGCTGGGATGACGTCTATATAGACAGGTGGAGGTCAACGCTAGGATGACGTCTATATAGACGGGTGGAGGTCAACGCTGGGATGACGTCTATATAGACAGGTGGAGGTCAACGCTGGGATGACGTCTATATAGACGGGTGGAAGTCAACGCTGGGATGACGTCTATATAGACAGGTGGAGGTCAACGCTTTGATGACGTCTATATAGACGGGTGGAGGTCAACGCTGGGATGACGTCTATATAGACGGGTGGAGGTCAACGCTGGAATGACGTCTATATAGACGGGTGGAGGTCAACGCTTTGATGACGTCTATATAGACGGGTGGAGGTCAACGCTTTGATGACGTCTATATAGACGGGTGGAGGTAAACGCTGGGATGACGTCTATATAGACGGGTGGAGGTCAACGCTTTGATGACGTCTATATAGACGGGTGGAGGTCAACGCCGGGACGACGTCTATATAGACGGGTGGAGGTCAACGCCGGGACGACGTCTATATAGACGGGTGGAGGTCAACGCCGGGACGACGTCTATATAGACGGGTGGAGGTCAACGCCGGGACGACGTCTATATAGACAGGTGGAGGTCAACGCCGGGACGACGTCTATATAGACGGGTGGAGGTCAACGCTTTGATGACGTCTATATAGACAGGTAGAGGTCAACGCCGGGATGACGTCTATATAGACAGGTGGAGGTCAACGCCGGGATGACGTCTATATAGACGGGTGGAGGTCGACGCTGGGATGACGTCTATATAGACAGGTGGAGGTCAACGCTGGGATTACGTCTATATAGACAGGTGGAGGTCAACGCTGGGATGACGTCTATATAGACAGGTGGAGGTCAACGCTGGGATTACGTCTATATAGACAGGTGGAGGTCAACGCTGGGATGACGTCTATATAGACAGGTGGAGGTCAACGCTGGGATGACGTCTATATAAACAGGTGGAGGTCAACGCTGGGATGACGTCTATATAGACGGGTGGAGGTCAAGAAACGCTGGGATGACGTCTATATAGACGGGTGGAGGTCAACGCTGGATGACGTCTATATAGACGGGTGGAGGTCCACGCTGGGATGACGTCGGGTGGAGGTCAACGCTGGATGACGTCTATATAGAGGGGTGGAGGTCAACGCTGGGATGACGTCTATATAGACGGGTGGAGGTCAACGCTGGGATGACGTCTATATAGACGGGTGGAGGTAAACGCTGGGATGACGTCTATATAGACAGGTGGAGGTCAACGCTGGGATGACGTCTATATAGACAGGTGGAGGTCAACGCTGGGATTACGTCTATATAGACAGGTGGAGGTCAACGCTGGGATGACGTCTATATAGACAGGTGGAGGTCAACGCTGGGATGACGTCTATATAGACGGGTGGAGGTCAACGCTGGGATGACGTCTATATAGGGTGGAGGTCAACGCTGGGATGACGTCTATATAGACGGGTGGAGGTCAACGCTGGGATGACGTCTATATAGACGGGTGGAGGTCAACGCTGGGATGACGTCTATATAGACGGGTGGAGGTCAACGCTGGGATGACGTCTATATAGACAGGTGGAGGTCAACGCTGGGATTACATCTATATAGACAGGTGGAGGTCAACGCTGGGATTACGTCTATATAGACGGGTGGAGGTCAACGCCGGGATGACGTCTATATAGACGGGTGGAGGTCAACGCTGGGATTACGTCTATATAGACGGGTGGAGGTCAACGCCGGGATGACGTCTATATAGACGGGTCCACACCGACAGAAGAGGCATGAAGCAACATTTATGGACCGATGGAAGCTACGTGGTTCTGTTTGGGTCAAGATGAACCCCAAACACTGAATTACAGCCACAGAACACTGGAGACAGTGAAGCACGGTGGAGCCAGCATCATGATCTGGGTTGGTCTGGGATGGATCACGGACCAGTCTGGAGATATCAGGATACCTGAAGAGGTCATGTTGTCTGAAGCTGAAGAGGTAAAGTGGTCGGTAGAGGAACCGCAGCCTCTAGTGGTCGGTAGAGGAACTGCAGCCTCTAGTGGTTGGTAGAGGAACTGCAGCCTCTAGTGGTCAGTAGAGTAACTGCAGCCTCAAGTGGTCGGTAGAGGAACCGCAGCCTCTAGTGGTCGGTAGAGGAACTGCTTTTAGATTCATTTCCTGGTTCACATCAGACTAGCAAGGCGGTTTCAACCCATTCATCAGGTCTTTATTCACAGTTTAGAAGTCAGGTTCATTGAAGGTACTAAGTAGCTAAAGTGACAGTTTATGGTCGGTCAAATAACATTTACGTAACTATGCATACATGTGCAACTTAACATAATACCCTGATAAGCTACAATAAAATTCAGCCCTGTGCAGCTGTCATGGATGTGAAATCCAGCCAGACTAGTTTTAGTAAAAGTATAGCTCTTCCAAATCCACAACCAGGTCTGTACGGAACAAGAGGCTACTAGTTGACAATTATCATCGTAAAAGAAGCACAAACATGTCGAACTTGTGTCTTTAATCTAACTAAGAGCCCTCAGATTCATCCCGACAGTCACAGACTGTCGACTGTTTAGTCTGGCAGAATTGTCTGCTTCCAGTTTCAATAAAGTTTATCAAATCATCCAATGACCTCATCAAGATGGTGAAGTCTTCAGGTTCATTCAGCTGTCTGACTACATTCGTTGGCGTGTGAGTTCATGAAGAATGTCTGGTTGTGTGGAGATGGATTCAGACGGAGGTCTGGGTCCATGGTTCCCATCGTTAGCGAAGAAACACCATGGTGAGAAGACCTGAGAGACAGACGGGTGGAGAGTTAGTGTTTCTGTCCTTCACATCCTTGACATGGAGACACCGCCTCCAGGTGTACTCCTGATGCCCTTCCTGACACACCGGCGTTCAACGACCGAGTGTTCCCGAGATGACCGAGCGTTCCAGAGACGACCGAGCGTTCCAGAGACGACCGAGTGTTCCCGAGATGACCGAGTGTTCCAGACACGATCGAGCGTTCCAGAGACGATCGAGCGTTCCAGAGACGACCGAGCGTTCCAGAGACGACCGAGTGTTCCAGACACGATCGAGCGTTCCAGAAACGACCGAGCGTTCCAGAGACGACTGAGCGTTCCAGAGACGATCGAGCGTTCCAGACACGAACGAGCGTTCCAGAGACGATCGAGCGTTCCAGAGACGATCGAGCGTTCCAGAGACGATCGAGCGTTCCAGAGACGAACGAGCGTTCCAGAGACGACTGAGCGTTCCAGACACGACCGAGCGTTTCAGACACCAACGAGTGTTCCCGAGACGATCGAGCGTTCCAGACACGGACGAGCGTTCCAGAGACGACCGAGCGTTCCAGAGACGACTGAGCGTTCCAGAGACGACCGAGTGTTCCAGACACGATCGAGCGTTCCAGAGACGACCGAGCGTTCCAGAGACGACTGAGCGTTCCAGAGACGATCGAGCGTTCCAGACACGAACGAGCGTTCCAGAGACGATCGAGCGTTCCAGAGACGATCGAGCGTTCCAGAGACGATCGAGCGTTCCAGAGACGAACGAGCGTTCCAGAGACGACTGAGCGTTCCAGACACGACCGAGCGTTTCAGACACCAACGAGTGTTCCCGAGACGATCGAGCGTTCCAGACACGAACGAGCGTTCCAGAGACGATCGAGCGTTCCCGAGATGACCGAGTGTTCCAGAAACGATCGAGTGTTCCAGAGACGACCGAGCGTTCCAGAGACGACTGAGCGTTCCAGACACGACCGAGCGTTTCAGACACCAACGAGTGTTCCCGAGACGACCGAGCGTTCCAGAGACGATCGAGTGTTTGAGAGACGATCGAGTGTTCCAGACCCGATCGAGTGTTCCAGAGACGACCGAGCGTTCCAGCGACGACCGAGCGTTCCAGCGACGACCGAGCGTTCCAGCGACGATCGAGCGTTCCAGCGACGACCGAGTGTTCCAGAGACGATCGAGCGTTCCAGACACGAACGAGCGTTTCAGACACGAACGAGCGTTCCAGAGACGAACGAGCGTTTCAGACACGAACGAGCGTTCCAGAGACGACCGAGCGTTCCAGAGACGAATGAGCATTTCAGACAAAAACGAGCGTTCCAGAGACGAACGAGCGTTCCAGAGACGACGAGCGTTCCAGAGACGAACGAGCGTTCCAGAGACGAATGAGCATTTCAGACAAAAACGAGCGTTCCAGAGACGAACGAGCGTTCCAGAGACGAACGAGCGTTTCAGACACGAACGAGCGTTCCAGAGACGATCGAGCATTCCAGAGACGACCGAGCGTTCCAGACACGACCGAGCGTTTCCAGACACGAACAGCGGACGAACAAGCGTTTCCGAGAGACCGAGCGTTCCAGAGACGACCAGAGCGTTCCAGAGACGACCGAGCGTTCCAGAGACGACCGAGGTTTCCAGAGACGACGAGCGTTCCAGAGACGATCGAGCGTTCAGAGACGAATGAGCCATTTCAGACAAAAACGAGCGTTCCAGAGACGAACGAGCGTTCCAGACGACGAGCGTTCCAAGACGACCGAGCGTTCGAGACGACGAGCGTTCGAGACGAAGCATTTCGAGCGTTCCAGAGAGACGACAGCGAGACGAACGAGCGTTCCAGACGAACGAGCGTTCCAGACCGAACGAGCGTTCCATAGACGAACGTTCCAGAGATGACAGCGTTCCAGAGACGACGAGCGTTCCGAGACAAACGAGCGTTCCAGGACGACCGAGCGAGGTTCCAGAGACGAACGAGCGTTCCAGAGACGACTGAGCGTTCCAGAGACGATCGAGCGTTCCAGACACGATCGAGCGTTCCAGAGACGACTGAGCGTTCCAGAGACGACCGAGCGTTCCAGAGACGACCGAGCGTTCCCGAGATGACCGAGCGTTCCAGAGACGACCGAGCGTTCCGGAGACGACTGAGCGTTCCAGAGACGACCGAGCGTTCCAGACACGATCGAGCGTTCCAGAGACGATCGAGTTTTCCAGAGACGAACGAGTTTTCCAGACACGAACGAGTGTTCCAGAGACGACCGAGCGTTCCCGAGACGATTAAGCGTTCCAGAGAAAACTGAGCGTTTCAGAGACGATCGAGCGTTCCAGAGACGACTGAGTGTTCCAGAGACGATAGAGCGTTCCAGACACGACCGAGCGTTCCAGAGACGACCGAGCGTTCCCGAGATGACCGAGCGTTCCAGAGACGACCGAGCGTTCCAGAGACGACCGAGCGTTCCAGAGCCGACCGAGCGTTCCGAGAGACATCGAGTTTTTCCAGAGACGAACGAGTTTTCCAGACACGAACGAGTGTTCCAGAGACGACCGAGCGTTCCCGAGATGACCGAGCGTTCCAGAGACGACCGAGCGTTCCAGAGACGATCGAGCGTTCCAGAGACGACTGAGTGTTCCAGAGACGATCGAGCGTTCCAGAGACGAACGAGTTTTCCAGACACGAACGAGTGTTCCAGACACGAACGAGTGTTCCAGAGACGACCTAGCGTTCCAGACACGATCGAGCGTTCCAGAGACGATCGAGTTTTCCAGAGACGAACGAGTTTTCCAGACACGAACGAGCGTTCCAGAGACGATCGAGCGTTCCAGACACGATCGAGCGTTCCAGAGACGACTGAGCGTTTCCGAGAGACGACCGAGCGTTCGAGCGTTCCAGAGACGACTGAGCGTTCCAGACAGACCGAGCGTTCCAGAGACGATCGAGCTTTCCAGAGACGAACGAGTTTTCCAGACACGAACGAGTGTTCCAGACACGAACGAGTGTTCCAGAGACGACCGAGCGTTCCCGAGACGATTAAGCGTTCCAGAGACGACTGAGTGTTCCAGAGACGACCGAGCGTTCGAGACGATCGAGCGTTCCAGAGACTTGAGCGTTCCAGAGACGTCGAGCGTTCCAGAGAGACGAGCTGAGCGTTCCAGAGACGACCGAGCGTTCCAGAGACACCCGAGCGTTCCAGAGACGAACGAGTTTTCCAGACACGAACTGAGCGAACGAGTGTTTCCAGAGACGACCGAGCGTTCCAGAGACGACTGAGCGTTTCAGAGACGATCGAGCGTTCCAGAGACGACTGAGCGTTTCAGAGACGATCGAGCGTTCCAGAGACGACTGAGCGTTCCAGAGACGACCGAGCATTCCAGACACGACCGAGCGTTCCAGAGACGATCGAGTGTTTGAGAGACGATCGAGCGTTCCAGAGACGACTGAGTGTTCCAGAGACGATCGAGCGTTCCAGACACGATCGAGCGTTCCAGAGACGACTGAGCGTTCCAGAGACGACCGAGCGTTCCAGAGACAATCAAGTGTTCCAGAGACGATCGAGTGTTCCAGACACGATCGAGCGTTCCAGACACGATCGAGCGTTCCAGAGACGACCGAGCTTTCCAGAGACGAACGACGACGATCGAGTGTTCCAGACGACGAGACGACGAGCGTTCCAGAGACGACTGAGCGTTCCAGAGACGACGACCAGAGAGCGTTCCTGAGCGTCCAGAGACGACCGAGCGTTCCAGAGACGACCGAGTGTTTGAGAGACGATTGAGCGTTCCAGAGACGAACGAGTGTTCCAGAGACGATCGAGCGTTCCAGAGACGATCGAGCGTTCCAGAGACGACTGAGCGTTCCAGACACGAACGAGCGTTCCAGAGACGACCGAGCGTTCCAGAGACGACTGAGCGTTTCAGACACGAACGAGCGTTTCAGACAAGAACGAGCGTTCCAGACACGAACGAGCGTTCCAGACACGAACGAGCGTTTCAGACATGATCGAGCGTTCCAGAGACGACCGAGCGTTCCAGAGACGACCGAGCGTTCCAGAGACGACCGAGCGTTCCAGAGACGACCGAGCGTTCCCGAGACGATTGAGCGTTCCAGAGACGAACGAGCGTTCCAGACACGATCGAGCGTTCCAGAGACGATCGAGCGTTCCCGAGACGAACGAGCGTTCCAGAGACGATCGAGCGTTCCAGAGACGACCGAGCGTTCCCGAGACGATTGAGCGTTCCAGAGACGAACGAGCGTTCCAGACACGATCGAGCGTTCCAGAGACGATCGAGCGTTCCCGAGACGAACGAGCGTTCCAAGACGATCGAGCGTTCCAGAGACGAACGAGTGTTCCAGAGACGACCGAGCGTTCCAGAGACGATTGAGCGTTCCAGAGACGATCGAGCGTTCCAGAAAACGATCGAGCGTTCCAAGACGACGAGCGTTCCAGAGAAACGACGTTCCGAGCGAGCGTTCCCAGAGACGACCGAGCGTTCCAGAGACGATCGAGCGTTCCGAGACGACCGAGAGTTCCAGACACGAACGAGCGTTCCAGACACGATTGAGCGTTCCAGAGACGATCGAGCGTTCCCGAGACGACGAGAGTTCCAGACCGAACGAGCGTTCCAGACACGATCAGTGTTCCAGAGATGACTGAGCGTTCCAGAGACGATCGAGCGTTCCAGAGAAGACCGAGCGTTCCAGAGACGATCGAGCGTTCCAGACACGATCGAGCGTTCCAGAGACGATCGAGCGTTCCAGAGACGATCGAGCGTTCCAGAGACGATCGAGCGTTCCAGAGACGAACGAGCGTTCCAGAGACGACCGAGCGTTCCAGACACGATTCAGTATTCCAGAGACGATCGAGCGTTCCAGAGACGACCGAGAGTTCCAGACACGAACGAGCGTTCCAGAGACGATCGAGCGTTCCCGAGACGACCGAGCGTTCCAGAGACGAACGAGCGTTCCAGAGACGATCGAGCGTTCCCGAGACGACCGAGAGTTCCAGACACGAACGAGCGTTCCAGACACGATTCAGTGTTCCCGAGACGACCGAGAGTTCCAGACACGAACGAGCGTTCCAGACACGATTCAGTGTTCCAGAGACGACTGAGCGTTCCAGAGACGATCGAGCGTTCCAGAGACGAACGAGCGTTTCAGAGACGACCGAGCGTTCCAGAGACGACCGAGCGTTCCAGAGACGAACGAGCGTTCCAGAGACGACCGAGCGTTCCAGAGACGATCGAGCGTTCCAGAGACGATCGAGCGTTCCAGAGACGACCGAGCGTTCCAGAGACGATCGAGCGTTCCAGAGACGATCGAGCATTCCCGAGACGACCGAGAGTTCCAGACACGAACGAGCGTTCCAGACACGATTGAGCGTTCCAGAGACGATCGAGCGTTCCCGAGACGACCGAGAGTTCCAGACACGAACGAGCGTTCCAGACACGATTCAGTGTTCCAGAGATGACTGAGCGTTCCAGAGACGATCGAGCGTTCCAGAGAAGACCGAGCGTTCCAGAGACGATCGAGCGTTCCAGACACGATCGAGCGTTCCAGAGACGATCGAGCGTTCCAGAGACGATCGAGCGTTCCAGAGACGAACGAGCGTTCCAGAGACGACCGAGCGTTCCAGACACGATTCAGTATTCCAGAGACGATCGAGCGTTCCAGAGACGACCGAGAGTTCCAGACACGAACGAGCGTTCCAGAGACGATCGAGCGTTCCCGAGACGACCGAGCGTTCCAGAGACGAACGAGCGTTCCAGAGACGATCGAGCGTTCCCGAGACGACCGAGAGTTCCAGACACGAACGAGCGTTCCAGACACGATTCAGTGTTCCCGAGACGACCGAGAGTTCCAGACACGAACGAGCGTTCCAGACACGATTCAGTGTTCCAGAGACGAACGAGCGTTCCAGAGACGATCGAGCGTTCCAGAGACGAACGAGCGTTCAGAGACAGAGACCGAGAGCGTTCCAGACGACCGAGCGTTCCAGAGACGAACGAGCGTTCCAGAGACGACCGAGCGTTCCAGAGACGATCGAGCGTTCCAGAGACGATCGAGCGTTCCAGAGACGACCGAGCGTTCCAGAGACGACCGAGCGTTCCAGAGACCGAGCGTTCCAGAGACGAACGAGCGTTCCAGAGACGATCGAGCGTTCCAGAGACGATCGAGCGTTCCAGACACGATCGAGCGTTCCAGAGACGATCGAGCGTTCCAGAGACGAACGAGCGTTCCAGAGACGACCGAGCGTTCCAGAGACGAACGAGCGTTCCAGACACGACCGAGCGTTCCAGACACGATCGAGCGTTCCAGAGACGAACGAACGTTCCAGACACGATCGAGCGTTCCAGAGACGACCGAGCGTTCCAGAGACGATCGAGCGTTCCAGAGACGATCGAGTTTTTGAGAGATGATTGAGCGTTCCAGAGACGAACGAGCGTTCCAGAGACGACCGAGCGTTCCAGAGACGAACGAGCGTTCCAGAGACGATCGAGCGTTCCAGAGACGACCGAGCGTTCCAGAGACGACCGAGCGTTCCAGAGACGACCGAGCGTTCCAGAGACGATCGAGCGTTCCAGAGACGAACGAACGTTCCAGACACGATCGAGCGTTCCAGAGACGACCGAGCGTTCCAGAGACGATCGAGCGTTCCAGAGACGATCGAGTTTTTGAGAGATGATTGAGCGTTCCAGAGACGAACGAGCGTTCCAGACACGACCGAGCGTTCCAGACACGATCGAGCGTTCCAGAGACGAACGAACGTTCCAGACACGATCGAGCGTTCCAGAGACGATCGAGCGTTCCAGAGACGATCGAGCGTTCCCGAGACGACCGAGTGTTCCAGAGACGATCGAGCGTTCCAGAGACGATCGAGCGTTCCAGAGAACGACGTTCCAGAGACGAGACCGAGCGTTCCCGAGACGACCAGAGCGTTCCAGAGACGAGCGTTCGAGCGTTCCAGACACGATCGAGCGTTCCAGAGCACGACCGAGCGTTCCAGAGACGAGCGTTCGAGCGTTCCAGACGACGACCAGACGAGCGTTCCGAGACGACGAGCGTTCCAGACACGATCGAGCGTTCCAGAGACCGACCGAGCTTTCCAGACGACGAGAGCGTTCCAGAGACGACTGAGCGTTCCAGAGACGACGAGCGTTCCAGACACGACCGAGCGTTCCAGAGAACGACGACGACCGAGCGTTCCAGAGCGTTCCAGAGCCCGAGCGTTCCAGAGACACGATCGAGCGTTCCAGAGATCGAGCGTTCCAGAGACGAACGAGCGTTCCAGAGACGATCGAGCGTTCCAGAGACGAACGAGCGTTCCAGACACGACCGAGCGTTCCAGACACGATCGAGCGTTCCAGAGACGAACGAACGTTCCAGACACGATCGAGCGTTCCAGAGACGACCGAGCGTTCCAGAGACGATCGAGCGTTCCAGAGACGATCGAGTTTTTGAGAGATGATTGAGCGTTCCAGAGACGACCGAGCGTTCCAGAGACGATCGAGCGTTCCAGAGACGATCGAGCGTTCCAGAGACGATCGAGTTTTTGAGAGATGATTGAGCGTTCCAGAGACGATCGAGCGTTCCAGAGACGATCAAGCGTTCTAGACACGAACGAGCGTTCCAGAGACGATCGAGTGTTCCAGAGACGATCGAGCGTTCCAGAGACGAACGAGCGTTCCAGAGACGATCGAGCGTTCCAGAGACGAACGAGCGTTCCAGACACGATCGAGCGTTCCAGAGACGATCGAGCGTTCCAGACCCTAGCTGACGAGGTTGATTGGAAAATAAACGGATCGTGTCTGAGGACTGAGCTCGTCTTTCAGACCGCTGACAGCAGCAGCTTGGTCAGTCAGCGGTTCCTTACCAAGCGTGTAGGCGCAGACCAGCTTCTGGTTGGTGGAGACGTGCAGGCAGCGTGGAACCACGGAGCTGCTGTCGGTGTGGAGGGGGAGCATCAGTACCGCGACACACAGCACAGCCAACAGCGCACACAGCAGCCAGTGAGACACACCGCTGACAGCTGCGCACACACACACACACACACACACACACACACACACACATCAGTGAGGAAGACCAACACCACCTCACAACAACAGAGCAGACCACATGTCCCAGAAAGCACTGCAGCGATGAGAGAGATGCATACTGGGAGCTTCACGTCCCAACCTGAGACTGGAAAGAAGAACCGGCTGTGCTTCCAGAACCAGCTGCTGCTTCCAGAACCAGCTGCTTCCAGAACCAGCTGCTTCCAGAACCGGCTGCTGCTTCAGAACCGGCTGCTGCTTCAGAACTGGCTGCTGCTTCCAGAACCGGCTGCTGCTTCCAGAACCAGCTGTGCTTCCAGAACCAGCTGCTTCCAGAACCTGCTGCTTCCAGAACCAGCTGCTGCTTCAGAACTGGCTGCTGCTTCCAGAACCGGCTGCTGCTTCCAGAACCGGCTGCTTCCAGAACCAGCTGCTTCCAGAACCAGCTGCTTCCAGAACCAGCTGCTGCTTCCAGAACCGGCTGCTGCTTCCAGAACCGGCTGCTTCCAGAACCAGCTGCTGCTTCCAGAACCAGCTGCAGCTTCAAGAACCAGCTGCTTCCAGAACCAGCTGCTTCCAGAACCGGCTGCTGCTTCCAGAACCAGCTGCTTCCAGAACCGGCTGCTTCCAGAACCAGCTGCTGCTTCCAGAACCGGCTGCTGCTTCCAGAACCGGCTGCTGCTTCCAGAACCAGCTGCTTCCAGAACCAGCTGCTTCCAGAACCGGCTGCTTCCAGAACCGGCTGCTTCCAGAACCAGCTGCTTCCAGAACCAGCTGCTTCCAGAACCGGCTGCTGCTTCCAGAACCAGCTGCTTCCAGAACCGGCTGCTTCCAGAACCAGCTGCTTCCAGAACCAGCTGCTGCTTCCAGAACCAGCTGCTGCTTCCAGAACCGGCTGCTGCTTCCAGAACCAGCTGCTTCCAGAACCAGCTGCTTCCAGAACCGGCTGCTTCCAGAACCGGCTGCTTCCAGAACCAGCTGCTTCCAGAACCAGCTGCTTCCAGAACCGGCTGCTGCTTCCAGAACCAGCTGCTTCCAGAACCAGCTGCTTCCAGAACCGGCTGCAGCTTCCAGAACCAGCTGCTTCCAGAACCGGCTGCAGCTTCCAGAACCAGCTGCTGCTTCCAGAACCAGCTGCTTCCAGAAAGCTTCCAGAACCGGCTGCTTCCAGAACCAGCTGCTTCCAGAACCAGCTGTGCTTCCAGAACCGGCTGCTGCTTCCAGAACCGGCTGCAGATCATTTTAGTTCAGAAAGGGTCAAGTTGACAAAACCAACGTGGGAACCACTTTGTAGCTGGAATTTTCCACTGAACGGAGCCACTGCTGTAACTGGAGCTGAGGCTCATGGGAAATGTAGTCATATATTTGTTCCCTCCCTCCTTATGACCTCTTCTACATCCATGTTTTCCTCCTCTCCTTCCTGAACTTCTCACCCCCCCCCCCCCCCCCCCCCCTTCTCCTCCTCTCCTCTCTCTCTCTCTCTCTCTGTAGGAGCTGCAGTGATGATGTTTCTCACCTGTGCAGGTAGGAAGCTGCAGGTGTGCCTGTGTTGGCACCAGCAGAGGAGACAGAGGAGTTAAAGCAGGCAGCTTCCTCTGCCTCTCCACTCCTCCTCCGTGTTTCCCGCTCCTCCTCTCCTGCTCTTCCTCTCCTTCTCCCGCCGCTCCTCCTCCTCTCAGCTCGGCCCAGATCTCCCGTTCTCCCACCTGGCCCCCCCCTCTCACTTCCAGGCGGAACCGGTCCCTGCGGCCCCAGTTACGAGGGGAGACATCGAGGTGGCGCACCACCCTGACGGGGGGGGGAGAGAGAGAGAGAGCGCAGATGTACCAGTTGCATTCAAGGAGGCGGGGTTTGAAACGGAGGCGGAGCCTGTGTTTAGGGATGAAGTCTAGATGATTAATATTAGAGAAACAATGGGGCAGCAGTGAGCTCAGTGAGTTTATCATTAACGAGAAACAAGAAGTCTTGATCGAGGATGGCGGGAAAACGGCTGAAGGAGCTACAACTCTGAGACGTGAAGGAGACTGAGATACTGAGAACGGTGTCGGAGGGTAATTTAGCGCGTGGGCCATCAGAGAAGAGCACTGTCCTTTAGTGTCTGGTTAGCATCTGGTTAGCGTGTGGTTAGCGTCTGGTTAGCGTGTGGTTAGCATCTGGTAAGCGTCTGGTTAGCGTGTGGTTAGCATGTGGTTAACGTCTGGTTAGCGTGTGGTAAGTGTCTGGTTAGCGTGTGGTTAGCGTCTGGTTAGCATCTGGTAAGCGTCTGGTTAGTGTCTGGTTAGTGTCTGGTTAGCACCTGGTCAGCGTCTGGTTAGCATCTGGTAAGCGTCTGGTTAGCGTGTGGTTAGTGTCTGGTTAGCGTGTGGTCAGCGTCTGGTTAGCGTCTGGTAAGCATCTGGTTAGCGTCTGGTTAGCATCTGGTAAGCGTGGGTTAGCGTGTGGTTAGCGTGGTTACGTGGTAGCGTGGTAGCGTCTGGTTAGCGTGTGGTACGTGTCAGCGTCTGGTTAGCGTGTGGTTAGTGTCTGGTAGCATCTGGTTAGCGTGTGGTTGTCTGGTTAGTGTCTGGTTAGTGGTAGCATGTGTTAGCTGGTAGCGTCTGGTTAGCGGTTAGCGTCTGGTTAGCGTGTGGTGGTCGTGGTTAGCGTCTGGTAGTCTGGTTGCGTGTGGTCAGCGTCTGGTTAGCATCTGGTAAGCATGTGGTTGGTTAGCGTCTGGTTATCTGGTTAGTCTGGTTAGCGTGTGTGTCTGTTGCATCTGGTAGCATGTGGTTAGCTGGTTAGCGTCTGGTGTCTGGTAAGCATCTGGTTAGCGTGGTTATCTGGTAAGCGGTGGTAAGTCTGGTTAGCGTGTGGTTAGCGGTTAGTGTGGTTAGCGTCTGGTTAGCACTGGTCTGGTTAGCGTGTGTTGGTTAGCGTGTGGTCAGCGTCTGGTAGGTCTGGTAAGCAGCGTGTGGTTAGTGTCTGGTTAGTGTCTGGTTAGCATCTGGTAAGCATGTGGTTAGCGTGTGGTTAGCGTCTGGTTAGCGTGTGGTCAGCGTCTGGTTAGCGTGTGGTCAGCGTCTGGTTAGCGTGTGGTTAGCGTCTGGTTAGCGTGTGGTCAGTGTCTGGTTAGCGTGTGGTCAGCGTCTGGTTAGCATCTGGTAAGCATGTGGTTAGCGTGTGGTCAGCGTCTGGTTAGCGTGTGGTTAGTGTCTGGTTAGCGTGTGGTTAGCGTCTGGTTAGCATCTGGTAAGCATGTGGTTAGCGTGTGGTTAGCGTCTGGTTAGCATCTGGTAAGCATCTGGTTAGCGTGTGGTTAGTGTCTGGTAAGCGTGTGGTAAGTGTCTGGTTAGCGTGTGGTTGGCGTCTGGTTAGCATGTGGTTAGCGTCTGGTTAGCATCTGGTAAGCATGTGGTTAGCGTGTGGTTAGCGTCTGGTTAGCGTTGGTTAGTCGTGTGTTAGCATCTGGTAGCATCTGGTTAGCGTGTGGTTAGTGTCTGTGTGTGGTAGTGTCTGGTTAGCGTGTGGTTAGTGGTAGTGTGGTTAGCGTCTGGTTAGCATCTGGTAAGCATGTGGTTAGCGTGTGGTTAGCGTCTGGTTAGCGTGTGGTCAGCGTCTGGTTAGCGTGTGGTTAGCGTGTGGTTAGTGTCTGGTTAGCGTGTGGTTAGCGTCTGGTTAGTGTCTGGTTAGCGTGTGGTTAGCGTGTGGTTAGCGTCTGGTTAGCGTGTGGTTAGTGTCTGGTTAGCGTGTGGTTAGCGTCTGGTTAGTGTCTGTTAGCGTGTCTGGTTAGCATGGTTAGCATGTGGTTAGCGTGTGGTTAGCGTCTGGTTAGCGTGTGGTCAGCGTCTGGTTAGCGTGTGGTTAGCGTGTGGTTAGTGTCTGGTTAGCGTGTGGTTAGCGTCTGGTTAGTGTCTGGTTAGCGTGTGGTTAGCGTCTGGTTAGTGTCTGATTAGCGTGTGGTTAGCGTGTGGTTAGCGTGTGGTTAGGGTCTGGTTCGGTACTTACAGGTCCACGCAGGACTTGGCTGCCACGCTGCCCTCAGCCTCCACCACTCTGTAGAGGGAGGGGGCCGTGCACCACACTGCAGAGACAGAGAGGCCGTTAGCACCTGCGGGGCTAGCAGGGGGGCGCTACCGGACCTACTGACATGGAGGCACTGACTCTTGAAGCTGATCCTGAAGCCGTAGGGGTTGTAGAGCGTCAGCACCCGGCGGTGGGAGCTCCTCTGCTCCGGGAGGAACACCAGCTCGGTGGGGAACAGGAAGACGGGCAGCGGCGCCGCCGCCCCAGCCCCGCCCCCGCCCCCGCCACCCCCGCACCGCCCCTCAAGGCCGTCCCGCCTCCTCATCACTCCGCCCTGCGTGGTGCTCCGCCCCTTGCCATGATCCGAGCGCTGTCATTGGAGGTGTGGCGGTGTGATGTCACAGCGAGGCCACCTGATGAAAAACAGGAACAACTTTACTCTTAATAAAACTTCAAACTTTCACAAAATCACAACTTCTGAACTCGAATGATAATTATCTTGTAAAACACTGAACTACTACTGCCACTTTCTGTCCTAAAATCAAGAACTTTCAAGAAGATTTCAATGTTGGAAAGATTTTGTCTTAAAAGTCAAACATCAGAAAATTGTGTTTCTTTTATGTTTATGTTTAAGGATGACTACTTTATGTCGCTAAATGTCCATCTCCAGCCTTTTAATATGATCATTTTTAACTGGTAAAACTGGAGTTTCTGGACTTTTAAATGCTTGTCTCACAGCAGCACATTTTAGTGTTTAAAAGCTAATTTTGCTCATAAAATCTCTAATTCCACAAATATTTGATCTGTTGGCGGGAAAACACCAACTAAATAATCAAATGAAACGATGTGAGGGAAGTGACATCTGTGATGACGTCACACCTGATAAACAGCTCAATCAGAGATCATCAGAAGGTTTAAAACACTAAACTAGTCAGATTACAGGATAAAGACGGTTTAAAACATTAAAGAAGTTAATAAAAACTAGTCTGATGACGAGATAAAGAGTTAAAGTCTGAGTTCATGATCAAAACTAAGTTATCCAACGCTCGTGACAGAAACCTTGTCTCTTAACCAGAGAAGTGCTCCTGTTTCTAACTAAATAAACTTATACCAGTTAGTTTGACTTCCGAACTGAATTTAGAAATAAAAAGTAGCTGTGACGTCACGCAGGCGGATAAACAGGAAGCCGCTTGTTTGTTTGCTAATCGCTGCTAACCGCGGAATAACCGCTAAAACAAGCCGCCGCCGCCCCAACCGGAGGTCCGGCTGTGACCGGAGACCTTCACCGGACAGCAGCTGCCGGATCAAACCGTGTAGACGCGGTTTCTGACCTCAGGAGCGGGTCCTGGTGGTCCAAACTCACCTGCGGACGGTTCGACGACCAGCCTGCTGCGTCTCTGACAGAACCCGCCTCCTGCCGGACCGCAGCCAATGAAATCAGAGGAAGACCAGCCAGAGGCTCCTATTGGACAGCCCTGCCGTCATTCACGGACACGAGGATTTCTGTTTTTTTTCTCCTGTTTCTGAAACTGATCAGTCATTCGATCTGATATTGATCTTGTTTAATCTTGTTTTTAAATGGCTGCGGGCAGTTTTTTATTTCATTATGTAAATTTAATATAAAATATTTTCAAAATGTATGATTTTATGACAGAAAATAGTGATTTTGTGTGAAAAAGTCATAATTTAGTGAAATTTTAGATTTTATGACAAAAAATATTTTTATAACAAAGTTACAATATTGTGAAAGTTCTTATTTTAGATTTGAAATTAAATATTTTAGAACAGAAGGTCGCAATTTTTACAAAATGAATGAATGTACAACATAAAGTCCTAATTTAACTCAAAAAGATGTGATTTTTGTGAGTTAATATTTTACAACAAAAGTTACAATATGAAATAAGAAAGTTGCTATTTTGTAAATGTAGTGACATCATAACATCATCAAAACATCATAATGCTGTGTCAAGAAGTTACACTTCTGTGAAATTTTAGATTTTATGACAAAATGTTGTGATTACTGGACATAGAATTGCAGTTATATGAAATTTGCAATTTTAACCACCTAAAGTTATAATATTATGTAAAAAAAAATTAATTTTGCAAAAGTTGATAATTTACTACAAAAACCTGCAACATTGAATAAAAAATGATTTTATGATGACGTAGTGATTAAACATGTCTTGGTTTTATAATAATAATAACTAAACTGAAAACATTTGTGTTCAGTAAAGCTACCTACAGTTAGTCTAAACTATAGTGTGTAGATGCTAATAGTTATAGCTACAGTTAGTACTAGACTATAGTGTGTAGGTAGATGCTAATAGTTATAGCTACAGTTAGTCTAAATCTATAGGCTAATAGTTATAGCTACAGTTAGTCTAAACTATAGTGTGTAGGGGCTAATATTTATAGTACAGTTAGTCTAAACTATAGTAGATGCTTACTATGATGTGCTAAATATATAGCTAAGTTTAACAGTTTTAGTCTATCTAAACTATAGTAGTGTTATAGGTAGGCTAATAGTTATAGCTACAGTTAGTCTAAACTATAGTGTGTAGATGCTAATAGTTATAGCTACAGTTAGTCTAAACTATAGTGTGTAGGGGCTAATAGTTGTAGCTACAGTTAGTCTAAACTATAGTGTGTAGGGGCTAATAATTATAGCTACAGTTAGTTTAAACTATAGTGTGTAGAGGCTAATAGTTATAGCTACAGTTAGTTTAAACTATAGCTAGAGTAGTACAGTGTAGCTAATATTTATAGCTACTAGTTAGTCTAAACTAGTGTGTATAGCTACATAGTCTAAACTATAGTGTGTAGATGCTAATAGTTATAGCTACAGTTAGTCTAAACTATAGTGTGTAGATGCTAATAGTTATAGCTACTAGTTAGTCTAAACTATAGTGTGTAGATAGCTATATAGTAATATTATAGCTACAGTTAGTCTAAACTATAGTGTGTAGATGCTAATAGTTATAGCTACAGTTAGTCTAAACTATAGTGTGTAGATGCTAATAGTTATAGCCATAGTTGTAGGAGCTCAGACTAGAGTAGCTCGTCTTAATCACAGTGATTCCCAGATTTACGAGTCAACATTGAGTACGTGAAGGCACCACAACTCTCGTCACCCTTCGTGTCTGTTCGGGTCTTCCGTGCTCGGCCTCTGATTGGTCCGCTCAGCTTCGTGTGTTCGGACGTGCCGCTGCAGAGTCACCTTGCCCGGCCGCTGCTGCTGTTGTATCGGAGCGACTCCGGGGTTGACGGACCGGCCCACTGGACCACAGGGACACAGGGACACAGGGACACAGTAGGAGCGGGACTGTGACCGGACATCTGAGGCCATCATGACGGAGGCGAAGCCCAAAACCTCTCCGAAGGCCATCAAGTTCCTGTTCGGGGGTCTGGCTGGGTACGTGTTGCTAGCTGTGATGCTAACGGGCTAATGTCAGAGGTCGGGGGTGGGGGTACAGGTGGTACCAGGATCTAACGAGCTGTTCTTTGGTTAATGTGGTTGAACATCCAGCAGCAGCAGCAGGAGCCTGAGACCAACGCGGTCCGGCTAGCCGCTAGGTGTGCTGGAGGATTCGGGACCAGCACGGATCCGTCTCCTGTGACGTAACTGTCAAGGTTGCTTCATGGATCCTGGACGCCACCTCTGAGCCCGGTTCTGATAGGGTCGGTGCTGGTTCTGACTGGAGGGGCTGTTTGTGGCCCGGTTCTTCTGCAGTCCCTGGTTTACTATGAGCCGTTCTGATAGGGTCGGTGCTGGTTCTGACTGGAGGGGCTGTTTGTGGCCCGGTTCTTCTGCAGTCCCTGGTTTACTCTGAGCCCGGTTCTGATGAGTCGTGCTGGTTCTGACTGAGGGGCTTTTGGTGGCCCGGTTCTTCTGCAGTCCCTGGTTTACTCTGAGCCCGGTTCTGATAGAGTCGGTGCTGGTTCTGACTGGAGGGGCTGTTTGTGGCCCGGTTCTTCTGCAGTCCCTGGTTTACCACAAACTCTAGAAGAAGACCTGGACAAACCCTCTGTGATGTCATCACAGGTTTCTACAGAGGCCTCATCAGGGCATAAAATCGCTGCAACAGCGTCAGTAATGCTAACACGTCATTTCTAATAATCGCTGCAACAGCGTCAGTGATGCTAACACGTCATTTCTAATCATCGCTGCAACGGCGTCAGTGATGCTAACACGTCATTTCTAATAATCGCTGCAACGGCGTCAGTGATGCTAACACGTCATTTCTAATAATCGCTGCAACGGCGTCAGTGATGCTAACGCGTCATTTCTAATAATCGCTGCAACGGCGTCAGTGATGCTAACGCGTCATTTCTAATAATCGCTGCAACGGCGTCAGTGATGCTAACGCGTCATTTCTAATAATCGCTGCAACGGCGTCAGTGATGCTAACGCGTCATTTCTAATAATCGCTGCAACAGCGTCAGTGATGCTAACACGTCATTTCTAATAATCGCTGCAACAGCGTCAGTGATGCTAACACGTCATTTCTAATAATCACTGCAACCAGCGTCAGTGATGCTAACGCGTCATTTCTAATAATCGCTGCAACAGCGTCAGTGATGCTAACACGTCATTTCTAATAATCACTGCAACAGCGTCAGTGATGCTAACGCGTCATTTCTAATAATCGCTGCAACAGCGTCAGTGATGCTAACACGTCATTTCTAATAATCGCTGCAACAGCGTCAGTGATGCTAACACGTCATTTCTAATAATCACTGCAACAGCGTCAGTGATGCTAACACGTCATTTCTAATAATGGCTGCAACAGAGTCAGTGATGCTAACACGTCATTTCTGATAATCGCTGCAACAGCGTCAGTGATGCTAACACGTCATTTCTAATAATCGCTGCAACAGCGTCAGTGATGCTAACACGTCATTTCTGATAATCGCTGCAACAGCGTCAGTGATGCTAACACGTCATTTCTAATAATCACTGCAACAGCGTCAGTGATGCTAACACGTCATTTCTAATAATCGCTGCAACCGGCGCGGCTCCGCCTCCGTACAGGTACAGGTGTGCTGTATCACCTGGTCTATCAAGTACATGAACGCATTCATAGGGTCGTCAATGTTTGGGCGCGCGTATGCAGTTGGACCACCTCTCTCCACTGAGACATTTTTGGACTGGGCTCTCCCGGTCCACAGTCCCAGCTTTATGGGTCCAAAAATGACGAGTCATCGGTCATAGCTGGCTACCAACTTCAAACACCTGGTAACTAGAGGCTGCTGGGTAAAAATTCAGATTTTATGTCCTGAGAGATGTTTTAACCACGTCCTCCTGAAGGTCTGCAGCTGCTCCGGATCTCTGTGATCCGGCCTCCACGGCGTCTCGGTGGTCCACCACGGTTGTTAGAAGGTACCGTCCAAATACCAGAGCTGGGCGGATCGATCCAAATATCGATAATATCGATACCAGTGCTGGTATTGATATCGAATGATACTCGTGTTAAAAGATCGATACTCAAGTTTTTTTTTTTTCTCTGTCACTATGTCCCCCCCCCCCCCCCCCCCCCCCCCCGTCTCGTCTTTTGATGTTGCATCATCACGTGGCTCAGCAACCAAACAAGCATGCAGGTAGACTCAGTCTGGCCCCTCCCCCTGGGCCCGCCCACTTAGAAATGACATTAAGGAAATAAAAAGGAAAGGAAAAAAAGGGGGGAAAAGGGGAAAAAAGAAAAGACAAAATAAAGAAAAGGAAAAAGGAAAAGAAAAAATTAAAAAAGAAAAAAAGAAAAGAAAGAGGAAAAAGAGAAAAAGGAAAACAGAAAAACAAAGAAAAGAAAGGAAAAAAAGAAAAAAGGAAAAAAAGGGAAAAAAAAAACCCAAAGAAAACATTCCCACCCCCGCCCCCATTAACACAGAAAAAGAAGAAAAAAAAGCAAACCTCCCCCGAAAAAAAAGAACCACCAAAAAGAAAACCCGAAAACCCCCCCGCACCCCCCCCCCCCCACCCCCCTCCCCCTCCCCCCAAAAACCCTACCCCTCCCCCTCCCCCTTCCCACCCCCCCCCCCCCCCCCCCCCCCCTCCCCCCCTTCCCCCCCCTCCCCCCCCCCCCCCCCCCTCCCCCCCCCCCCGGAAAGAAAAAACATTCCCCGCCCCCCCCTTTAACTCCAATCCCTTTACCCTTAATTTTGATAAAAAAGTATTTTGTTGTCACCTATAAAGTTTAACGAAATGTTATCCAAGGTTTTTACAAAATAATCCAAAGATGAAAATCACAAAAAACACCAAAAGGTCAACAGTTTCATGATAGATTAAGTTTAATATGAAAAAGTATCGTATCGGTATCGTATCGGTATCGGTGGTACTGGCCCTGAATTTACTTGGTATCGGATCGATACCAACGTTCCCAGTATGGCCCAGCTCTACCAAATACCAGCGGTACCGCCACCTAGAGGACGACGACCTCCATGTCATGGTCCTGAAGGCGCCTCCATCAGCTTCATGAGCAGCTCCGGGACGCACCTGTCGAGACCTCTGTGGTGTCGTTGCATGATGAGGTGGACCGTCCCGGTTCTGTTCTGACCCGGACTCTGTGTTCTGTCCAGGATGGGAGCGACGGTGTTCGTGCAGCCGCTGGACCTGGTGAAGAACCGGATGCAGCTGAGCGGTCAGGGGACGAAGGCCCGCGAGTACAAGACCAGCTTCCACGCTCTGTTCTCCATCCTGAAGAGCGAGGGAGTCGGAGGCATCTACACGGGGTGAGGACATGTGGTGGGAGCCGTCTGCTGGACCGGGGCCGGGACCGGAACCGGGACCGGGACTGGGACCGGGGCCGGGGCCGGGACTGGGACCTGGACCGGGACCGGACCGGGACCGGGGCCGGGACCTCACCACCGGTCCCGGTCCCGGTCCCGGTTCTGGTCCCTGGTCCCCCCGGGGCCGGGGCCGGGGCCGAGGCCGAGACCGAGACCGGGACCGGGACCGGGACCGGGACCGGACCGGTGGTGAGGTCCCGGTCCCGGTCCCGGTTCTGGTCCCGGTCCCGGTCCCGGTCCCGGTGATCCAGGAGATCCGGTCCAGGAGATCAGAGCTGAAGGCTGTTCTAGTGGTCCGTCCTCACCCCCCTCAGAGGACCGGTGGTCCGTCCTCACCCCCTTTAGAGGACCGGTGGTCCGTCCTCACCCCCTTTAGAGGACCGTGGGTCCTCACCCCACCGGTGTCCTCCCACCCCCTTTAGAGGACCGGTGGTCACCCCCTCCTCACACCCCCTCAGAGGACCGGTGGTCCATCCCCCGGTGTCCACCCCCCTTTAGAGGACCGGTGGTCCCCGTCCTCACCCCCTTTAGAGGACCGGTGGTCCATCCTAACCCCCCTCAGAGGACCGGTGGTCCGTCCTCACCCCCTTTAGAGGACCGGTGGTCCGTTCTCACCCCCTTTAGAGGACCGGTGGTCCGTCCTCACCCCCTTTAGAGGACCGGTGGTCCATCCTCACCCCCTTTAGAGGACCGGTGGTCCATCCTCACCACCCCTTTAGAGGACCGGTGGTCAGAGGACCGGTGTTCCTCACCCCCTTTAGAGGACCGGTGGTCCATCCTCACCCTCACCCCCTTTAGAGGACCGGTGGTCCGTCCTCACCCCCCTCAGAGACCGGTGGTTCCGTCCTCACCCCCCTTAGAGGACCGGTGGTCCGTCCTCACCCCCCCTTTAGAGGACCGGTGGTGTCCGTCCTCACCCCCTCAGAGGACCGGTGGTCCGTCCTCACCCCCCCTTAGAGAGGACCGGTGGTCCGGTGGTCCTCACCCCCCCCTTTCAGAGAGGACCGGTGGTCCATCCCTCACCCCCCTCAGAGGACCGGTGGTCCGTCCTCACCCCCTCAGAGGACCGGTGGTCCGTCCTCGACCCCCCTCACCCCCCTCAGAGGACCGGTGGTCCTCACCCCCTTAGAGGACCGGTGGTCCATCCTCACCCCCTTTAGAGGACCGGTGGTCCGTCCTCACCCCCTTTCAGAGGACCGGGGGGGGGGGGGGGGGGGAGGGGGGGGGGGGGGGGGGTCCTCCTCAGAGGACCGGTGGTCCGTCCTCACCCCCTTTAGAGGACCGGTGGTCCGTCCTCACCCCCTTTAGAGACCGGTGGTCTCAGTCCTCACCCCCCTTTAGAGGACCGGTGGTCCCACCTCACCCCCTCAGAGGACCGGTGGTCCATCCTCACCCCCTTTAGAGGACCGGTGGTCCGTCCTCACCCCCTTTAGAGGACCGGTGGTCCATCCTCACCCCCCTCAGAGGACCGGTGGTCCATCCTCACCCCCTTTAGAGGACCGGTGGTCCGTCCTCACCCCCCTCAGAGGACCGGTGGTCCGTCCTCACCCCCCTTTAGAGGACCGGTGGTCCGTCCTCACCCCCCTCAGAGGACCGGTGGTCCATCCTCACCCCCTTAGAGGACCGGTGGTCCGTCCTCCCCCCCTTTCAGAGGACCGGTGGTCCATCCTCACCCCCCTCAGAGGACCGGTGGTCCGTCCTCACCCCCTTTAGAGGACCGGTGGTCCGTCCTCACCCCTTCAGAGGACCGGTGGTCCATCCTCACCCCCTTTAGAGGACCGGTGGTCCGTCCTCCACCCCCCTTTAGAGGACCGGTGGTCCGTCCTCACCCCCTTTAGAGGACCGGTGGTCCGTCCTCACCCCCTTTAGAGGACCGGTGGTCCGTCCTCACCCCCTTTCAGAGGACCGGTGGTCCGTCCTCACCCCCTTTAGAGGACCGGTGGTCCGTCCTCACCCCCCTTTAGAGGACCGGTGGTCCGTCCTCACCCCCCTCAGAGGACCGGTGGTCCGTCCTCACCCCCTTTAGAGGACCGGTGGTCCGTCCTCACCCCCTTTAGAGGACCGGTGGTCCGTCCTCACCCCCTTTAGAGGACCGGTGGTCCGTCCTCACCCCCCTCAGAGGACCGGTGGTCCGTCCTCACCCCCTTTAGAGGACCGGTGGTCCGTCCTCACCCCCTTTAGAGGACCGGTGGTCCGTCCTCACCCCCCTTTAGAGGACCGGTGGTCCATCCTCACCCCCTTTAGAGGACCGGTGGTCCGTCCTCACCCCCTTTAGAGGACCGGTGGTCCGTCCTCACCCCCTTTAGAGGACCGGTGGTCCGTCCTCACCCCCTTTAGAGGACCGGTGGTCCGTCCTCACCCCCCTCAGAGGACCGGTGGTCCGTCCTCACCCCCTTTAGAGGACCGGTGGTCCGTCCTCACCCCCTCAGAGGACCGGTGGTCCATCCTCACCCCCCTCAGAGGACCGGTGGTCCGTCCTCACCCCCTTTAGAGGACCGGTGGTCCGTCCTCACCCCCTTTAGAGGACCGGTGGTCCTTCCTCAACCCCCTTAGAGGACCGGTGGTCCGTCCTCACCCCCCTCAGAGGAACCGGTGGTCCGTCCTCACCCCCTCAGAGGACCGGTGGTCCGTCCTCACCCCTTTAGAGGGACCGGTGGTCCGTCCTCACCCCCTTTAGAGGACGGGTGGTCCGTCCCTCACCCCCCTAGAGGACCGGTGGTCCGTCCTCACCCCCTTAGAGGACCGGTGGTCCGTCCTCACCCCCTTTAGAGGACCGGTGGTCCGTCCTCACCCCCCTCAGAGGACCGGTGGTCCGTCCTCACCCCCTCAGAGGACCGGTGGTCGTCCTCACCCCTTTAGAGGACCGGTGTGGTCCATCCTCACCCCCTTTAGAGGACCGGTGGTCCTTCCTCACCCCCTTTAGAGGACCGGTGGTCCGTCCTCACCCCCCTCAGAGGACCAGTGGTCCGTCCTCACCCCCTCAGAGGACCGGTGGTCCATCCTCACCCCCTCAGAGGACCGGTGGTCCGTCCTCACCCCCTTTAGAGGACCGGTGGTCCATCCTCCCCCTTTAGAGGACCGGTGGTCCTCCGGGACCGGTGGTCCCTCACCCCCATCAGAGGACCGGTCCGTCCTCACCCCCCTCAGAGGACCGGTGGTCCATCCTCACCCCCCCCTCAGAGGACCGGCGGTCCATCCTCACCCCCTTTAGAGGACCGGTGGTCCATCCTCACCCCCCTCAGAGGACCGGTGGTCCGTCCTCATCATGTGTCTGTGTTCCAGTCTGTCTGCAGGTCTGCTGCGTCAGGCCACCTACACCACCACCCGTCTGGGCATCTACACCATCCTGTTTGAGAAGATGACTGGAGAAGATGGCCGACCGCCCAACTTCCTAATGAAGGTGCGCCAGCGTCACTCCGTCTGTTACCTGTGAGGCGTTCGGCGTGTCGGCGCGTTGACACGTTGGCGCGTCGGCGTGTGTGTTCTGACCCTGCTGTTGCCTCGCTCCCCCCGCAGGCCCTGATCGGCATGACGGCCGGCGCCACCGGGGCGTTCGTGGGGACGCCGGCGGAGGTGGCCCTGATCAGGATGACGGCCGACGGCCGGTAAGACGCGCTCTCTGATTGGCCGGCTGTGTGTCTTACCTGCGTGTGTGACGCTGACGCGTGTCTGCAGTCTGCCGGCTGACCAGAGGAGGGGCTACACCAACGTCTTCAACGCCCTCGCCCGCATCACCCGAGAGGAGGGACTCGCCACGCTGTGGAGGGTGAGTCTTCGTGGTCTTCGTGGTCTTCGTGGTCCAGCCCTCCAGGGCTTCAGCACACCTGACTCAGATCAGCGGGTTCTTAGCTGATGGACATCAGCTTGTTTCTCTCCTGAGCTCCTACCTGGTGCTTGAACTTCCAACGGTCGCCGGGCTGATAGTGCGCCCCCGTGTGCTCGTGTGTTGCAGGGGTGTGTGCCCACCATGGCTCGAGCGGTGGTGGTGAACGCAGCCCAGCTGGCCTCCTACTCTCAGTCCAAACAGGCGCTGCTGGACTCAGGTGACAACAGTCTCAGACCGGACCGTCGGCGAGCAGGTGCGCCCCGGACCCCCGGTAACGCCCGTCTCTCTCTCTCTCTCTCTCTCTGTGTTTTCAGGATATTTCGGTGACGACATCCTGTGTCACTTCTGCGCCAGTATGATCAGCGGTCTGGTTACCACGGCGGCGTCCATGCCGGTCGACATCGTGAAGACGAGGTGAGACGGGGCGGTCACGGTGTCACGTCAGCAGACGTCACACCTGGTGGTCAGATCTGAAAAATAAACCGCTGTCCAGATGCAAACATCTGTCTGCATGAAGAGCCTCAGTTAGTTTCTTTAACAATATAATTATATGTTCCTAATATGTCATTAATAGTAGGGGTCCTCCTGGTGGGGTCAGCTGAGCAGAAAACTCAATCTCCCATAGTTCCCAGCTCAGTTCTGGGGGTGTAGAGGAGGCTGCTGGGGGTTGTGGGACGACTTTAGCGGTGTGATGAGTTCTCTCTGGTAGACCGGGGCGTTGCCATGGATACTCTGGTCTATCAGGAGACCGTGTGTTGAGTCCAGCAGGACACGAGGAGCCAGTGGACGGATTAGAGGACGGCTCGGTCCATCATCAGGATCCTGCCTGCTGGCGACTGGACCTGATGTGGAAGTGAATGGACCTGATGTGGAGGTGACTGGACCTGATGTGGGAGTGAATGGACCTGATGTGAAGGTGACTGGACCTGATGTGGAGGTGACTGGGAGTGTGACCTGGACCTGTGGGAGGGTGACTGGACTGATGTGGGAGTGAATGGACCTGATGTGGAGGGACCTGGACTGACTGATGTGGAGTGTGAATGGACCCTGGATGAATGGACCTGATGTGAGTGTGAATGGACCTGACCTGTGGAGGTGACTGACCTGACTGGACCTGAGGTGGTGGTGATGGGACCTGATGGACCGTGATGACCTGGGAGGTGGACTGATGTGGATGGACCTGATGTGGGAGTGAACTGGACCTGATGTGGAGGGGGGACTGGACCTGAATGGACCTGATGTGAGAGTGAATGGACCTGATGTGGAGGTGACTGGACCTGATGTGGGAGTGAATGGACCTGATGTGGAGGTGACTGGACCTGATGTGGGAGTGAATGGACCTGATGGGAGGTGGACTGGACCTGGAGGTGACTGGACCTGACTGGACTGGACCTGATGTGACCTGGTGACCTGATGGACCTGATGGACCTGGGAGGTGACTGGACCTGGATGTGGGAGGTGGACCTGATGTGGGGGGACCTGATGTGGGTGACTGGACCTGATGTGACCTGAGAGGTGAATGGACCTGATGTGTGACCTGATGTGGAGGTGACTGGACCTGATGTGGAGGGTGACTGGACCTGATGTGGGGTGACTGGACCTGATGTGGGAGGTGAGTGATGGACCTGGACCTGATGTGAGGTGACTGGACCTGATGTGGTGATGGGAGTGGATGGACTGGACCTGATGACTGGATGTGGACTGACTGATTGTGGACCTGATGTGGTGACTGGACTGGACCTGATGTGGGAGTGAATGGACCTGATGTGGAGGTGACTAGACCTGATGTGGGTGACTGGACCTGATGTGGAGGTGAATGGACTGGGAGGTGACTGGACCTGATGTGGAGGTGACTGGACCTGATGTGGAGGTGACTGGACCTGATGTGGGTGACTGGACCTGATGTGGACCTGATGTGGAGGTGACTGGACCTGATGTGGGTGACTGGACCTGATGTGGGTGACTGGACCTGATGTGGGTTGACTGGACCTGATGTGGAGGTGAACCTGTGGGACCTGATGTGGGAGTGAATGGACCTGATGTGGGTGACTGGACCTGATGTGGAGGTGACTGGACCTGATGTGGGGGTGGACTGATGGAGGTGACTGATGTGGGTGACTGGACTGATGTGGGTGACTGAACCTGGACTGGATTTGGGTGTGCAAACGAGCTTTGCTTCAGTTTTTGAGCTGATTAACTGAGGAAGGTTTTGGCTCATCCAGACAGGTGGGCAGGTAGACAGGTGAGCTGATTTATTGTATTTATTATAAACGTCTTATTTTATTCCTGGCGTTGCGAACATCCTCGAGAACGTCTGAAGAACGTTCCCTCCGTGACCTGGGGGGGGCGCTGAAGGTTTTGAGATCAGTGCAGCTAACGTGGTTGTTCCAGGATGAGCACTGTGAAGACAGAGATGGTTTCAGATCAGGCTGCACCACCGCTGGACGGGTCAGCTGGACGGGTCAGCTGGACGGGTCAGCTGGACGGGTCAGCTGACCCGGCGACCAGCAGACGACCTAGTAGACTAGAACAGCTCTGAACCAAACAGCTCTGCAGAACTTCCTTCTAACAGGGTTTCTGTGTTTCAGGATCCAGAACATGAGGATGATCGACGGGAAACCTGAGTACAAGAACGGTTTGGTGAGTTCCTCAGACCCGAACCAGAACCACACAGGTGGAACAGAACCACTGTAGGTCCAGACCACTGCAGATCTGGACCTCTACTACAGATCTGGACCTCAGCTGCAGATCCAGATCTGGACCTGTACTACAGATCCAGATCTGGACCTCTACTGCAGATCCAGATCTGGACCTCTACTGCAGATCCAGATCTGGACCTCTGATCAGACCTCTACTGCAGATCCAGATCTGGATCCTCTGGACTACAGATCCAGATCTGGACCTCTACTGCAGATCCAGATCTGGACCTCTACTATGCAGATCCAGATCTGGACTCTACTGCAGATCCAGATCTGGGACCTCTGATCCAGATCATCAGCAGATTGGACCTCTACTACAGATCCAGATCTGGACCTCTACTGATCCAGATCTGGACTCAGTGCAGATCCAGATCTGGACCTCTACTACAGATCCAGATCTGGACCTCTACTGCAGATCCAGATCTGGACCAGACTCACCTTACAGATCCAGATCTGGACCTCTACTACAGATCCAGAGATCTGGACCTCTACTGCAGATCCAGATCTGGACCTCTACTGCAGATCCAGATCTGGACCTCTACTACAGATCCAGATCTGGACCTCTACTGCAGATCCAGATCTGGACCTCTACTGCAGATCCAGATCTGGACCTCTACTATCCAGATCTGCAGATCCAGATCTGGACCTCTACTACAGATCCAGATCTGGACCTCTACTACAGATCCAGATCTGGACCTCTACTACAGATCCAGATCTGGACCTCTACTGCAGATCCAGATCTGGGACCAGATCTGACTCAGATCTAGATCTGGACCTCTACTACAGATCCAGATCTGGACCTCAGCTGCAGATCCAGATCTGGACTTCTACTACAGATCCAGATCTGGACCTCTACTACAGATCCAGATCTGGACCTCTACTGCAGATCCAGATCTAGACCTCTACTACAGATCCAGATCTGGACCTCTACTGCAGATCCAGATCTGGACCTCTACAGCAGATCTAGAGCTGGACCTCTACTACAGATCCAGATCTGGACCTCAGCTGCAGATCCAGATCTGGACCTCTACTGCAGATCCAGATCTGGACCTCTACTGCAGATCCAAATCTGGACCTCTACTGCAGATCCAGATCTGGACCTCTACTGCAGATCCAGATCTGGACCTCTACTACAGATCCAGATCTGGACCTCTACTGCATATCCAGATCTGGACCTCTACTGCAGATCCAGATCTGGACCTCTACTGCAGATCCAGATCTGGACCTCTACTACAGATCCAAATCTGGACCTCTACTGCAGATCCAGATCTGGACCTCTACTGCAGATCCAAATCTGGACCTCTACTGCAGATCCAGATCTGGACCTCTACTGCAGATCCAGATCTGGACCTCTACTACAGATCCAGATCTGGACCTCTACTACAGATCCAGATCTGGATCTGTAGTAGAGGTCCAGATCTGGACCTCTACTGCAGATCCAGATCTGGACCTCTACTATAGATCCAGATCTGGACCTCTACTGCAGATCCAGATCTGGACCTCTACTACAGATCCAGATCTGGACCTCTACTGCAGATCCAGATCTGGACCTCTACTGCAGATACAGATCTGGACCTCTACTGCAGATCCAGATCTGGACCTCTACTGCAGATACAGATCTGGACCTCTACTGCAGATACAGATCTGGACCTCTACTGCAGATACAGATCTGGACCTCTACTACAGATCCAGATCTGAACCTCTACTGCAGATCCAGATGTTAACCTCTACTACAGATCCAGATCTGGACCTCTACTACAGATCCAGAACTGGACCTCTACTGCAGATCCAGAACTGGACCTCTACTACAGATCCAGATCTGGACCTCTACTGCAGATCCAGATCTGGACCTCTACTGCAGATCCAGATCTGGACCTCTACTGCAGATCCAGATCTGGACCTCTACTGCAGATCCAGATCTGGACCTCTATTGCAGATCCAGATCTGGACCTCTACTGCAGATCCAGATCTGGACCTCTACTACAGATCCAGAACTGGACCTCTACTGCAGATCCAGATCTGGACCTCTACTGCAGATCCAGATCTGGATCTCTACTACAGATCCAGATCTGGACCTCTACTGCAGATCCAGATCTGGACCTCTACTGCAGATCCAGATCTGGACCTCTACTACAGATCCAGATCTGGACCTCTACTACAGATCCAGATCTGGACCTCTACTGCAGATCCAGATCTGGACCTCTACTGCAGATCCAGATCCGGACCTCTACTACAGATCCAGATCCGGACCTCTACTGCAGATCCAGATCTGGACCTCTACTGCAGATCCAGATGTTAACCTCTACTACAGATCCAGATCTGGACCTCTACTACAGATCCAGATGTTAATCTCTACTGCAGATCCAGATCTGGACCTCTACTACAGATCCAGATCCGGACCTCTACTGCAGATCCAGATCTGGACCTCAGCTGCAGATCCAGATCTGGATCTCTACTACAGATCCAGATGTTAACCTCACCTTCAGATCCAGATGTTAACATCTACTACAGATCCAGATCTGGACCTCTACTGCAGATCCAGATCTGGACCTCTACTGCAGATCCAGATCTGGACCTCTACTGCAGATCCAGATGTTAACCTCTACTACAGATCCAGATGTTAACCTCTACTACAGATCCAGATGTTAACCTCTACTACAGATCCAGATGTTAACCTCTACTACAGATCCAGATGTTAACCTCTACTGCAGATCCAGATGTTAACCTGCTGCTTGTGTTCCAGGACGTCCTGATGCGGGTGGTGGGGAAGGAGGGCTTCTTCTCTCTCTGGAAGGGCTTCACGCCCTACTACGCCCGTCTGGGCCCCCACACCGTCCTCACCTTCATCTTCCTGGAGCAGATGAACCGCCTCTACAAGATCTACGTCCTGGACCGCTAACACACGCCCACGCACACCTGGCCCCGCCCAGGAGGATGGCGGCGGCGGGATTAAAGGAGCGGCTCCGCCCCTCTCGTTCCGAAGAAATGGCGGACTGCTCCTTTAAAAACGTCTTTTTACGAAGCTCGATGACATCAGTGTTACAGCAGGGACCGCCCATTTCACGCACACACACACGTGCACACACACACGTGCACACACACACACTGGTCTAAGTTGTTTTTGTAAAGAAAAGAGTGTAAAATAAAGTGGCTCTGACATCATTCACTGATGTCGATCTTGTATAACAAGTCTTATTGTAGAACTGTGACCCCTCCCCCCAGGTTGGTTACTATGGTTACAGAGGGACGAATAAATGCTTTTAAGACTCAGATTGTCGTGTTGTGTTTGAAACATCACCTGGGGGAGTCACGTGACTCAAAAACAGAAACGGTGAAGGCTCAGGTGAGAGCATCTGTGACCACCAGGTGGCAGCGTTGCTCCACTGGACCTGGTGTTGGTGTCTCCGAGGGGGAGACGTCCGGACGCCGGTCCGAGGGGGAGACGTTCGGGACGCCGGTCCGAGGGGGAGACGTTCGGGACGCCGGTCCGAGGGGGAGACGTTCAGGACGCCGGTCCGAGGAGACGTTCCGGACGCCAGTCTGAGGAGACGTTCCGGACGCCAGTCTGAGGAGACGTTCAGGACGCCGGTCCGAGGAGGAGACGTTCCGGACGCCAGTCTGAGGAGACGTTCAGGACGCCGGTCCGCGGGGGAGACGTTCGGGACGCCGGTCCGAGGGGGAGACGTTCCGGACGCCGGTCGGAGGGGGAGACGTTCGGGACGCCGGTCCGAGGGGGAGACGTTCAGGACGCCGGTCCGAGGGGGAGACGTTCAGGACGCCGGTCCGCTGAGGAGACGTTCAGGACGCCGGTCCGAGGGGGAGACGTTCCGGACGCCAGTCTGAGGAGACGTTCCGGACGCCAGTCTGAGGAGACGTTCCGGACGCCAGTCTGAGGAGACGTTCAGGACGCCGGTCCGAGGAGGAGACGTTCCGGACGCCAGTCTGAGGAGGGAGACGTTCAGGACGCCGGTCCGCGGGGGAGATGTTCGGGACGCCGGTCCGAGGGGGAGACGTTCGGGACGCCGGTCCGAGGGGGAGACGTTCCGGACGCCGGTCGGAGGGGGAGACGTTCGGGACGCCGGTCCGAGGGGGAGACGTTCAGGACGCCGGTCCGAGGGGGAGACGTTCAGGACGCCGGTCCGCTGAGGAGACGTTCAGGACGCCGGTCCGAGGGGGAGACGTTCCGGACGCCAGTCTGAGGAGACGTTCCGGACGCCGGTCTGAGGAGACGTTCAGGACGCCGGTCCGAGGAGGAGACGTTCCGGACGCCAGTCTGAGGAGACGTTCAGGACGCCGGTCCGCGGGGGAGATGTTCGGGACGCCGGTCCGAGGGGGAGACGTTCAGGACGCCGGTCCGAGGAGACGTTCAGGACGCCGGTCCGCTGAGGAGACGTTCCGGACGCCAGTCTGAGGAGACGTTCAGGACGCCGGTCCGCGGGGGAGATGTTCGGGACGCCGGTCCGAGTGGGAGACGTTCGGGACGCCGGTCCGAGGGGGAGACGTTCCGGACGCCGGTCGGAGGGGGAGACGTTCGGGACGCCGGTCGACGAGGGGGAGGAGACGTTCAGGACGCCGGTCCGCTGAGGAGACGTTCAGGACGCCGGTCCGAGGGGGAGACGTTCCGGACGCCAGTCTGAGGAGACGTTCCGGACGCCGGTCTGAGGAGACGTTCAGGACGCCGGTCCGATGGGGACACGTTCCGGACGCCGGTCTGAGGAGACGTTCAGGACGCCGGTCCGCGGGGGAGATGTTCGGGACGCCGGTCCGAGGGGGAGACGTTCAGGACGCCGGTCCGAGGAGACGTTCAGGACGCCGGTCCGGGGGGAGGCGTTCCGGACGCCGGCCGAGGGGGAGACGTTCGGGGACCGGTCCGAGGGGGAGACGTTCGGGACGCCGGTCCGAGGGGGAGGACGTCCCGGACGCCGGTCCGAGGGGAGAGTTCCGGGGACGCCGCGTCCGAGGGGAGACGTTCCGGACGCCGGTCCGAGGGGGAGACGTTCCGGACGCCGGTCCGAGTGGGAGACGTCCGGACGCGGTCGAGGGGGAGACGTCCCGGACGAGGGGGGGACGTTCGGACGCCGGTCCGAGGGGGGGGAAGTTCCGGACGCCGGTCCGAGGGGGAGACGTTCAGGACGTTCCGGACGCCGGTCCGAGGGGGAGACGTTCGGACGCGGTCCGAGGGGGAGGAGGAGACGTTCGGTCGAGGGGAGACGGTCGAGGGGGAGGACGGTCAGGACGCCGGTCTGAGGGGGAGACGTTCGGGACGCCGGTCCGAGGGGGAGACGTTCCGGACGCCCGTCCGAGGGGGAGACGTGGACGTGGACGTGAGGACGTTGGCAGACTCGGACTGGAACATAACACAGTTCTGGTTCTGATCGTCTGGTTTTGGACCAACACGTCCTCCTAAACTCATCAGGAACGTCGTCGGCCCGGAAACCTTCACGGTGGTCGTTTCCTGTTCAGGACCTTCACAGCTGCTGGAACGGATGTTCATGGACGTTCAACCAGCCAGAAGTTCTCCATCCATACTGAAGCACGGCGGTGGCGTCCTGATGATGCTCCTGAGGACCAGAGGACAGAAGAGACGGAGCAGAAGAGCTGCGACATGTTTTCATTTTTAAACAGAGCAGTTTTTATTTCCTGCAGGCGTCCAGCAGAGGGCAGCAGCTCCTCTTTCAGTCCTGTTACTTTATTCAAAAACAATAAAACCCACCTGATTGTAGCAGATCTCAGTTTTAGACACAAATTTTATATTTTATATTTTTATATTTTTATATTTTTATTAACATAAATGAAGCCAAAAGAGAAAACGGATCTGAAGACACTGATCTCGTAACCGGGACGTTTCTGCAGAAACGACCGGACCGTTGGATCGAGTCCTGACAGAACCGAGGAGACGCGGCGCTTTAAAGAAAATACAGATTTTAGGACAAATAGTTATAATTTTACAAAGTCTGCCTCTAAAAAAATTTGCAACAAAAATTGTAATTTTAAGTTTGAAAATTGCAGTTTGTGATAAAACAAAAAAAGTCATGATTGTTTTGAAATGTCCATTTCTACAAGTTTCAGTTTTACAACAAACATATAAAAATTTAAATCATTTAACATGTAGAACAAAATGTACTTTTTCAATCCTGGAGCAAAGCAGCCGCATCATGAAGGTGCCGGTACCCTTGACTTCAGGGGCCACAGTTCAGGGGCCTCCAGGACCCGAGACGATCGGGCTCAAGACCCTAAGGGCCCCTCAGTGACCCCAGACCACAGGGGCCCGAGATATCAAGCCTAGACTTCAGGAACCTGAGACTCCCGGTGCCCTAGACTTGAGTGATCCTAAACTTCAGGGGCCCAGACTTCAGGGGCCCCAGACTTCAGGGGCCTCTGAATGATGAAAGACATCATCATTGTTTTATTAAAAAACCTTTAACAGATTTTGTATTGAGGTCACGTGACCTTTGTCTCCATCAGCCTTGGCCCCTCTGCTAGATGAGGGGCCCCTCTGTCAGATGAGGGCCCCGTCTGTCAGATGAAGGGCCCCTTTGCCAGATGAAGGCCCCCTCTGTCAGATGAAGGGCCCCTCTGTCAGATGAGGGGCCCCTCTGCCAGATGAAGGGCCACTCTGCCAGATGAGGGGCCCCCTCTGCCAGATGAAGGGCCACTCTGCCAGATGAGGGGCCCCCTCTGTCAGATGAAGGGCCCCTCTGTCAGATGAAGGCCCCCTCTGCCAGATGAGGGGCCCCTCTGCCAGATGAGGGGCCCCCTCTGTCAGATGAAGGGCCACTCTGCCAGATGAAGGGCCCCTCTGTCAGATGAGGGGCCCCCTCTGCCAGATGAAGGGCCCCCCTGTCAGATGAGGGGCCCCTCTGACAGATGAGGGGCCCCTCTGTCAGATGAGGGGCCCCTCTGTCAGATGAAGGGCCCCTCTGTCAGATGAAGGGCCCCTCTGTCAGATGAAGGTCCCCTCTGCCAGATGAAGGGCCCCTCTGTCAGATGAAGGGCCCCTCTGCCAGATGAAAGGCCCCTCTGTCAGATGAAGGGCCCCTCTGCCAGATGAAGGCCCCCTCTGCCAGATGAAGGGCCCTGTCTGTCAGATGAAGGGCCCCTCTGTCAGATGAAGGGCCCCGTCTGTCAGATGAGGGGCCCCGTCTGTCAGATGAAGGGCCCCTCTGTCAGATGAAGGGCCCCTCTGCCAGATGAAGGCCCCCTCTGTCAGATGAAGGGCCCCTCTGTCAGATGAAGGTCCCCTCTGCCAGATGAGGGGCCCCCTCTGCCAAATGAAGGGTCCCGTCTGTCAGATGAAGGCCCCCTCTGCCAGATGAAGGGCCCTGTCTGTCAGATGAAGGGCCCCTCTGTCAGATGAAGGGCCCCGTCTGTCAGATGAAGGCCCCCTCTGCCAGGTGAAGGCCCCCTCTGTCAGATGAAGGGCCCCTCTGCCAGATGAAGGGCCCCTCTGTCAGATGAAGGGCCCCTCTGCCAGATGAAGGGCCCCTCTGCCAGATGAGGGGCCCCTGGTTTCCACCATCTCACACTGAACAAGGCTGCAGCTTCACTTTCTGCTGACAGCAGGGTGGAGTGAGTGCGTTTGCTCCTCTGAACAGGAAGTAGAAGTTGGTGACAGGAAGTGGGCGTGGCCTAAGAAGAAGTTCAAATTCAGCTTCCCATAAAAACACCCGAGCGTGAGAAGACCTTGTTATAGGCCATACGCTTCACAGTTTCAACACACAGTTTCAACACACACACACACACACACGCTGCTTTGCCTTATAAGGACACACACTCTTCACACTGCATGTGAGTGTGCACGTGGTACCACTTCCGCTTCAGTCGCTCGCTTAGACGTCTTTCAGCTTAACTCAGAAACAGTTAGCCTTCCTGCTCTGGTTTGGCCTCCATTTTGTCTCTGAGGATGGAGGTGAAACAAGGCACCGCAGAGTAACAGAGGAGACCCCAAAACACCCAGAGAGTAACAGAGGAGACCCTAAAACACCCAGAGAGTAACAGAGGAGACCCCCAAAACACCCAGAGAGTAACAGAGGAGACCCCAAAACACCCCAAAACACCCAGAGAGTAACAGAGAAGAGACCCCCAAAACACCCAGAGAGTAACAGAGAAGACCCCTAAAACACCCAGAGAGTAACAGAGAAGACCCCCAAAACACCCAGAGAGTAACAGAGAAGACCCCAAAACACCCAGAGAGTAACAGAGAAGACCCCAAAACACCCAGAGAGTAACAGAGGAGACCCCCAAAACACCAGAGAGTAACAGAGAAGACCCTAAAACACCCAGAGAGTAACAGAGAGACCCTAAAACACCCAGAGAGTAACAGAGAAGACCCCCAAAAAACACAGAGAGTAACAGAGGAGAACCCCTAAAACACCCAGAGAGTAACAGAGAAGACCCCAAAACACCCAGAGAGTAACAGAGAAGACCCTAAAACACCCAGAGAGTAACAGAGAAGACCCCAAAACACCCAGAGAGTAACAGAGGAGACCCCTAAAACACCCAGAGAGTAACAGAGAAGACCCCTAAAACACCCAGAGAGTAACAGAGAAGACCCTAAAACACCCAGAGAGTAACAGAGAAGACCCCTAAAACACCCAGAGAGTAACAGAGAAGACCCAGAAAAACCCCACCCAGAGAGTAACAGAGAAGACCCCAAAACACCCAGAGAGTAACAAGGACCCCCCAAAAAAACACCCGAGAAGAACCCAGAGTAACAGAGAGACCCCCAAACACCCAGAGAGTAACAGAGAGTAAACAGAGACCCAAGAGAGTAACAGAGAAGACCCCAAAACACCCAGAGAGTAACAGAGAAGACCCCCAAAACACCCAGAGAGTAACAGAGAAGAACCTAAAACACCCAGAGAGAGTAACAGAGAGACCCCAAAGATTACTAAAACACCCAGAGAGTAAAACAGAAAACAACCCCCAAAACACCCAGAGAGTAACAGAGAAGACCCTAAAACACCCAGAGAGTAACAGAGGAGACCCCTAAAAAACCACCCAGAGAGAGTAACAGAGAAGAAGACCCCAAAAACAAACACCCAAGAGAGTAACAGGAGAAGAAAACACCCAGAGAGTAACAGAAGAAAACCCAGAAGGAGACCCCACCCAGAGAGTAACAGAAGAGACCCAAAACAAACACCCAGAGAGTAACAGAGAAGACCCTAGTAAAACCCCACCCCAGAGAGAGAGAGACCCCTAAAACACCCAGAGAGAGAGAGACCCCCAAAACACACCAGAGAGTAACAGAGAGACCCTAAAACCCAAAAGATAACCAAGACCCAGAGTAGTAACAGAGAAGACCCCTAAAACAAGAGAGAGAGTAACAGAGAGAGACCCCCCAAAAACACCCAGAGAGTAACAGAGAGACCCCCAAAACACCCAGAGAGAGAGAGTAACAGAGAGAAACAGAGAAGACCCCAAAACACCCAGAGAGTAACAGAGAAGACCCCAAAACACCCAGAGAGTAACAGAGAAGACCCCCAAAACACCCAGAGAGTAACAGAGAAGACCCCACAACCCCAAAACACCCAGAGAGTAACAGAGAAGACCCTAAAACACCCAGAGAGTAACAGAGAAGACCCCTAAAACACCCAGAGAGTAACAGAGAAGACCCCTAAAACACCCAGAGAGTAACAGAGGAGACCCTAAAACACCCAGAGAGTAACAGAGAAGACCCCAAAACACCCAGAGAGTAACAGAGAAGACCCTAAAACACCCAGAGAGTAACAGAGAAGACCCCTAAAACACCAGAGAGTAACAGAGAAAGACCCTAAAACACCCAGAGAGTAACAGAGGAGACCCCTAAAACACCCAGAGAGTAACAGAGAAGACCCCAAAACACCCAGAGAGTAACAGAGGAGACCCCAAAACACCCAGAGAGTAACAGAGGAGACCCCTAAAAACACCAGAGAGTACACAGAGAGACACCCAACAAAACACCCAGAGAGTAACAGAGAGAAGACCCAAAACACCCAAGAGAGTAACAACGAGAAGACCCACAAAAAACACCCAGAGAGTAACAGAGGGAGACCCCTTAAAACACACAGAGAGTAACAGAGAAGACCCCCTAAGAAAAACACCCAGAGAGTAACAGAGGAGACCCCTAAAACACCCAGAGAGAAACAGAGAGACCCCAAAAACACCCAGAGAGTAAACAGAGAAGACCCCTAAAAACACCAGAGAGTAACAGAGAAGACCCCCAAAACACCCAGAGAGTAACAGAGAGAGAGTAACCCCAAAAACACCCAGAGAGTAACAGAAAAGACCCCTAAAAGTTGGAGTTTAGTTTGTTTTTGGTTGAGTAGACCCAGTTTGGTTGAGTTTTAGTTGGTAAAGAGCAGAAGTTTAAACCTGGAGAGTAGTCAGAGTTGAGAGAGACAGTTTGGTTGAGTTTAGTTGGAGGAGTAACAGAGAGAACCCTAGTTTGTCGGTTTGGTTGAAGTTACTGAGTTTAAGAGTTTAGGTGAGACATTTTTTTACAGTTAGTTTGGGTTTGAGAGTTTGTTGAGTTTAAGTTTGCAAAGAAGTACCCTTTGGTATTAAGAGAAGACCCCCCCAAAACGTGGAGACACAGAGAGTAAAAGATAATAACAGAGGGTAGACAGAAGCAACACCCAGAGAGTAACAAAGACCCAAAAACCAAAAACCACAAAACCCTTTAAGGAGTTAAGAGAAACAATAAAAACAGAGACCCAAGCCCAAAAAACAGAAACAGAAAACAGAAAACAAAAAACAAAGAGTAACAGAGTGACCAAAAACAAGAGTTGGGTTTGGGCCCCAAAAAAACAGAGAAACAAACAAGAGTAACCAGAGAAAACAAAGACCCAAAAACAGTTAGTTTTAGAAGGAGTTTAGTGCGGGTTTGGTTTAGTTTGATTGAGTTTGAGAGAGTTGAGGGGAGTTAGAGGGTTTGGTTAGTTTGAGTTTAGCTGGAGTTGTTAGTTTGGGTTTTGAGTTATTTTTTAGTTTGTTGAGTTTAGGGTGGGTTAGTTTGGTTTGGTTTTAGTTTAGTGGAGTTTAGTTTGGGTTTGGTCAGTTTGGTTTAGTTTAGCTGGAGTTTAGTTTGGGTTTGGTTAGTTTGGTGAGTTAGCTGGGTTAGTTTAGTTTGGGTTTGAGGTTTAGTTTGGTTCTAGTCAGTTTGGAGTTAGTTGGGTTTGGGTTGGTCGAGGTTTTGGTTGGTTAGTTTTGGGAGTTTAGTTTGGAGTTTGGTTTGGGTTTGGTTAGTTTGGTTAGTTTGGTTAGTTTAGTGTGGGTTTGGTCAGTTTGGTTTGAGTTTAGCAGTTTAGTTGGGTTTGGTTTGAGTTTGGTGAGGGGCTGAGAGAGGGGTTTAGTTTGGGTTTGGTTAGTTTGGTTGAGTTTAAGGGGAGTTTAGTTGAGTTTGGAGTTTGGTTAGTTGGTTGAGTTTAGCTGGAGTGTTTAGTTTAGTTTAGCTGGAGTTTAGCTGGGTTTGGGTTGAGGATGGAGTTTGGTTTAGTTTGGGTTTGGTCAGTTTGGTTGAGTTTAGCTGGAGTTTAGTTTGGGTTTGGTTAGTTTGGTTGAGTTTAGCTGGAGTTTAGTGTGGGTTTGGTTAGTTTGGTTGAGTTTAGCTGGAGTTTAGTTTAGTTTAGCTGGAGTTTAGTTTTGGTTTGGTCAGTTTGGTTGAGTTTCGAGGAGTTTAGTTTGGGTTTGGTTAGTTTGGTTGAGTTTAGCTGGAGTTTAGTTTGGGTTTGGTTAGTTTGGTTGAGTTTAGCTGGAGTTTAGTGTGGGTTTGGTTAGTTTGGTTTAGTTTAGCTGGAGTTTAGTGTGGGTTTGGTTAGTCTGGTTGTACTCCCGTGCTCTGTCTTCAAAGACAGTCGTGCTACTGCAGACCCAGCAGGCGTGTACTACCTCAGGGCTTACTTATTACAGAGCTCAGCTTGTATAAACTCGTCATTCCCAACCACCACACCTTCTCTGACTGCAGGACTCAGATTCCTGAAGGAGCCTCCTGAGCTAATGTTCTGTCCTGACCAGGAGAGCTACAGGTGGTCATCACCTGGGCCTTCACGACAGCTTCTGTTTCTGTGCATCTTTTTTCTGTTTCTACTAGCTTCTCGTTGCTATCCTGCGTAGTTCTGGCTCAGCCAGGCGTTTCTGACTGGGTTTCATTTCCTGCCGGCAGCCTGAGGGTTGGTGAATCAGAGGACTGATCTCAAAGCTGCTACCTGGAGTGTTTGCACTTCAAGTGTCGTACTGAGAAGCCTGAGTTTAGTTCATGTACATGTTGTACCAGAGTGAAGCTCTGTGGTGTAGATGCAGATGTGTGCAGGTCTAAACTGGTCTGGAATGTGTGAGTGTTCGCCTGAGGAATGCAGCGAGCATGAGCAGATGTGCAAAGTAACTAAACTTTCACAGATCTGTATCTCCGACTTTCTTCTGTCAGGGACTTTCAGCTGCCTCAGCAGTCCTGGACTCCAACACCCACAATGCCCTGCAGCTGCTCGGTGGCGCTGCCATGGTGATGCGGTTTCACAGAGCTGCAGAGGCTTCCTGCTCCCAGACTCTGGGTGGTTAAAGTTAAAATGGATAAATACAGATGCAAAGAACTACAACAAAGAAAGCAAAGAAAGAGGAAACAAAAGTTTTCAGTGAAGGACAGAAAAGAGGAGGCGACGGTTGTGTGGATGTGTTGGCGGGAACAGCAGCGGCGGCACGACTTGGTGACGCGAACTGAAACGGGTCAGGAGGAAGTGGGTTGTGTGGAGGCGGCAGTTTTTCTGCTGCTTCTGCTCGCTGCCTGAACTCACACCGGTCTGCAGATGCAGAACTGAGCCAGAAACGAACCAGGCTTCACACAGACCGTCTGAACACTATCCCAACATAATCCTGACATGATCCAGACCTGATCCAGATTTAATCCTGATCCAGATCCAAACTTCCTCCAGACTCAATCCTGATATAATCCAGACTTTATCCTGACATTATTCTGAGATGATCCAGACTTGATCCAGATTTAATCCTGACATGAACCGGGTCTTAATGGAATCCATTCTTCATCCAAACATAATTTACATTAGATTCAAAAATGATCCAGATCCAAACTTCCTCCAGACCCAATCCTGATATAATCCAGACTTTATCCTGACATTATTCTGAGATGATCCAGACTTGATCCAGATTTAATCCTGACATGAACCGGGTCTTAATGGAATCCATTCTTCATCCAAACATAATTTACATTAGATTCAAAAATGATCCAGATCCAAACTTCCTCCAGACCCAATCCTGATATAATCCAGACATTATCCTGACATTATTCTGAGATGATCCAGACTTGATCCAGATTTAATCCTGACATGAACCGGGTCTTAATGGAATCCATTCTTCATCCAAACATAATTTACATTAGATTAAAAAATGATCCAGATCCAAACTTCCTCCAGACCCAATCCTGATATAATCCAGACTTTATCCTGACATTATTCTGAGATGATCCAGACTTGATCCAGATTTAATCCTGACATGAACCGGGTCTTAATGGAATCCATTCTACATCCAAACATAATTTACATTAGATTCAAAAAATGATCCAGATCCAAACTTCCTCCAGACCCAATCCTGATATAATCCAGACTTTATCCTGACATTATTCTGAGATGATCCAGACTTGATCCAGATTTAATCCTGACATGAACCGGGTCTTAATGGAATCCATTCTTCATCCAAACATAATTTACATTAGATTAAAAAATGATCCAGATCCAAACTTCCTCCAGACCCAATCCTGATATAATTCAGACTTTATCCTGACATTATTCTGAGATGATCCAGACTTGATCCAGATTTAATCCTGACATGAACCGGGTCTTAATGGAATCCATTCTTCATCCAAACATAATTTACATTAGATTAAAAAATGATCCAGATCCAAACTTCCTCCAGACCCAATCCTGATATAATCCAGACTTTATCCTGACATTATTCTGAGATGATCCAGACTTGATCCCAGATTTAATCCTGACATGAACCGGGTCTTAATGGAATCTATTCTTCATCCAAACATAATTTACATTAGATTAAAAAATGATCCAGATCCAAACTTCCTCCAGACCCAATCGTGATATAATCCAGACTTTATCCTGACATTATTCTGAGATGATCCAGACTTGATCCAGACATGGCTGAGACCCAGATCCTAGCATTATCCAAACCTCAGTGTAATCCACACTTCATCCAAATGCAATTTACATCTGATCCAAATATGATCCTCCAAACAAATCCTGACATGATAAAGGTCCAATTCCAACATCATCTAGACATTATCCAGACATGATCCTGACCTTGACTGACTTCATCCTCACATGTTCCAGAGGAAAAAAAACCAACCCGGAACTGATCCTGACACAAATCCAGTCATGACATTAGTGACATGACTTACTTTATCCTGATATGATCCAGATCTCAAAAAACCTGCCCCAAAGATGATTCACATCTGATCCAAACTTAATCCAGGCATGATCCTGACATGACCTAGATTCAAACTTCATCATCACATGATCAAGACTGTATCCAGACTATATCTAGACACAGTTCCAACATCATCCTGACATATTCCTAACATTATCCCAGTCTTCATGTAATCCACACATCTAGAAATCATCCTGACCCAGTTATCCAGACAAACCTTATCTGTATGTTACCCAATATGATCCCAGCTCAATTCTGATCCAGACTTGATCCTGACATGATCTAGAACAATGTAATCTGAAAGCAATCCCAGCATGATCCTGGTTTAATCCTGACCTGATCCTGCTGTGATCCAGACCTGACCCTGACTGAGACCCAGACTTCATCCTTAGATGATCGTGAGTTGATGCGGACATGATCCTGGTTTAATCCTGACTTGATCCTGGTTTAATCCAGACCTGACCCTGACTGAGACCCAGACTCCATCCTCAGATGATCGTGAGCTGATGCGAACATGATCCTGGTTTAATCCTGACTTGATCCTGCTGTGATCCAGACCTGACCCTGACTGAGACCCAGACTCCATCCTCAGATGATCGTGAGTTGATGCGGACATGATCCTGGTTTAATCATGATCCTGGTTTAATCCTGACCTGATCCTGCTGTGATCCAGACTGGAACTTAATGGGATCCATACAAAATCCTGACATGGTTTTTCCACAGAGCTGATTGCTCGTTAATACCCGCCCCCTTGACTGGGATCGTCCAATCACAGCCGAGCAGCAGAAACAAGGCTGTCGCAGTGAGGAAGTGACGGCGCTGAGGAGGTTAACGTGGTCGACATTCAGAAGAGATAAAAATAGAGAACATTTCTATCAGGCCAAGACACTTCTGCAGATATGCTGATTTTGTGAAGTGACAATGTTCAAGCAAAGTTTAAATTTAGACGGGACTGCAGAGGGTTGATCTTTCTGCAGAGCGAGTCGTCTCTGACTGATAAAACTTCATCAACCGTCCCAGCAGTGTCTCTAACCAGAACTACGGCTATTACTCATCACGTTGTCTTCATTAACTGCCTCTAAACGACGTCTGAACATCTGGAGCAGCAGAGCTGAGGAGGAGGGTTGGACCAGGACAGACCTGACAGGACTGTCCTCTGCTGAGGACAGTCCTGTCAGTCCTCTGCTGAGGACTGACAGGACTGTCCTCTGCTGACTTCTCTCAGGACTGTCCTCAGTCTGGTCTGGTCTCAGTCTGGTTCCTCTGGTCTCCAGTCCTGGTCTCCAGTCTGGTTCCTCCTGCTGGTCTCCAGTCTGGTTCCTCCTGCTGGTCTTCAGTCTGGTTCCTCCTGCTGGTCTCCAGTCTGGTTCCTCCTGTCTCCTGCCAGCGTCTCTGGTAAACCTGCTCTGCTGGGGCCAGCGTTGTCCTGTTGGGGGACAGAGTTTGGACCGTGGACATTTCCACAGAGATAGTTGGACCTTTAACGGGATCAGGGATGGGACGGGACAATGAGGTGAAAACATTCCTACAGACTGAAGACACGTCCATGAAATAAGGACATTTCTGCCCGTTCAGACCAAAATGTCTTGATTCGTCCTAAAATGGACGACTTTCTGTAAATCGGAGACATTTCTGCAGACTGAACCACTTTAAAAGTCTTTATCTCTGTGTAAAGTTGAGGACTGACAGCAGGTTCCTAACTCTAACCTACTTCCTGGTTTTTACCTCTCAGGTGAGAGGGGGCGAGCGAGGCAGGCTGTCAGTGAGGGAGAGAGACTGAGACGCTGAGCGAGGCAGGAAGCGGCTCGGAGGAGGGGAGTGGTCGGACGCATAAAAAGACGACTCGTCTTCCTGATCTCTGCATTCGTCTGCTGTCTCCTGCCTTCTTCACACCTGCCTTAGTCTCTACCTGCACAGGTAAGCTGCACACACGCACACACACACCGGCTCGCACACATGAGTTCCAGGGTGGTAAGGTTTGTGTGTGTGTTTGTGGAACAGGATGTCGTGGGACGGTTACATTACCACGCTGATGACAGATGAGGAGAAGATTTCGATGGACGCGGCCATCTGTGGCCAGAATCCTGCCAGCGTGTGGGCCAGCTCGCCCGGGTATGTGGGCATCAAGGTGAGGGCGCACACACACACACACACATGTTCTCGTCCCTGTCACCTGCTGAGGTCCTGGTGAACGGACCTGCAGAGCCAGGACGGGTCGCTCACAAAAACCTCCAGAACCGGCTTAAAAAACGCTGCTGCTGACTTTCAGAGTGTCAGACCTGCAGCATCCCGCCCACGTCCTCATTGGTCTCATTCACCTGTCAATCAACATTCTGAAGCTGATCTTCTTCTGTTTTTTGACTTCTGGGTGTGGCGCAGCCGCTTCCTGCTCTGTCGGGGGTGTTCTCGGTGTTGGGGCACATGGCAGCGCCTCATTGGCTGATTTCTGCGCTGAAACTTCTTTAGGCTTCAACACAGAAATAGGAAATAACAGATTCCAGTCACAACGGCAGAGAAAGTCCTGTTTCTATTTTGAGTTTGTATTTAAACACAGTAACTTCCTGCTTTTCAGGATATTTCTTTCTTTTTCTTTCTTTCTTTCTTTCTTTCATTCTTGGAATGAGGAACTGTTTCAGCCCTCAGGAGGACGTTTGGACGTCTGAGCTGTAACCGTTGAACTGAGGTGTTTAAAGTTGCATCTTTTAAAATAAATCCGGGTGTTCAACATCCACAAAAACAAACCTTTTTTCATTAGATTTTTGTTCTAGCGGCGAGTCAAAGCAGGAAGCAGTCAGTCATGCGAGAGCTGAATTTCTTCACACCTGCTGCATCCGTGTGAGTGGTTCAGATTTGAGCAGCAGGTTGTGTAACGTGGTGTTGGCAGTGTCAGGTGTGGCGCTGTTCTTTCTGGGTGTTGCTCCGGGGGGGGGTTTTGTTTTTGGGGGGGAGTCAGCCCAACGCTGCTTTAACTGCCTTATAAGGAGACAGAGTCAAAAAACAGTGAATACAGGAAGCTGAGATGATCACTTCTTGTTTCTTCACACACACACACACACACACACACACGTGCGCACACACTGTTACAGCGGCGTCACACTCACACATGCAGAATATGTTAAATTTTAAATAATTTGATAATTGATTAAACAATCAATATTAATATTATATATAACATTTATTTATTTATAAGTAAATTATCAAAAATTCATGATAAAATTATTTACAATATATTTAAATAATTATGTTGAATTTTATTCTTTTATTTGATAGAATATTTCATATTTTATTAGACTTTTTTATATTACATTTAAATTAAAAAATGTGAAAATGGTGTGTTTGTGTTCTTGGCTTTGTGACATCATGAGGACCTGGTTCATGATGAACACATGCAGGGACCAGTTGTCCTTGTGGGGACCAGATGTCCTTGTGTGGACCAGATGTCCCTGTAGGGACCAGATGTCCTTGTGTGGACCAGATGTCCTTGTGTGGACCAGATGTCCTTGTGTGGACCAGATGTACTTGTCGGGACCAGATGTCCTTGTTGGGACCAGATCTCCTTGTGTGGACCAGATGTCCTTGTTGGGACCAGATCTCCTTGTGTGGACCAGATGTCCCTGTAGGGACCAGATGTCCTTGTGTGGACCAGATGTCCTTGTGTGGACAGTGAAGCTGCAGAAGGAAGTCCATGTAATGTCCTCATAAGGACAGCTAAGTTAACAGGTGTGTGTGTGTGTGTACGGACCTCCAGGTCCTCACTCTGATTGGCTGCTACTGTTTGGCTGCTACCGCCTGCAGCCGTGTGTGTTCGTGTCGTGACTTGTCGTCTCCACAGTCTTTTCCTGCAGTTTAGAAACGTGGTTTGTTTTTTTGTCCTCGGCAGCTCAAACATCTGCAGGACTTTTTCAGTGACTCGGTTCTGTTGCGACAGGAACCGTCTGGTCTCTGGTGTTTGTGGGGGTCTGTTGTGTTTTTGGTGGTGGGTTCAGGTGCTGTGTGGGGGGGGGCGGAGCCTTCTCCTCCTGACCATCGGTCCTCCTGTCTCTCTCTCTCTCCTCGTCAGCCTGAAGAGATCATGAAGCTGGCCAGCTCAGACAGGAGCTCCTTAGCCCAGAATGGCGTCTCCATCGCCGGCCAGCAGTGCAGGCTGCTCCGAGACAACCTGGACGTCGAAGGGCTCAACACGATGGACCTGAAGTCCAAACCCGACGCTGAAGGCAACTCGTACGGAGTGTGTGTGGGCAAGACCAAACAAGGTGAGATGTGTAGGTGGACGGCTGGTCAGTAGGTGGCGCCGGAGGCCTGTTGTGATGTAGGCGGGGGCCCCTACTGGTTAGTGGAGCCCACACAGATGTTTAAGTCAATAAGAAACACGTGGAATACTGATGTGTAGAACATTTACTGATACTGATCATTTTTCAGCTGTTTGGAGATCATTTCAAACACTTTTAATCAATTAATGCAATGATTATGAGACTGTACAGTCATGGAAAGAATTATTAGACCACCTTGTTTTCTTCAGTTTCTTGTTCATTTTAATGCCTGGTAGTGTAAAGGTCACTTTTATTTAAATGTTCTGCTGCCATTATTTGTTGTTCAAACACTTTTAACATCAGCACTTGTCAGTAACACATATTTAGTGTAAATCTCATCTTAAAAAATGTCAAATAAAATAAAGCTTATGGCCACTGCCAGGGTATTAATGTCATCCTGTTTTATGAAAATAAAAAAAGTCTAATATATATACATACATATATATATATATATATATATATATATATATATAATAGATATATATATATATATATATATATATATATATATATATATATATATATATATATATATATACAGTCATGGAAAAAAAATGATTAGACCACCCTTGTTCTTCAGTTTCTTGTTCATTTTAATGCCTGGTACAACTAAAGGTACATTTGTTTGGACAAACATAACGATAACCACAAAGATTGCTCATAAGAGTTTTATTTAAGAGCTCATATCTTACCATTTTCCATGGTTTTCTTGATTATAACCTAAATCACTTAAGTTTTTACATCAATAGCTATGGCGTTGTACTGCCAAAAACACTGCTTTTATGCATTCAGTGTTTTCTTTTCTGTCTGTTTTAGTCACATGATGATGTTTAGTGGTACCAGGTATTAAAATGAACAAGAAACTGAAGAAACAAAATGGCGGTCTAATAATTTTTTCCATGACTGTATCTAGAACATGAGTACTGTAACGTACGCGCCGCCCAAAAGGTACAAAGACAACGTAAAGGCTCCAGCAACGGCGAACGCCATGGCGGCCCCGATGATCCGAGCTCATAGAGTTGAGACAGTTCAGGTTCAGGACGTAGACTGGAGGAGGACAGTCAGCTCTGAAGACAAATTATTTTACCAACTAATTAAATAAAAAACTGTAGTTCTAATGTGAAGCCTTAGCATTCAGAGCTTAGCTGCGGTGTTAGCCTGGTTAGCTTAGCCTCGTGACCAGTTCTGGGTTGAATGTAGCACCAGCAGAGGCGGCGAGCTGCCCGACCTCACGGGACCAGCATCTAAACCTGGACCGCATCCATCTCCATCCATCTCCATCCATCTCCATCCATCTCCATCCATCTCCATCCATCTCCACTCATCTCCACTCATCTCCATCCATCTCCATCCATCTCCACCCATCTCCATTCATCTCCACCAGGTGACTGGAGATGGATGGAGATGGATGGAGATGGATGGAGATGAGTGGAGATGGATGGAGATGAGTGGAGATGGATGGAGATGATTGGAGATGGATGGAGATGGATGGAGATGGATGGAGATGGATGGATAAATCCAGATGTTCCAGGGAAGAACAGATCGATTATCTGGTATCAATGAGCCTTAAACACATTATCACCTGCAAGGCCTCATGGGAAATGTGTTTGTGTATCTGTTGGTATGAATCACAGTGAAGAAGTGCTCTTTGATTGACATCATCTCCCCCCCCCCCCCCCCCCCCCGACAGCTATCGTCATATTGAAGGGAGTGAAAGAAGCCAACGGCGGCCAGCTGTCCAAGAAGGTGTTCTCCTCCGTGGTCGAACACCTGAGGAAGAGTAACTATTGAGACATCACAGCAGTCCTGGTCCCACACCTCCACCAAACACCCCCCAAACCCCCCCCCCCCACCCCCCCCCCCACCCCCCCACCCCCAGCCCCAGTAGTTTGGTTTTTCTCCCTCATTTTTCCTGTTTTAATGGCCACTGGGGATCAAAACATCATGTTTCCATCACTGTTGTAAACAAGCGATGACTCCGCTGAGTGGCACGCGTGTTTACATGTGACCCCCCAACACACGCGTGTTTACATGTGACCCCCCCCAACACACGCGTGTTTACATGTGACCCCCCCCCAACACACGCGTGTTTACATGTGACCCCCCCAACACACGCGTGTTTACATGTGACCCCCCAACACACGCGTGTTTACATGTGACCCCCCCAACACACGCGTGTTTACATGTGACCCCCCCAACACACGCGTGTTTACATGTGACCCCTCAACACACGCGTGTTCACCACATGTGCCAGTGTTTTGTGTTTTGTGGAGGATATAGACCATCGTCCTCTTGCAGCTCTGTGAAAACCGATCACAAATCTGAATTAAATAAAGAGAAACTTGTTTATTTTGTAGACTCTGACTCTTGTGTTTCTGCATCGACTCACCAGAGGGGTGTACTACGTAGCGAGATTAGAGGGTTAGCGAGGTATGTTGAGTCTAAAACCAGGATTTCCGGTACCACGAAGGTGGCTCTCTTTCAACCTGGCTAGATCACCATGGTAACTTACTCTGCTAGCTTAACCTGGTCCAGAGCAGGTTATGTGCAGAGTTTAGGCTCAAATCGGCTCTAAAAAGCACCGCCCTTTCACTTTCACCCAATCCTGTTGACTTTAGCGCCAGGATCAATGGAGGGAGAGTATTCAGAGACCGGACTGATCCGCTGGCTTCCCATGACCATATTCTCTATGAACGCTAGAGATTTCCAGCTGAGGGAATCCGTTACATTTGTAATCTGCTAGAGCCAGATATTGGCAGCGCCACCAAACGCAGCCGTGCGCTCACAGTAGCGCAAACGGTGTGCGTTTCTTTGCGTTTCTTTGCCGCGGGAACCTACATGCATTCAGTTGGTGATGCAGAAAATCTGAGCCAGAATACTGGAATAAAGGTTGTACTTGCTCTTACTGAACTGCTGAATATGTTTGTAGTATTCCCTGGCCATCTGCCCACGCTTCAAATAAAAGAAGCGTTTTACTAAATCAGGTAACATAAATTAATAGTCATTATATTGATAATCAGTGTGACGTGGAATTTCATGTGAAATGTTGTAATATAATATAATTCATAGATTCCCCAGGGTGATAGGGTTCCTATTAAAGTGGCCGGTGAACGTATATTGGTATCACAGATAATATTAAATAATAAATTAATTTCACATAGATTTAGCAAAAAACTAAAGTGATTTTCATTTATCATCCATAATGGGACAGTCAGACCTACATAATGTTTAACATCTGCTGCATTAAGTTTAAAGTTTAAGCGCTCTAAAAGAGGGAGAGAGATTAATAAAGGTGTATTAAGTGGTGAAATAAATATAATTTACTGTGGCAAGAGACACTACAGAGGGCCCGGGCGGGGTTTGATCCCCAGACTCCCAGGTGAAAGTCACGCATAATTGCCAGTCAGCCAAAGGCATATCCCCTTAGCCATGTAGCCAGGACACGTGATCAATCGGAGGTCAGTGACAGGACCTCACACTGTCACATTACGAATTTACACGATCTGCAATTTTTTTGCCAGCACTCCTCTCTGGCTTTATTCACACCTACAGTGTTGCTTTTGGCCGTAAAGATTTCTTTGAAATCCTCATAGCCCTGCATTATTAAAACCTGCTCCTCCTGACTGAAATATACGGACCGCCATCTATCCATTTGATCCGGAAGAGGCGTCAAATGACGCGTCAAACGCCCCCTTTTATGTGAACGTGCACAGAGCAGAAAGCAGAAAGCCGCGGTTAACAAAGATAGTTGATAACCACCGTCGTGGTACCAGTTATCTCTGATGGAGAGTTTCAGGTTTGTTAAGCCAGCTCACCCAAAGAAAGCCTGGCTGTGTTGAACTTGCTTCGTAGTTTCACCCCTCTGGTCTCTACTGGGGTCAGGTGACTGCATCGACTCACCTGATCTTAGAGTACATTTTCTGGTGAAAATGTACTTTGTGATTTTGATCTTGCTCTCATTACTAAAGAGGAGGTATATGATGCTCTCATTAAGTTAAATAAATACCAAGAAATCCTCTGGTCCTGATGGGTTATACTTCTTGAAAATTGCTGCTGAACATATTGCAGAACCTTTCACATATATTTTCAACTTGACTATAGAAACTGGATCATCTCCTGTGTCATCATCCTGGTCTCTAAATAGTGGGGTTGGTGACTGTATCGACTAACCTGGTCTTACTGGGGGTCCGGTTGACTGCATCGACTCACCTGGTCTCTACTGGGGGTCCAGGTGCTGCATCGACTCACCTGTCTCTACTGGGGGGTGATGCATCGACTCACTGGTCTCTACTGGGGGTCCAGGTGACTGCATCGACTCACCTGGTCTTCTATGGGGGTCAGGTGACTGTATCGCTACTCAGGTGTCTCTACTGGTCTCTACGGGACAGGGACTGCTATCGATCACCTGGTCTCTACTGGGGGTCAGGTGACTGCATCTGACTCACCTGTCTCTACTGGGGGTCGGTGACTGCATCGACTCACCTGGTCTCTACTGGGGGCCAGGTGACTGCATCGACTCACCTGGTCTCTACTGGGGGTCAGGTGACTGCTATCGGTGACTCGACTCCTGGTCTCTACTGGGGGTCCAGGTGACTGCATCGACTCACCTGGTCTCTACTGGGGGGGGACTGGTCTCTACTGGGGTCAGGTGACTGCATCGACTCACCTGGTCTCTACTGGGGGTCAGGTGACTGTATCGACTCACCTGGTCTCTACTGGGGGTCCAGGTCGACTCTGTCTATCGACTCACCTGGTCTCTACTGGGGGTCAGGTGACTGCATCGACTCACCTGGTCTCTACTGGGGGCCAGTGGTGACTGCATCGACTCACCTGGTCTCTACTGGGGGGGTGACTGTCGACTCACCTGGTCTCTACGGGGGGGTGGTGACTGTATCGACTCACCTGGTCTCTACTGGGGGTCAGGTGACTGACTGCATCGACTCACTCTCTCACCTGGTCTCTACTGGGGGTCAGGTGACTGCATCGACTCACCTGGTCTCTACTGGGGGTCAGGTGACTGTATCGACTCACCTGGTCTCTACTGGGGGTCCGGTGACTGTATCGACTCACCTGGTCTCTACTGGGGGTCCGGTGACTGTATCGACTCACCTGGTCTCTACTGGGGGTCAGGTGACTGTATCGACTCACCTGGTCTCTACTGGGGGTCAGGTGACTGTATCGACTCACCTGGTCTCTACTGGGGGTCAGGTGACTGCATCGACTCACCTGGTCTCTACTGGGGGTCTGGTGACTCACCTGGTCTCTGGACTCACCTGTGTCTCTACTGGGGGTCAGGTGACTGCTATCGACTCACCTGGTCTCTACTGGGGGTCCGGACTCACCTGGACTGTATCGACTCACCTGGTCTCTACTGGGGGTCAGGTGACTGTATCGACTCACCTGGTCTCTACAGGTGGGGGTCTCTACTGGGGTCAGGTGACTGTATCGACTCACCTGGTCTCTACTGGGGGTCAGGTGACTGTATCGACTCACCTGGTCTCTACTGGGGGTCAGGTGACTGCATCGACTCACCTGGTCTCTACTGGGGGTCCGGTGACTGTATCGACTCACCTGGTCTCTACTGGGGGTCAGGTGACTGCATCGACTCACCTGGTCTCTACTGGGGGTCCGGTGACTGCATCGACTCACCTGGTCTCTACTGGGGGTCAGGTGACTGCATCGACTCACCTGGTCTCTATATTTTTCTCTCACTCCATTTCTTCTTTTTTCATTTTGAAACAGTATTTAGAACCAGATGTAAATTCTTTAAATTGTTTGACTGCTCTTAAAACTTTGATCAGGTGTGTATTTAGTACATACATACATATATGTGTATATGTGGGTGTGTGTATATAAAACTTTTTGTTTTCATTTTTGTTAATATTTTGTGATTTTTCAGCAAACATTGTCAGTGGTCCAGTTTGATGTGAGCCCAAAGAAAAGCTGTAGTTCCTCCACCGACCACTAGAGGCTGCAGTTCCTCTACCGACCACTACCACTAGAGGCTGCAGTTCCTCTGCTGCGTCCTCTACCGACCACTAGAGGCGCAGTTCTTCTACCGACCACGAGAGGCCAGGTACGACCACTAGAGGCTGCGGGTTCCTCTACCGACCACTAGAGGCTGCGGTTCCTCTACCGACTGCACTAGAGGTCTGCAGTTAGGCTCCGACACTAAGGGCTGCTACCTTGCAGTTTCTCTACAGACCACTAGAGGCTGCAGTTCCTCTACCGACCACTAGAGGCTGCGGTTCCTCTACCGACCACTAGAGGCTAGTTCCTCTACCGACCACTAGAGGTTCCTCTACCGCGGTCCTCTCTACCGACCACTAGAGGCTGCAGTTCCTCTCTACCGACCACTAGAGGCTGCAGTTCCTCTTACCGACCACTAGAGGCTGCGGTTTCCTCTACCGACCACTAGAGGCTGGTTCCTCTACCGACCACTAGAGGCTGCAGTTCCTCTACGTTCCTCTACCGACCACTAGAGGCTGCAGTTCCTCTATGACCACTAGAGGCTGCGGTTCCTCTACAGACCACTAGAGGCTGCAGTTCCTCTACCGACCACTAGAGGCTGCGGTTCCTCTACTGACCACTAGAGGCTGCAGTTCCTCTACCGACCACTAGAGGCTGCAGTTCCTCTACTGACCACTAGAGGCTGCAGTTTCTCTACCGACCACTAGAGGCTGCAGTCTCTATAGGGTTCATCACAGTTGGGTCCTTGGTCCTTCAGCCATACCACCACCTGGACCAGCTGTGATGAAGCCTCGATCAGTTTGCTGAACATCAGCTTATCGGGGTCCCACAGGTGTTTGATCTGAGCTCTGCTGGTTGTTTCAGCTCCAGCAGCACTCGCTTCAAATGGTATTTCACAAATCACATCAGAAATGAGGACAAGTCTACATATTTGTTCAGAATCAGTTTAAGGTAGCATAGGTTAGCATCATGAGTTAGCAGGAGCTCAGCCAAGCTAAAATAGGTAACCTGTGGTAGCTGAGCTCAGGTGGGTGTGTTGATGAAAAGAGTAGGATACAGAGCCTTCAGCTATCATCTCCTCTCTGGTGGAACCAGCTCCTCGTTATCAGTTATCGTCTCTACATTTAAGGTTTGTCTCAAAACTTTTCTTTATGATAAAGTTGATAGCTAAAGTTTTGCTATCAATGACGACAAATATACTCTTCTAGTCTATATATGTTGTCAACATTGTCTCCCTTTCCTGATGTCTCCAACCTGGTGGTTACCGCCTCATTTTGTGGGGGGGCGTGGCTTGCTGTGGCCTCCAGGTCCAGGAAATCCAGGTCTCTGGTGGAGGTCTGCTGGTCCACCGCTCCAGCACCAGCTGTGGTCCAGTCCGTAGAGGTGGTTCTGGTCTGTGGTTTCTGGACCTGAGGGACATGTTCACTTTTTACATTAGTACCAAAACAATCTGCTTCAAAAAAAAAAAAAAAAGAAAACAGAGAAAGAAAAAAAAATGCGGTTCTGATCCAAATACGGCTGCTGTTTGTCCAGAGAGACAGTAAAATCCCTGAAACTGATCTTTTGGAGCAGCAAGATCTGAACTTTCCTCTGAAATGTGACTGATGTTCTGATCTAATGTGAGTCTACACGACTAATGATTCTGATGCGACTCAGAACTCTGAACCGGGTTCACCAGTTCCAGTCTGGACCGAAGATCTGGACCTCTGAGGGCTCAGCTAGTGCAGCCAGAACCACAGACGTTGCTACAGGCGTCCTGCAATACTGCAGTAGAACTACAGTACTACAGACAGTCCTGCAGTACTACAGTATTACATTACTGCAGTACTACAGTACTACAGACAGTCCTGCAGTACTACAGTATTACATTACTGCAGTACTACAGTTCTACAGACAGTCCTGCAGTACTACAGTATTACATTACTGCAGTACTACAGAACTACAGTAGTACTACAGTATTACATTACTGCAGTACTACAGTTCTACAGACAGTCCTGCAGTACTACAGTATTACATTACTGCAGTACTACAGTTCTACAGACAGTCCTGCAGTACTACAGTATTACATCACTGCAGTACTACAGTACTACAGACAGTCCTGCAGTACTACAGTATTACATCACTGCAGTACTACAGTACTACAGACAGTCCTGCAGTACTACAGTATTACATTACTGCAGTACTACAGTACTACAGACAGTCCTGCAGTACTACAGTATTACATTACTGCAGTACTACAGAACTACAGTAGTACTTCAGTATTAGATTACTGCAGTACTACAGAACTACAGTAGAACTACAGTACTACAGACAGTCCTGCAGTACTACAGTATTACATTACTGCAGTACTACAGTTCTACAGACAGTCCTGCAGTACTACAGTATTACATCACTGCAGTACTACAGAACTACAGTAGAACTACAGTACTACAGACAGTCCTGCAGTACTATAGTATTACATTACTGCAGTACTACAGTTCTACAGACAGTCCTGCAGTACTACAGTATTACATCACTGCAGTACTACAGAACTACAGTAGAACTACAGTACTACAGACAGTCCTGCAGTACTATAGTATTACATTACTGCAGTACTACAGTTCTACAGACAGTCCTGCAGTACTACAGTATTACATCACTGCAGTACTACAGAACTACAGTAGAACTACAGTACTACAGACAGTCCTGCAGTACTACAGTATTACATTACTGCAGTACTACAGAACTACAGTAGTACTTCAGTATTACATTACTGTAGTACTACAGTACTACAGACAGTCCTGCAGTACTACAGTATTACATCACTGCAGTACTACAGAACTACAGTAGTACTACAGTAGTACAGTATTACATCACTGCAGTACTACAGAACTACAGTAGTACTACAGTAGTACTACAGTAGTACAGTGGTACTTGATTGTGTGCTGCTGTCTGGTCATGTGCAGGTATTTTTAGCCTCTAAAGGCTGCAGGACTCTCAGAGTCTCCGTGTGGCTGAAGAACACTTAAAGGTGAGTGTAAAGGGTAAAGTGTGTGTGCATGTGTGTGTGCATGTGTGTGTGCGTGAGTCTCGGGGTGACTGCCCTTTGCGGTGAATGTTGAACCGGTCTCACATTTCCCCTAAAGATGAACTTTGACCTTCTCTGGGGGAGTTAGGGACCGTCGTGAAAGTTCCCACCTGAACACACACATGTGAGGAAACATCACTGAGAGCTGAAGATCAGTAGAACGTGGAAGCTTCCAGAACCGTCCGGACCCCTGGAGGAGGAAGAGCTAAGCTGCAGGACCGAGGTCCCAGCGAACTCCACCAGTTTCCAGAAAGACCAGTTCCACCTAAAGTCCAGCACCGAGCAGCTAAATCAACTCAGAAAAGGAGACAAGAATCCCACCAAATACGGTCACTAGTAGCCAGCTGCTACATGCTACTGATATTAGCCTGCTAGCGGTTTAAAGCTCAGACTCCACAGGTTGTAATGATGTCAGGATGACCAGTCTGAAACTAAACTAACTGAACTGAACTGAATCTTTGGTGTTTCACCATCAGAAATCAGACTCCAGCAGAAAACTCACAAAACTCCGAGACAAACGAGAAGCATTTTGTATCTTTCTGATCATCTGCATTAGCGGTAGCGGCATAAATGCTATTAAGGGCTATTTTGAGGAAAGACGTTGTTGCTTTCATTCTGAAGGAATAATTCCTGTCGTGATGTGAATTTATGACCTGACCTATGAGGAGTCCACAGAGCTGTCAATCATCCAGCTCCTCCCAGCCATTCCTGAGATACGTCCTTGTACAAACAGCAGCTCAGAGGTCGCTGAGACAAACCCTGTACAGTTTAAGTGACGTTTGTGTCAAATAAAATATAAAACACCTGGAGTCGCAGCTTTTCTCTATCAGAAAATAACAAAATAAAAATAAACCACACAATTTATTTTGTTGAATTTTGATATTTCGGTAAGAATATAATTTTTTAGAGGGAAATCATAACTTTTTCCTCATTAAAATGCAAACATTTTCAATATACAAAATCATTGCAGGTTTAATGTCATAAAAATCACAACTTCTTTTTCATTTAATCACAATTTCTTCTTACAACTTCTTAAACCTAAAGTTCCTACTTTTTTCCACATAAAATGTACAATTTTTCAGTGAAAACCATTTTTTTCATATAAAATTACAATATTTTTCTTTAATCATTGATCTGCAATATTTTTCATGCAAATTTGGTAAAACTTTGAATGTGAACGTAAAAATGTTTTTTTACAACAAAACAAAAGCACGTGAGCTCTAAAAGTATAAGATTTCTGCTTCATCTTGTCCTGGTGATCTTAATTTTACACATCTGCTCTCACATGTGTTACTTTTATTTTTGTGTAAAATTAATTGAAAAACATGGTAGTTGCTGCAGTTTCCTTGTTTTAAGTTTGATAAGTCAGGAATCGTGAAGCTTGGTGTAGGTGGGAAGAAGTTAAAGGTGAACAAAGCTGCTGAATTTGGACGTTCTTGGTTTTTCTGAAGTCTTGCCACTTGTAGTCGCTCCCTGCTCCTCCGCTGCCTCCTCCTCCTCCTTCCTCCTCTTCCTCCAGCAGACAGTGTCTATAAAAACCTCCCGGTCACAGGGACGGACACTTTCCACGTCAGTCAGACGGACAGACAGGCGGACAGGCGGACAGTCGGACGGCCAGCAGCTCTCAGGTAAGACTCCTCCAGACTCAGTTTACCTCAACTTCAGTTCCCCAAAAACTCTCAGAGGAAAAGTCTCTACTTCCTGCTTCATTCCAGATCAAACCGCCTCTGTTCCACCGGGCTTTTATTTTGAAAAGTGCAGTTATTTTAGGGTGAACCGTGCTGGGTCATATGACTCTTATGTGTGCGTATTTACAAAAGCTCTAGTACTTTGGTTTCATTTTGGACTAAAAGAAGACTGTCTGAGGGTTGAGCTCGAGCGTGATGAAGGTCGCGGAGCTGGAGAGACCCGTGACAGGCGGGGCAAAGTCCATGCACGCCCTCAGCGTGTGTGCACGTGTGTGTGTGTGTGTGTTGCAACAGGACAGCAGGTCCTCCGTTCGCTGGTTTATTTACTGAGACCTCACTTCTGCATAAGAACAAGAACGAAGGTTGCAGGTGTGTTCAATGGACCTCAGTCGGCTCAGAAACAAGAACGTGTGTGTGTGTGTGTGTGTGTGTGTGTTTATCTGACAGCTGTTATTAATACTGGAGGTACTTTGGTGAAGTGGGTCTTTAAATAACCGTCTGTGCAGCCGAACTCCTGTTCCTCTTCTAACCCCAACCCTCTCCAGCTTATCCTTAGACCCAGTGGAGGTACAGGGGGTTGCGTCACCTGTGTGGGGCTCCAGGTGTGTCAGGAACTCACCTGTGTGGGGCTGCAGGTGTGCTCTGCAGCAACATGAGGTCTAAAATGCACTTTTGAGTTTTTTCTTTAGTGAGATATTTTAACTCATGTTGCCATAGGTTACCAGAGTTTCTACAGGACCCGAGTACTTTTATCTCATTAAAGGAAGTAAAATAGAAGTAAAATACAAAACTATTCTATTTATTCTTTTTCCATCTGCACCTTTCTCTTCTCTTCTCTTCTAAATGATGAAGAGGAGGGTGTGAGGAAGGTGATCCGTCTCTTTTACTACGTATCTGTGATTTTAGAGTAAACGAAGGGTCAGATTAACATTAATTATGTCCCGGTTCTGAGTTCTGATCACAGCTGGTTCCTCGGTTCTCAGTGTGACGCTCATCAAAGGTCAGCTGGCGTACAGTCGGACCGGTCTCAGGCGTACAGTCGGACCGGTCTCGGGTGTACAGTCGGACCGGTCTCAGGCGTACAGTCGGACCGGTCTCGGGCGTACAGTCGAACCGGTCTCAGGCGTACAGTCGGACCGGTCTGGGCGTACAGTCGGACCGGTCTCAGGTGTACAGTCGGACCGGTCTCAGGTGTACAGTCGGACCGGTCTCAGGTGTACAGTCGGACCGGTCTCAGGTGTACAGTCGGACCGGTCTCAGGTGTACAGTACGAGTATGAGTCAGTCTCTGAACCCCTCAGTGGCCCAAAGGCTCCAGGGACTCACAGTTCTGGTTCTGGATCACTGAGGAAGGTGGCATCAGGGCGGGAATATAACGTAGAACTTGACTCCATCAAGGAGAAAAACAAATAAGTATCAGGATCCGAGCAGCAGAACTTTTACATGAATTGAAGAACCGGACTGTTTCTGAATCACTAAAATAACTCCAGAGGTCTAAATACCAGAGGACAGAGAGTTCAGCCTCAGTTATCAGACGCTCTGATATCAGCTCTCAGTCACACATGCCTTCAAATGTCAAAGACGTGCCCGTGTGTGTTTAAATAAAGCTTTATTAAAAGGTCAGGCGCTGTTTCAGAGTCCAGAACGCCCCTCCTCTGTTGGCAGGGTGGTATCTCCCGCCCTCCGATTGGTCCTGACAGCTGTCAGTCATGAGAGCCCCTCCTCTGTTTGCAGGGTGGTATCTCCCGCCCTCCGATTGGTCCTGACAGCTGTCAGTCATGAGAGCCCCTCCTCTGTTGGCAGGGTGGTATCTCCCGCCCTCCGATTGGTCCTGACAGCTGTCAGTCATGAGAGCAGGGCTCTGGTTGACTGTGGGGGGGAGGGGCCTGGTTGACTGTGGGGGGGAGGGGCCTGGAGGCGTCATGGCGTCACAGAGGATCTCTGCTGCAGGTCTGAAACACACACAGACACACACACACACGCGTGTGCTCCGTGTATCACACACATGAACGCACACGCGTGTTCAGAGGATTCAGGCTGTTTTCAGGTTTCTCTCTCGAGGGTCACGGCGTCGCGTTCAAAAACTGAACCTGCTGTTTTCATCCCGACTTTGTCTCTTTGTGTCAACATGGCTGCCGACGGAGGTCCTGACCGGGTCCAGACAGGTTCTGGTGATCCCAGAACCGGGTCCAGTCACGTTCTGTTGATCCCAGGACCGGGTCCAGTCATGTCCCTATAATTCATTAAAGCAATGCAACCACAGTCCATAAATGAAGGACAGAACCACAGACTGTTCTAGAAGAACAAACCCTCTGTGATGTCATCAGAGGGTTCTTCAGAGGGAGGGGCTAACATGGTGTCATGTTGTATGTGGATGGATGGTCCACCTTGTCAATCGCAGCTAGTTGTTTTAACTTGGCTGCTTTGGCTTATGCTAATTTAGCACCGCAAACAAGTACCTGAAACAAGTGATGTCAAAGCTGAGGTGAGAACGAGCAGAGATCTCCTAGGACGGAAGAGGAACTGCAGCCTCTAGTGGTCAATAGAGGAACTGCAGCCTCTAGTGGTCAGTAGAGGAACTGCAGCCTCTAGTGGTCGATAGAGGAACTGCAGCCTCTGGTGGTCGGTAGAGGAACTGCAGCCTCTAGTGGTCTATAAAGGGAACTGCAGCCTCTAGTGGTCGGTAGAGGAACTGCAGCCTCTGGTGGTCGGTAGAGGAACTGCAGCCTCTAGTGGTCGGTAGAGGAACTGCAGCCTCTGGTGGTCGGTAGAGGAACTGCAGCCTCTAGTAGTCGGTAGAGGAACTGCAGCCTCTAGTGGTCGGTAGTGGAACCGAAGCCTCTAGTGGTCGGTAGAGGAACCGCAGCCTCTAGTGGTCAGTAGAGGAACTGCAGCCTCTAGTGGTCGGTAGAGGAACCGCAGCCTCTAGTGGTCGGTAGAGGAACTGCAGCCTCTAGTGGTCGGTAGAGGAACTGCAGCCTCTAGTGGTCAGTAGAGGAACTGCAGCCTCTAGTGGTCGGTAGAGGAACCGCAGCCTCTAGGTGGTTAGAGGAAAGCAGCCTCTAGTGGTCGGTAGAGGAACTGCAGCCTCTAGTGGTCGGTAGAGGAACTGCAGCCTCTAGTGGTCGGTAGAGGAACTGCAGCCTCTAGTGGTCGGTAGAGGAACTGCAGCCTCTAGTGGTCGGTAGAGGAACTGCAGCCTCTAGTGGTCGGTTAGAGGAACTGCAGCCTCTAGCGATCGGTAGAGGAACTGCAGCCTCTAGTGTGGTCGGTAGAGGAACTGCAGCCTCTAGGTCGGTAGTAGAGGAACTGCAGCCTCTAGTGGTCGGTAGAGGAACTGCAGCCTCTAGTGGTCAGTAGAGGAACTCCAGCCTCTAGTGGTCGGTAGAGGAACTGCAGCCTCTAGTGGTCGGTAGAGGAACTCCAGCCTCTAGTGGTCGGTAGAGGAACTGCAGCCTCTAGTGGTCGGTAGAGGAACCGCAGCCTCTACAACCAGGAACAGGATTGTTAGAGGGGACTGAGCCTTCAATGATCTAACCTGGTTCAATGTGTGTCCCTTGTCCTCCCGTCTGTCCCCCAACCCTCAGTCAGGATGTCTATCACCAAGATTCACGCCCGTGAGATTCTGGACTCCAGAGGAAACCCCACCGTGGAGGTGGACCTGTGGACGGCCAAAGGTGAGCTCAGACCGGAACCGACTGGTTTCTGTTTGCCGGACGGTGTCCGGCGTCGAACTAACGTCCAACTGTCTCAGGTCACTTCAGGGCTGCTGTTCCCAGCGGAGCGTCCACCGGAGTCCACGAGGCCCTGGAGCTCCGTGATGGAGACAAGAGTCGCTACCTGGGCAAAGGTAGGAGATCTGGAGGGAGGGGCCAGCTGGGGGGGGCGGGGACTTTTACTCACATGTTCACCTGTTTACAGGTACGCTGAAGGCTGTGGAGCACGTCAACAAGGACATCGCCCCCAAGCTGATCGAGAAGGTACCAGTTATTGATCACCTGCAGCAGGTGTTGCTGAATGCTGATTGCTGATTGGTTGATTCTGTCCTGTCCAGAAATTCAGCGTTGTGGACCAGGAGAAGATCGACAAGTTCATGCTGGAGCTGGACGGCACCGAGAACAAATGTAAGACTGGTCTGCAGCTGCCAAAATCAGGAACGTTTGAATTGAAACCGTGAGCTGTTCCACGGACCTTTCCTGAGCTACGGCCTCGTTACCTGTCTGTCTGTAGCTAAGTTCGGCGCCAACGCCATCCTGGGCGTGTCCCTGGCTGTCTGCAAGGCCGGAGCAAAGGAGAAGGGAGTTCCTCTCTACCGCCACATCGCCGACCTCGCCGGACACAAGGACGTCATACTTCCTGTTCCTGTGAGTCAGGGGAGGGGCTTCAAGAGAAGGCGGAGCTTTGTTAAAGTCTGTGACAGGGAGTTTGGCCGATGGGCATTGTGAGGAACATAGACATATATAGAGATAGACGCCGCATCGAACGCTACTCCCTACTGGCGCTGACGAGATTTGGGGCCGCCATCTTGGACCGGTCACCCGCTCCGCTCAGTGTTATTTGTTTGGCAGGTGTGCCGTCAATGTATTTAATCATACCTCACAAAAGAGCAACAGGAAAAACTGAACGAAGGAAGACTACAAAACCAAAAACCAAGGACACAAAACCCCTCAGATCATGACAATATTAAGATTAATCAGACAATATAATGCACTATAGGCTACAGAGTGACATTGAAAAACATAGCAATAGCATATAGCAATATAATTTTCTTCAATAGCAATTCTTGTGTCAGTTGTAATCTAAGTCAGTGTTATGGAATATGACTTATCAAGTCTCAGTTCATTGCCGGGTGAACAATAAACATACTGTAGCATTGTTAACTGCCATTAGCTTAGCGTCGTTTCATTAATGTTACGGTAACAAAGGATCCTTGCTCCTTCTCAACTCTGGTAATATTCAATAAACAAAATACAACCAATATTATAGTAACCCACTGAGCAATAGACGTCTCGTTTAAGTTCACACACGAAATTCGCCCGTCTATAATCGGTCTATATTAACGCAAATCTATACGGTACAATTTAATCCATTAATAATTAAATACAAAATAAAACAATAGTAAATTGTATAAATGGTGGCCAAATGCTGGATTAAAACATTTTTAACAGTCATTGATCAATGTACAATGTAGTTTAGATTTAGAAACGGCTAGTCTAAAACGTTCATTTAGACCAGTGGTAGACCGATTTTAGCCCAGACGTCTAGGGACCGTTAGACGTTTATTAGACATTTATTAGACGTCTTTTAGACAGAAAAATATGTTACATCTTACTTGTGAAAAGTAATCCCCTGAGCCCTGCTTCTGATGGTTGGAGCAGGAATATCCCACACAATGTTCAGGCTTGTTCTCTCACTTGTGCTGAGACTCGACGTACGGTAATACTACTACGGTTATAATCCCAGAGAATGACCGGTCCAAGATGGCGGCCGCATTTCTCCTTCCAAACAGCCAATGCGGCGTCTATCTCTATATATGTCTATGGTGAGGAAAGTGAATACAGGGGGGTTAGCGTAGCGTAAGAGCCCACAAACCTCGACCGTTTCTTTGTTTGGACTTCTGTTGTTCATGTTTGAGAGCTCGTAACTGGAGGGATGGGAGACGTTGTTTTATGAGAAAATGTATCAGGTTCGGAGCATTCGGCTGCTTTTTGCTAGAATAATGTGTCAAGTTATTCCCCACAAATAGCTAGCAAAATAGATCATTGACTTTCATCAGGGTTAAAGGAGCCGTATGTAAGAGATCTAATAAAACGAATCATAAAATGACCCCGATATGTCAACAGACATTTAAAAATCATGTTCATTTCAAATACTTATGTCACTGACAACAGCACTCAAGCCAGGATATTCCCGTTTAAAAAGAGGAGTTGCAGCCCTCAACTGATGTTGATGTTGTCATTTTTTGTTTTGGCCTGAAGCGCCACCCTCCACCTATCTCCCAATCACCAAGTCAGTAGTGTTTCTACATCCGGGTTGCCAGTTCGGCTCTAATTATCGCAGCAGCCGCTACGAACGTGTTGGATGAAAAAATGTCGAGCTTTCCAAAACCTAAAAGACCTCGTTATGAATCCGAGTTACGTCGTGACAAGGTCCGAAATAAAACAAGGATTTGTATAGGAGATGCTTTTGATAGATGGAGAAGAATTTGAAGACAGACGCCAACGTTGCTAATTTTCTCCTGGACAGGTAAGATTCATAGCTAAATGTTTGGCTAACGCTAACTTACTTGGACAAGGTAACAGTGGTACCTCTACTTACGAACGCCTCTACATACGAAACTTTCAGGTTACGAAACGCCTCAACGGGAAAATATTTCCTCTAGTTACGAAAGATCAAAGAAAGAAAAGATCTTTCATAAAGCATTAAATATAATTAACAGAAAATAAACTTACTGTGTAGGAACGTCGTTGCCATGACAGCCTACGTTCCTGCTGCATTCTGTAGCCGACCTGGCAACCTCTGGTCGGGGAGGAGGGGGAGGGTACACGCCGCTCAACAGTAATTTGAAAGTGACTGCAGTACTAGTTTTAGCCATAATCTTACAAACAGCTCCTTTAAGCATTTCTCACTCTTACCTTGACACAGAGACTGGAGAGCCCAAGCAGAGTGGCTTTAACCCGGCTGGGCGTCCGTAAACCCGCAGCTGACTCTACCAGAACTTTCGGACTTCCCCGTCTTTATAGTCTTATAAACAACATTCTGGCGTGCGAAGGAGGGACGGCCGGTCCCTTCCCACTCAGTCCCACGGGAACGAGTCCCATAACAGAGCGCATCTCTCCCAGTTAGCATTTCAGGACACAGAGCTGTCAATCATCCAGATCATTCCTGAGATACGTCCTTGTAGAAACACCGTCAGACTGAAGGTGCTCTGTTTGGTCTGATAAACCCTGAATGTAAAACCCCTGCAGTGGGTCTGATTAGGAGGCGGTTCTGGTCGGTACCTGTGCTCAACATTCGGGTTATTTTCAGGCCTTCAACGTGATCAACGGTGGAAGTCACGCTGGAAACAAACTGGCCATGCAGGAGTTCATGATTCTCCCCGTTGGAGCCTCCAACTTCCACGAGGCCATGAGGATCGGCGCTGAGGTACGTACCACAGCTCCCCTCCGCTCGTCGCTTCGGCCGCCGCGCTCGCCTCCTCACTGTCGTCTCTGCGCGTCCAGGTGTACCACAACCTGAAGAACGTCATCAAGGCCAAGTACGGCAAGGATGCCACCAACGTGGGTGACGAGGGCGGCTTCGCCCCCAACATCCTGGAGAACAACGAGGGTGAGGCGCCGCCGTCCGGTCCCCCCTCCTCCTCGGTTTGTGTTCCGACGTTTGCGTCGCGGCCGCTCACTCTCCGTTTGTGTCTCCACAGCTCTGGAGCTGCTGAAGACCGCCATCGAGAAGGCCGGTTACCCCGACAAGATCATCATCGGCATGGACGTGGCCGCCTCCGAGTTCTTCCGCAGCGGCAAGTACGACCTGGACTTCAAGTCCCCCGACGACCCGGCCAGACACATCAGCGGAGAGAAGTTGGGCGACCTCTACCGCAGCTTCATCAAGGGCTACCCAGGTAGGAACCAGTCCCTCAGATAGGAACCAGTCCCTCAGGTAGGAACCAGTCCCTCAGGTAGGAACCAGTCCCTCAGGTAGAACCAGTCCCTCAGGTAGGAACAAGTCCCTCAGATAGGAACCGGTCCCTCAGGTAGGAACCAAGTCCCTCAGGTAGGAACCAGTCCCTCAGGTAGGAACCAGTCCCTCAGGTAGGAACCAGTCCCCCAGGTAGGAACCAGTCCCTCAGATAGGAACAAGTCCCTCAGATAGGAACCAGTCTCTAAGATAGGAACCAGTCTCTCAGGTAGGAACAAGTCCCTCAGGTAGAAACCAGTCCCTCAGATAGGAACCAGTCCCTCAGATAGGAACCGGTCCCTCAGGTAGGAACAAGTCCCTCAGGTAGAAACCAGTCCCTCAGATAGGAACCAGTCCCTCAGATAGGAACCGGTCCCTCAGGTAGGAACCAGTCCCTCAGGTAGGAACAAGTCCCTCAGGTAGGAACCAGTCCCTCAGATAGGAACCAGTCTCTCAGGTAGGAACCAGTCCCTCAGATAGGAACCAGTCCCTCGGATAGGAACCAGTCCCTCAGATAGGAACCAGTCTCTCAGGTAGGAACAAGTCCCTCAGGTAGGAAACCAGTCCCTCAGATAGGAACCAGTCCCTCAGGTAGGAACCAGTCCCTCAGGTAGGAACCAGTCCCTCAGGTAGGAACCAGTCCCTCAGTAGGAACAGTCAGTAGGAACCCTCTCAGGTAGGAACCAAGTCCCTCAGGTAGAACCAGTCCCTAGTAGGAACCAGTCCCTCAGATAGGAACCGGTCCCTCAGGTAGGAACCAGTCCCTCAGGTAGGAACAAGTCCCTCAGTAGGAACCAGTCCCCCAGTAGGAACCAGTCCCTCAGGTAGGAACCAGTCCCTCAGATAGGAACCAGTCCCTCAGGTAGGAACCAGTCCCTCAGATAGGAACCAGTCCCTCAGGTAGGAACAAGTCCCTCAGGTAGGAACAAGTCCCTCAGATAGGAACCAGTCCCTCAGATAGGAACCAGTCCTCTCAGGTAGGAACCAGTCCCTCAGATAGGAACCAGTCTCTCAGGTAGGAACCAGTCCCTCAGATAGGAACAAGTCCCTCAGATAAGAACCAGTCTCTCAGGTAGGAACAAGTCCCTCAGGTAGGAACAAGTCCCTCAGATAGGAACCAGTCCCTCAGATAGGAACAAGTCCCTCAGATAGGAACCAGTCCCTCAGATAGGAACCAGTCCCTCAGATAGGAACCAGTCCCTCAGGTAGGAACCAGTCCCTCAGGTAGGAACCAGTCCCTCAGGTAGGAACCAGTCCCTCGGGTAGGAACCAGTCCCTCAGATAGGAACCAGTCCCTCAGGTAGGAACCAGTCCCTTAGATAGAAACCAGTCCCTCAGGTAGGAACCAGTCCCTCAGATAGGAACCAGTCCCTCAGCTAGGAACCAGTCCCTCAGATAGGAACAAGTCCCTCAGGTAGGAACCAGTCCCTAAGGTAGGACCAAGTCCCTCAGGTAGGAACAAGTCCCTCAGATAGGAACCAGTCCCTCAGGTAGGAACCAGTCCCTCAGCTAGGAACCAGTCCCTCAGCTAGGAACCAGTCCCTCAGCTAGGAACCAGTCCCTCAGGTAGGAACCAGTCTCTCAGATAGGAACCAGTCCCTCAGATAGGAACAAGTACCTCAGATAGGAATCAGTCTCTCAGATAGGAACCAGTCCCTCAGATAGGAACCAGTCTCTCAGATAGGAACCAGTCCCTCAGGTAGGAACCAGTCTCTCAGATAGGAACCAGTCCCTCAGGTAGGAACCAGTCCCTCAGATAGGAACAAGTCCCTCAGGTAGGAACAAGTCCCTCAGATAGGAACCGGTCCCTCAGGTAGGAACAAGTCCCTCAGGTATGAACCAGTCCCTCAGATAGGAACAAGTCCCTCAGATAGGAACCAGTCTCTCAGATAGGAACCAGTCCCTCAGATAGAACAGTCTCTCAGATAGGAACCAGTCCCTCAGGTAGGAACCAGTCTCTCAACCAGTCCCAGGTCAGTCCTCAGGTAGGAACAAGTCCCTCAGATAGGAACCGGTCCCTCAGGTAGGAACAAGTACCTCAGGTAGGAACAAGTCCCTCAAATAGGAACCGGTCCCTCAGGTAGGAACAAGTCCCTCAGGTAGGAACAAGCCCCTCGGGTAGGAACAAGTACCTCGGGTAGGAACCAGTCCCTCAGGTAGGAACAAGCCCCTCAGGTAGGAACAAGTCCCTCAGATAGGAAACGGTCCCTCAGGTAGGAACAAGTCCTCAGAGAGGAACCAGTCCCTCAGGTAGGAAAAAGTCCCTCAGGTAGGAACAAGTCCCTCAGGTAGGAACAAGTACCTCAGGTAGGAACCAGTCCCTCAGATAGGAACAAGTCCCTCAGGTAGAAACCAGTCCCTCAAGTAGAAACCAGTCCCTCAGATAGGAACCAGTCCCTCAGGTAGGAACCAAGTCCTCAGAAAAGTCCCTCAGGTAGGAACAAGTCCCTCAGAGAGGAACCAGTCCCTCAGGTAGGAAAAAGTCCCTCAGGTAGGAACAAGTCCCTCAGGTAGGAACAAGTACCTCAGGTAGGAACCAGTCCCTCAAGTAGAAACCAGTCCCTCAGATAGGAACCAGTCCCTCAGGTAGGAACCAGTCCCTCAGATAGAAACCAGTCCCTCAGGTAGGAACCAGTCCCTCAGGTAGGAACCAGTCCCTCAGATAGGAACCAGTCCCTCAGGTAGGAACCAGTCCCTCAGGTAGGAACAAGTCCCTCAGGTAGGAACAAGTCCCTCAGATAGGAACCGGTCCCTCAGGTAGGAACAAGTCCCTCAGGTAGGAACAAGTCCCTCAGGTAGGAACCGGTCCCAGGTAGGAACAAGTCCCTCAGAGAGGAACCAGTCCCTCAGGTAGGAAAAAGTCCCTCAGGTAGGAAAAAGTCCCTCAGGTAGGAACAAGTACCTCAGGTAGGAACCAGTCCCTCAAGTAGAAACCAGTCCCTCAGATAGGAACCAGTCCCTCAGGTAGGAACCAGTCCCTCAGATAGAAACCAGTCCCTCAGATAGGAACAAGTCCCTCAGGTAGGAACAAGTACCTCGGGTAGGAACCAGTCCCTCAGATAGGAACCAGTCCCTCAGGTAGGAACCAGTCCCTCAGGTAGGAACCAGTCCCTCAGATAGGAACCAGTCCCTCAGATAGAAACCAGTCCCTCAGGTAGGAACCAGTCCCTCAGGTAGGAACCAGTCCCTCAGGTAGGAACCAGTCCCTCAGATAGAAACCAGTCCCTCAGGTAGGAACAAGTACCTCGGGTAGGAACAAGTCCCTCAGGTAGGAACCAGTCCCTCAGGTAGGAACCAGTCCCTCAGGTAGGAACCAGTCCCTCAGAGGAGCTGTCACATCACTTGTCTCCCATCTCTCTGTCCATCTCCAGTCCAGTCCATTGAGGATCCGTTTGACCAGGATGACTGGGAGCACTGGTCCAAGTTCACCGCCTCCACGGACATTCAGGTGAGACAGGTAGAGGCAGGTGAGGTCACCTGTGGTCTGAGCATAGATATCTAAAACTAGATCTAATTTAATTTTAAAATTGAATCTTGTTCAGATGTCTGAATATACAATATAAGACGTTTCCATGTCCAGTCTCATCAGTGCTGAACCAAAATTGTTCATATATATATATATATATATATATATATATATATATATATATATATATATATATATATATATATATATATTATATTTATATATTATATCCACAGAATAATTTAGGATAAATTACAAATTACATTTAAAGCCTTTGGTTCCATTCAAATGAAAACCTTTTAATTACAGTAAATGAGGTTCAGTAGTTTTTTTTTTTCGACAGTGAGAGGGGAGGGGACTTGCTGCTGGCTAGCTCACATTAGCGTTAGCTCATATTAGCGCAATTTCAAAACTCTCAAAAGCGATGGTTGTGTTTCAGGTGGCTGATCAGGTTTGACGTATTAAAGCTTGTGCTATTTTTCCCTCCTCGTTGAATTCTCATTTGTCACAAATAACCAGCGAACTATCTTCTTCAGAAACTTTAACAAAGTTCCACACAATCACCGCCATGTTGTTTTTCCTGATTGAGTAATCGTTTTTCTGATTATGCCGACGTCACTTGAACATAACATTCACTGCCGGTCGTTCAGGTCTCAGAGGGAGCGAGACACTGCCGTGTTGACAGAAATATAAATGTTATCGGGGCTATTCGTCGTGATATCGGACTTCATAATTTCCTGTTATCAAGCCGATAATTATTGTTCACCCTTAATTTTTCGATATAAAAAACACAACTTTTGTCTTGAAAAGTTGTCGTTTTTATGTTAAATTGTTGTTGTTTCTCTTGTAAAATCATGTTTTTTCTCATTAATTGTGATTGCTGCTAAATTTTAAACTAAAATTGTGTCTTCCTTAATGTGAAATCACAGTTTTTTAACATAAAAATGCTACTTTTTTTCATTAATTGTAATTTTTTTTTCAATCGTATATTTCTCACTAAACTTTTGAGCATAAAAATTAAAACTTTTTTGCAACTAAAAACTTATTTTTCATAAAATCTGTGTTTGAAGGTAAAAGTGTCATCGTCAGTTGAGCGGACAGAGTGACCAGTAAGGTTAGGGTTAGCTAACCCTAACCCTTACTGGATCCCAGGAACCTTCCAGAACCTTCCAGTAGGGTTAGGGTTAGCTAACCCTAATCTTACTGGATCCCAGGAACCTTCCCAGAACCTTCCAGTAGGGTTAGGGTTAGCTAACCCTAATCTTACTGGATCCCAGGAACCTCCCAGGAACCTTCCAGTAGGGTTAGGGTTAGCTAACCCTAATCTTACTGGATCCCAGGAACCTTCCAGTAGGGTTAGGGTTAGCTAACCCTAATCTTACTGGATCCCAGGAACCTTCCAGTAGGGTTAGGGTTAGCTAACCCTAATCTTACTGGATCCCAGGAACCTTCCAGAACCTTCCAGTAGGGTTAGGGTTAGCTAATCCTAACCCTACTGGAAGGTTCCTGGGATGGTCCCAGGAACCTTCCAGTAGGGTTAGGGTTAGCTAACCCTAATCTTACTGGATCCCAGGAACCTTCCAGTAGGGTTAGGGTTAGCTAACCCTAATCTTACTGGATCCCAGGAACCTTCCAGTAGGGTTAGGGTTAGCTAACCCTAATCTTACTGGATCCCAGGAACCTTCCAGAACCTTCCAGTAGGGTTAGGGTTAGCTAACCCTAATCTTACTGGATCCCAGGAACCTTCCAGTAGGGTTAGGGTTAGCTAACCCTAACCTTACTGGATCCCAGGAACCTTCCGAGAACCTTCCAGTAGGGTTAGGGTTAGCTAACCCTAACCCTACTGGAAGGTTCCTGGGATGGTCCCAGGTGAAAGTCCAGTGACCAGTCATCCACTGGAAGGTTCCTGGGATGATCTCAGCTGAAGGTCCCTCTGCTGGAGGATCCAGCTGCTGCCAGAGGCTGAAGTTGATGATCTGGTTAGCAGCTAAGCTTCATCCAGAACAACCTAGAATCAGCCTCTTCGTACACTTACAGGCACAATAAGACATGTGACCTGTAAAATAAGGATAATGATCTGCTCTGGGTCTATTCTCAGTTCAGACATCGATCAGTAACTAAAGCTACGACAGTTCGAGTTCCTGAAGCAGCTGTCGCTGGTAGAAACATGTTCTCATTCACGCTGAGGTCAGGAGGTCTGTTACCTCTGACCAGCTGTTAGTCAACACCAGTGGCTCATCCTCGTGTCTGTCTCGACCAATCAGATCGTAGGAGATGACCTGACCGTGACCAACCCCAAGAGGATCCAGCAGGCAGTGGAGAAGAAGGCCTGCAACTGCCTGCTGCTGAAAGTCAACCAGATCGGCTCCGTCACCGAGTCCATCCAGGCGTAAGAAGCTCATGTGTCTGAGCAACGAGATGGCGCTAGTTTCAGTTAGCTGGTGTTAGTTTCAGTTAGCTGGCGCTGGTTTCAGTTAGCTGGTGTTAGTTTCAGTTAGCTGGCGCTGGTTCCAGCTAGCTGGCACTAGTTTCAGCTAGCATGCGCTAGTTCCAGTTAGCTGGCACTGGTTTCAGTTAGGTGGTACTAGTGTCAGTTAGCTAGTGCTAGTTCCAGTTAGCTGGCACTAGTGTCAGTTAGCATGTGCTAGTTCCAGTTAGCTGGCACTAGTGTCAGTTAGGTGGTGCTAATGTCAGTTAGCTAGTGCTAGTTCCAATTAGCTGGCACTAGTGTCAGTTAGCTGGCGCTAGCTAGTTCAGTTAGCTAGTTTCGTTAGCATGTGCTATTCTATTTAGCACTAGTTCAGTTAGCTAGGTCAGTTAGCTGGTGCTAATTCCAGTTAGCTAGTGCTAGTTCCAGTAAGCTGGCACTAGTTTCAGTTAGCATGTGGTAGTTTCAGTTATCTAGTGCTAATGTCAGTTAGCTTGCACTAGTTCCAGTTAGCTAATGCTAGTTCCAGTTAGTTGGCACTAGTGTCAGTTTGCTGGTGCTAGTGTCAGTTAGCTGGTGCTAATTCCAGTTAGCTAGTGCTAGTTCCAGTAAGCTGGCACTAGTTTCAGTTAGCATGTGGTAGTTTCAGTTATCTAGTGCTAATGTCAGTTAGCTTGCACTAGTTCCAGTTAGCTAATGCTAGTTCCAGTTAGTTGGCACTAGTGTCAGTAAGCTGGTGCTAGTGTCAGTTAGCTGGTGCTAGTTCCAGTTAACTGGCACTGGTGTCAGTTAGGTGGTGCTAGTGTCAGTTAGCTAGTGCTAGTTCCAGTTAGCTGGCACTAGTGTCAGTTAGCATGTGCTAGTTCCAGTTAGCTGGCACTAGTGTCAGTTAGGTGGTGCTAGTGACACCTGTATCTCTCTGTCCACCTGTGTTTCTCTGTCCACCCCGTCTCTCTGTCCACCTGTGTCTCTGTCCACCTGTATCTCTCTGTCCACCTGTCTCTCTGTCCACCTGTGTTTCTCTGTCCCCCCTGTGTCTCTGTCCACCTGTGTTTCTCTGTCCACCCCTGTCTCTCTGTCCACCTGTTTCTCTGTCCACCTGTATCTCTCTGTCCACCTCTCTGTCCCACCTGTGTCTGTCCCCCCTGTCTCTCTGTCCACCCATGTCTCTCTGTCCACCTGTGTCCCTATCCTCCTGTCTCTCTCTGTCCACCTGTGTCTCTCTCTGTCCACCCATGTGTCTCTGTCCACCTGTCTCTCTCTGTCCACCTGTCTCTCTGGCCACCTGTGTCTCTCTCTGTCCACCCATGTCTCTCTGTCCACCTGTGTCTCTCTGTCCACCTCTGTCTCTCTGTCCACCTGTGTCTCTCTCTGTCCACCCATGTTCTCTCTGTTCACCCCTGTTTCTCTGTCCACCTGTGTCTCAGGTGTAAGCTGGCTCAGAGCAGTGGTTGGGGTGTGATGGTCAGCCATCGCTCTGGAGAGACTGAGGACACCTTCATCGCTGACCTGGTGGTTGGACTCTGCACCGGACAGGTAGATGGGGGGACGGCTCAAGCTCCTCCTCCTAATTTAAAATGATAAATGAGCATCATTAGTCTCTACAGGTGAATCACACCTGAGGGAGTGATGTTCCAGGTTCTCTGAGGTTCTCAACTCTTCATCTGTAGAACATTTAAGAACTTTAGTGTGAAGAACAGAACGATCCCACCTGACCCCACATGGGACACCTGAACCCACTGACCACCTGTCTCTGTCCCACAGATCAAAACCGGCGCCCCCTGCAGGTCAGAGCGTCTGGCCAAGTACAACCAGCTGATGAGGTGAGAACTTCCTGTCTCCTACAGAGTAAAAGCCTTTATGTTTCAGTCTTAAAGTAAAAGCCTCCGAGTATCAAAGTGGAAGTCCTTGACTTTCAAAGTAAAAGCCCAGCTAACGTCCATGTCCTGCAGGATCGAGGAGGAACTCGGAGACAAGGCCAAGTTTGCAGGAAAAGATTACCGCCATCCCAAGATCCACTAAGGCTCCGCCCTTCCTCATGTTCTGTCACCGTAGCAACTGACTGACACCCATCTATGAAGCCCCTCCCTCCTGCAGCTGCTGGTGGGAGGTCAGAGGCGGGCTTTGGCTCCGCCCCCCAGCTGTGATTCCATTAAAGATGTTTTCTATGAGTGAATAAACAGTGACAAATGAAACCAGATTATCTGAGTGACTGTTTTGATTAATGTTCAGTTTAAGATCAAACACGCTGCTTTAAAAACAATCCATGTTTGTTATTAGTATAATTCAGTGTTAGTTTAAATCAATAACAACGCATCAACGGTTCCTATGGAAGTGTATATGTTCTAGTTGTTGATCATCTGTATGAAATTAATATTCACTGTGTTGATTATAGCAAACAAACATTGTCTGCTTGTTATAAAAATATAATATTTCTGGAATCCTCCTCATGAAAGATCTACTGTTAGATATCTACGTTTAAACCTCTCTGGAGGACCTGCAGATCTACTGTTAGATATCTACGTTTAAACCTCTCTGGAGGACCTGCAGATCTACTGTTAGATATCTACGTTTAAACCTCTCTGCTCTACTGTTAGATATCTACGTTAACCTCTCTGGAGGACCTCAGATCTACTGTTAGATCTCTATCTAGTCTAACCTCTCTGGAGGACCTGCAGATCTATCTGCTCTAGATATCTCTCGTTTAAACCTCTCTGGAGGACCTGCAGATCTACTGTCTAGATCTCTATCTACTGTTGTCTAAACCTCTCTGGAGGACCTGTCTAAACCTCTCAGATCTCTACTGATCTCTGGAGACCTAGATATCTACGTTTAGAACCTAAACCTCTCTGGACCTGGACCTGTCTAAACCTCTCTGGAGACCTGCAGATCTACTAGATATCTACGTTAAACCTCTCTGACCTGCAGACTACTAGATATCTGGAGACCTCTCTACTGTTTAACCTCTCTGGAGGACCTAGATCTCTAGACCTCTCTACAGGTTAGACCTATCTATGTCTTTAAACCTCTCTGGAGGACCTGCAGATCTTTACTGTTAGACTATCTCTACTTTAAACCTCTCGGAGGACCTGACTCTCAGACCTGAGATCTACTGTTATCTCTGATCTCTAGACCTAATCTACTGTTAGATATCTATGTCTAAACCTCTCTGGAGGACCTGCCTCTCTGTTGATCTAGGACACCTGCAGATCTACTATCTACGTTAAACCTCTCTGGAGGACCTGCAGATCTACTGTTAGATATCTACGTTAAACCTCTCTGGAGGACCTGCAGATCTCTACTGTCTCTGGAGGACCTGCAGATCTACTTTAGTATCTATGTCTAAACCTCTCTGGAGGACCTCTCTGGAGGACTGCAGATCTATTGCAGATTCATTCATTCATTCATTCAAATTAATTAATTCATTCATTCATTCATTCATTCATCCATTCATCCATTCATCATCCATCATTCATCATCATCATTCATTCATTCCATTCATTCATCCATCCATTCATTCATTCATTCATCCATCAATTCATTCATTCATCCATCCATTCATTCCATCCATTCATTCATTCATTCATCATTCATTCATTCATTCATCCATCCCTCCATTCATTCATTCATTCATCCATTCATTCATTCATTCATCCATCCATTCATTCATTCATTCATTCATCCATTCATCATCCATCATTCATCCATCCATCATCCATTCATTCATCCATCATCCATTCATTCCATTCATTCATTCATCCATTCATTCATTCATTCATCATTCATTCCATCATTCATCATCCATTCATTCATCCATTCATTCCATTCCATCCATCCCTCATCATCCATCCATTCATCTCCATCCATTCATCCATTCATTCATTCATTCATTCATCCATTCATTCCATTCATTCATCCATCCATTCTTCATCTCCATCCATCATCATTCATCATCCATCATTCATTCATTCCATTCATTCATCCATTCATTCATCCATTCATTCATTCATCCATCCATTTCATCATTCATCATTCATTCATTCATTCCATTCATTCATCCATTCATTCATTCAGTCCATTCATTCATCCATTCATCCATTCATTCATCATTCATTCATTCATTCATTCATTCATTCATTCATTCATTCATTCATTCATTCATTCATCATCCATCCCATTCATTCATCATTCATTCATCATCCATTCATCATTCATCCATCATTCATCATTCCATTCCATTCATTCATTCCATCCATTCATTCATTCATTCATTCATTCATTCATCCATCCATCCATTCATTCATTCATTTCATCCATCCATTCATTCATCATTCATTCATCATCATTCATCCATTCATTCATTCATTCATTCATCCATCCATTCATCATTCATCATTCATTCATCATCATTCATCCATCCATCATCATCCATTCATTCATTCATCATCATTCATCCATCCATCCATCCATTTCATTCATCATTCATCATCATTCATTCATTCATCCATTCATTCATTCATCATCCATTCATTCATTCATTCATTCATCCATCATTCATTCATTCATTCATCATTCATTCATTCCATTCATTCATTCCATTCATCCATTCATTCCATTCATTCCATTCATTCATTCCATTCATCCATCCATTCATTCATCATTCATTCATCATCATTCATCCATTCATCCATTCATCCATCATCCATTCATTCATCATCATCATCATTCATTCATTCCATCCATCATCATCATCAGTCATTCATCATCATCCATTCATCATTCATTCATCATCATCCATTCATCATCCATCATCCATCCATTCATCATCAGTCATCCATTCATCCATCCATTCATCATCCATTCATTCATCCATTCATTCATCCATTCATCCATTCATTCCATCATTCATTCAGCATCCATCTCATTCATCATTCATTCATTCATTCCATTCATCATCATCCCATTCATCCATTCATCCATTCATCCATTCATCCATTCATCCATTCATCCATTCATCCATTCATTCATCCATTCATCCAGTCATCCATTCATCCATTCATTCATCCATTCATCCAGTCATCCATTCATCCATTCATCCAGTCATCCATTCATCCATTCATCCATTCATCCATTCATCCATTCATTCCATTCCATTCATCCATCCATCCATTCATTCATCCATTCATCCATCATCCATTCATCCATTCATTCATCCATTCATCCATTCATTCATCCATTCATCCATTCATCCATTCATCCATTCATCCATCATCATTCATCCATTCATCCATTCATCCATTCATCCATTCATTCATTCATCCATTCATCCATTCCATCCATCATTCATCCATCATCCATCATCCATTCATCCATCCATTCATCCATTCCCATCATCATTCATCCATCATCAGTCATCCATTCCCATTCATCCATCCATCATTCATCCATCCATCATCCATTCATCCATTCATCCATTCATCATTCATTCATTCATTCATCATCATCATCCATTCATCCATTCATCATTCATCATCAATCATTCATCATTCATTCATCATTCAGTCATCCATTCATCCATTCATCCATTCATTCATCATCATTCATTCATTCATTCATTCATTCATCAGTCATTCATTCATTCATCATCATCCATTCATTCATCCATTCATCCATCATCATCATCATCAGTCATTCATTCATCCATTCATCCATTCATTCATCCATTCATTCATCCAGTCATCCATTCATTCATCCATTCATCATCATCCATTCATCCATTCATCCATCCATTCATTCATTCATTCATCTCTAGAACCATCCCCACAGAGACAGACGGGTCGGTGGTGGATCAGAACCAGAAATGTTGTCTCAGGTGACGTCAGTCGGCTCTGGAGGCGGAGCCTGAGCAGAAGTCATCTGCTGTGACATCAGCGCTCCCTGGTTGAAGAGTCCGAGCAGCAGGAAACCTGTTGCCTGGCGACGAGCGGCGGCGCGTGGATCCCGACTGAAACAGTGACGCCAAGAGTTTATCTGAGTTTAATGACACGGACGGAGGTCATGTGACCAGAGGAGGAGACAGTTTCAGTCTCTTTGTTACATCCATCAGAGTTTTCATGGCACAAGTGTTTTCACCTTTGATGGCAGTTGCCGTGGTTACAGATGATCCTCTGGTCCAGTGGAGCGTGACCGTGTCACATGACCCTGAAACCTGCCGAATATATTCATGAATAAAACCTCCAGGACCTTTAAGAAAATGGCCCCTTTAACATCCTTTGGGAAGAGAAATAAAACCATGAGGGCAACACTAAGTACCCCCTGGACCCGGGGTCCGGGGTCCGAGGTCCGGGGTCTGGTGTCCGGGGGCCGGGGTCGTTCAGACTCGTCTGAGGGGCCTTCAAGTCCAGAGGACTCACTCGCTTGGTCTTTTTCTAAGGAAACAACTTTGTTTGTAAAGTTGATCACAAGACTTTTGTGGTTAAAGTGAGAAATTTTGATTCATAAAATTGTGAATTTTCATTTAAAAGCATCTTTTGTCTCGTCATTGTGATGTTTTACCATAAAACCCAAAATCAAAAATATTTGTAGGAAAACTGTGAATTTCACATCAGAACATTAGTTTTTCTAGAAATCTGATGCTGATGATCAGATTACAGGACTGATGACTGATTATCAGATTACAGGACTGATGATCAGATTACAGGACTGATTATCAGATTACAGGACTGATGATCAGATTACAGAACTGATGATCAGATTACAAATTGATGATCAGATTCCAGGACTGATGATCAGTTCTCATCTCTGCTGATCAGTTTCCATTACTGATGATCAGATTACAGAACTGATGATCAGATTACAGGACTGATTATCAGATTACAGGACTAATGATCAGATTACAGAACTGATGATCAGATTACAAATTGATGATCAGATTCCAGGACTGATGATCAGTTCTCATCTCTGCTGATCAGTTTCCATTACTGATGATCAGATTACAGGACTGATTATCAGATTACAGGACTAATGATCAGATTACAAATTGATGATCAGATTACAGGACTGATGATAAAATTACAGAACTGATGATCAGATTACAGGACTGATTATCAGATTACAGGACTAATGATCAGATTACAAATTGATGATCAGATTACAGGACTGATTATCAGATTACAGGACTAATGATCAGATTACAGAACTGATGATCAGATTACAAATTGATGATCAGATTACAGTACTGATGATAAGATTACAAGACTGATGATCAGATTACAGGATTGATGATCAGATTACAGAACTGATGATCAGATTACAGGACTGATGATTAGAATACAGGACTGATTATCAGATTACAGGACTAATGATCAGATTACAAATTGATGATCAGATTACAGGATTGATGATCAGATTACAGAACTGATGATCAGATTACAGGACTGATGATTAGAATACAGGACTGATTATCAGATTACAGGACTAATGATCAGATTACAAATTGATGATCAGATTACAGGACTGATGATCAGATTACAGGATTGATGATCAGATTACAGAACTGATGATCAGATTACAGGACTGATGATCAGATTACAAGAGTGATGATCAGATTACAGGACTGATAATCAGATTCCAGGACTGATGATCAGTTCTCATCTCTGCTGATCAGTTTCCATTACTGATGATCAGATTACAGAACTGATGATTAGAATACAGGACTGATTATCAGATTACAGGACTAATGATCAGATTACAAATTGATGATCAGATTACAGGACTGATGATAAGATTACAAAACTAATGATCAGATTACAGGGCTGGTGATCAGATTACAAGAGTGATGATCAGATTACAGGGCTGGTGATCAGATTTCAGGACTGATGATCAGATTACAAGAGTGATGATCAGATTACAAGAGTGATGATCAGATTACAGGACTGGTGATCAGATTACAAATTGATGATCAGATTACAGGACTGATGATAAGATTACAAAACTAATGATCAGATTACAGGACTAATGATCAGATTACAAATTGATGATCAGATTACAGGACTGATGATTAGAATACAGGACTGATTATCAGATTACAGGACTAATGATCAGATTACAAATTGATGATCAGATTACAGGATTGATGATCAGATTTCAGGACTGATGATCAGATTTCAGGACTGATAATCAGTTTACTTCGTGAAGCCTGTGGAAGCAGTGAGGGGGTACTTCGGATTGCCTTTTTTCATGTTTGTTAAATAGATCAGAGACGAGGTTCTAACTCTAACGTCCTCCTGGAGATCAGGTGATTGACGACCTGCTGCAGATCAGGTGATTGACGACCTGCTGCAGATCAGGTGATTGACGACCTGCTGCAGATCAGGTGATTGACGACCTGCCGCCGTGTGTTTTATGTGCGTCTGATGACGTCGGCGGGATGAATGGTGGGCGGGGTCAGTCTGACGGGGACAAAGACGACGGGGGGTCATTAAATGCGCACGGACCCTCCAGACGTGTGAACCTCTGTGGCCCCGCCCCCTTCCACAGGAAATTGCTGTTGGTGATGACCTGTCTCCATGGTGACGGTTTGAGGCAGGTTGGGTTCACAAGGACAAGCAGAATACTGGCCTCTGATTGGTTGAGGAGGATTAAGGGGAAGATTAGACCTACAGGATCTTCTTCAAGGGCCTCACCTTCCAGGACTCCTAGAAACTCACCTGGAACTCACCTGAGAGTCCTTACAAGCACCTGCAGGGGCTGCTGAAGCTCATCTAGGTCCCCTGGAGCCCCCCCCCCCCCCCCCCCCCCCCCCAACACTTGGAGGTTCCTTACAAGTTCTCCTGGAAGTTCCTCCAGGAGTTCTGGAAGCTCTGCTGGACCCCATGACACTCCTCTAAGACTCCTGTAGGTTTCTCCAGGACTCTTGGAGTCTCCTCCAGGATCCTGGAAGGTCCTTCCAGGATCCTCCAGGATCCAGGGCTCCTGAAGATCCTCTAGGAGTCCTGGAAGCCCCCCCGTGACCTCTGCAAACTCCTTCAGACCTCCTGGAAGCTCCAACAGGTTCCCTCGTCCATCTTTTGTCTTCTGGACATTTTTCAACATGAATGAAGCTCGCTGATGATTGGCTGATATTCCGGTCTCTCGGTGTGGGTGCGTGCGTGAGAGCGTCGTCGGGGGAAACGGCAGGAGGAATGTGTGACATCACAGCGTTGAGCGGTATAAAGTCGCTGCTCCATCAAGGAGATGCAGACGACTCGTCCTGATGAGAGAAAAACTACATTCCAGTAACTGATTTTTATTGATCACTGACCAGCAGAATCTTCTGGACTTTAGTTGATTTTTGTCGTTAAACGAGAATTTTAATTGGATTTTCTTCAACTTGACCTTTTTGTGGTGAGTTTAATGACTTTTAATTCATTTTATTGAAGGCTCATCAGAGATCAATAGCATTTCAGTCTTATCAATTTAAAAGCATCTTGGTTTGAAAAACCGATCATCAAAGCAGAAGATCTATCGCCATAGAATACTTATAATTAATTATTTATATAATTATTTAAAATAATAATTTCAGGAAAATAAAAGTAATTCAACAGAAATATCAATTTCACTGTTATCTGATTTTACTTAAATACAAAAACAGGATTTTAAGGGTTTCTGAACAGTTCTGGGTTATTTATGGCAGCCTTTCTCAACCTGTTTTCAGTCACGACACCTTTCAAAAGTGAATAAAATCTCGCGACGCCCCAGAGTAAAATATATACGTCCCGTTTATTTAGTTTAAATAACCTGAACAGGACTGCACCAGAGCACCAGAGTAGGCCTCAGCAGGAAAGCTTCTCTTCATCCGTGATGTGCTAGCTTCCATCCATCATCCTTGTATCGCCTCTTTTTAGCCTTATCGCTAGCAGCTAGCTTTGGTAGCTATGGAGCAGATTCAGAGCTGGTGGATGAAGGCTTGATGAAGAAGTCGGCTCCTCTGTGATCTTTTCTTTTTAGAAAACCATCCATGATGCTGCTAAAAAGTTCTCTTTGCTATCTGTGAAATAAAATTCCAGCGGTTAAATGATATTACGACGTAAGCTAACTGGGCAGTCACGTTGACCTTACGCTGACCCCGTACTGACGCTGTTAACGTTGGGAAATGGGCATGTGAGACATATTTTTATTATTCATTTCATGACCAATTATGTATCTTATTTATTCATTTATTCATTTACAGACAAAAAGTATGTATTTATATATGCATTCATATATTTATACAGTGCTACCTCTACTTACGAAATTAATTGGTTCTGGAAGTAGTTTAGTAACCTGAAACCTTCGTAAGTAGAGACGTGTTTTCCATGTAAATGTCCTAATCCGTTACAAGCCCCCCAAAATTCAAACATTATTTTTTTTTTATAAATTATAAATTATAAATAATACATGAAATGACGTAAAAACCTGTAATAAATACATGTTAGAACTAGAAAAGCCCTCAGAGAGCTCAGACCTCCACTAAACGCAACAGTTATTTAAAATTTGAAAGTGATCCAGAATCCAGGATTTGTTCCGGATCAGAACCAAAATGAAATCAGTTCTTCCTTTTCACATTTCTGACAACTCCTGAAAATTTCATCAAAATCCATCCAGAACTTTTAGAGTTATCTTGAACACAAACAGATAAACGCTGGCAAAAACATAATCTCCTTGGAGGTAAAATTGTTTGTTTACCTGGTTGCTGGGTTACGCTCATACAGACAAGGGGTCCTCCTAGCCAACGGGATGCCAGGAAGATGCTAAGCGATAGCCAACGGGTTGCCAGGAAGATGCTAAGCGATAGCCAACGGGTTGCCAGGAAGATGCTAAGCGATAGCCAATGGGATGCCAGGAAGATGCTAAGCGATAGCCAACGGGATGCCAGGAAGATGCTAAGCGATAGCCAACGGGATGCCAGGAAGATGCTAAGCGATAGCCAATGGGATGCCAGGAAGATGCTAAGCGATAGCCAATGGGATGCCAGGAAGATGCTAAGCGATAGCCAATGGGATGCCAGGAAGATGCTAAGCGATAGCCAATGGGATGCCAGGAAGATGCTAAGCGATAGCCAATGGGATGCCAGGAATGCTAAGCGATAGCAATGGGATGCCAGGAAGATGCTAAGCGATAGCCAATGGGATGCCAGGAAGATGCTAAGCGATAGCCAATGGGATGCCAGGAAGATGCTAAGCGATAGCCAATGGGATGCCAGGAAGATGCTAAGCGATAGCCAATGGGATGCCAGGAAGATGCTAAGCGATAGCCAATGGGATGCCAGGAAGATGCTAAGCGATAGCCAATGGGATGCCAGGAAGATGCTAAGCGATACCCAATGGGATGCCAGGAAGATGCTAAGCGATAGCCAATGGGATGCCAGGGAGATGCTAAGTGATAGCCAATGGCAGAGCAGCTCGGACGCACCGCTTTCAAACGGAGATACAGAGCCAACAGCTATGTTTACGTTCAGTAAACTCTGGGAGCTGCGAGTAGCAGCGCTACTGGATTTATGACTTTACTATCCTGAAATTTATTTTATAACAAGAGGAAATATTTTCCCTTTGAGACGTTTCGTAACCTGAAAATTTCGTACGTAGAAACGTTCGTAAGTAGAGGTACCACTGTATATGAAATGTCAGAGTAGGTCATTTTTATGACGACACCCGGGTTGAGACTCGTTTATTAGACTGAAAACTGTTTACAAAACACTGATGACGACTTTGAAGCTTTTAGTTAAGAAGAGCGTTGGAGGGACTCTACTTGCCAAATAGTGATCCCAGCCAGGTACGCTGCTGGAAATACTGGGACCACTGAAAGAAAATGTTCTGGTAGGATGACACCAGAACATGACATATCCCAAGCCCATGAAGCTCCACCCAGAACCCCAGGATGATCCTCCAGAACCCCTGGATGATCCACCAGAACCCCTAGAAGCTCACCCAGAACCCCTGGAAGATCCTCCAGAACCCCTGGATGATCCTCCAGAACCCCTGGAAGATCCTCCAGAACCCCTAGAAGCTCACCCAGAACCCCTGGAAGATCCTCCAGAACCCCTGGATGATCCTCCAGAACCCCTGGAAGATCCTCCAGAACCCCTAGAAGCTCACCCAGAACCCCTGGATGATCCTCCAGAACCCCTGGATGATCCTCCAGAACCCCTGGAAGATCCTCCAGAACCCCTAGAAGCTCACCCAGAACCCCTGGAAGATCCTCCAGAACCCCTGGATGATCCTCCAGAACCCTGGAAGATCCTCCAGAACCCCTCCAGAAGACACCCTGGATGATCTACCCCTGGAAGATCCTCCAGAACCCCTCCTCCAGAACCCCTGGGAGATCTCCAACCCCTGGATGATCCTCCAGAACCCCTGGAAGATCCTCCAGAACCCCTAGAAGCTCACCCAGAACCCCTGGAAGATCCTCCAGAACCCCTAGAAGCTCACCCAGAACCCCTGGATGATCCTCCAGAACCCCTAGAAGCTCACCCAGAACCCCTGGATGATCCTCCAGAACCCCTAGAAGCTCACCCAGAACCCCTGGATGATCCTCCAGAACCCCTAGAAGCTCACCCAGAACCCCTGGATGATCCACCAGAACCCCTGGGAGCTCCAACAAGACTCGTGGAGTTTTGAACCAAACGTATTTGCTCAATGAGACCTACTGTTTTAATGCTCCTGTTATTTTATTGTTTTGTTTGCTTTTTTTTTACCACAAGGTGTCAGTATTTAGTCAGATCCTCCAGATCCTGGTTCCTCCAGATCCTGGTTCATCCAAATCCTGGTTCCTCCAGATCCTGGTTCCTCCAGATCCTGGTTCCTCCAGATCCTGGTTCATCCAGATCCTGGTTCATCCAGATCCTGGTTCCTCCAGATCCTGGTTCATCCAAATCCTGGTTCCTCCAGATCCTGGTTCCTCCAGATCCTGGTTCCTCCAGATCCTGGTTCATCCAGAACCTGGTTCATCCAGATCCTGGTTCCTCCAAATCCTGGTTCTTCCAGATCCTGGTTCCTCCAGAACCTGGTTCATCCTGATCCTGGTTCATCCAGATCCTGGTTCATCCAGAACCTGGTTCATCCAGACCCTGGTTCTTCCAGATCCTGGTTCATCCAGATCCTGGTTCATCCAGAACCTGGTTCCTCCAGATCCTGGTTCATCCAGATCCTGGTTCATCCAGAACCTGGTTCCTCCAGATCCTGGTTCATCCAGATCCTGGTTCCTCCAGATCCTGGTTCATCCAGATCCTGGTTCCTCCAGATCCTGGTTCCTCCAGATCCTGGTTCCTCCAGATCCTGGTTCCTCCAGATCCTGGTTCCTCCAGATCCTGGTTCATCCAGATCCTGGTTCATCCAGATCCTGGTTCCTCCAGATCCTGGTTCCTCCAGATCCTGGTTCATCCAGATCCTGGTTCATCCAGATCCTGGTTCCTCCAGATCCTGGTTCCTCCAGATCCTGGTTCCTCCAAATCGCAGCCCGTTTATGTTTTATAGAATTTTACCAGGTGAGATACAGAAGTCTTATATTCACCTGTTTGTCCACCAGGACTCAGATGGCCTCCGTCCTTCCTCTCAGCCTCCTCCTCTTCCTCTCCATCGCCGTGGAGACAAGGACTTTAGCCGTAAGAGACGACAAACAGGTGGGAGACGTCTTCATTGTCTTTTACAATCATTTCTGGATCTTGTGAGCTTCATGAGAAATAATTTTGAATTTACTGGCAACAGCGTGTCTCAAAAACGTTTTACAAACATGTAACTAAAACCAGTCACCTGGAGGAACTTCTCCAGACTGTTTATATTCTGGAGGAACTTCTCCAGATGTTTATATTCTGGAGGAACTTCTCCAGATGTTTATATTCTGGAGGAACTTCTCCAGATGTTTATTCTATTCTGTGTTTTATTCTGGAGGAACTTCTCCAGATGTTTATATTCTGGAGGAACTTCTCCAGATGTTTATATTCTGGAGGAACTTCTCCAGATGTTTATATTCTGGAGGAACTTCTCCAGACGTTTATATTCTGGAGGAACTTCTCCAGACGTTTATATTCTGGAGGAACTTCTCCAGTTTCTCATATTCTGGAGGAACTTCTCCAGACGTTTATATTCTGGAGGAACTTCTCCAGATGTTTATATTCTGGAGGAACTTCTCCAGATGCTCATATTCTGGAGGAACTTCTCCAGACGTTTATATTCTGGAGGAACTTCTCCAGATGTTTATATTCTGGAGGAACTTCTCCAGACGTTTATATTCTGGAGGAACTTCTCCAGGTGTTTATATTCTGGAGGAACTTCTCCAGATGTTTATATTCTGGAGGAACTTCTCCAGATGTTTATATTCTGGAGGAACTTCTCCAGGTGTTTATATTCTGGAGGAACTTCTCCAGATGTTTATATCTGGAGGAACTTCTCCAGACGTTTATATTCTGGAGAACTTCTCCAGATGTTTATATTCTGGAGGAACTTCTCCAGACGTTTATATTCTGGAGGAACTTCTCCAGATGTTTATTCTGGAGGAACTTCTCCAGATGTTTATATTCTGGAGGAACTTCTCCAGATGTTTATATTCTGGAGGAACTTCTCCAGGTGTTTATATTCTGAAGGAACTTCTCCAGATGTTTATATTCTGAAGGAACTTCTCCAGACGTTTATATTCTGGAGAAACTTCTCCAGATGTTTATATTCTGGAGGAACTTCTTCAGATGTTTATTCTGGAGAACTTCTCCAGATGTTTATATTCTGGAGGAACTTCTCCAGGTGTTTATATTCTGGAAGGAACTTCTCCAGATGTTTATATTCTGGAGGAACTTCTCCAGATGTTTATATTCTGAAGGAACTTCTCCAGATGTTTATATTCTGGAGGAACTTCTCCAGATGTTTATATTCTGGAGGAACTTCTCCAGATGTTTATATTCTGGAGGAACTTTCCCTGTTTATTCTGGAGGAACTTCTCCAGATGTTTATATTCTGGAGGAACTTCTCCAGATGTTTATATTCTGGAGGAACTTCTCCAGATGTTTATATTCTGGAGGAACTTCTCCAGGTGTTTATATTCTGAAGGAACTTCTCCAGATGTTTATATTCTGGAGGAACTTCTCCAGACGTTTATTCTGGAGAAACTTCTCCAGATGTTTATATTCTGGAGGAACTTCTTCAGATGTTTATTCTGGAGTAACTTCTCCAGACGTTTATATTCTGGAGGAACTTCTCCAGATGTTTATTCTGAAGCAACTTCTCCTGATGTTTATATTCTGGAGGAACTTCTCTAGATGTTTATATTCTGGAGGAACTTCTCCAGATGTTTATATTCTGGAGGAACTTCTCCAGATGTTTATATTCTGGAGGAACTTCTCCAGATGTTTATATTCTGGAGGAACTTCTCCAGATGTTTATATTCTGAAGGAACTTCTCCAGATGTTTATATTCTGGAGGAACTTCTCCAGATGTTTATATTCTGGAGGAACTTCTCCAGATGTTTATATTCTGGAGGAACTTCTCCAGATGTTTATTTCTGGAGGACTTCTCCAGTTATCAGGAACTTTCAGATGTTTATATTCTGGAGGAACTTCTCCAGGATGTTTATATTCTGAGGAACTTCTCCAGATGTTTTATTCCTGTAGAACCACCTGTGTTCCAGGCTGCGGATCTGAAGGGGATCAGTTCAACCGGGTTCGGGTCACGGCACCATTTACGCTGCTTTATCCTGTTAAACTGCAGATTTATTTCACAACTGCAACGTTTTGTCTAAAAATCAGGAAGTCAGGAGTTTTTAAGCATAATTTTTAGTCATAACATTTTGTTATTATTATTAATTTATTATTTTTTTGTTTTATAATTGCATTATTTTTAAATAGTGACTTTTTAACTTAAAATACAATTATTACAATTTGTCAGAAATATTGGAAAAATGAAACTTATTTATATGACATAATTTTACATGATTGTGACTTATTTGTCATAAAATCTCAAACTTAGCACAGATGACATTGTTTTTACATCAAATCACGATTTATTCTGTTAAAATACTGACTTTTTGACAAAAATGAGCCAAATCACTGAGTCATGACTTTTTTAGTGTATAAAAGTAATCTTCTGTCGTAAAATTGTAATTTTTTTGAAATCTCTTTTTATTCTAAAAACTAAGATCTTTTATTGTAGAACCAAAGCTTTTTATCATAGAATTACAAGTTTAGCAAAATTGCATTTGTTTAACTCAAAATTTCATAAGGAAAAAAATGTCAGCTTTTGGAAAATTACAACTTCTGGACATGAAATTATGACTTTATGTTAATAAATAACATTATAAAATTATATATAATGTAATTAACAGCAGATTTCTGTCTCAACAGCACAAACGTTACTGTGAATTCACTAACGTTGCTACTTTTTACTGTAAAATCAGGAACTTTATAAAATAATGACTTTTGTGGAATTAAGTCTTTTTGTTTCAAAATTGCACCTTTTTCATGTGAAGTTGAGAATTTTTGTCCTAAAATCAGTTTCTTTTATGAAATTGATAATTTGTTGATAAAAAAAAGGAAAAAGAAAGTGATATTGAATTGTCATAAAATCTCAAATTTCATGAAAAATGTTGACTTTCTATCATAACATTGAAACTTTTTGCTCTAAAATCTAGATTTCGAATTTTGAAAAGCTGTAAAACTTTTTGTACTAAAAAATTTGTTTTTGGAACAAAAGTGACTTATTCTAAAACTAAGACCTTTAATGCCATAGTCACAAAAAAAATTATAAATTTCACAAAACTTTTTGACTTACAATTATTATTACTTGTTGTAAAATATCACTTTCCCAAAATTGTTTTTTTTAATCAGGATTTTAAGGCCAAATATTTAATATAACACGACAAATTATGAACAAAATCTGGATTTCTTCTATGAGGTCTTCTATGAGGATATGAGGTCATCCCGCTAAACGCTGATGACCTCATACCTTCTGTCTCTGATGACCTCATACGTTCTGTCGCTGATGACCTCATACGTTCTGTCGCTGATGACCTCATACGTTCTGTCGCTGATGACCTCATACCATACCTCATACGTTCTGTCGCTGATGACCTCATACGTTCTGTCGCTGATGACCTCATACGTTCTGTCTCTGATGACCTCATACGTTCTGTCGCTGATGACCTCATACGTTCTGTCGCTGATGACCTCATACGTTCTGTCGCTGATGACCTCATACGTTCTGTCGCTGATGACCTCATACCTGTTCTGTCTCTGATGACCTCATACGTTCTGTCGCTGATGACCTCATACGTTCTGTCGCTGATGACCTCATACGTTCTGTCACTGATGACCTCATACGTTCTGTCGCTGATGACCTCATACCTTCTGTCGCTGATGACCTCATACGTTCTGTCTGATGACCTCATACCTCTGATGACTCATACGTTCTGTCGCTGATGACCTCATACCTTCTGTCGCTGATGACCTCATACCTTCTGTCTCTGCAGATTCTACAGTCTCTGTTCGGCTTTCACCTCGCCTCCCTCCTCCTGGACCCGCCCATCTCTGATGACATCACGGAGGGCTCGGCCGGACGGCCGGCCTCCCCCGCTGGCTCTGGCCGTTCGGCGCCGCGCCACGACAGCAGGCGGGAGGTGGTCTCTCAGCTCCTGCTGGACTTCCTGCGGCGGCAGGTCAAGACCAGGAGGCGGGGCCGCAAGTCGATGGTGGGAGGGGCGGGATGCTTTGGGATGAAGATGGACCGCATCGGCTCCATCAGCGGACTGGGCTGTTAAGAGACGCTGCCTCGTTGGCAGAACCGAGCCTAAGCTGACCCTGCATGACCTCTAACCTCCAGGGTCACCTGATCCAGCAGGTGGAGGCTTCATGTTGGACTTTAGTAGAGAAGCAGCTGTACAGCTGCTGCAGTCTGGTAGTCCTACTAACGACTGACTCTGGGCTGCCAAACGGGTTCTCCTCCCTTTGCTGGTCCATTGACCCGATTAGGTGAAGAGAACAAGAAAGTGACCAAGACGACCATGTGATAAACGTGCAGGTGTGTGTGGTATAACAGGCTGCATTAAAGAAAACTAAAACAGCACTCGGCTCCTGCTGCCTCATTCAGTCACAATCCATACTGATCATTTTTGATCAGTTAATTAATCAATAAGTTGATATCATGATCTGTGATGGACTGGAGACCTGTCCAGGCTGGAATATCACCTAAAGAGATCTGGAATAGACTCCAGCAGAGGATTAAACAGGCCTAGATAATGGATGGATGGATGGATGGATGGATGGATGGATGGATGGATGATATCATGATCAGAGTTTATTGGTACAGCATTTTTATACAAATCAATATTATACTGCAGGGGACTGCAGTTCCTCTACCGACCACTAGAGGCTGCGGTTCCTCTACCGACCGCTAGAGGCTGCGGTTCCTCTACCGACCGCTAGAGGCTGCGGTTCCTCTAGCGCTAGAGACTGCGGTTCCTCTACCGACCGCTAGAGGCTGCGGTTCTCTCTCTGACCGCTAGAGACTGCGGTTCCTCTACCGACCGCTAGAGGCTGCGGGTTCCTCTACCGACCGCTAGAGACTGCGGTTTCCTCTACCGACCGCTAGAGGCTGCGGTTCCTCTACCGACCGCTAGAGGCTGCGGTTCCTCTACCGACCGCTAGAGACTGCGGTTCCTCTACCGACCGCTAGAGGCTGCGGTTCCTCTACCGAGCGCTAGAGACTGCGGTTCCTCTACCGACCGCTAGAGGCTGCGGTTCCTCTACCGACCGCTAGAGACTGCGGTTCCTCTACCGACCGCTAGAGGCTGCGGTTCCTCTACCGACCGCTAGAGACTGCGGTTCCTCTACCGACCGCTAGAGGCTGCGGTTCCTCTACCGACCGCTAGAGGACTGCGGTTCCTCTACCGACCGCTAGAGACTGCGGTTCCTCTACCGGCCGCTAGAGGCTGCGGTTCCTCTACCGACCGCTAGAGGCTGCGGTTCCTCTACCGACCGCTAGAGACTGCGGTTCCTCTACCGACCGCTAGAGACTGCGGTCACCACTAGAGGCTGCGGTTCCTCTACCGACCTCTAGAGGCTGCGGTTCCTCTACCGACCGCTAGAGACTGCGGTCACCACTAGAGACTGCGGTTCCTCTACCACCGCTAGAGGCTGCGGTTCCTCTACCGACCGCTAGAGGCTGCGGTTCCTCTACCGACCGCTAGAGGCTGCGGTTCCTCTACCGACCGCTAGAGGCTGCAGTTCCTCTACCGACCGCTAGAGGCTGCAGTTCCTCTACTGAGCGCTAGAGACTGCGGTTCCTCTACCGACCGCTAGAGACTGCGGTTCCTCTACCGACCGCTAGAGGCTGCAGTTCCTCTACTGAGCGCTAGAGACTGCGGTTCCTCTACCGACCGCTAGAGGCTGCGGTTCCTCTACTGCGGTTCCTCTACCGACCGCTAGGACTGCGGTTCTCTCGACCGCTAGAGGCTGCGGTTCCTACCGACCGCTAGACTGCGGTTCCTTTCTCTACGACCGCTAGAGACTGCGGTTCCTCTACGACCGCTAGAGGCTGCGGTTCCTCTACCGAGACTAGAGGCTGCCGTCCTCTACCGACTCTAGAGGCTGCGGTTCCTCTACCGACCGCTAGAGACTGCGGTCACCACTAGAGGCTGCGGTTCCTCTACCGACCTCTAGAGGCTGCGGTTCCTCTACCGACCACTAGAGACTGCGGTTCCTCTACCGACCACTAGAGGCTGCGGTTCCTCTACCGACCGCTAGAAGCTGTGGTTCCTCTACCGACCGCTAGAGGTTGCAGTTCCTCTACCGACCGCTAGAGGCTGCGGTTCCTCTACCGACCGCTAGAGACTGCAGTTCCTCTACCGACCACTAGAGGCTGCAGTTCCTCTACCGACCACTAGAGGCTGCAGTTCCTCTACCGACCGCTAGAGGCTGCGGTTCCTCTACCGACCGCTAGAGACTGCAGTTCCTCTACCGACCGCTAGAGGTTGCGGTTCCTCTACCGACCGCTAGAGACTGCAGTTCCTCTTCCGACCACTAGAGGCTGCAGTTCCTCTACCGTCCACTAGAGGTTGCAGTTCCTCTACCGACCGCTAGAGGCTGCGGTTCCTCTACCGACCGCTAGAGACTGCAGTTCCTCTACCGACTGCTAGAGGCTGCGGTTCCTCTACCGACCGCTAGAGACTGCAGTTCCTCTACCGACCGCTAGAGGCTGCGGTTCCTCTACCGACCGCTAGAGACTGCAGTTCCTCTACCGACCGCTAGAGGCTGCGGTTCCTCTACCGATCACTAGAGGCTGCAGTTTCTTTATTAGCTGGAGCTAATAAATGTTGACTGTCATTTTTTAAAGATATTGCAGAAAAACATTGTTCTACTCAACTTGAAAAACTGGAAATTTGAAGACAAAGAACAACAAATTGCCCAATCACATTTCTTGCAACCCGCAGTTACTTTTGGACAGAGCTGACAGAAGTTAGTCCAGTTTATACAGTTAATGTTCCAGATCTTCTTATACAGTGTCGGATGTGACGATCGTTTGCTGTTTAAATCACTGAAATCAGTATTTATATTTACCTGCTCTGCTTTGAAGCTAAAAGAGCAGTTTCTTGTTCATCAGCCAACATTTCTTTTTATCCTTTAAAGTCTGTTTATTTTTCCCGCCGTTGGAGGGCAGCAGGGAGCCATTTTGAACCGGGCTGTACCACGTCACGTGACGGGGGTCAGTCGCTTCAGTGTTAGCAGCCTGCTAGTCGTTAGCGGTTCCTCGGACGTTGTCTTCCCCAAACACGGACACGAACCGGACTCGGATCCTCCTCCTCCTCTTCCTCCTGCGGGTCGTCCTTCTTCCACTACCCACCTCAGCTCCTCCTCGGTGGTCCATCCATCCATCCATCCATCCTTCCATCCATCCGGTCCGGAGCGGTTCTGTCGGAGCAGAAACATGTCGGCGGTGCAGCGGATGAAAGTCGCGAACGAGCGGCACAGCAAGACGATCACCCAGCGGGGACACGTCCAGAAGACATCGGTACCGAGCCCCGATGAGTTTGTGTGTGTTTAATGTGAACCCCGGAAGAAGCTGCTAGCTGACGTTAGCTCCTCTACGATACCCTAAACAATCGTAAAACTCCTCTTTATACATGTATGCTGCATATGTGTTACATGCGTGTTGTATTAATGTAGAAAAAGGAAACGGATGGATCCCGATTGACGTGTAGAATTGTCAGAGGTCCAGACTCCTTTAAGAAAAGTGGAATTTATCATCATTCTTCATTCTTCCGCGGAGCTATAAACGTACAAAATATTATTTTCCGGGGTTTCCTAAAATAATCCACGACTGTCTTCAAATCGGCTCTCACAGAATCTGCGTCTCTGCACTGATTATGTGAATATTTTCACATTTATACACCCCACACGACTGTGTTGTAAACAGTGCAGCGGGCGGAAGTTGAGCCACGTGACGTCACAGATCCATATAAAACATATATAGGTGACTTATTTTAACTCAACTTTCTGGTTTTTGCAAATCCAACTTTTTCTCCCAAAATTGCGGGTTTTTTTTTCTAAAATTGTGAATTTCGCATTGTTGCTCCTTTTTTGTGGTTTAAAGAAGTCATATATTTGTCATGAATTCAAAATAGACACAAAAAAAACCAATTCTGTTGTAAATTAGATTTTTTTGTTGCAAAACCACAAAACGTTTGTTTTAAAATAGGGAATATTGGAACCTTTTACCAAAATAACACATTTTATGTAAAAACTATGTGAAATTACTTTTTAATTATAAAAGTCTGATTTTTAAATGGTTAAATGGTGAATTTTGTAATACCACTATTTTGCTGTCAAATAGTCAATTTTGCAAATTCATGACTTTCAAATAAAGATACTGTTGTAATTTTCAAATTAGATGATTCTCAATTTAATAAACATTTATTTTTTTCAAAAAAAAATCTAAATATATCTTTTTGTTTAATAAAAAAATTCACAAGTGAAAGCAATTTTTCTTAATTTATGGAAAATTGTTTTTTCGAAATTAACATCAAGATGCGGTTGTAATTTCTAATAAAAATAGTATCTCTAAATTAAGATCAAATAAAGATGCCATTGTAATTTAAAGTAATTTGTAAAAGAATAAATGAAATATTTGACTGATATAGTTTTATCTTTAGTTATTACAGTCTCATGATCAGTTAACGTCAGAATCATTTTAGTGGTGTTATTCTACTAGACTGCGATCACAGGTGTGATCACAGGTGTGATCACAGCTGTTCGGTCAGGTGCCTCCAGGTGTGAACGGACCTGTGTTTGTGTTCCAGCGGCCTGTAAACGATGACAAGTCTCCGGTGGGGCCGTGGCTGCTCGCCGCTCTTCGTCTTCGTCGTTTGTGGATCAGGTGAGTTCTCCTGAAGGATCCGATGTCCTGCTGCCTCCTCGGCCGATCCGATTTCTGAGCCGACGTCAAAATATAAAAATCTGTTGAAACGTGGTTTTAATGTCAGACTGTGACATTATTAATTAAACAGAAATGGTGGTTCAGTCACTGACTGACAGGTGTCCTGGTCCCCAGATCCTCACTGCTCCTCCACAGGTGTGAGGGGCGTCTCAGTTCTGGAATGTTCCTAACAGAACTTCCAGGTGGGCTCCTTGAGAAGTCCTTAAAGTTCTGCAGGTCTTTGGCAGGTCCTGTTGAATGTTTTTTGAGAGGTTCCTTACATTTCTACACAGGTTTTCGGTTTAAAGAAGCCACAGGTGTGATGATGCTCTGTTAGCCAGCGGGCTAGCATGCTAACTCACACGACAAGCTATTCTTGTCGAATCAAACTTTATTTATATAGCACTTTTCATACATTAAAAATGCAACCCAAAGTTCTTCACAAAATAAAACAAAACAGGATCACGACAGATAATAAAACACCCCCCCCCCCCCAACAGCATGCAAGCTAGCCTCCTAAACTGTAAACGAAATGGTGTTAGCTACTTTCCACTTGGCATATTTGATTTTGACATACGTTATTTACAAAATGTAAAGTAGTGACCACATTTCACTGACTACTTAAGAGGCTAGCCACAATAGCGCCAGCTAGCCTAGCCACCATGACCAGTGAATCAGATACACTAAATATAAGTTAAACATACACGATATTACCGAGAACTGTTGTCTCACCTGCCTTGACTCTCATATGAGCTTTAGTTCGTCCCATTCCTAATCGATATGACGTGGTTCCATTATCACAGGGACCTGCTGGAGTCTATCCCAGGTCTCTTCAGGTCTAAAGGCAGGGGTCCACCTGGACAGGTCTCCAGTCCATCGCAGGCTTAAGTTTATACACCTGTGGCCATGAAAGTGACTAGAACACCTGATTAACCATAATCTGGATGGATGAACAAATACTTTTGGCGATATAGTGTATAAGTTAACATAACTTCATGTACAATCTTTTTTTAGGTTAGTTACTAATACGATGAGCTAGCCAGTTAATCGGATAGTCTCAGCGCGCTATTACGATTTGATTTCTAATTTAAAAGGCTAGCTCTCATGTTAATAGCTAGCCAGTACACAAGATAACACTTTCATTGACATTTTAATTAATATGATATGAAACCCACAAGCTAGCAAACACCATTTAACTTTTTTGTCAGGCTAGCTACCATGGAGCTAGATAGCCAGTAAATCAGACAAATGGAAGCTAGCACCATAGAAGCTAGCCTCTTAAATTGTAAATTAAATGGTGTTAGCAAGCTTACATTTTGGATATCTGATTTGGCATCGTGGTCTCTAAAAGAAAATTGTCAGTGAATCGTGGTTGCTATCTCATGTTTAGCATGTCTGATTTACAATGCTAGTTAAGGTCTCTAAACACATTCTGCATTTGTTAAACCTTCAATACACCAGCCCAAATCTGTTTGTGCTAACAGATAGGAAAGTTTAGGTGACATAACTGCGGTGAATATAATTTTAACTCTTCGATACTAAATGTGTTTATGCAGTAGACAGCTAGCACTGAATCAGACTGCAAATGTAACTAAAAGCTAGCTAAGACCATTTCATTTACAATTTAAAAGGCTACCAGCCATGATGCTAGCTAGCCAATAAATCAAACATGCTAAATTTAAGCAAGCTAACACCATTTCACTTAGGTTTAATACCATTAGGGGTAAATACCCCAGTGCTAGCTAGCCATTTAACCAGTTACACTAAATTCGTGCTAACCAATGTGTTTCTCATTTACAATTTAGCAGACTGGCTACCATGACGCTAGCTTGCCAATAAATCAAACTCTGTGTTTGTGTTGCAGCCATCTTCCAGATCATCCAGAGCATCAGACAGGGCATGTGATGACGTCACGTGGAGGGGGAGGGGTCACTGCCTTAATGGCCCCGCCCACAACACCAATATATATATATACACACACACACACACCTGCAGGTCTGTCTGTCCTTGTGGGGACACTCATCATCATCATCATCGTCTGTAACCTGATTCCCACCTGGTAACCCCGGTAACAGGACCCAGTGATGAGGACAGGACACAGCGTCTGCTGGTGCCCAGAGACCCGCCCCCCAGAGACCCGCCCCCAGCAGAGACACGAAGCCCGTCCTCAGTGTGATGGTTTCCACGCTGATCCCCACATTGACAGACAGACACACACACACACACACACACACACACACACACAGGTTCCTGTGGAGTTTGAACTCGTTTTTCTTTCCTCTGTAACTCTCTGGAGAACATTGTATTTTTTTTTTTTTATTAATTCCCTCACTGTTATTGACTGCTGATCAGATATTGATCAGTCGGTTGCTGTTGTCAGATGAAGTCTTAAACCTTCTTCCTGTTGCCGTCCAGCTTCCCGGCGTCGCTCTGCTGTTTGTCGGCCTGGTAACGGTAAATCCTGCCGTGCTCTCAGGCCGCCGCTTCACGGCGTCACGGCGGTCGATGTTTAAGCGTGTTAGCGGAGAGGCTTGGCTTTAGCTTAACGGATACTGTAAAAACAATGGACAGTTTTCCTTTTTTGAAGCTGTGACACTCAGCACTTCCTGTTTAAATTTCACAATAAAATCCCCCTGATAGAAGGCCCGGAACTTAATATGGAAAAGTGAAGTCTTTCATATTAAAAGTTGTTTACATAAACAAGCTTTTCAGATGATCATTTATGAACGCTGTTCGGTTTTGTTGGAAACTGTCAGAAGAAAAAAAGACACTAATAATGTGAAGGGGAATTGAAACGGGTCACTGACCCGACAACCATTTTACGGCCTCTGAAGTTTATCTGACGCTCCGATGAAGCGACGGGACGGGAAAAACGCAAATAAAGCAAACGCAGGTAAAAAATGTGAAGCAGGATTTGTGTTTCCTGAGCCAGAAACAGCAGACGACCGTAAAACCAAACCAAGCTGGTGAATATCTGTACGAGCTCCTGCTGGACCACCCGCTCCGCTTTTCTACAAAATAAACCTCAGATATTTTCTCTAAACGTCTCGGAGGGTCGTCTTTCTTCACTTTTTACCGCAGATTAACGTAAACGTGTGTGAAGCTGAAAAACAACCCAGGGACAGGTTTTAATTTTAATGTTGATAAAGTGCTTCCAACTAGAAACAGCTGCACTTCCTTCACTGGACACAAGGGGGCGTGGACTTCAAACTGACCTCTGATTGGCCACGCCCATTTCTCTGACCTCACATGGACGAGCCTCGACCAGACCGGCAGCACCAACAGTCTGGACCTGGACCTGATAAACCAGGAGGTGTTACTGGTCCTGCTGGACAGTCCAGGATGGTCCTCAGCCAGCAGGACAAAGCTGTGGTTGGTGTTTGTAGACGGCGTATTGATCCTGATCAATAAACTAATCAACACAAATCAGTGGTTTTCTGTTGCTCTTTAAGCCTGAATGAAGGTAAATGTGGACAAAACTGGACTGGAGGTGTACTCTGTGTTTCACCTGTCTTTGTTTCACCTGTCGTGTTTCACCTGTCGAGTTTCACCTGTCCTTGTTTCACCTGTTGTTGTGTTTCACCTGTCGTTGTGTTTCACCTGTCCTTGTTTCACCTGTCTTGTGTTTCACCTGTCCTTGTTTCACCTGTTGTTGTGTTTCACCTGTCGTTGTGTTTCACCTGTCGTGTTTCACCTGTCCTGTTTCACCTGTCATGTTTCACCTGTCCTTGTTTCACCTGTCGTTGTGTTTCACCTGTCATGTTTCACCCGTCCTTGTTTCACCTGTTGTTTTGTTTCACCTGTCCTTGTTTTCACCTGTCGTTGTGTTTCACCTGTCGTTGTGTTTCACCTGTCCTTGTTTCACCTGTCGTTGTGTTTCACCTGTCCTGGTTTCACCTGTCGTTGTGTTTCACCTGTCGTGTTTCACCTGTCGTGTTTCACCTGTCGTGTGTTTCACCTGTTTCCCTGTGTTTTCACCTGTTGTTTTGTTTCACCTGTCCTTGTTTCACCTGTCGTTGTGTTTCACCTTCACTGTGTTTTCACCTGTCACGTTGTGTTTCACCTGTCCTTGTTTTACACCTGTCGTTGTGTTTCACCTGTCCTTGTTTCACACCTGTCGTTGTGTTTCACCTGTCATGTTTCACCTGTCCTTGTTTCACCTGTTGTTTTGTTTCACCTGTCCTTGTGTTTCACCTGTCCTTGTGTTTCACCTGTCCTTGTGTTTCACCTGTCCTTGTGTTTCACCTGTCACTGTGTTTCACCTGTCCTTGTTTCACCTGTCACTGTGTTTCACCTGTCGTGTTTCACCTGTCGTTGTTTCATCTGTCCTTGTTTCACCTGTCCTTGTGTTTCACCTGTCACTGTGTTTCACCTGTCCTTGTTTCACCTGTCATGTTTCACCTGTCTTGTCCTTGTTTCATGTCCTGTTTCACTGTCGTTGTGTTTCACCTGTCATTGTTTCACCTGTCCTTGTTTCACCTGTCGTGTTTCACCTGTCCTTGTTTCACCTGTCGTTGTGTTTCACCTGTCCTTGTTTCACCTGTCGTTGTGTTTCACCTGTCGTTGTGTTTCACCTGTCCTTGTTTCACCTGTCGTTGTGTTTCACCTGTCGTTGTGTTTCACCTGTGGTTGTGTTTCACCTGTCCTTGTTTCACCTGTCGTTGTGTTTCACCTGTTGTTGTGTTTCACCTGACCTTGTTTCACCTGTCCTTGTTTCACCTGTCACTGTGTTTCACCTGTCCTTGTTTCACCTGTCCTTGTTTGTTCCACCTGCCCACTAACTCACAAAGTTCACAGTTTTATGTTAGAAAATTCACAAATTTTACACATTTTTTGAATTTTTTGTGAAAAAACCAAACACCAGAACTTTGTCATAAAGTTGGTGTTTGTCATAAAATACTAACTTTTGCTAAATCAAAAATTCTTGACGTAAAAATAAGACTTTAATCTGCTAAAATCAAACTTCTAGTCAGACAATTGCACGTGTCCTAAAATCACAACTTTGTGTTGTAGAAAGTGATGTTTTTCATACAGTTCTAAACTTTTATCACTTTAAATCAGTTTTATATCATAACAATCAAAAACCTTTTATTAAAATTAAAAATCCCAACCATGTCATAAAATAATGATTCTTGCCAAACTGTAGATTTTTGTTTTCAAAAATGTGACTTTTTGCCATTAAATCGAGACTTTTGTAAAATTATGCTTGACTAAAGTTTCATATTTTCTTTGTAAAACTCCAAACTTTTAAACTTTAAAAGTTATTGAAATTTTCTGTCATAAAATTTGACCAAATCCCATATTTTGTAGTAAAACTGCAAATATTCAACATTTGAAGGTTCTTTTGTAAAAAGTTTCTTCATGAAGTCAGACTTCTGGACTTCAGGCTGCTCCGGGGGAGGTTCAGCGCCACCTGGAGCTCACCTGCGCACCGGTGACGTTAATCAGGTGTATCGATGGCCGATCGACCTGCCGTTGCTACGCAGTGACGTCAGACGGAGAAAACATGGCGGCGGAGCTGAAGGCGGAAGGTAAGGAGCTTTAACTGACGGGTTTAGATCAGGACAGCCTCCTAGACGGAGCCCACTAACATCCATCTGACACCGTAATGACGACCAGGGCCGGACCGGACCCGGTCGGAGCCACAGCCCTCCATCTGGACTCAGGAGCGGTGTTTAATTACCGCTCACACGGAGCTAACCGGCTAACGGCTAAAACCCAAACATTACCGATATTTCGGAGCCGGTCCGCCGCCGACACCCCCGGTGCCGGCACAGCGCGGCTCCGCTGGGTCGGAGCCCGCCGCTGTCACGGCGGATACTGTCGGCGCGGCGCCCGGGAGCCGTCAGCTTCAGCTGGCCCGGGCGCGGTTGCGCTTCCTCCAGCCGGGGGAGGAGCGCCCCGAGGCGGCCGCGGCGCTCAGGCGAGTTCGCGGCTTGAGCTGCGGCCTCCAGGCGGTGGGCCGGTGTCGGGGGGGAGGAACCGAGCTGGTACCTCACAGCTGGAGGGTTCCTGGCCTCACCTGACAGCAAATGTCCCAGTTTCATGTGTTTGTGGACATTGATAAGACCAAACAGGAAGTGATTGATTGATACCTGATCCACGTACCTGTGAGCTGGGACTGTTTTCTTATGTAAGTCACACTCTTCATGGAAAGTAGGTGCAAATTTGGTGGTTGCTAGGCAACTGGGAGCTGAAGGAGTGTGTGTGTGCGTGTGTGCGTACGTGCATTCAGACCGCTGACCAGTGTCGTGTACCTGTGTGTGTGTGTGTGCTCAGACCGCTCACCTGTGTCGTGTACCTGTGTGTGTGTGTGTGCTCAGACCGCTCACCTGTGTCGTGTACCTGTCTGTGTGTGTTTGTGCAGCGGTGCAGAGCAGGTGGCCGTGCGTCGTTTGACTTGCATCCTGCATGGACCCGTCGCCATGAGCAACAAGGAGATGGTTTCCATGGAGACAGGTCAGTCCCAAACGCCTGACGCTGGGAGGAGGCTCTGGCCGCGTTGCCGTGGTAACGGACCAGCAGCTGAACTAAAGTTACGTTACGTCCTGCCGTTAATGTCTCTGACTTCTTTTACATCTAAATGTTGTTAGTGTTTGTTGTATATTTTTATTTTTTGCACCGTGTCTTCAGATCCCTGAACCGGGCCGGTCTCATTCTCAGTACCGGTACTGAACTACAGTACTGAAGGTGTTCCGGTTCCAGAGCGCGGCCTCGGTTATTGTGCTGTAGAGAGAAACTAGAGGGCTGCTGCACCGAGAACATCCATGTGATGGAGGGTTAGCGCAGGTAGCAGCTGTTAGCAGCGGTTAGCAGAGCTGTGGTCACGGGCCTGGAGACACGAGGAGGACGGCGGGGAGCCGTTAATGTCTCTCAACACCACAGACCTCATAAAACATTTAAAAAGCACCACAGAGACGAACCTGGACCTGGTACCAGCAACCAGCGTCAAGCAGACAAGTTTGCCAGGAAACCGGCGCCTGCGCAGGAAACCTGCGTCTGCGCAGAATGGGATCGGAATTGATGAGATTTTTCCGATTCCGATTCCATCATCGATACTGTTTAACGATTCGATTCTCTTATCGATTCTAATTTGGGGAAAAGGGAGAACTAACAGTTTTATTAGCATTAATTTTTTTTTTACTTAGAAGTCACGACCTTTACAAACTCAACAGCGAGGTCAAAAGAGGCCCAAAGCCTGGATAACATGTTAACTGTTGTAATATGTAACTGTGTAAATACACAAGAATGTGGAACATTTTACTAACAGATTTTTCCTAATAGAAATGAAAAAATCTCCCTTTTAAAAGGATATATGAGCTCACTAAGCACTCAAAAATAATAATAAAGAAAGATAAATACTATCAAATACAACATAACAGTGCATAGTACAAATCTGCAAATACTATGAAGAATTAACAATTCTTTAGCAGTAAAATAATCATGTCTTCCAGCCTCTGAACCAGCCAGACTCTCTCTCTCGTCACGGTCATCTTCTAAATGTAATGCAGAAGGCATTCGTTTAATAGCATAGCGCTAATGTTATAGTGTGTTTTACAAGAAGCACATAGGCAGCGGGATAGCTACTAACCAGAGTTACCAGAGGTGATCTTAGCTTGGCTACTGCTGCTGGGTTGAGATCCATCAGCCCGAAGCGTCAAAAACACGACACTCGTTAGCATGTTGTGTGTTCAAATGTTTCTGCGTGTTAGCCGTGTTCCCTCCCGACGCTGTTATCGCCACTTTACAATGACTGCTAGTTGCCTTGTTGCCATCTTTCTTTGGTGAAGTGAAGCCAAACTTTGGAGCGTTTTGAACCTGGTGGGCGCCATTGTTGTTTACAACTGCAATGCTAACGTGCTAAACCGACGTAACTTAATCACGTAAGTTCTTTCTGGAATTGACTGTGCGTAACTTGCGTAAATTACGTGAGATTCGTGCTGGTTGGAATCGATAAGAGAATCGCTGGATAAACTGACAAATGATTCCATGGAATTGAAACACACGGAACCGGTTCTCTACAGGAACCAGTTCCAGTAGAGAACCGGTTCCTGTACAGAACTGGTTCTCTACAGGAAACAGATCGCTACAGGAACAGGTTCTCTACAGGAACCGGTTCGCTACAGGAACAGGTTCTCTACCAGTTCTCTACAGGAACGGTTCCAGTAGAGAACCAGTTCTCTATAGGAACCGGTTCGCTACAGGAACAGGTTTTCTACCAGTTCTCTACAGGAACAGGTTCTCTACCAGTTATCTGCAGGAACCGGTTCGCTACAGGAACAGGTTCTCTTCCAGTTCCGGTTCTCTACTGGAACCGGTTTTCTTTACAGGAACCGGTTCGCTACAGGAACAGGTTCTCTACCAGTTCTCTACAGGAACCGGTTCGCTACAGGAACAGGTTCTCTACCAGTTCTCTACAGGAACCGGTTCGCTACAGAAACAGGTTCTCTACCAGTTCTCTACGGGAACGGTTCCAGTAGAGTACCAGTTCTCTATAGGAACCGGTTCGCTACAGGAACAGGTTTTCTACCGGTTCGCTACAGGAACAGGTTTTCTACCGGTTCGCTACAGGAACAGGTTTTCTACCGGTTCGCTACAGGAACAGGTTTTCTACCGGTTCGCTACAGGAACAGGTTTTCTACCGGTTCGCTACAGGAACAGGTTTTCTACCGGTTCGCTACAGGAACAGGTTTTCTACCGGTTCGCTACAGGAACAGGTTCTCTACCGGTTCTCTACGGGAACGGTTCCAGTAGAGTACCAGTTCTCTATAGGAACCGGTTCGCTACAGGAACAGGTTTTCTACCGGTTCGCTACAGGAACAGGTTTTCTACCGGTTCGCTACAGGAACAGGTTTTCTACCGGTTCGCTACAGGAACAGGTTTTCTACCGGTTCGCTACAGGAACAGGTTTTCTACCGGTTCTCTACAGGAACAGGTTCTCTACCGGTTATCTACAGGAACCGGTTTGCTACAGGAACAGGTTCTCTTCCAGTTCCGGTTCTCTACTGGAACCAGTTCTTTACAGGAACCGGTTCGCACCAGGAACAGGTTCTCTACCAGTTCTCTACAGGAACCGGTTCGCTACAGGAACCGGTTCTCTACCAGTTCTCTACAGGAACCGGTTCTCTACCAGTTCTATACAGGAACGGTTCCAGTAGAGAACCAGTTCTCTATAGGAACCGGTTCGCTACAGGAACAGGTTTTCTACCAGTTCTCTACAGGAACAGGTTCTCTACTAGTTATCTACAGGAACCGGTTCGCTACAGGAACAGGTTCTCTACCAGTTCTCTACGGGAACGGTTCCAGTAGAGTACCAGTTCTCTATAGGAACCGGTTCGCTACAGGAACAGGTTTTCTACCGGTTCGCTACAGGAACAGGTTTTCTACCGGTTCGCTACAGGAACAGGTTTTCTACCAGTTATCTACAGGAACCGGTTCGCTACAGGAACTCTTCCAGTTCCGGTTCTCTACTGGAACCAGTTCTTTACAGGAACCGGTTCGCACCAGGAACAGGTTCTCTACCAGTTCTCTACAGGAACCGGTTCGCTACAGGAACCGGTTCTCTACCAGTTCTCTACAGGAACCGGTTCGCTACAGGAACAGGTTCTCTTCCATTTCCAGTTCTCTACTGGGACCGGTTCGCTACAGGAACCGGTTCGCTACAGGAACAGGTTCTCTTCCAGTTCCAGTTCTCTACTGGAACCGGTTCTCTACAGGAACCGGTTCGCTACAGGAACAGGTTCTCTACCAGTTCCGGTTCTCTATTGGAACCAGTTCTCTACAGGAACCGGTTCCTGTAGGGAACTGGTTCTCTACAGGAACCAGTTCGCTACAGGAACAGGTTCTCTACCAGTTCTCTACAGGGACCGGTTCCTGTAGAGGACCAGTTCTGTACAGGAACCGGTTCTCTACAGGAACTGGTTCTCTACAGGAACTGGTTCTCTACAGGAACCGGTTCTCTACAGGAACAGGTTCTCTACAGGAACTGGTTCTCTACAGGAACCGGTTCTCTACAGGAACCGGTTCTCTACCAGTTTTCTACAGGGACCGGTTCCTGTAGAGGACCAGTTCTCTACAGGAACCGGTTCTCTACAGGAACTCATTCTCTACAGGAACCGGTTCTCTACAGGAACCGGTTCTCTACAGGAACTGGTTCTTTACAGGAACCGGTTCTCTACCAGTTCTTTTGCTACAGGAACCGGTTCTCTACCAGTTCTCTACTGGAACCAGTTCTCTACCAGTTCTCTACAGGAACCGGTTCCAGTAGAGAACCAGTTCTCTAAAGGAATCGGTTCTCTACTGGAATAGGTTTTCTACCAGTTCTCTACAGGAACCGGTTCGCTACAGGAACAGGTTCTCTACCAGTTCCGGTTCTCTATTGGAACCAGTTCTCTACAGGAACCGGTTCCTGTAGGGAACTGGTTCTCTACAGGAACCGGTTCGCTACAGAAACAGGTTCTCTACCAGTTCTCTACGGGAACGGTTCCAGTAGAGTACCAGTTCTCTATAGGAACCGGTTCGCTACAGGAACAGGTTTTCTACCGGTTCGCTACAGGAACAGGTTTTCTACCGGTTCGCTACAGGAACAGGTTTTCTACCGGTTCTCTACAGGAACAGGTTCTCTACCGGTTATCTACAGGAACCGGTTTGCTACAGGAACAGGTTCTCTTCCAGTTCCGGTTCTCTACTGGAACCAGTTCTTTACAGGAACCGGTTCGCACCAGGAACAGGTTCTCTACCAGTTCTCTACAGGAACCGGTTCGCTACAGGAACCGGTTCTCTACCAGTTCTCTACAGGAACTGGTTCTCTACCAGTTCTCTACAGGAACCGGTTCTCTACCAGTTCTATACAGGAACGGTTCCAGTAGAGAACCAGTTCTCTATAGGAACCGGTTCGCTACAGGAACAGGTTTTCTACTAGTTCTCTACAGGAACAGGTTCTCTACTAGTTATCTTCAGGAACCGGTTCGCTACAGGAACAGGTTCTCTACCAGTTCTCTACGGGAACGGTTCCAGTAGAGTACCAGTTCTCTATAGGAACCGGTTCGCTACAGGAACAGGTTTTCTACCGGTTCGCTACAGGAACAGGTTTTCTACCGGTTCGCTACAGGAACAGGTTTTCTACCGGTTCGCTACAGGAACAGGTTTTCTACCAGTTATCTACAGGAACCGGTTCGCTACAGGAACTCTTCCAGTTCCGGTTCTCTACTGGAACCAGTTCTTTACAGGAACCGGTTCGCACCAGGAACAGGTTCTCTGCCAGTTCTCTACAGGAACCGGTTCGCTACAGGAACCGGTTCTCTACCAGTTCTCTACAGGAACCGGTTCGCTACAGGAACAGGTTCTCTTCCATTTCCAGTTCTCTACTGGGACCGGTTCGCTACAGGAACCGGTTCTCTTCCATTTCCAGTTCTCTACTGGGACCGGTTCGCTACAGGAACCGGTTCGCTACAGGAACAGGTTCTCTTCCAGTTCCAGTTCTCTACTGGAACCGGTTCTCTACAGGAACCGGTTCGCTACAGGAACAGGTTCTCTACCAGTTCCGGTTCTCTATTGGAACCAGTTCTCTACAGGAACCGGTTCCTGTAGGGAACTGGTTCTCTACAGGAACCAGTTCGCTACAGGAACAGGTTCTCTACCAGTTCTCTACAGGGACCGGTTCCTGTAGAGGACCAGTTCTGTACAGGAACCGGTTCTCTACAGGAACTGGTTCTCTACAGGAACTGGTTCTCTACAGGAACCGGTTCTCTACAGGAACAGGTTCTCTACAGGAACTGGTTCTCTACAGGAACCGGTTCTCTACAGGAACTGATTCTCTACAGGAACCGGTTCTCTACAGGAACCGGTTCTCTACCAGTTTTCTACAGGGACCGGTTCCTGTAGAGGACCAGTTCTCTACAGGAACCGGTTCTCTACAGGAACTCATTCTCTACAGGAAACGGTTCTCTACAGGAAACCGGTTCTCTACAGGAACGGTTCTCTACAGGAACAGGTTCTCTACAGGAACAGGTTCTCTACCAGTTCTCTACAGGAACCGGTTCGCTACAGGAACCTGTTCTCTACAGGAACCGGTTCCAGTAGAGAACCAGTTCTCTAAAGGAATCGGTTCTCTACTGGAACAGGTTTTCTACCAGTTCTCTACAGGAACCGGTTCGCTACAGGAACAGGTTCTCTACCAGTTCCGGTTCTCTATTGGAACCAGTTCTCTACAGGAACCGGTTCCTGTAGGGAACTGGTTCTCTACAGGAACCGGTTCACTACAGAAACAGGTTCTCTACCAGTTCTCTACGGGAACGGTTCCAGTAGAGTACCAGTTCTCTATAGGAACCGGTTCGCTACAGGAACAGGTTTTCTACCGGTTCGCTACAGGAACAGGTTTTCTACCGGTTCGCTACAGGAACAGGTTTTCTACAGGTTCTCTACAGGAACTGGTTCTCTACAGGAAGCGGTTCTCTACAGGAACCGGTTCTCTACAGGAACCGGTTCTCTACCAGTTTTCTACAGGGACCGGTTCCTGTAGAGGACCAGTTCTCTACAGGAACCGGTTCTCTACAGGAACTCATTCTCTACAGGAACCGGTTCTCTACAGGAACCGGTTCTCTACAGGAACTGGTTCTCTACAGGAACCGGTTCTCTACAGGAACTGATTCTCTACAGGAACCGGTTCTCTACAGGAACCAGTTCTCTACCAGTTCTCTACAGGAACCGGTTCCAGTAGAGAACCAGTTCTCTAAAGGAATCGGTTCTCTACTGGAACAGGTTTTCTACCAGTTCTCTACAGGAACCGGTTCGCTACAGGAACAGGTTCTCTACCAGTTCCGGTTCTCTATTGGAACCAGTTCTCTACAGGAACCGGTTCCTGTAGGGAACTGGTTCTCTACAGGAACCGGTTCGCTACAGGAACAGGTTCTCTACCAGTTCTCTACAGGGACCGGTTCCTGTAGATGACCGGTTCTCTACAGGAACCGGTTCTCTACAGGAACCGGTTCTCTACAGGAACTGGTTCTCTACAGGAACTGGTTCTCTACAGGAACCGGTTCTCTACAGGAACAGGTTCTCTACAGGAACTGGTTCTCTACAGGAACTGGTTCTCTACAGTAACTGGTTCTCTACAGGAACCGGTTCTCTACAGGAACCGGTTCTCTACAGGAACTGATTCTCTACAGGAGCCGGTTCTCTACAGGAACTGGTTCGCTACAGGAACAGGTTCTCTACCAGTTCCGGTTCTCTATTGGAACCAGTTCCCTACAGGAACCGGTTCCTGTAGGGAACTGGTTCTCTAGGAACTGGTTCTCTACAGGGACCGGTTCCTGTAGAGGACCAGTTCTCTACAGTTCTCTTCCTGCTGTGACCAGTGTGTTTATGTACTTGTGTCTCTGTCCAGAGAACAAAGCTCAGAGGAAGGTGTTCGTCCCCAACAAGCTGCTGGACTGTCTCCCTCGCTCGTCCTCGCTGCCCAGCGAGCGTCTGAGGTGGAACACCAACGAGGTCAGTGCTCTGGTTTCACTCAGACACCTGTTGGAGACTCTCAGGTGAGCTCCTTGATGCAAACCGGTTCCTTTATGGAACTAAAGAAGGAAGTGGGGGTCATGTCCCCCCCCTTTATCTAATAAATAAAGGCGCTAACCAGCTAACCAGCCGTTAGCTGCAGCCTCGGCGCTCCATCCACCCACGTCTGATGCTGGTTCAGTTCTGTCCATCTTTGGCCACGGTTACATGATGTTTTTTAATAATTACGAATTTAACTATTTTCCTTCGAGTTTACATGGAAATAGTAATTCCGAATTGAGGTTTACATGGAAAACACGTTTGTTTGGCTTTACCTGATTCTGCTTCAGGTCTTGGGGTTGGGAAGGGTTCTGATTGGATGGGGGGGCGGACGTCTTTACGTCTACCAGAAGAAAACAAACTTAGCAACAACTCGATTAGCAACAACATTCCACTTATTTTTGACCTGGGTGGCATCTCTATCTGCTAAACCTCCTTCATTTAGCCTAGCCGCTACAACTGTAGCATCTGTTCTTTTAATTATTTCCAGTTCCTCCAAGCTATTTATTAAATAAATCGTCTCTGCTCTTGAACACCGTTTACTGCGTGCCGCCATCTTGAAACTTTGTTTTGAAAACAAGCCCAGCGCGGAATATAAGCGTCATGGCGACAGACGGGCAAGAGAACTAGCATGAAAGACCGGAATTAATTTATTCAGATTTAAAATCAGAATAAACCAGCCACTTACTTCGGAATTAAGTTTAATTCGAAATTGACATTTTCATATGGAATTAGGTGTTTACGTGGTAACTTTTATTCGGATTTAACTTTAATTCTGAATTAAAGAGGAATTAAACTTCCCATGTAAACACACAGAATCTGACCGTTCAGAATGTTTAGTCACATGTGACGAAGGTCCTGTGACGAAGGTCCTGTGACGAAGGTCATGTGACGAAGGTCCTGTGACGAAGGTCATGTGATGGTTTTTCATTCAAACGTCTGTGTGTCTACAGGAGATCGCCTCCTACCTGATATCCTTCGACAGACATGACGAGTGGCTCTCTCCTGCACGCTGAAGACCAGGTACGACCCCCCCCTCCCCCCCCCCCTCCCTAACCAGACCCCCCCCCCCCCTCCCCCCCCCTCCCTAACCAGACCCCCCCCCCCCCCCCCCTCCATCCCGCTGACCGTGTTGACTGTTTCCAGGCCGAAGAACGGCAGCATCATCCTCTACAACAGGAAGAAGGTGAAGTACCGGAAGGACGGATACTGCTGGAAGAAAAGGAAGGATGGAAAGACCACCAGAGAGGACCACATGAAGCTGAAGGTCCAGGGCATGGTGGTGAGAACCAGAACCAGAACCAGAACCGGACCAGGAACCGGACCTGGACCCCACAGGAGCCTCACACCCACCTGTTCAGACCAGCACATCTAACTGGGCAGCCAGTGATGTTAATGGTTTCACTGGCAGATTCTATAACCAGTCTCATTAACAGCCCTGGGGGCCCCAGCCCTCCTCTACCCCACTCACCCAGCAGCATTATGGGATGGTGACCATGGTGACCAGCATCATTATGGGATGGTGACCAGCATTATTATGGGATGTTGACCGGCATCATTATGGGATGGGGACCATGGTGACCAGCATCATTATGGGATGTTGACCGGCATCATTATGGGATGTTGACCGGCATCATTATGGGATGGTGACCAGCATCATTATGGGATGTTGGGATGTTGACCAGCATCATTATGGGATGTTGACCAGCATCATTATGGGATGTTGGGATGTTGACCAGCATCATTATGGGATGTTGATGTTGACCAGCATCATTATGGGATGTTGGGATGTTGACCAGCATCATTATGGGATGTTGACCAGCATCATTATGGGATGTTGGGATGTTGACCAGCATCATTATGGGATGTTGGGATGTTGACCAGCATCATTATGGGATGTTGACCAGCATCATTATGGGATGTTGGGATGTTTGAACCAGCATCATTATTGGATGTTGGATTGACCAGCATCATTATGGGATGTTGACCAGCATCATTATGGGATGTTGGGATGTTGACCAGCATCATTATGGGATGTTGACCAGATTCATTATGGGATGTTGGGATGTTGACCAGCATCATTATGGGATGTTGGGATGTTGACCAGCATCATTATGGGATGTTGACCAGCATCATTATGGGATGTTGACCAGCATCATTATGGGATGGACCAGATTTATGGGAGTTGACCAGCATCATTATGGGATGACCATCATTATGGGATGGTGACCAGCATCATTATGGGATGTTGACCAGCATCATTATGGGATGTTGACCAGCATCATTATGGGATGTTGACCAGCATCATTATGGGATGTTGACCAGCATCATTATGGGATGTTGACCAGTATTATTATGGGATGTTGACCAGCATCATTATGGGATGTTGACCAGCATCATTATGGGATGGTTGACCAGCATTATTATGGGATGTTGACCAGCATCATTATGGGATGGTGACCAGCATCATTATTATGGGATGTTGACCAGCATCATTATATTGGGATGGTGACAGCATTTGGGATGTTGACCTCAGGATTGACCAGCATCATTATGGGATGTTGACCAGCATCATTATGGGATGGTTGACCAGTATTATTATGGGATGTTGACCAGCATCATTATGGGATGGTGACCAGCATTATTATGGGATTTGACCAGCATCATTATGGGATGTTGACCAGCATCATCATTATGGGATGTTGACCAGCATTCATTATGGATGGTGACCAGCATTATTATGGGATGGTGACCAGCATCATTATGGGATGTTGACCAGCATCATGGGATCATTATGGGATGGTGACCAGCATCATTATGGGATGGTGACCAGCATCATTATGGGATGTTGACCAGCATCATTATAGGGATGGTTGAACCATATTATTATGGGATTATTATGGGATGTTGACCAGCATCATTATGGGATGGATGTGACCAGCATCATTATGGGATGGTGGTGACCAGCATCATTATTATTTTGGGATGGTTGACCACCACATCATTATGGGATGGTGACCAGCATCATTATGGGATGTTGACCAGCATTATTATGGGATGGTGACCAGCATCATTATGGGATGTTGACCAGCATCATTTATGGGATGTTGACCAGCATTATTATGGGATGTTGACCAGCATCATTATGGGATGGTGACCAGCATCATTATGGGATCAGCATTATGGGATGGTGACCAGCATTATTATGGGATGTTGACCAGCATCATTATGGGATGGTGACCAGCATTATTATGGGATGTTGACCAGCATCATTATGGGATGGTGACCAGCATTATTATGGGATGTTGACCAGCATTATTATGGGATGTTGACCAGCATCATTGGGATGGGCATTAATTATGGGATGTTGACCAGCATCATTATGGGATGTTGACCAGCATCATTATGGGATGGTTGACCAGCATATTATGGATGATGTGACCATGTTGCATCATTATGGGATGTTGACCAGCATCATTATGGGATGGTGACCAGCATCATTATGGGATGTTGACCAGCATCATTATGGGATGTTGGTGACCAGCATCATTATGGGATGTTGACCAGCATCATTATGGGATGTTGACCAGCATCATTATGGGATGGTGCAGCATCATTATGGTGACCAGCATCATTATGGGATGTTGACCAGCATTATCATCATTATGGGATGGTGACCCAGCATCATTATGACCAGATGGGATGTGACCAGCATCATTATGGGATGTTGACCAGCATCATCATTATGGGATGTTGACCAGCATTATTATGGGATGTTGACCAGCATCATTATTATGGGATGGTGACCAGCATTATTATGGGATGTTGACCAGCATCATTATTATGGGATGGTGACCAGCATCATTATTATGGGATGTTGACCATTATTGGGATTGACCAGCATCTTATTGGGATGGGATGGTGACCATTATGGGATGACCAGCATTATGGGATGTTGACCAGCATCATTTGGGATGGCATCATTATGGGATGGTGACCATTATGGGATGGTGACCAGCATCATTATGGGATGTTGACCAGCATTATTATGGGATGTTGACCAGCATCATTATGGGATGGTGACCAGCATCATTATGGGATGGTGACCAGCATCATTATTATGGGATGGTTGACCAGCATCATTATGGGATGTTGACCAGCATCATTATGGGATGTTGACCAGCATCATTATGGGATGGTGACCAGTATTATTATGGGATGTTGACCAGCATCATTATGGGATGTTGACCAGCATTATTATGGGATGGTGACCAGCATCATTATGGGATGATGTTGACCAGCATCATTATGGGATGGTGACCAGCATTATTATGGGATGTTGACCAGCATTATGGGATGGTGACCAGCATCATTATGGGATGGGATGGTGACCAGCATCATTATGGGATGTTGACCAGCATCATTATGGGATGTTGACCAGCATCATTATGGGATGTTGACCAGTATTATTATGGGATGTTGACCAGCATCATTATGGGATGGTTGACCAGCATCATTATGGGATGTTGACCAGCATCATTATGGGATGTTGACCAGCATTATTATGGGATGTTGACCAGCATCATTATGGGATGGTGACCAGCATCATTATGGGATGTTGACCAGCATCATATGGGATGACCAGCATTATGGGATGTTGACCAGCATCATATGGGATGTTGACCAGATCATTATTATGGTGACCAGCAGTTGACCAGCATCATTATTATGGGATGTTGACCAGCATCATTATGGGATGGTGACCAGCATCATTATGGGATGTTGACCAGCATCATTATGGGATGTTGACCAGCATCATTATGGGATTGACCAGTCATCATTATGGATGGTGACCAGCATCATTATGGGATGGTGCCAGCATCATTATGGGATGGGATTGACATCATTATGGGATGGTTGACCAGCATCATTATGGGCATCATCATTATTATGGGATGTTGACCAGCATCATTATGGGATGTTGACCAGCATCATGGACCAGCATCATTATGGGATGGTGACCAGCATCATTATGGGATGGTGACCAGCATTATTATGGGATGTTGACCAGCATTATTATGGATGGTGACCAGCATCATTATGGGATGGTGACCAGTATTATTATGGGGATGTTGACCAGCATCATTATTATGGGATGTTGACCAGCATTATTATGGGATGGTGACCAGCATTATTATGGGATGTTGACCAGCATCATTATGGGATGGTGACCTTATGGGAGTGACCATCATTATGGGATGGTGACCAGCATCATTATGGGATGGTGACCTGCATCATTATTATGGGATGTTGACCAGCATCATTATGGGATGGTGACCAGCATCATTATGGGATGGTGACCATCATTATGGGATGGTGACCAGCATCATTATGGGATGTTGACCAGCATCATTATGGGGATGATATGGGATGGGATTGACCAGCATCATTATTGTGACCAGATGGGATGGTGACCAGACCCATTATGGGATCATTATGGGATGTTGGGATGGTGACCAGCATCATTGGGATGGTGTTGGCATCATTATGGGATGTTGACCAGCATTATTATGGGATGTGACCAGCATCATGGGATGGTGACCAGCATCATTATGGGATGTTGACCAGCATCATTATATGGGATGTTGACCAGGTACCATCATCATTATGGGATGTTGTGACCAGCATCATTATTATGGGATGGTGACCAGCATCATTATTATGGGATGTTGACCAGCATCATGCATCATTATGGGATGGTGACCAGCATTATATGGGATGTTGACCAGCATCATTATGGGATGGGATGGTGACCCAGATTATATATCATTATGGGATTATGGGATGTTGACCAGCATCATTATTATGACCAGCATCATTATGGGATGGTGACCAGCATCATTCATTATGGGATGGTGACCAGCATCATTATTATGGGATGTGACAGATTGGGATGGATTGACCAGCATCATTATGGGATGTTGACCAGCATCATTATTATGGGATGTTGACCAGCAGCATTATTATGGGATGGTGACCAGCATCATTATGGGATGTTGACCAGCATCATTATGGGATGTTGGGATGGTGACCAGCATTATTATGGGATGTTGACCACATCATTAATGGGATGTTGACCAGATTATTATGGGATGTTATGGTGCCAGCATCATGGGATGGGATGGATGTTGACCAGCATCATTATGGGATGGTGACCAGGTGTGACCAGCATCATTGGGATGGATTTGACCAGCATTATTATGGGGGCATCATTATTATGGGTGACCAGCATTATTTGGGATGTTGCATCATTAGGGATGGTGTATGGGATGTTGACCAGCAGCATCATTATGGATGGTGACATCACCGGCATCATTATGGGATGTGGACCAGCATCATTATTATGGGATGTTGACAGGGGGTTGTGTAGTTGGGTGATGGTGGGTGGAGAGAGCTTATGATGTTACCAGTATTATTATGGGATGGTGACCAGCATCCCCCTGGGATGTTGGATGGTGACCAGCATCATTATGGGATGGTGACCAGCATCTTTCATATTAATATATATGGGAGTGACCGCATATATGGATGTTGACCAGCATCATTAATGGGATGGGACCAGCATAATTTAGGTTGACCACATCATTATGGGATGTTGACCAGCATCATTATGTGATGGGACCAGATCATTAGAGATGGTGACCAGCATCATTATGGGATGTGGGACCAGCATTATTATTTTATGGGATGTTACCGGCATCATTATGGGATGTTGACACCAGCATCATTATGGGATGTTGACCAGTATTATATGGGATGGTGACCAGCATCATTATGGGAGTTGCGGTGTTACAGCATTCTTGGGATGTTGGGAGATGTTGGACAGCATCATTATGGATTGACCAGCACATTATGGGATGTTGACTCGCTCATTATTATTTTGGATGGGGACCAGCTCATTATGGGATGTTGAGCAACATCCATCATATTATTAGGGATGTTGACCAGCATCATATTATGGGATGGGTGACCAAGGATCACATCATTATGGGATGGTGACCAGCACATTATGGTGTTTTCATTTTTTCGATACCAGCCCGAGTGTTCAGCCTTCTTATTGAGGGGGAGGGCGTTATTTGGGATGTTCCCCCGCTCATTCTATGGGGGATGGTGAACCTAATCATTATGGGATGGTGACCAGCACATTTAATTTTATGGATGTGACAGCATCATTATGGGATGTTGACAGCATTATATGGGATGTTGACCGATCATTTGGGATGGGACCAGCATCATTATGGGATGTGAACAGCATCATCTATATGGGTGTTGACCGCATATTATGGATGTGACCAGCATCATTAGGGATGTGACCAGCATATTATGGGATGGTGACCAGCATTCATTATGGGATGGTGACAGCATCATTATGGAATGTGGGAAACGACAGCATCATTATGGGATGTTTGACCCCCGCCAGCATGGGATGGTGACCAGCATCATTATTATGGGATGGTGACCAGCGTCATTATGGGGATGGTGACAGCGTCATATTAGGGGATGGACCAAGCCCAAAGCAATTAATTATGGGATGTTGACCAGCATCATTAACATTATGGGGGGGGGGGGATGGTGACCACATCATTGATGATTGATGGGATGGTGACCTGCATAATTATGGGATGTTGACCGCATCATTATGGAGCGGTGACCAGCATCATATTATGGGATGTGACCGGCATTATTATGGGGAGATGTTTTGACCAGCATCATTAGCATCTATGGAGGACCAGATTATTATGGGATGGACCAGCATATCATTTGTGCTGGGTGGACCAGCATCATTATGGGATGGGGACCAGCAATCATTCTTATGGGGATGTTGACCAGCATTATTATGGGATGTTGAACCAGCACAGCATTATGGATGGTGAACAGCATCATTATGGGATGGTGCCAGCATCATTTTGGGTGTTGACCAGCATCTTATGGGAGGTTGACCAGATCATTAATGGGAGGGATGGGGATGTTGACCGCATAATTATGGATGGGACCAGCTCTTATGGGATGTTGACCAGCATCATTAGGGATGTGAACCATTATTTTATGGGATGGTGACTAGCACATTATTGGGATTGGTTATGACCAGCATCATTATGGGATGGTGACCAGCATCATTTATGGGAGTGACCATCATTAATTAATGGGATTTTGACCGGTTGACAGCATCATATGGGATGTGACGCAGGGATCATGAATGGGATGGTGACCCGCATCATTATGGGGGGGCATCATTGGGAAACAGCATTATTAGGGCGTGCAGCATTTATGGGATGTGACAGCATCATTATGGGGGGATGGGACCCAGCATTAATTATGGGATGGTGACCGGCATCTTAGGGATGTGACCGCTATCATATGATGTTGACTGCATCATTATGATGTTGACCGGCATTATTATGGGATGTTCCCTGCTTGGGGGCGTGCTGCATTATTATGGATGTGACTGCATCCATTATGGGATGTGACCAGCATCATTATTATGGGATGGTGGACCGGCATCATTATGGGATGGTGACCGGCATCATTATGGATGTTGACCGGCATCATTATGGGATGTTGACCGCATCATTAGGATGGTGGGGGTCATTATGGGATGGTGGAACGGCATCATTGCATGTGGGGGATGAAAATGGATGTGACCAGCATCATTAGGGGGAGTTTATGGGATGTGACCAGCATTATTATGGGTGGGAGGCTGGGGGGGTGAGGTGTGGGGGTGACCGCATCATTATGGGTGGGGTGTATGGGGGGGGGGGTGTGACCAATTCAGCTGGGATTTGGGAATATGGGATGGGATGGTGGGTGGGGGGGGACGTATGGGGGGGGCAGGCGGGGGCCATCATTATGGTGGGGGGGGTGAATGTTGCCGGGGGGGGGGATGTTTGACCAGCCTCTTAGGGGGTTGGGTGTGGGGGGATGACGGGGGTGGACCCAGACACATCATTATGTGATTATGGGAGCACCCAGGTGGCAATCATTATCATACAAATCTCACGACCCCAGCTGGTGGGGTGTTGAAGGGACGACAGCGGTGGATTGTTTCACCTCACGGCGGGGGGGCTGTGGCGGTGGGCGGGGGGACGGGGGGCGCTCCTCACATTGTTGAAGTCTGACCACCGCCAATATTCTTCTGATGTGACACACCCAGGTGGGGAAGGTAGAGGATGAGGGAGTCACAGGGAGGGAAAATATCTAGGGGGATGTGTTTAATGATGAGACCGCGGGCGATGCCCCCAGTCGATTAGAACAAATGTTCTGAAGGTGGGTGACCTCAATTTGCAACCTCATCATAACCCAACGGGGTTTACTGTAGACAACAGGGCCGCCGGCCAATCGTGTCTCCACATTACTGGTATCGATGTGGCACGATGGCTCACGAACCGCCACACTTTAGAAAATACATGTTACGCTGTGGATAGAGACAAGCACAAAGGGAGAAGCAGACAATCCGAGACACCGATAGGGCAGACCACCCCTACTCTATTTGGGAGTTACTAACGCAAGGAGGTTCAGGGGAAGCGCGCAGAAGGCTGGCACTTGACACCCCACAGCCATATTATTTGAGATGTTGGCCAGCATTATTAGGGATGGTTGACCGCATCATATGGGATGTTGACCAGCAATTATGGGAGTTGACCAGCATTATATGGGAGTTGCCAGCAAATTAGGGATGTTGACCAGCTCATATGGATGTGACCAGCATATTATGGATGTTCCCTGCATCATTATGGGATGTGACCACATCATTATTGGATGTTGACCAGCATCATTATGGGGATGTTGAAACCGTCGTCTATTTGTTTCAGTGTCTTACGGCTGCTACGTCCATTCCCCATCGTGCCAACATTCCACAGACGATGCTATTGGCTGCTGCAGGTCAGCGCACACACACACACCACACACACACACCTGGCCACAGCCGTATTCCCAGTACATCTGTGAATTAAGGAAAATGATAAAGAGGTTATTAAATACGTATAAAACCTGAACAAACTCACAAACACTGTATGGAAGACAAGTCAGCTTTTTAATATATAAAGAGACCAATAGTAGGAATTTACTTAAATAATAAAAAAAAACTAATACATCATCATAAAGAATTTAAATAATATAAATCTATTTTTAAATTAATAAATACTAAATAAATTGAAATAAAGTGCATATTAAATCAAATGCAAACATTAAAGAGGTGGGCTGCAGCCCCCTGGTGGACGTCTGTACTGCAGGGAGAGTCATGAAAAATAAAAACTATGGTTTGTATTTTTTAAAACAATATGTTTTTAATTACTATAAATATAAAATATTCATGACATTATGAAAAAAAATATTATGGAAACAAACCAATTATGTTTTCCACTGTTAACAATAGACACCGTCACCTTTATGGGGTGGGCTATGTCACAGCGGGTTGCAGATGTCGCAGTCTGCGGCTCACAGGTGTGGCTCACAGGTGTGGCCCACAGGTGTGGCCCACAGGTGTGGACCACGGTGTGGCCCACAGGTGTGGCTCACAGGTGTGGCCCAGTGTGGACCACAGGTGTGCCACAAGTTTGGGCCCACAATGGCCCACAGGGGGCCCCAGGTAGGGCCCACAGGGCCCAAGTGCCCACATGAGGGAGGGCACAGGTTGCCCTCTGGGGGCGCGGGCGGCCCAAGTATGGTTGAATAGTGACTAACTGGACCTTGAACTAGACACAGGACCTTGCCGTAGACCCGGACCCTTGTGACGGGATACCGCCTAACGTAGACCCCCTGAAGAGACCCCCTTGAACGTAGACCCGGACCCTTAATGTAGACCCCGACGTGAAGGGTAGTGACCCCCTGAACGGGACGACCCGGACCCGGAACTTGAAAGTAGCCCCGGGACCCTGGAATGTAGACCCCTGAACGTAGACCCGACCCTGAATGACCCCTGAACGTAGACCCGACCCTTGAACGTGAACGCGACCCCTGAATTAACCCCTAACGTAGACCGGACCCTTGAACGTAGACCCCCCTGAATGAGACCCCCTGAACGTTGACCCGGAGCCTGACGTAGACCCGGACCCTGAATGTAGACCCCCGGAAAAGAGACCCGGACCCTTGAGAGACTGGAACCCTGAATGTAGACACGACCCCTGAACATAGACCAGGACCCTGAAAATGAACCCCCTGAACGTAACCCGACCCGACCTGAACGTAGACCCGGACCCCTGAATGTAGACCCCCTGAAGTAGACCGGGACCCTGAACGTAGACCCCCTGACGAGACCCGACCCTGACAGAGACCTGGACCCTTGAACGTAGACCCGGACCTGAAGTAGACCCGACCCTGAACGTATACGGCCGTACCCTGGAACGTGAACCTGACCCCTGAAATGTGCATACCCAGAACTAAACCCGTGGACGCCCGTGTGTACTAGACCCGCACCCCCTGAGATTTAAACCCCGTAACTTAGACCCGACCCTGAACTAACCCGGACCCCTGAAGGGACCTGAAACGTAGACCCCCTGTGAACGGACCCGGACCCTGAACGTAGACCCCCTGATGTAGACCAGACCCTGAACGTGACCAACCCGGAACGTAGACCCCATGAATGACCCACCCTGAACGTAGACCGGAACCCCTGAACTGTAGACCCTTCCCCGGAACGAGACCGACCCCGAAAAACAGACCCGGACCCTTGAAACGTAGACCCCAGACGTAGACCCCCTGAGCGTAGACATGGACCCCGAACGTAGACCTGGACCCCTGAACGTAGACCCGGACCCTTGACGTAGGAACGCCCTGAACGTAGACCGGACCCGTTGACGTAGACCAACACCCCCCAACCACCCCCACCCCTAACTAACCTACCCGGAATGTAGACTGGACCCCGGAACGAACTGGACCCTGAACGATAGACCCCGACGTAGACCCGACCTTGAACGTATGACCCTTGGGACCCGGAACTGAACATGGGCGGGCCCCTGAACCCCGAACCTAGCCCCCTGAACGTAGACCTGGACCCTTGAGCGTAGACCGGACCCTGAACTTAGACCGGACCCCCGGAACGTAGACCCGTAGACCCGGACCCCTGAATGACCCGACCCTGAACGTAGACCCCTGACGTAGACCCGTACCTGCCCGTAGACCCCCTGAATGTATACCCTGACCCCTGAAAGGACCCAGAACCCGGACCCCTGAACGTAGACCCGGACCCCTGAACGTAGACCCTGAACGTAGACCCGGACCCCTGAACGTAGACCTGGACCCCTGAACGGACCCCTGAACGTAGACCTGGACCCCTGACGTAGACCCCCTGAACGTAGACCCGGACCCCTGAACGTAGACCCGGACCCCTGAACGTGGACCCTGACCCCTGAACGTAGACCCCTGAACGTAGACCTGGACCCCTGAACGTAGACCCGGACCCCTGACGGACCCGGACCCCTGAACGTAGACCTGGACCCCTGAACGTAGACCCGGACCCCTGAACGTAGACCCGGACCCCTGAGCCTTACCCCTGAAAGTAGAACCCGGACCCCTAACGTAGACCCGGACCCCTGAACAGGACCCGGACCCCGAACGGACCTGACCCCTGAACGTAGACCCCCTGAATGGACCCGACCCCTGAACGTAGACCCGGACCCCTGAACGTAGACCCGGACCCCTGAACGTAGACCCGGACCCCTGAACGTAGACCCGGACCCTTGAACGTAGACCCGGACCCCTGAACGTAGACCCGGACCCCTGAACGTAGACCCGGACCCCTGAACGTAGACCCGGACCCCTGAACGAGACTCCCTGAACGTAGACCCGGACCCTTGAACGTAGACCCGGACCCTGAACGTAGACCCGGACCCCTGAACGTAGACCCCGGACCCCTGAACATGGACCCGACCCCTGAACGTAGACCCCTGAACTGGACCCTGACCCCTGACTCGGTAGACCCGGACCCCTGAACGTAGACCCGGACCCCTGAACATGGACCCTGACCCCTGAACGTAGACCTGGACCCCTGAACGTAGGACCCCTAGACCCGGACCCCTTGAACGTAGACCCGGACCCCTGAACGTACCCCCCGTGTAGTACCCGGACCCTGACGTAGACCCGACCCCCTGAACGTAGACCTGGACCCTGAATGTAGACCCGACCCCTGAACGTAGACCCGGACCCCTGAACGTAGACCGGACCCTGAACGTAGACCCGGACCCCTGAACGTAGACCTGGACCCCTGAACGTGACCCGGACCCCTGAACGTAGACCCGAACCCCTGAACGTGGACCCGGACCCCTGAACGTAGACCTGGACCCAGGCCTCCTAACGGTGCTCCAGGACCAGCAGCAGACATGTAACTGGGCCGTGTTTCTGTGTGACAGAATCCAGACATCGTGCTGGTCCACTACCTGAACGTGCCGTCACTGGAGGAGTCTGGGAAATGCAGTCCGCTGCTGTGCGCGGTGTCGGACCGCCACGACAGCGTGAGGTGGAGCCGGGAGGACCTGCTGAGCCAGCTGAAGCCCATGTGTAGGCGCCGGACCCTGAGGTACGTGCTCTGTGTGGGCCCGCCGGTTCTGACGGGCCCTTGTCCTCTGTCTCAGTCCACAGCATCAAGTGTTCGCTGGGTTCTGGAGACTTCAGCATCGAGGAGTTGGTCCAGCACATCCTGGACCGCCAGAGAACCAAACCACAGCCACGCACACACGCCTGCCTCTGTAACGCCTCCCAGGGTGAGTGGAGACCGAGCCGTGACGCCGCTGTGACATCACTCTGACATCACCTGCTGTGACATCACTGTGACATCACTGTGACATCACTGTGTCATCACCTGCTGTGACATCACTGTGACATCACCTGACTGTGACACATCTGTGACATCACTGTGACATCACCTGCTGTGACATCACTGTGACACAGTTGACATCACTGTGACATCACCTGCTGTGACATCACCTGACTGTGACATCACCTGCTGTGACATCACTGTGACATCACCTGCTGTGACATCACTGTGACATCACCTTGACATCACCTGCTGTGACATCACTGTGACATCACCGTGACATCACCTGCTGTGACATCACCTGCTGTGACATCACCGTGACATCACCTGCTGTGACTCACACTGCTGTGACATGTGACATCACCTGTGTGACATCACTGTGACCTGGTGACATCACTGTGACATCACCTGCTGTGACATCACCTGCTGTGACCATCACCTGCTTGTGACATCACCTGTGACAATGACACTGTGTGACATCACTGTGACATGCTGTGCACACCCTGTGACATCACCGTGACATCACCTGTGACATCACCTGTGACATCACCTGCTGTGACATCACCTGCTGTGACATCACCTTGACATCACCTGCTGTGACATCACCGTGACATCACCTGCTGTGATCACTGTGATCACTGTGACATCACTGTGACATGACACTGTGACATCACCTGCTGTGACATCACCTGCTGTGACATCATCACCGTGACATCACCTGCTGTGACATCACTGTGACATCACTGTGACATCACCTGCTGTGACATCACTGTGACATCACCTGCTGCTGTGACATCACCTGCTGTGACATCACACTGTGACATCACCTGCTGTGACATCACCTGTGACATCACCTGCTGTGACATCACTGTGTGACATCACTGTGACATCACCTGCTGTGACATCACTGTGACATCATGCTGTGACATCACCTGCTGTGACATCACTGTGATATCACTGTGACATCACCTGCTGTGACATCACCGTGACATCACCTGCTGTGACATCACCTGTGACATCACATCACCTGCTGTGACATCACCTGCTGTGACAATCACCTGCTGTGACATCACCTGTGACATCACCTGCTGTGACATCACCTTGACATCACCTGCTGTGACATCACTGTGACATCATGACATCACCTGCTGTGACATCACTGTGACATCACCTGCTGTGACATCACCTGCTGTGACATCACCTGCTGTGTGTGTGTCAGTGTCTGCAGGTGTGAACATTCCCCACCGCTGCAACAGCACCAAGCATCGCATCATCTCCCCCAAGCTGCCCCCCCCTCCTCCTCCTCCTCCTGCAGGCCCGCCCCCTCCTCGCTCTCCTCAGAGGTGGGGGACGCAGGGAGGGGCGGGGGGAGCGGAGGGGAAGCCAGCGTGCCCGGCCTGCAGGCCCAGAGCAGCCCCGCCTCCTCACCCCGTCCCCCCTCCACGGCGTCGCCTCCTCAGTCCCGTGGCAACGGTTTCTACGGTGACCACCATGGTGGCCTGGCCACGATGGCGCTGCCCCAGAACGCTGTCATTGTCATGGCGACGCCCGCCCCCGTCCCGGGAGGAAGAGGGGGCCGCGGGGGAGGTGGCACCAGCGTGGGCACGTCGGAGGAGGCGGGAAAGAGGAGGAGCTTCGGACCGCTGCTGCTCTCCCCCACCTCCCCTTCCCCTCCCACCTCCTCCTCACAGACGCCCCCCTCCCTCCCCCCGCTCCTCCCCCGGTGCAGCCGCCCGGTGTGGCGACCCTCTCCCTCACCCTCCTGCCCTCCCCCGTCATCGGAGGTCTGCTCCTCACCCCCCTCGTCCTCCTCCCGAACCTCCACCTCCCTCAGGTCCCCCCCCCCAACCCACAGCCTCCTCCCAGCCCTCTCCCCCCTCCATAACTCCTCCACCCCCCTCCCTCCTCCCCCAGCCTTTGACCCCGACTCCTTCCTCAACTCCCCCAAACAGGGACAGACGTATGGCGGCCCCCCTCCCCCATCCTCTCCCTCCGTCCCAAGAGCCTCCTCACCACCTCTCCCTCACCCCTCCCTCACCCTCTCCCCTCTCCCCACCTCCATACCTCCCTCCTCTGTCTCCCCCCCCTCCTCCCTGTCCTCCCTCTCCTCCTCAGAATTGGACAGGAGGGACTCCTCCCTCCCTCTCTCCACGTCTCCTTCCTCCTCCTCCTCCTCCTCCTCCCCCGCACCTTCATCCACCCTCCCCCCCTCCCTCACCCTCTCCCTCTCCCCCACCTCCTCTGTGGCCCCGCCCCTTCTCCACCTTTGCCTGGAGCTAGGAGCTCTGGGTGAGTCGGAGGGGGGGCAGGAGGAAGTGGGGACAGATGGAGAGGAGAAGGAGAAGAGGAGGGAGGGTGATGATGATGATGAAGGCAGAGCTCCGCCCACCAAACTGGCGCTGCTGCAGGTGAGTTTCCTGATTGGTTGGTGAAGTGACCTGGTGCTCTACACGTGGAGACAAAACTATTTGCTTCAAAACAACCTATTTATTGTTTATTATTAGTGTTTTTGCTCATTTAAGTATTTTCCTAAAAAAATCGATATTAGGAGCTGAAATATCAATATTATATTGGGTGGCCAAAATCGCGATATATCGCCAAATCATTTTTTTTTCACACCCCTAGTAATGACACTGGTGAACTGTGTAGATAATAAAGATGGAAGCGCACAGCTGACAGGTTGGACCAGGTCCTGGTTGGACCAGATCCTGGTGGGGTCCCCATCTGTTGGTGGCCACCACCACAGCTCCACCTCCTGGACGGTTCCTGCTCCTCTTCATGTCTCTGTCCTGCCTCGTCTTCTGAAGTCCAGTCAGAGACGCTGCAGTCTGAAGACGCTCCTGCACCCACGTCTCAGTGAGACACGTCCAACTGGACTGATGGACGTCCAGACTGGTCCTCAGCAGAGCTTCAAACTGGTCCAGGTTTGCTCCTGGTCTGCATCCACGGCGTCTCCTCTTTGACTCAGCAGTCATCGGGTTTCTCAGTCTGGCCCTTATTTAGCTTCTTCGTATTTTCATCAGTTGATTCCGCTTTTCAACAACTCTCATCAAAACAAGTGTTAAAAGATGGAAACGCACCTGAGACACACCTGAAAAGATCAGAGGAACGAACGAGCTGCTCTGGAATAAACTGCTTTAGTTTCACTTCTACTTTATACATTCAGACAAGAAAAAGTAAAAAAAAAACACATTTTTTTTTAAGTAAATGTATTTGCATCTCAAACTACAAGGGATTACATGTTTTTGTTTTTTACAAAAATGTTGAACTGAAATACGTCAATCAGTGGATTCAAGTGAAAATGACGTGGTATTAAATGATCCTGTTGAACGGTTCTGTGTCATCCAGACAGGCCACGCCCCCTCCACCTCGCTTCTCCTGCAGCAGACAGACGGCAGCTCCGCCCCTCTGCTCTTATCTCGCCGGGACGTTTCGAGTCAGCCGGCCAGTCGGCCGCAGCGACCCGCTGAGGGACAGAATCCGCTGGTGGCGGACCCGCCTGATGCCCCGCCCCCGGCGCAGACGTCCCACCGGCCCCCGGACCCGGCGTCTGTCACTGGCTCCGCGCCTCCTGCGGTCGCCGTGGAAACGCCCCAGGTCAAGGTGAAGGAGGAGGGCAGATGTGACTACGACTCAGAGGACACCTGCATGGACACGCATTCACCGGAGGAGGCGGAGTCCTGCGAGCGGGGGGGCGGGGAGGAGCTGGACATCTCCTTCGACAGCCAGTTTCCCGACCTCATCTCTGACCTCATCACAGAGGAGGCCACGCCCACCACCGCCACTGCCGTCACCACCGCGCCAGCCCCGGCCATGTTCCCGGCGGGGGTCCGCTACGTGGTGCCCCCGCAGCCCTCCCCCTCCTCCTCCTTCCTGCCCTTCCCCCACCTGCTGCCCTCCTCTTCGTCCATGCGTCTGGCCTCCATCACGGACTTCTCTCCAGAGTGGTCCTACCCCGAGGTAATCGACCAATCACAGATCGGTTCAGAGACAGCCAACTATTGATCACGAACAGGTAGACTCCTGGTGCTGTTCTGGCTCCTCCCCCGTGACACATCACCATGGTAACTGCGTGACATTCTGCTAAAGTCCTGCTTTTAAAAGTTGGGCTTTTTTAAGTCATGGTTTCAGACAGTCAAGTTTCTGCAACATAAATGAGGGATTTTTAGAACAAAAATTTATAATTATGAGTAATTATGCAAAATTCCCCATCGTTAAAAAATGTTGGGACTAGTTTTTCCTCTTTTGTGAAACTGTTTTTTCATGACACTAAGTTGTGATTTGATGTTATAAAGTCGTGATTTAGTGAAATCTGAGATTGACAAAGATGGACCTTTTTTAGGACCAAAAGGATACAAAGGTCTGGTTACATTTAACCTAAGTTACATTTCAACAAAGTTTGTCAATGAAGTTGTAATTTTATATCAAAAAGTTACAATTTTATCATAAAAAGTTAAAAGTTTGCGAATGGTTTTATTTTATGGCAAAATGTCACAATTATTCGGGAGAAGCCTTAAAAAGGTTAAAAACTAACTGTTGTGATCTTTCTAATGCTTTCTTATAAAAAAGATGAGGTCTGACAAGTTTCTGATAATTATATTTGATCTATGATGTTATATTTGATCTATAAAGTGTTATATCACTCATCACTTCAACACTGATCCAGAACGTCTGCAGTTAAACCTCCAGTTTCATCCAGGTGCAGTTGAGCTGCTCGTCCACCAGGTGGCAGCACAGACAGAAACGTGTCACTTCCATTGTTGCCTCTTTGTGTCGTTCATCAGTTTTGAAACAACTGTTCATAATATTTTTTTTAGCTCAACGAGACCAGCAGATGTTCGTACGACGTCAGGAAGTAAAGAAGAAGCCGGGGCTGAAATGTTCAGAGCTCCGCCCCTCACCTGTGCTCTCCTCTACAGGGCGGAGTCAAGGTGCTCATCACAGGACCGTGGAGCGAGCCCACGGGCCGATACTCGTGTGTTTTTGATCAGAGCGCCGTCCCTGCCTCGCTGATCCAGCCCGGCGTGCTGCGCTGCTACTGCCCAGGTACGTGCCGACTCCAGAACATGTTCTGATCCAGCTTTCAGACAAATGGACCCGGTCCTACTGCTGATTTTACACAGTTCTGAACATTAAGGCCAAACCGCTCCACTTTGGTCCGAACTGTCCAGAGGACGTTGTTCCAGACGTCAGCTGGTTTGTGAATCCTCGGAGTCAATCTTCTGAGAAGATGGACTGAGTTTGATACCTGTCCTGCCTGAGACTCTTCCCTGTTCTGTCTTTCAGCCCACGAGGCCGGTCTGGTGTGTCTGCAGGTTCTGGAGTCCGGATGTTCCATCTCTTCATCCGTTCTGTTTGAGTACAGGGCCAGAAACGCCAGCTCTCTGCCCCAGCTCTCAGCTGGACTGGCTCTCACTGGACGGTCAGTCACAACCCCCCCAACACAACCAGTTTAAACCAGTCAGAGATCAGAGACACAACCAGTTTAAACCAGTCAGAGACCAGAGACACAACCAGTTTAAACCGACCAGAGACACAACCAGTTAAAACCAGTCACAGACCAGAGACACAACCAGTTTAAAACCAGTCAGAGACCAGAGACACAACCAGTTTAAACCGACCAGAGACACAACCAGTTTAAACCAGTCAGAGACCAGAGACACAACCAGTTTAAACCAGTCAGAGACCAGAGACACAACCAGTTTAAACCAGTCAGAGACACAACCAGTTTAAACCAGTCAGAGACCAGAGACACAACCAGTTTAAACCAGTCAGAGATCAGAGACACAACCAGTTTAAACCAGTCAGAGACCAGAGACACAACCAGTTTAAACCAGTCAGAGACCAGAGACACAACCAGTTTAAACCAGTCAGAGACCAGAGACACAACCAGTTTAAACCAGTCAGAGATCAGAGACACAACCAGTTTAAACCAGTCAGAGACCAGAGACACAACCAGTTTAAACCAGTCAGAGACCAGAGACACAACCAGTTTAAACCAGTCAGAGACCAGAGACACAACCAGTTTAAACCAGTCAGAGACCAGAGACACAACCAGTTTAAACCAGTCAGAGACCAGAGACACAACCAGTTTAAACCAGTCAGAGACAAGAGACACAACCAGTTTAAACCAGTCAGAGACCAGAGACACAACCAGTTTAAACCAGTCAGAGATCAGAGACACAACCAGTTTAAACCAGTCAGAGACCAGAGACACAACCAGTTTAAACCAGTCAGAGACCAGAGACACAACCAGTTTAAACCAGTCAGAGACCAGAGACACAACCAGTTTAAACCAGTCAGAGACCAGAGACACAACCAGTTTAAACCAGTCAGAGACCAGAGACACAACCAGTTTAAACCAGTCAGAGACCAGAGACACAACCAGTTTAAACCAGTCAGAGACCAGAGACAGAACCAGTTTAAACCAGTCAGAGACCAGAGACACAACCAGTTTAAACCAGTCAGAGACCAGAGACACAACCAGTTTAAACCAGTCAGAGACCAGAGACACAACCAGTTTAAACCGACCAGAGACACAACCAGTTTAAACCAGTCAGAGACCAGAGACACAACCAGTTTAAACCAGTCAGAGACCAGAGACACAACCAGTTTAAACCAGTCAGAGACCAGAGACACAACCAGTTTAAACCAGTCAGAGACCAGAGACACAACCAGTTTAAACCAGTCAGAGACCAGAGACACCAACCAGTTTAAAACCAGTCAGAGACCCAGAGACACAACCAGTTTTAAACCAGTTAAACCAGTCAGAGACCAGAGACACAACCAGTTTAAACCAGTCAGAGACCAGAGACACAACCAGTTTAAACCAGTCAGAGACCAGAGACACAACCAGTTTAAACCAGTCAGAGACACAACCAGTTTAAACCAGTCAGAGACCAGAGACACAACCAGTAAACCTCTCCATTATGCATCACTGTATTACTGTCATACGTTATTATTCTCTTAAGGGCAGGTGACGTCTGTACAGCTGTGTTATGACCTCTGACCCTAACTGACTGGTTAAACAGGTGGAACTAACCACTCCCATAATGTGTGTATAATATAGCGGTTAGCGGCGGTGACATCACAGGTTTGGGGAGGGGAACGCCCCTCCTGCTACCTGCTAGCCCTTAATAGCACCTTTAGGAGGTTTGGAGGAAGATAGGGCCTGATATCTCCCCCTCCTTCCCTCTCTCTCTCTCTCTCTGTCTCTCTCCTTCCCTCTCTCTCTCTGTCTCTCTCTCTCCTTCCCTCTCTCTCTCCTTCCTTCTCTCTCTCTCTCTCTCTCTCTCTCTCCTTTCCTCTCTCTCTCTCTCTCTCTCTTCCTTCTCCTCTCTCTCCTCCTTCTCTTCTCTCTCTCTCTCTCTCTCTTTCTCTCTCTCTCTCTCTCTCTCTCTCTCCTTCTCTCTCTCTCTCTCTCTCTTCCTCTCTCTCTCTCTCTCCTCCTCTCTCTCTCTCTCTCCTTCCTTCTCTCTCCTTCTCTCTTCCTTCCCTCTCTCTCTCTCCTTCCCTCTCTCTCTCTCCTCCTCCTCTCTCTCTCTCTCTCTCTCTCTCTCTCTCTCCTCCTTCTCTCTCTCTTCTCTCTCTCTCTCCTCTCTCTTCCTTCTCTCTCTTCTTTCTCTCTCCTTCCTTCTCTCTCTCTCTCTCTCCTTCCTCTCCCCCCCAGGAATGTCACACAGTCAGTTGAGACTCTCTCGGCCCCTCCCTTCCTCCCTGTGGTTTTCCCAGCATGCCCCATGCGTCTCTCTCTCTCTCTCTCTCAGCGTCTTTAACTTGAACTGATCCTCGCTCAGCTGTTCAGTCTTTCTCCTGCTGCTGTGTGTGTGTGTGTGTGTGTGTGTGTGTGTGTGTGTGCGTGTGTGTTAGTGTGAGAGCACATGCTGACTGATGACTCATCATGTGACATCACAGTTCTCTGAGCGTTGTGACTGAGCTGAGAGGCAGAAGAAGATGGACGGGGCTGGGCAGCAGGACGGTGTTGGTAGGAGGACCTGAGTGTGACTGTGTTGCCGTGGGAACTTCAGTCCCGCCTTCTCATCCCAGCACCTGTTTACAATCATGGCTTTTACAAAATTAGAACTTTTTCTTCTAAAACTAAAAATGCGTAATCATGTTTGTTAGGGTTAGGGTTAACTTCTTGATCCTAAAATCACGTCATTTGTTGTAAAATATCCACTTTTGCAAAAATCTTATTTTGACATAAATTGACTTTATGTCGTAAAAATCTCAACTTCTCAACTATTGGCTGGCCGTGGTTCCCATGGCTACACAGTTAATCTGTAACCATGACAACTGTCATCTTTCAGCAGTGAGTGGAGCAGCTGAAGAGATGAAGCCCTGTAGTTTACAGCGTTTTGTTTCATCGATCACTTCGTTACATCGGTCCGAGTGTTGACATGAAGGAACCTGCTCAGGTGACGGCTGGTTGGTCTGAAACCAGGTGTTGAGTCATGAGCTCATCTAATGGGGGGCGTGGTGGTTTTATCCAGCGGACCTGAGTCCTCGTTGACACTTGGCTGAGTCCTCGTTGAGTCCATGTTGACACTTGGTTGAGTCCACGTTGACTCCTCGTTGAGTCCTCGTTGATCCATGTTGACTCCTCGTTGACTCCTCGTTGAGTCCTCGTTGAGTCCTCGTTGACTCCTCGTTGAGTCCTCCCTCGTTCCTCGTTGAGTTGACTCCTCGTTGTTGACTCCTCGTTGGACTCCATTGACTCCGTTGTCCATGTTGACTCCTCGTTGATGTGACCCTCGTTGAGTCCTCGTTGAGTCCATGTTGACTCCTCGTTGTTGAGTCCTGTTGACTCCTTTGAGTCCTCGTTGTCCAGTCGTTGACTCCTCGTTGAGTCCTTTGACCTCGTTGAGTCCTCGTTGAGTCCATGTTGACTCCTCTTTGAGTCCATGTTGACTCCCGTTGAGTCCATGTGATCCCCTCGTTGACACCTCGTTGAGTCCTCGTTGACTCCTCGTTGAGTCCATGTTGACTCCTCGTTGAGTCCATGTTGAGTCCATGTTGACTCCTCGTTGAGTCCATGTTGACTCCTCGTTGAGTCCATGTTGACTCCTCGTTGAGTCCATGTTGACTCCTCGTTGAGTCCTCGTTGACTCCTCGTTGAGTCCATGTTGACTCCTTGGTTGAGTCCATGTTGACTCCTCGTTGAGTCCATGTTGACTCCTCGTTGAGTCCTCCTTTGACTCCTCGTTGACTCCTCGTTGAGTCCATGTTGACTCCTCGTTGAGTCCATGTTGACTCCTCGTTGAGTCCTCGTTGACTCCTCGTTGAGTCCATGTTGACTCCTCGTTGAGTCCTCGTTGACTCCTCGTTGAGTCCATGTTGACTCCTCGTTGAGTCCATGTTGACTCCTCGTTGAGTCCTCGTTGACTCCTCGTTGACTCCTCGTTGATCCCGTTGAGTCCATGTTGACTCCTCCTCGTTGAGTCCATGTTGACTCCTCGTTGAGTCCTCGTTGACTCCTCGTTGAGTCCTTGTTGACTCCTCGTTGAGTCCTCGTTGACACCTCGTTGAGTCCATGTTGACTCCTCGTTGAGTCCATGTTGACTCCTCGTTGAGTCCTCGTTGACTCCTCGTTGAGTCCATGTTGACTCCTCGTTGAGTCCTCGTTGACTCCTCGTTGAGTCCATGTTGACTCCTCGTTGAGTCCATGTTGACTCCTCATTGAGTCCATGTTGACCCATGGTTGAGTCCATGTTGACTCCTCGTTGAGTCCATGTTGACTCCTCGTTGAGTCCTCGTTGACTCCTCGTTGAGTCCATGTTGACTCCTCATTGAGTCCTCGTTGACTCCTCGTTGAGTCCATGTTGACTCCTCGTTGACACCTCGTTGAGTCCATGTTGACTCCTCGTTGAGTCCATGTTGACTCCTCGTTGAGTCCATGTTGACTCCTCGTTGAGTCCATGTTGACTCCTTGTTGAGTCCATGTTGACCCTTGTTGAGTCCATGTTGACTCCTCGTTGAGTCCTCGTTGACACCTCGTTGAGTCCTCGTTGACTCCTCTTTGAGTCCATGTTGACTCCTCGTTGACACCTCGTTGAGTCCATGTTGACTCCTCGTTGAGTCCATGTTGACTCCTCGTTGAGTCCATGTTGACTCCTCGTTGAGTCCTCGTTGAGTCCATGTTGACTCCTCCTCGTTTGTTCCATGTTGAGTCCATGTTGTCCCGTTGTTGAGTCCATGTTGACTCCTCCTCGTTGAGTTCCTGTTGAGTCCTCGTTGACTCCTCGTTGACACCTCGTTGTCCAGTCCCTTGAGTCGTTGACTCCTCGTTGAGTCCATGTTGACCCTTGGTTGAGTCCATGTTGACTCCTCGTTGAGTCCATGTTGACTCCTCATTGAGTCCATGTTGACTCCTCGTTGAGTCCATGTTGACTCCTCGTTGAGTCCCTGTTGACACCTCGTTGAGATGTTGACTCCTCGTTGAGTTGACTCCTCGTTGAGTCCATGTTGACTCCTCGTTGAGTCCATGTTGACTCCTCGTTGAGTCCATGTTGTTGACTCCTCGTTGAGTCCATGTTGACTCCTCGTTGAGTCCTCGTTGACTCCTCGTTGAGTCCATGTTGACTCCTCGTTGAGTCCATGTTGACACTTGGTTGAGTCCATGTTGACTCCGTTGACTCCTCGTTGAGTCCATGTTGACTCCTCGTTGAGTCCTCGTGAGTTGACTCCTCGTTGAGTCCACCTGTTGACACTCCTCGTTGAGTCCATGTTGACTCCTCGTTGAGTCCATGTTGACTCCTCGTTGAGTCCATGTTTGACTCCTCGTTGAGTCCTCGTTGACTCCTCGTTGAGTCCATGTTGACTCCTCGTTGAGTCCATGTTGACTCCTCGTTGAGTCCATGTTGACTCCTCGTTGAGTCCTCGTTGACTCCTCGTTGAGTCCATGTTGACTCCTCGTTGAGTCCATCGTTGACTCCTCGTTGAGTCCTTGTTGACTTGAGTCCTCGTTGAGTCCTCGTTGACTCCTCGTTGAGTCCATGTTGACTCCTCGTTGAGTCCATGTTGACTCCTCGTTGAGTCCATGTTGACTCCTCGTTGAGTCCTGTTGACTCCTCGTTGAGTCCATGTTGACTCCTCCTCGTTGAGTCCATGTTGACTCCTCGTTGAGTCCATGTTGACTCCTCGTTGAGTCCATGTTGACTCCTCGTTGAGTCCTCGTTGACTCCTCGTTGAGTCCATGTTGACTCCTCGTTGAGTCCATGTTGACTCCTCGTTGAGTCCATGTTGACTCCTCGTTGAGTCCCATGTTGACTCCTTGGTTGAGTCCTGTTGACTCCTCGTTGAGTCCATGTTGACTCCTCGTTGAGTCCATGTTGACTCCTCGTTGAGTCCATGTTGACTCCTCGTTGAGTCCATGTTGACACCTCGTTGAGTCCTGTTGACTCCTCTTGAGTCCATGTTGACTGAGTTTCATGTTGACCCGTTGAGTCCAGTTCCTTCCTCGTTGAGTCCATTTGACTCCTCGTTGAGTCCGTTGATGTTGACTCCTCGTTGAGTCCTGTTGACACTCGTTGACTGACTCGTTGAGTCCATGTTGACTCCTCATGTTGCCTGACCTTGTTGAGTCCATGTTGACTCCTCGTTGAGTCCATGTTGACACTTGGTTGAGTCCATGTTGACTCCTCGTTGAGTACTCGTTGACACCTCGTTGAGTCCATGTTGACTCCTCGTTGAGTCCATGTTGACTCCTCGTTGAGTCCATGTTGACCCTTGGTTGAGTCCATGTTGACTCCTCGTTGAGTCCATGTTGACTCCTCGTTGAGTCACTCGTTGACACCTCGTTGAGTCCATGTTGACTCCTCGTTGAGTCCATGTTGACTCCTCGTTGAGTCCATGTTGACTCCTTGGTTGAGTCCATGTTGACTCCTCGTTGAGTCCATGTTGACTCCTCGTTGAGTCCATGTTGACTCCTCATTGAGTCCATGTTGACTCCTCGTTGAGTCCATGTTGACACTTGGTTGAGTCCATGTTGACACTTGGTTGAGTCCATGTTGACACTTGGTTGAGTCCATGTTGACACTTGGTTGAGTCCATGTTGACTCCTCGTTGAGTCCATGTTGACACTTGGTTGAGTCCATGTTGACTCCTCGTTGAGTCCATGTTGACACTTGGTTGAGTCCATGTTGACTCCTCCTTGAGTCCATGTTGACACTTCGTTGAGTCCATGTTGACTCCTCGTTGAGTCCTCGTTGACTCCTCGTTGAGTCCATGTTGACTCCTCGTTGAGTTTCATCCTTGGTCCTTCCTTGTTCCACCCTTGTTCTGTCCTTGTTCCATCCTTGTTCTGTCGTTGTTTCATCCTCTTTACTTCCTTGTTCCATCGTCGTTCCACCCTTGTTCTGTCCTTCTTCTGTCCTTGTTCTATCCTTGTTCTGTTGTTGTTTCATCCTTGGTCCTTCCTTGTTCCACCCTTGTTCTGTCCTTGTTCCACCCTTGTTCCGTCCTTGTTCTACCCTTGTTCCTTCCTTGTTCCGTCCTTGTTCCACCCTTGTTCCGTCCTTGTTTCCTTGTTCCGTCCGTTCCGTCGTCGTTCCGTCCTTGTTCCGTCCTTGTTCCATCCTTGTTCTGTCGTTGTTTCATCCTCTTTACTTCCTTGTTCCATCGTCGTTCCACCCTTGTTCTGTCCTTCTTCTGTCCTTGTTCTATCCTTGTTCTGTTGTTGTTTCATCCTTGGTCCTTCCTTGTTCCACCCTTGATCCGTCCTTGTTCCGTCCTTGTTTCGTCCTTGTTCCGTCCTTGTTCCATCCTTGTTCCGTCCTTGTTCTGTCCTTGTTCCACCCTTGTTCCGTCCTTGTTCTACCCTTGTTCCGTCTTTGTTCCGTCCTTGTTCCATCCTTGTTCTGTCCTTGTTCTACCCTTGTTCCTTCCTTGTTCCGTCGTTGTTCCATCATTTTCTTCATCATCGTTTGTGTGACAGAGGGGGTTTTCAGTTGTCGGGAGTCCAGTTGGTTTGGCTGCTTGTTCAGTTCTGGCTGGGATGGAAGACCATCAGAACTACATGAAACTTCTTAAAAGCGGTCCGATATTCCGTCTAATGGAATCAAAGCTGATATTTATAAATGTTTCAGCTGGGCTCAGTGGAAACGATCTCACTTCTACTGGTCATTTAAGAAGCTGCACATTTTTCCGACCTCCACATTGACTCCAGATGAGGTGGGACCAGAGGCTGGTTGCTGGTGGTTTCCCACCCAGCAGCACCTGTGGAGCGCTGCCCCCCCCCCCCCCCCCCCCCCCCTTCACCTACAGCCACGTCTGCCTTCTCTCCTCTATTTATTGATTTATTGATTTATTTTGTCCTGTGATGATGGGTGTTTAGAAAACTGGAGAAGACAAATGGGAATGAACTGAAAATAATTGTTGCAGCTGTTAGCAGGGAGTCCCCTGTGTGGGGGGGGTGGGGGGGTCAGGTCACGGTGGATCAGGCTATATTCGGAGCTGTGCTTTTATTTCCTGAACACACAGTGACGGTGCCAGGCGGGCGGCCCATTGAAGTCAGCCAGATAGTTTCCATCTGAGACACGGCGTGTGTGTCTGTCTGTGTGTGTGTTTAAGAGGCTCTCTTTAAACAGTTATTTAAGAGAGCGCTGCTGGTTAGAGCTGTCGACACTCCTCGCGCTGCTCCTCCAGCCAATCGGATCGGTTTCTGGATGATTGACGGGCCGCTGACAGGCCCCGGGTTTCATGTTTGTCTTCAGTTTCGGGGGTCTGAGGACGCCTGCGGCCGCAGCCCCGTGAAGCCGTCCGTCAGCCAGCGAGACCCGGCTACGGCGCCGCCTGGGTGCACTGTGGGAAATGTAGGAGTACCTGCGCTCTCGAGTGACGCACCTGTCCATCTGCCCGCAGATAATCAGTTCAGGATGTCCATCCTGGAGCGGCTGGAGCAGATGGAGCGCAGGATGGCGGAGATGGCTGCCCGTGACAACAACCAGCAGCAGCAACAGCATCAGCAGCAGCAGCAACAACACAGCAACCAGCTGGCCACGCCCCCTCCTCCACCCCTGCCTGAGGACCAGGAACAGGTGAGGCTCCAGATGAACCGTTGCGTCTGCCGCTTTGATTTAAGCTTCTCTAAACAGAAAAACTGCAGCGCCTCTTTGTGTTTTAAAGCGATAAGACTTTGTTCAACAGTCACACAAACAAATCTAAACCAGTGAGTCAGGTAGACGCACCTGTTCCTGTCCGTCATCATCCTAAACCACACCAGGAGACTTCTGACTGCATCCCCCACACAGGTCTAGAGCCCGATGGAGTCCGTGATCACGGAATTGCGGAATTAGAGATTAAAAACGGAATTCACTTTAAAGTTTGCGCAAAAGTTTGTTTTTTTTCTTCCGGACTAAAAGTAACTTTTCTTTTTTTTTAGATTTTTTTGGCACTAGTGACTTGTATTGATGGTGGAGAGAGACAGGAAGGGGGGCAGAGAGAACGGGGAAGACAAGCCGGGAGTCGAGCTCGCGATTAGCCGCACGAGGACTGTAGCCTCTGTACCTGGGCCGCCTGCCAGAACCACTGCTCTACCGGGGCGGCCCGAAAGGAACTTTTCTTTCAAGAAAATGTTCCAACAGGGGTCACGAAAAGCTGGGACACTGCGCGCTTCTCCGCCTCCTGCCCCCGCTTTCCTCATTAATAAAAAGAAAAAAAAACACATTCGAAGCGGCCATCTCCAAGTTTCTCCATGATTATTATGTGTCTGGTGATTCAGTGTTCTGCTAGTTTAGCCAGGACACGATTGAATGGACATGAAAAGATACGTGCGAGGATCACTGGACGAGTGAAAAGCACAAACATAAAAAGGCCAGAATCCCTCACTGATCAAAACACAAAGAGGCTGTAACAGCTGGAACACCTAAAGATAAAATCACACTGACACACAACCAGTGTTCAGTGCTTTGGATTTCATAGCATCTACATCAGCTGTAGTAAATATAATTTATTCTGTTATCAGACACATAGTTTGTCATGACGTACCTGAAAAATGTCAGGTACATCATGACAAACTGTCTGATAACAGAATAAATTAAACAAGCTAAAATGATTAGTTTACAGCTGTTGAAATTCCTTTCTTTTTTTCACTTTAAATGGATTTTACCTATTTTAGTTTTTTTTTTCTTGGATTTTTTTCTTTGTCAAAAAAACTGTTTTATTGGACACAATATGTTTAAAATAGGGTTGTAACGGTAACCAAAACTCTCGGTTCGGTACGTACCTCGGTTTTGAGGTCACGGTTCGGTTCATTTTCGGTACAGTAAGAAAACAAAATGCAAAATATAAATGTGCTAGTTGTTTATTACACACTTTTGTGCTTTTTAACAATAAGAACATTAGCCTATACAAAGCTAGAATTCTGCTCAAATATATAAATACAATATTCTGAAATGTAGATATTTTGAAAAACAAAATAAAAATAACATTGGCTCAGACTTTTTCTTAAAGAAAATATCCATCTGATGTGCAAAATTGAACAGTTGCAACACTGAACTTTTTCAAGTTGTTGCTCAGATTAAATAACATGATTAAGGCTCAGACTGTTTCTTTAAAAACAAATCATTTTATTTTTTCATAAAGTCCCGGTATGATTTTCTGGCTAAAAGTGTGGACGAGAAGGTAATTGATATCGGGGCTCAAATACTTTTATCATGTGTTTGAAGCCAGCGTTTAGGGTGATTAGGGTCTTAAATCTGCAGCTATAAAACACACTTCGGCTCCCCGGTGAAATATAAACAGGGACAAAGAGAAGTTGATAAAACCAAAGTGGTTTCCGACATTGTTCATCCGAGATCGGGTATGTTTCTGGCAACACGTCTAACCTGTTAACTCATTTGAAACGGCACCACCCCAGCGTGAACATCGCTACAAAAGAGAAAGACGACCGTAACAAACACAGCTTCCCGCCACATTTAACACTATGTCGCGGGAGGCTTATTGCCAATGCTAGCGGTATTAGCATTAGCCACGACGTCCGCTACAACTGCTGTTTGTTGTGCTCCACAACATGCGGTCCTCTACTTAATATGTCCGTGTGGAAACTCGTTCGGTACGCCTCCGTCCCGAACCGACCACGTCATACCGAACGGTTCAATACATGTACCGTTACACCCCTAGTTTAAAAGTATGAAAACATTAACGTTTACAGTTATAATTGCATAAATTGTCTATATTTCATTATTTTATATACTGTATTGGGGTTAAATTTGCATAAAATGCTTAAAACGGAATTCTCAAAAATTAAAAACCCGAAAAACGCCGAAAATGAAAAAAATCAAAACTGAATTTGAGAAAAAATAAAACGGATTTCATAGGGTCCTACAGGTCCATCCAGAAACGCTTCAGCAGGTGAAATGAATGAACCTGGTTCCATCAGCGAGTCTCCAAGTTAAAATACGCTCCTTTACAGCAGAAACAGACCAGGTCAGCTTCCACAGCTGGAGTTCACATCTGTGGCATGTCAGGTAGATGAGGTGGATCCCTCCCACAGGTGAGGGTAGATGTGTTTCAGTCAGGCCCGTCTACCACCACCATGACTGGGAGCTGACTGGTGTTGACTGGGAGCTGACTGGTGTTGACTGGGAGCTGACTGTGTTGACTGGGAGCTGACTGGTGTTGACTGGGAGCTGACTGGTGTTGACTTGAGCTGACTGGTGTTGACTGGGAGCTGACTGGTGTAGACTGGGAGCTGACTGGTGTTGACTGACTGGGAGCTGACTGGTGTTGACTGGGAGCTGACTGGTGTTGACTGGGAGCTGACTGGGCTCCCAGCTGCTTCAGCTGAGCCACGCTGGAGGAGCCGTGCAGCTACCGGCGGACGTCTTCAGTGGAAACTCACGTTTCAAATGTGGTTTCTATGGCGACATCAGCTGCGTCGGCTGCGTTTAGCGTAGGTTACCAGTCACAGTGGTCTGTATGCGAACGCATTTTCTTTAGAATATGAATAATTGTGCTGTCAGGCCCTTATTAACAGCTCAGAAATCAGTGTAATGTTAGCAGCTAGCCTTAATCACAGGCAGCTGTCAATCAGAAGACCACGCCCACATTTAATATGCACATTTGTAGCTGTGTAGAAGGCGTGTAGCCATCAGCAGGGCTACAGGGTTGAACTGAAACAGAACCAACCTCCTCAGTCTTCTCAGCCGTCATCATCCTTGTCAGCTGCATGTGAAGCTAGCAAACAAATAAACAGAAGAATAAGAATAAAAGAACAACAAACGTATCCAGATAAACGATGGAGGAGCAGAGACGAATGCTGTGTTTCTGTTTGTTGTTAATAATGGCGCTAAATGAGAAGAGACGACTCACAGGTGACTGGGAATGATGTCATCTGCCCACAGCACACCCAGTCACTTCCCAGTCACTACCAGTCAACACCAGTCAGCTCCAAGTCAGCTCCCAGTCAACACCAGTCAGCTCCCAGTCAACACTAGTCATCCCCAGTCACTACCAGTCAACACCAGTCAGCTTTAAGTCAGCTCCCAGTCAACTACTAGTCAGCTCCCAGTCAACACTAGTCATCCCCAGTCAGCTCTTAGTCACTACCAGTCAACACCAGTCAGCTCCCAGTCAACACTAGTCATCCCCAGTCACTACCAGTCAACACCAGTCAGCTTTAAGTCAGCTCCCAGTCAACTACCAGTCAGCTCCCAGTCAACACTAGTCATCCCCAGTCAGCTCTTAGTCACTACCAGTCAACACCAGTCAGCTCCCAGTCAACACCAGTCATCCCCAGTCAGCACCAGTCAGCACCCGTCAGCTCCCAGTCAACTACCATTCAACACCTGTCAGCGCCCAGTCAACACCAGTCAGCACCAGTCAACTACCAGTCAGCTCCCAGTCAACACCAGTCAGCTCCCAGTCAACACTAGTCATCCCCAGTCAGCTCTTAGTCACTACCAGTCAACACCAGTCAGCTCCCAGTCACTTCCCAGTCACTACCAGTCAACACCAGTCAGCTCCAAGTCAGCTCCCAGTCAACACCAGTCAGCTCCCAGTCAACACTAGTCATCCCCAGTCAGCACCAGTCAGCACCCGTCAGCTCCCAGTCAACACCAGTCAGCTCCCAGTCAACACCAGTCATCCCCAGTCAGCACCAGTCAACTACCAGTCAGCTCCCAGTCAACACCAGTCAGCTCCCAGTCAACACTAGTCAGTTCCCAGTCATTACCAGTCAGCTCCCAGTCAGCTCCCAGTCAGCACCAGTCAGCTCCCAGTCAGCTCCCCCACCCAGCCAGCAGATTTTGGGGGCCAGTCTGGGATCTGGTCCTGTGACAGTGTTGTGGGCCTGTAGAACTTCAGGAAGTGGTTTTTTCAGGACGGTTCCTGGTCTTTGAGCCCCGTCAAACTACCAGAACCAGAGAACCAGAACTTAGAACTGGACCAGTCTGCCTGCCAGAATGAATAGGTTTGTTCCTGGTGTAAAGGTGGAGGTCAGACTCACCGTAGGACCCGGACTCTAGTGGTCAGTAGAGGAACTGCAGCTCGTTTTATCTTCTAAAAACTGATGCTGTTCCAGGACTGGTACCAGCATCCAGCGGTCTGAAGGACTGCCGGGTCCAGCGAGGTGGACCTCTGTGACCAGAACTCAGAACCAGCAGCCGAAGGACAAAAACTCAACGGGTTCAGGGTCTCCTTCGGTGTTTCACCTCCATCAGACGGATTCTCCTGGAAAACTCCTGCTGAATCACCAGACATACAGTCTTCATGCTGATTGGTCAGCTGCTGGGGACCAGATCAGTTTGGGACACAGTCTTCATGCTGATTGGTCAGCTGCTGCTCAGTGGGACCAGTCTTCATGCCAGCTGTGGGACCAGATCATTTTGGGACACAGTCTTCATGCTGATTGGTCAGCTGCTGGGGACCAGATCAGTTTGGGACACAGTCTTCATGCTGATTGGTCAGCTGCTGGGGACCAGTCAGTTTGGGACTCTTCATGCTGATTGGTCAGCTGCTGGGACCAGATCAGTTTGGGACACAGTCTTCATGCTGATTGGTCAGCTGCTGGGACCAGATCAGTTTGGGACACAGTCTTCATGCTGATTGGTCAGCTGCTGGGGACCAGATCAGTTTGGGACACAGTCTTCATGCTGATTGGTCAGCTGCTGGGGACCAGATCAGTTTGGGACACAGTCTTCATGCTGAGTCAGCTGCTGGGGACCCAGTTTGGGACACAGTCTTCATGTTGGTCAGCTTCTGGGGACCAATCAGTTTGGGACACAGTCTTCATGCTGATTGGTCAGCTGCTGGGGACCAGATCAGTTTGGGACACAGTCTTCATGCTGATTGGTCCGCTGCTGGGGACCAGATCAGTTTGGGACACAGTCTTCATGCTGATTGGTCAGCTGCTGGGGACCAGATCAGTTTGGGACACAGTCTTCATGCTGATTGGTCAGCTGCTGGGGACCAGATCAGTTTGGGACACAGTCTTCATGCTGATTGGTCAGCTGCTGGGGACCAGATCAGTTTGGGACACAGTCTTCATGCTGATTGGTCAGCTGCTGGGGACCAGATCAGTTTGGGACGTAGTCTTCATGCTGATTGGTCAGCTGCTGGGGACCAGATCAGTTTGGGACAGTGCTGATGGTCAGCTGCTGGGGACCAGATCAGTTTGGGACACAGTCTTCATGCTGATTGGTCAGCTGCTGGGGACCAGATCAGTTTGGGACACAGGCTTCATGCTGATTGGTCCGCTGCTGGGGACCAGATCCAGTTTGGGACACAGTCTTTCATGCTGATTGGTCCTCTGCTGGGGACCAGATCAGTTTGGGACACAGTCTTCATGCTGATTGGTCCGCTGCTGGGGACCAGATCAGTTTGGGACACAGTCTTCATGCTGATTGGTCAGCTGCTGGGGACCAGATCAGTTTGGGACACAGTCTTCATGCTGATTGGTCAGCTGCTGGGGACCAGATCAGTTTGGGACACAGTCTTCATGCTGATTGGTCAGCTGCTGGGGACCAGATCAGTTTGGGACACAGTCTTCATGCTGATTGTCAGCTGCTGGGGACCAGATCATGGGACAAGTTCATGGATTGGAGCTGCTGGGGACAGATCAGTTTGGGACTTCATGCTGATTGGTCAGCTGCTGGGGACCAGATCAGTTTGGGACAACGGCTTCATGCTGATTGGTCAGCTGCTGGGGACCAGATCAGTTTGGGACGTAGTCTTCATGCTGATTGGTCAGCTGCTGGGGACCAGATCAGTTTGGGACACAGTCTTCATGCTGATTGGTCGGCTGCTGGGGACCAGATCAGTTTGGGACGTAGTCTTCATGCTGATTGGTCAGCTGCTGGGGACCAGATCAGTTTGGGACACAGTCTTCATGCTGATTGGTCAGCTGCTGGGGACCAGATCAGTTTGGGACACAGTCTTCATGCTGATTGGTCAGCTGCCGGGGACCAGATCAGTTTGGGACTTGTCCATTGATTATGACGTTTTGGAGGACAGTTAAAAGTGATTATTGATGGTAATGAGTCACCTACTTACAGAGTTACCGCCTTCGTCAGCTGGTCAGTAAACATCTCTGCTGCCGCGGATGTTCAGCGTGCAGGTGTCAGGTGGATTACATGGCCGGCCAGCCTTTGGCTCCGCCCCCGTCTGTGGCTGATGTCATGGGAGTTTGGCAGATGGAGCGGTGGGGTTAAAATAGACCGGGTGACAGAAAGAGACCGGAGCCGGACCGGAACAATCAGACCCGTTGTCTTCAGCCGCTTTAAAGAGCAGCTGCTGCCGCTCACCAAGACACCGCTAATCCTCAAATACCAGCGCCGTCTCTGCGCCGCACGCCCGTGTCACGCTGGTGTCAGGCGGTTCACGGTGACGCTGCAACACTCGCTTCTTCTCCATCAGCCCCCGTCGGGCCGAGCTCCAGAGCAGATCCAGCAGATCTACTTAGCTACAGCGCCGCTCTCAGAAAAGAGCTTCTGTCCTTAAATAGCAGCTGCAGTTCCCAGAAACTGTAATCCTCACAGCAGCTTTAACGCTCCCTCATGCTAACAGCTAACCCAGCAGAACCGGGTTCAGAGCAGAACCGGGTTCAGAGCAGAACTCCAGCAGAACTCCTGAAGACCACAATCACCTGGAGAACAGATGGCTTCTGCCACAAAGCAGCAGTGAGGCAGACGAGTGTCTCCTGATTGGTTGGATGCCGCAGGTGTCTGGGTAGTTAAGGTTAGTTTGTGCCGGTCTCCTCACAGGTGGATGAATATTTAACGACCGCCAGGTGTCCAGGTCCACAAATCATGACTCCTCCTCCACCGTGCCAGACAGAGGAGGGTCTGAGGTGTCCGGTCTCCTCCAAACATGTTCTGGCCATTAACGAGGAAGTGAAGCGTTAAACCGATCTGTGCTGCATTTATAGTGTCACGAGTTATAGAGATATACATCAAACAAACAATAAATACATGAAAAAAGGTCTTTTCAGGGAAAAATGATCAGGAGTTAGTGGCTTTTACTTAGAGTGTGCCAGTAGGAGGAAAGGGTTGTGACATCACGGTGATGTCACAGGAAAGGGTTGTGATGTCACAGTGATGTCACAGGAAAGGGTTGTGATGACACAGGAAAGGCTGATGACATCACAATGATGTCACAGGAAAGGGTTGTGATGTCACAGGAAAGGGTTGTAATGTCACAGGAAAGGGTTGTGATGTCACAGGAAAAGGTTGTGACATCACGGTGATGTCACAGGAAAGGGTTGTGATGACACAGGAAAGGTTGTGACATCACGGTGATGTCACAGGAAAGGGTTGTGATGACACAGGAAAGGCTGGTGACATCACAATGATGTCACAGGAAAGGGTTGTGATGTCACAGTGATGTCACAGGAAAGGGTTGTGATGACACAGGAAAGGGTTGTGATGACACAGGAAAGGCTGATGACATCACAATGATGTCACAGGAAAGGGTTGTGATGTCACAGGAAAGGGTTGTGATGTCACAGGAAAAAGGTTGTGATGTCACAGGAAAGGTTGTACACAGGTGATGTCACAGGAAAGGGTTGTGATGACACAGGAAAGGTTGTGACATCACGGTGATGTCACAGGAAAGGGTTGTGATGACACAGGAAAGGCTGGTGACATCACAGTGATGTCACAAGAAAGGCTTGTGACTGAGGTAGTCTACAACCAGACCTAGAAACAGATCTGAGGTGGTCTACAACCAGACCTGGAAACAGGTCTGAGGTGGTCTACAACCAGACCTGGAAACAGGTCTGAGGTGGTCTACAACCAGACCTGGAAGCAGGTCTGAGGTGGTCTACAACCAGACCTGGAAGCAGGTCTGAGGTGGTCTACAACCAGACCTGGAAGCAGGTCTGAGGTGGTCTACAACCAGACCTGGAAGCAGGTCTGAGGTGGTCTACAACCAGACCTAGAAACAGGTCTGAGGTGGTCTACAACCAGACCTGGAAGCAGGTCTGAGGTGGTCTACAACCAGACCTAGAAACAGATCTGAGGAGGTCTACAACCAGACCTGGAAGCAGGTCTGAGGTGGTCTACAACCAGACCTGGAAGCAGGTCTGAGGTGGTCTACAACCTAGAAACAGGTCTGAGGTGGTCTACAACCAGACCTGGAACCAGGTCTGAGGTGGTCTACAACCAGACCTGGAACCAGGTCTGAGGTGGTCTACAACCAGACCTAGAAACAGGTCTGAGGTGGTCTACAACCAGACCTAGAAACAGGTCTGAGGTGGTCTACAACAACCAGACCTAGAACAGGTCTGAGGTGGTCTGAGGTAGGTGGTCTACAACCAGACCTAGAAAACTGAGGTCTGAGGTGGTCTACAACCAGACCTAGAAAAGGTCAGGTCTACAACCAGACCTGAGGTGGTCTACAACCAGTGGTCTACAACCAGACCTAGAGACAGGTCTGAGGTGGTCTACAACCAGACCTAGAAACAGGTCTGAGGTGGTCTACAACCAGACCTAGAAACAGGTCTGAGGTGGTCTACAACCAGACCTAGAAACAGGTCTGAGGTGGTCTACAACCAGACCAGCTGTCCTCCAGGACTGGACTATTTTCACTGGATTATTCTTCTTTTCCCAGTCTTGGCCTGACTGGGTGGGGGGGGTGGGGTGGGGGGGGGGGTTAGCGCTGCAGCTGTCTGAGAGCAGAATGGATGAGTGACAGCTGAGCGTGGGGGGGGGGGGTGGGGGGGGGGGGGTGATGACAGGAGGTGTTTCCAGATCACTGAGCCTCGCTCTCTCAGCCGTCACTCAGTCTGATCCTCGCTCTGCCATGTGCGTCACTCGGGAGGGGGGGGGGGGGGGGCAGGAGGAGGAGCACATGCCAGGGAAAAACTGGAGGGACGGGTGGGGAGGGGAGGGGATGAATGTAATATTTCCCATCAGCTGTGGGGAGGGGGGGGGGGGCACATGAAGGAGATGAGATAATTGATCACTGATCAGAAAATGTCACCTGTGTGTTTGTGTTTCAGTCGTCTCAGTGGTTTGAGAGGAGGATTGTGGGAGTTTGTGAGAGGATGATGAGAGGAGGACGGTGGGGGGGGGAGGAGGAGAGAGGCTTCATCACTCCATCCGTCACCGCGGGATGACGCTGCTACACCTGGCTGCTGCGCAGGGATACACACACCTGATCCACACACTCATCCACTGGAGGTAAACACACACACCTGTTCCACACACTGGAGGTAAACACACACACCTGATCTACACACTGGAGGTAAACACACACACCTGTTCCACACACTGGAGGTAAACACACACACCTGTTCCACACACTGGAGGTAAACACACACACCTGATCTACACACTGGAGGTAAACACACACACCTGTTCCACACACTGGAGGTAAACACACACACCTGTTCCACACACTGGAGGTAAACACACACACCTGAGGGGTGAACTACGAAGCAAGTTCAACACAGCCAGGCTTTCTTTGGGTGAGCTGGCTTAACAAACCTGAAACTCTCCATCAGAGATAACTGGTACCACGACGGTGGTTATCAACTATCTTTGTTAACCGCGGCTTTCTGCTTTCTGCTCTGTGCGCGTTCACATAAAAGGGGGCGTTTGACGCGTCATTTGACGCCTATTCCGGATCAAATGGATAGATGGCGGTCCGTATATTTCAGTCAGGAGGAGCAGGTTTTAATAATGCAGGGCTATGAGGATTTCAAAGAAATCTTTACGGCCAAAACAACACTGTAGGTGCGAATAAAGCCAGAGAGGAGTGCTGGCAAAAAATAATGCACCTTAAAAAACTTAAAACTTAATGCACCTTAATTAATCTCCCTCCCTCTTTTAGAGCGCTTAAACTTTAAACTTAATGCAGCAGATTTAAACATTATGTAGGTCTGACTGTCCCATTATGAATGATAAATGAAAATCACTTTAGTTTTTTGCTAAATCTATGTGAAATTAATTTAAGATTTAATATTATCTGTGATACAGATATACACTCACCGGCCACTTTAATAGTCACACCTGTGCAGTCTAATACAATCCAATACAAACGCTTTGCTATATTGTACTTTTAATACGCTTCTACATTTTCAGTTTTTGTTAACATTGCCAGAAAGGTAATAATAGATAATTCTACTTTATATTTATTATTGAAGTCATAGCTGGTGGTGTACTGGATTGTGTTACATTGAAAAGTGTACCTAATATTTTGCCCCCCTCATATATGTTAATGGAGTGGACAAAATATTAGAAACAGTTTTCAATATAATGCAGCCCAGTACACCAGCAGCTATATAATAGCATATAGACTAACCAGATTTTAAAGGGCGTTCTAATCGCTGTGGTACCAGCACTACAAAAAGGACTTGGCTGCAAATCAAGACCAAGCACAAAAATATAATTCAAAGTGGTATGTAAGGTAGTTGCTTTCATAATTTTTTTCAGTATGTGGATAATACTCTGTGTAAAAGTGTTAATATTACCTGAAGCAAACAGAAACATTTCACATGAAATTCCACGTCACACTGATTATCAATATAATGGACTATTAATTTATGTTACCTGATTTAGTAAAACGCTTCTTTTATTTGAAGCGTGGGCAGATGGCCAGGGAATACTACAAACATATTCAGCAGTTCAGTAAGAGCAAGTACAACCTTTATTCCAGTATTCTGGCTCAGATTTTCTGCATCACCAACTGAATGCATGTAGGTTCCCGCGGCAAAGAAACGCAAAGAAACGCACACCGTTAGCGCTACTGTGAGCGCACGGCTGCGTTTGGTGGCGCTGCCAATATCTGGCTCTAGCAGATTACAAATGTAACGTATTCCCTCAGCTGGAAATCTCTAGCGTTCATAGAGAATATGGTCATGGGAAGCCAGCGGATCAGTCCGGTCTCTGAATACTCTCCCTCCATTGATCCTGGCGCTAAAGTCAACAGGATTGGGTGAAAGTGAAAGGGCGGCGCTTTTTAGAGCCGATTTGAGCCTAAACTCTGCACATAACCTGCTCCGGACCAGGTTAAGATTGCAGAGTAAGTTACCATGGTGATCTAGCCAGGTTAAAAGAGAGCCACCTTCGTGGTACCGGAAATCCTGGTTTTAGACTCAACATACCTCGCTAACCCTCTAATCTCGCTACGTAGTTCACCCCTCTGATCCACACACTGGAGGTAAACACACACACCTGTTCCACACACTGGAGGTAAACACACACACCTGACCCACATCTCTGAGCTCCGCCCTTGTTGTTTGTTTCAGGACCGTGAACTGTGACAGTTTGGACCTGGAACAGGAAGTGGACCCTCTGAACGTGGACCACTTCTCCTGCACGCCGCTGGTAAACGCTCACATCTGTCCTTTCGCTCTTGTTGCCATGGCGAGCAGCAGTGGTGCTAACGGCGCGTGTGTGTGCTACAGATGTGGGCGTGCGCGCTGGGCCACCAGAGGGCGGCGGAGCTCCTGTACGGCTGGGACAGCTCCGCCCTGGGGATCCCCGACTCGCTGGGCCGCCTGCCGCTGGCCGTGGCGCGCTCCCGTGGACACACCCGCCTCGCCACGGCGCTGGAGGAGCTGCACACGCAGCGCACGCTGACGCCGACGCCGGTCACCCCGCAGCCGCCGCCGTCGCCTCTGTCCACCACAGACCCAGCCGTCACACCGCTTGGCCGCCCGCCGCTCCTGCAGGTTTGCTCTCCCAGCTTCCGCCTCCCTCCTCCCCGCCTCTCCCAGGTTGAGCTCCTCCAGCCTCCCCTCCCCCTCCCCCTTCCCCTCCCCCCCCACCTCCAGCGGCCCCTCCCCACCTCCCCTCCTCTCCTTCCTCACTGTCATCCTCCTCCTCTCTGCCAGTGTCCCCGCCCTCCCCCTCTCCCCTGTCGTCCCTCCCTTCAGTGTCAGTGTGGGGGGAGGAGCCGAGGGCCACCTTCAGCACAGGTAAGACCAGAAATCGCTCCTGGGTGTCTCGCGGTTGTGGGAAGTCGTCGTCGGTGTCGCTGACGGTCACCTGTCACCGTTGCAGGGTTGAACCCCGGCGGCTCCAGAGACTCCTCCCCCTTCTACCTCATGGACTACGAGAACGCCTCCCCCGGTTACGCCTACAGGCAGGTGGTGGGGGGGCGGCGCTCCCACGCAGCGGCGGCGGCGCTGGAGGAGCAGCTGCTGAGCTACAGCGAGAACGCCGAGAACGAAGGCGAGGAGGAGGAGTACCTGGAGGAGGAGGTGCTGCAGGTACCTAACTAATGAAGGTAACGAGGGCCTCTCTGAGGGGCGGAGTCACCCCTCAGAGAGAGGCGGGACAACCCTGCCCTCCAGGACACCTGGCTGGCTACCTACCTGAAGGTCCGCCTTCAGCAGTCACATGGTTCTGGAGGAGGTCGGGTCTGGTTCCAGAACCTTGGTTCTGTTCTCCTTCATCCACCCTGTTGGAACATGTTCCAATAAGCCACTCCCCCAAACATACAGTAGTTTCCCATAATTCCCTGAGATGATTCATGTGTTCTTTATTCGTTATTAAACATGTTTTTATAGCTTTTCTAGAGGTCTGGAGACCTGCTGAAAACATCTGTAGTCCCTGATCTAAACATCTGTCCCCGAGCTCCTGAGCTTTTAAACGTTTTTAACGTTCGTCGCTGCTGATTGGCTCCCCCTCAGGTTGACATGGCAACGCTGGCGGAGCAGATTATCGAGGCGACCCCGGAGCGAATCAAACAGGAGGACTTCCCCAGGGGGGCGGAGTCACCCCTCAGAGAGAGGCGGGACAACCCTGCCCTCCAGGACACCTGGCTGGCTACCTACCTGGAGACGGTCGACACACACTCCCCTACGCCCAGGTGAGCCCCGCCTTCCTTCAGCACCAGCGTTTCCGTGGTAGCCGGCGGCGTCAGCGTGGATGCGTTTTTCTCTTCCAGGCGGGTGTGCCCCCCCTCGCCCCTCAGCACTCTCGCCCTCCAGAGGCTCCGCCCTCCGTCCTCAGCGGCGTGGGCGGAGTTTCTGAACGCCTCGGCCAACGGGAAGATGGAGAGAGACTTCGCCCTGCTGACGCTGACGGACGGCGAGCAGAGGGAGCTGTACGAGGCCGCCAGGATCATCCAGAACGCCTTCAGGAGGTACAAGGTAAAGAAGGGGGGGGGGTGCGGGGTCACTGGGCGGGGTCTAGATGGGACCGCCTCCCTGTGGGTTACCTTGTTCTGAAAGCAGAAACGCTGCCATCTGGTGGCCGTTCAGGTGTGCTGACGCCGGCGGTGTGTGTGCAGGGTCGCAGGCTGAAGGAGCAGCAGGACATGGCTGCCGCCGTCATCCAGAGGTGCTACAGGAAGTACAAGCAGGTGTGTGTCCACGTTGGTGCGTGTGTGTGTGTGCGTGTTGCACCTGGAGTGAGTTTGTGTTGAACTGTGAACTAACAGCTGTGTCTTTCTCTCTCTGGATAGCTAACATGGATAGCTCTGAAGGTAAAGCAGCTGACCGTAGACGTAGCTGTGTGTAGTCAGTGTGTGTCTGTGTGTCATGTGACCGTTGTGATGTCACCAGAACTAGACCCCTGAGCCCCGAGCTGTTCCCAGCTCCGTGAGGCTTCAGTAGACCGGTTTATTCCTAAAACATTATACTTTGAGTCAGAGAAGGCAGAGACAGGAAGTGGTTGTTGTGGTTCAGGAACTGGTGATGAACAGAAGTAGGGGTGCACGATAACTACCGGGCCGATAACCATAGACATATATAGAGATAGACGCCGCATTGGCTGTTTGGAACGAGAAATGCGGCCGCCATCTTGGACCGGTCATTCTCTGGGATTATAACCGTAGTAGTATTACCGTACGTCGAGTCTCAGCACAAGTGAGAGAACATGCCTGAACACAAGATGTAACATATTTTTCTGTCTAAAAGACGTCTAATAAATGTCTAATAAACGTCTAACGGTCCCTAGACGTCTGGGCTAAAATCGGTCTACCACTGGTCTAAATGAACGTTTTAGACTAGCCGTTTCTAAATCTAAACTACATTGTACATTGATCAATGACTGTTAAAAATGTTTTAATCCAGCAATTGGCCACCATTTATACAATTTACTATTGTTTTATTTTGTATTTAATTATTAATGGATTAAATTGTACCGTATAGATCTATGCAAAACAATATAATAGCCTACTTAAATGTAACAGGGGACAGATTGAGATGTTGGTCAGATTATAGCTAATAAGGAGAATAGCAAAAATGAACGTCAATTCAGTCAATAGCATAATGAAATAAACAATTAAAAAATAGGGAAAACAGCAATAATAAACTGTCAATTCAAGCAAAATATAACAGCATGATAAGACTAGCCTACTTTAAGGAGAATAGCAGTAGGCTAATGAACAGCAATGTCAAATTAATAAAAAGCCTAATGAAAATGGAATAAAACTATACAAACCATAAGGCATTAAAAGTGCTAAATGAACTAAGTCCATGTTGTAGCCTAAGTCTTTAGACCCTCTTAAAAGATCCTACTTAAAAGGCTACTAGCCTATAACAGGAACGGAGATATTCATTATATTACTAAGCTCACTGTCAATATTAAAATACGCCAAACCATGTGTCATGTATCAAAGCTACATTTATGACCTTTGCAGCAAAAGAAAAAAAACGCGTGAAAATCAGTTTCGTTTCGTGAGGTATGATTAAATACATTGACGGCACACCTGCCAAACAAATAACACTGAGCGGAGCGGGTGACCGGTCCAAGATGGCGGCCCCAAATCTCGTCAGCGCCAGTAGGGAGTAGCGTTCGATGCGGCATCTATCTCTATATATGTCTATGATGATAACTATCGGGCTGATAACAGGAAATGATGACATCATCCCGATAACTCTGATATCACGACGAATAGCCCCGATAACATTTATATTTCTGTCAACACAGCAGTGTCTCGCTCCCTCTGAGCCTTGAATGACCGGCAGTGAATGTTATGTTCAAGTGACGTCGGCATAATCAGAAAAACGAATACTCAATCAGGAAAATCAAGAATAGAAAACAACTCGTTAACTCGTAGTTGCTGACTTTAATCGATATTCGCAGTATTTTCCCACATGTTACACATAAAAAAAAAAAAAAATAGAAAAGGCTGAAAGAACGACTAGCAAACGAGGGAACGGAGGAATTTACGTTACACCTTGAATGCAGCCTGCAGCACAGCGCTGATCACAACAAACATGGCGGCGTGGAACTTTGTTAAAGTTTCAGAAGAAGATAGTTTGGTGGTTATTTGTGACGAATCCTCCGAGTGAATTCTACGAGGAGGGAAGCACAAGCTTTAATACGTAAAACCTGATCAGCCACCTACAACATAACAATCACTTCCATGGAGTTTTGAAATCACACTAACGTGAGCTAACGGAAGCTAATGCTAACGTGTGCCAAGCCAGCAGCAGTCTCTCTCTCCTCTCCCTCATTCCTCTCATCTAAAGCTTCCATGAGATTAAAAATAAAAACTACTGAACCTCATTTACTTTAATTAAAGGTATTAATTTAAATGGAACCACAAGCCAAAATCCTTTAAATGTTAATCTTTTTCAGTTAGTAATTCTGATGCATGTATTTCCATCAGTTCAAGGAGCCTTTATTTTTTATATCAGTCAGTAATGAACCTTATTTAAGTTAATGTGAGATATCAAATAGGTTTGTTTGATAGCTTTATGAAAATGTTTGAGAGGCTTGACAATAGTTTTTCACTGGAAAAAATAAATATCTGTTCATTTAAAAAGTCAAAACTGTTTTTTATTTTGTTCATAGTATTGATGTAATGATCTCAGGTATATGTGTGTGTTATCAGTTATCAGTATCGGTATCGGTTTTAGTTATCGTGCATCCCTAAACAGAAGCACAGCTTGTAAGGACGTTGGCATTGACTCTGATGGTGTCACCACCACCCCCCCACCCCCACCCCCTCCCCCTCCCCCCAGTACGCTCTCTACAAGAAGATGACCCAGGCGGCCATCCTGATCCAGTCCAAGTTCCGGTCGTACTACGAGCAGAAGCGCTTCCAGCAGAGCCGGCGGGCGGCCGTCCTCATCCAGCAGTACTACCGCAGCTACAAGGAGTACGAGAGGCTGAAGCAGGCGCCGCGGGGCGCCGCCAGCCACAACCCCAAGATCAAGTAAGACCAGAGACCCGTCAGGACTGTAGCACCAGGGCGCTGATGTCTGCTGAAGGTTCAAATCCCTTCAGAAACCTTTGAGCCAAACACATCCAACCTTTTTATACAAACAGATGCACAACATCTGGAATAACCCAGATTTCACTGTCTACAAAGACCTGGAACCTTCCGGGTCACAACATCTGGATAGTTTCACAGCAAACACGTCAGAGTCACGGCATCAGGAGAAAACAGCTGTTAGAAAACCTTCAGAGGAAATCTGTACCACCAGACTAGTGCTGGGCGATATGGAAAAAATCACATATCACGATACGGACTACTTTATCACGATACGGACTACTTTATATCACGATACGGACTACTTTATATCACGAAACGGACTACTTTATATCACGATACGGACTACTTTATATCACGATACGGACTACTTTATATCACGATACGGACTACTTTATATCACGATATGGACTATTTTATATCACGATAACGATATATATCACGATATACCATAATAAAGTATGTTTTCAGGTATTCTCTGAAAAGTTTGACAAAAATGTCATTGCTTACTTTTCAACTTTATTTTGAAAGGACATTTAGCTGAACTGTCACAAACATACATTTTAGTGCAGCAAAAACAGGTAGGTACAGAGGTATAGTAGCTTTCACATTTTTTTAAAGTGCACAACAGTTTCTGAGAGGAAAAACACATTTTTGCACTGAAGTTCAGCTACAAAAAATAAACACAAATTATTTTTCAACTTTCTGAAATCTGTAACCTTGTAGTGCAAAGTTTGCAAACCAATATAAAGTGTCTAAAGTAAACATCAGGGTTGAAGAGAACTCTGTTTAAGGCATTAACCATGAATAAAAGTGCAAACATAAAAGGCTACTTTGTAGAAGTAGATATGATTCTATGAAATTTATCGTTGCAGGTGATTTAATTACATATTTGCTGTAATAATTGATAAAATTAGGTTAGAAACGATAGAAGAGAAATGGCACGATACACACTTTTATATCGTCCCCACGATATGTATCGTCATATCGCCCAGAACTACACCAGACTATTAATCTGGAACTTCCTCCTTCAGTATCAAAGATAAGAGATGAGACTGAGTTGTCTTCTTCAGAACAACGTCACAGTCAGGCGACACATTAGGTTTATCAAAAACCAAATGGGAATTAGACTAATCCGTGTCCCTGATGCTGGATTTTAGAGCCAGGTGTGCAGCTTCTTCACTGGTCAGAAGCTTGGAGGTAGCTCCACGTAGCTACCTCCAAACACCATCATGGCGACAGGTGTGACAGCTGCAGGGAGGAGGGATGGATCTCAGGTTCAGGTTCCTCCACGGAGCTCCTCCAGATGCTGGGAACTCTAACCAGGTGAAGGGACTGATGGTAGAGATGAGCTGCACAGCTCTGAAGGTTTGTTTACTAGCTCCAGATCTGACCTCCCATTAAAAGACAGCGAGCACCTGTTGGGTGTTCAGGTGTTCAGGTCCGTCCCTCCACTCGGGTCATGAGCTTCCTCAGCAGGAGTTGACCCTCGTCCCTGATGGATCCGTGACAGAGGTCCAGACGGTTCTGGTTCCTGGTAGGCAGTACTCGACTTGAGGGGGGATGAGGGCGGATGGCATCCCCCCCTGAAATAAAAACAATCAAAATCATCCCCCCTGTAAAACTGCTCGTTAGGCAACAAGAATAAGTGAAGATGTTAGCTAAAACCGTATCTAACCAAACAGCTGGCTGACCTGTGGGACTACCAGCAGTACCTGGACCCTTAGTCCAGAGGTGTCCAGCCCCAGCCCTGCAGGTCTTAGATGTTTCCCTCCCACAACACACCTTATCCAGATCAATGATCACCATCAGCAGGTCACCTGAAGCAGGGAAACATCTAAGACCTGCAGCACAGCGGTCCTCCAGGACCGGACCTGCTGTAGCTGACTAAGACCGGTTTGACTTCCAGCGGGGGAGGAGCTCTGACCATCAGGTGTTCATTGTGTGTCCATTAGGGGCTCGTTCCTGACGAAGAAGCAGGACCAGGCGGCGAGGAAGATCATGAGGTTTCTACGGCGCTGCAGACACAGGTAACAGAGTCACAGTTCTTCAGTAGACTACTATACTTGACTATACCCTACTTTACTTTACTATACTCTACTATACTTTACTATACCCTGCTATACATGACTATACCCTATTATACCTGCCTATACCCTATTATACCCAACCATGCTCTACTATACTTTACCCTACTATATTCTACTATACTATGCCCTACTATACATGACTATACCCTACTAAACTATACCCTATTATACCCTAATATACTCTATTATACCCTACTATACATGACTATGCCCTACTATACTTTACTATACCCTACTATACTTTACTATACCCTATTATACCCTACTATGCATTACTATACTCTACTATACCCTATTATACCCTACTATACATGACTAACCTATTATACCCTACTATGCTCTTCTATACCCTATTATACCCTATTATACTCTACTATACTCTATTATACCCTACTATACATGACTATACTTTACTATACCCTACTATACATGACTATACCCTACTATACTTTACTATACCATACTGTACCATATTATAACCTACTATATTCTACTATACCCTACTTTACTTTACTATACCCTACTATACTTTACTATACCCTACTGTACCATATTATAACCTACTATACTCTACTATACATGACTATACCCTACTATACTCTACCCTATTATACCCTACTATACATGACTGTACCCTACTATACTCTACCCTATTATACCCTACTATACATGACTGTACCCTACTATACTCTACCCTATTATACCCTACTATACATGACTGTACCCTACTATACTCTACCCTATTATACCCTGCTATACATGACTATACTCTACCCTATTATACCTTACTATACCCTACTATACTTTATATACATGGCTATACTTTACCCTATTATACCTTACTATACCCTACTATACTTTATATACATGACTATATCCTACTATACATGACTATACCCTACTAATCCCTACTATACATGACTATACCCTACTGTACCCTACTATACATGACTATACCCTACTAATCTCTACTATACATGACTGTACCCTACTAATACTCTACTATACTCTAGTGAATAGAGCTGTTATTTTAGAGCAGGGGTGTTTAAAACAGGCCTCGCTAGGAAGCAGTTAATAACTACTAACAACTAAAACTCTCACCTGCTGCAGGATCAAGGAGCTGAAGCAGACGAGGGAGCTGGAGAGGAGAGGACTGACCACCTAGACCTCTTCATCCCTTCTTTCACCTCCTGGAGGAGGAATGCAAACCAGAAAGGAGTGATGGAGAGAAATGGACCTGCAGAGGAATGCAAACCAAGTAAACAAAGCTCTGGGCGGAGAGATGCCTTACCCCTCACCTGCTCTTCCTCTTCCCTCCTTCCCTCAGCTTCCTGTCTGTCTCTGAGAGGACGGAGGGATGGACGGAGGGACGGACGGACGGATGGACGCCCGTCTGTCTGTCTTCTCTCCTGGTTGAATGTAGCTGTCTGCAGCTTGAAGAGCTGCGTTCAGAAGCGCCTGGCTGCACCTGAGCTCGGTACCAGGAACCCAGCAGGTCCGGTTCAGACTCCTTCACCTGGAGTCCACAGTCGTCCTCTTTCGAACGCAGCTCCGCGCACTTAAACATTAACGTCGGTGATTTTAACGAAGCTCCTCCTCGATCTATTTAAACACAATCACATATATAAACATAGAAATATTTAGATGCTCTGATGTCTTTATTTATTACAGCATGAACTGTTGTCGTGACCGTGTGAGAGCTTGTGTGTTCGTGTGTGACCTCACACACTGAAGTCTTAAGACCCGCCCACACCCCCTGACCCCTGACCCTCTGACGCCTGACCTCTGACCCCTGACCCCTGACCTCTGACCTCTGACCCCTGACCCCTGACCTCTGACCTCTGACCTCATGGTTGAGGTTGTTCAGGCCTCATGAGTCCATCATAAACCTGAACGTCGCCTCTTTACTGCATTTATCCCTGAAACGTCAGGTGATGATGACATCACACCTGGCCTTGATGACGTCAGAGGTCCCCCCCCCCCACACACACACATTTTTCTCTGGCGACATTTCAGGGCGATGTGTAACATGATTTATAACACGAGCTTTCATGACGCTGCGCCGCCACGGCAGCTGCAGCGGTCCAGCGTTAGCATGAGCGTTTCCTCCATAACCAGCTGAAGAGCTTGTTTCTTTTGTTTTTTGTATTTTTATTTTTGTTATTCTTTTCCTCGGTTGTTCAACTGTTGCAGTGAAGCTTTGCACGAGTTTGTATCTCATCGTTCTGCATCTGGAAACCTTCAAATGAAATCGGTAACTTTATTCTACCAGTCATGAATAAATCAGCTGTTTCCTGTCTGTGGGGCTCGTTTCCTGCACGCGCACACACACACACGTGCACGCACACACACACACGTGACACAGTAAACCCAGTAAACCCAGCGTCTCCAGTTTGGTCTCTGAAGTGTAAAAACATGAAACAAACGTTTTCAGTTTCATCCAGATGGTTTTGTCTGAAGGAGGAATCAGACAGATGAGGAGTCAGAACCGAGCGGTACCAGCTGATACCAACCTGGAAATGAAACCATTGTGGCAACGTTACAACTAAAATAAACTACTTCCTCCCATGAAGTGACAGGCTGCTGTCAGACTCCGCCCCCTCCTGGAGACACACGGTAACTTCATAAAGCTGCCAGGTTATTAAACATTCAGCATTTTAACCAACCTCAGCGTGTAGATGGTTGACTAGCGACCACCGATTGTACTCTACTTTTCATGATGCATTGTGGGATATATTGAGCCTCTATAACATAGAGGAGGGCAGACTACGGCCCGTTGGTCTAGATTGGTACAGAATCAAGGTTTGTTGTCATTTCATTTTGACTTGTAATGACAGACATTCAACACCAGGTGGCGCAGCAGGCGCAGTGACTGGAATGAGAGAAGAAGAAGAAGAAGAAGGAGAGGGAAAACGTGGACAGTGAGTGGCGGATGTTTAAGAAAGAACGGACGCCTGAATTCTTCTTTACCGAAGTCCGGTCCGAGGCTGAACGTCTTATTTGTCAAGAAAATAACATCAGCCGTCTCTTTTCCACCAAGCATGCTAGTTACGTGCGGCTACCGCTGACAGGGTTGGTAGCTAGCTTGCAGGCTCAGCAAAACACCGTTATTCTAACAACTTCCATCCAAGAATCAAGCACGAAGACGAGTTATTTTGTTATTTTTTCCACAGCGGAGTTCCTTAAAGTGCAAGAACAAATGTAAAAAAGTTAGCTTATCCCGCAGGTCAGCGACTCGCCGTATTACAGTAACTGACGAACACTAACTAGCAAGATAAACAAAAAAGTGGAGTCGTTTACATCATATTTGGTACTGGACAAGAGCAATGAGGGGGCGGAGCTTCCTCTCCACCTGCGAGTTACTGCAAAAACAGATTCCTACTTCCAGGATCAATAATAGGTCAATAACTTGTTTGTCCAGAGCATCATTTCAGATAAATTATGATATTGTGTAGTTTTCTCCTGCCGACGATGATGTGACTCTTCTTCTCTTGATGTCGTCGTGCAGCGTTGAAGTGTCGGGACATTAAAAAAAAGGCAGTTCCGAGCCAACTTTTAAATGCATAAAGATATTTATTTACAAGCAAAAGAAGCATAAAAGTGAGAGAGTCGGGAAAAGCACAAACCTCGTTACCGTCTCGGTCAACGCCTGTTTATCTAAACCTGAGTTTCACAGATGTAACCAGTCAAACTTAACGAGACAGTTTTTTTATCTTCTTTAAACATAAACAACACGCTGACAGAGTAATACAGGAATAATACCTTATATAATATAAGGTTAATACAGGAACTTCACACACCAACATGAACTCTTTGACTCTACAGAATACGGTCAAACTCATGATAAGAAGTATAAGATCATAATGTTCAGTCCTCCAGTCTAAAACTTACTGTCTTTCACTGTTACGTTTTATTTTCTTACATCTGCTGAGGTGCAGATTTGACTCCTTTTACATCCAAAGTGAGAATAAATTCAGTGAAAATCCAGCCACCGCTAAGTCTCGTTATTAGAGGTTAATTATTGATCTGTTAGAGGCTGAAACAGACATAAAGTTTCCTTTTAGCTAGAGGTGCCTGATGGGTAATACGCAACCACAACCACATCAGGTCAGGACTGTCACTGCAGTGACTAAATACAGATGTAATAAAGTTTATTCAAAAAAAAAAAAAAAAAAAACTTTATTACTTGATTAATCCCCCCAAGGGGGAAATTCAAGTTTCAGTACACCAGGAAAAATCTGGTGTACTAGAGGAGCTGCTAGCGTCCAGCGCTCCTTTTCATGCCCGGTCCCGTGGTCCGAGTGCTAACTCCAGTTAACAGCCGTTAGAACAGTTAACAGCCGTTAGAACCAGTATATCTCCATAACGATGACCAGTGAGATATCTCCAGGTCAGAGGAGGAAACACCGATGAACCAGACCGTCTCCTCTGGGAAGACTGAGCTCCTTCAGTCCGGCGAGCGACGGAGCCGACCGTCCCAGAGCCCGGTTCATCATGCGGACCGGACCAGGCCGTTGTCGTCTCCCCCAGCGGTGCTGGGCCCCACCAGGTCACCAGACGGCCCCTGCCAGGTCAGCTGACCCATCCGGCGTGTAGACAGCTGGACGGGGGCAGCATGCCGCCGCTGCTACGTCGGGGGCCCGTCCCGGATCCAGTGGCGGTGGTTGCCGCGGGTAGCAGTTCAGGGCTACTTAGCTTAGCTTTCCCGAACCAGCCTCCAGCGACACCGTCCATGTCCGCGGCGGCAGGTCTCCACCAGCCGCAAGAGGACCGATCCGCCCCCTGCAGACAGTATGTAGACATCCGACCGCAGATCACCACAAACCGGACACAAACTGGAGCGTCCGGCGTCGTAGCAGCCAGGTGTTCATGGAGGCCCACTACGGCATCTCTGCTCATATTATTCAGTCTTTGAATATTAAAGTGGATAACATTTATTCCGTCCACACTCTTATTTATTGGAACCAGAAGGGGGCGATTCAGATCCGACTGGAACCGGGTCAGGCTAACTTCTATTGATCAGGGGGTTCTGATCCAGGTCAGATGTTCTTCCTCTGGGCCTTCGTGAGTGCAGAGAATCATGATATATGCTGGACTTCAGATGCTGATACCTGTAGTTGTACCTGTACAGGTACAGGCAATGGTTCCTGGTTCCTGGCCAATCAGGAGAGAACATATTTTCAATAGATTTCCACACAAAACAATAAACATCTTTTTAGATATGTGGGTAAATAAATGGGGTTACATTTGTCCAGTTTGTAAAATTCTGACCTTCTATTTGATGTGCATCTGGCTAAACTTTAAAATATGTCAAAATCAAATCAAATTCATGAATTATGACGTTATGAATATTTGTTTTCTCATTAGTTGACAGGGTCTTAATTATTCAGTCAGTATTTTGATCATTTTCTTTTTCTCTAAATGCCTCAAAGATCCTCTAAAATTATATCACACTAAACATTAAAATATTAAATCACTTTTATATCATTTTTCACTACTCCAAAGTATTTCCTGTTTTCCATATACTTGATTTCACATCACATAAAAAGTTGGAAGTAGGTACTTATTTCATTACAAAGGTAAATGATTTGACAGTAAATAATAAAATGATTGTATAAAGTTTGATATATTAATACAACCAGAATATAAAAGATGATTTTAACCACCTTAGTATTAATATTAACCAATCATGCCTTAACATGACCCATTAAATCAGCATTTATAGCAGGTACGTTTATGCTAGTTAATCCTGGGACACCAGACAGCTGTTGGTTCTGGTGAAACTTATCTGCATCTTTTATCACATTGTTAGGAAAATAGCGTTGTTGTATGTTATTATCCTTTTACAAATGTTATATATCTTCTTGCTGTCAGTAAAGGGTGCAGACATGTGGATTATTTAGATTAGCGCTGCGTTGATTTCTGTAGCTCACTGGTTCAATTCCTCTTTGATGTTATCTAATCTGACCAGATGGTAAAGAATATTGATCGTAAAGCAACTATGAGGGCTACATGAGCGACCTGACAGAGTTAAGCCTCTGCATCACTGACTTGTAAACTTATAAAATCCTATCTTATAATTTTAATCACTCCTGAGTTTTTTTTTTTTGATAATTTTCCTAACACACATCAACATGACAGTGTATTGAACTTTACTCAATTTGTTATACATTTTTCTTAAAATCTATTTAAGTATTCAGTAAAATGGCTACTATTAGGTAACCTCCACTTAAAATAGTTAGTTCATGAAAATAACTAAAATTGGTTGGAAAATGATGCCTTAGTTTTTGATTTAGACTGAAGTAATAGTTTTTTACAGTGTAGAAGAGACAGAAAATGTCTGAATGTGGCAGCGTGAAGCAGCTAGCGTGAAGCAGCTAGCGTGAAGCTGCTAGCCCAACGTCACAGTGTTTCCCAGACAACCGCCAAACCAACTTGCTCTTCTTGTGTTTATGTGGCTCGTTTCTCAAAACTCCAATGTGATGCGTCGAGTCGCTGTTTCCTCCCTAACAGAATTGTCCGCCGCTCTTCTTCCCTCATCGTGTCTTCAGCGGAGCCAAGGCCTTCATGATATCGTTTTTAAATAAGAAATTTAACTTCTCCCTGGAAAAGAACCATTTGCTTAATTCTCAGACTCAAATTTATTCCCTTCAACATTCATACAGTCTCAGTGGATATACTTCAAATTATTATTTCCCCCTAAATCAATGTATTTCTTGTTACTTAGTGATCAGTAGTTATTACAATCATTATTCATCACAATAATCATTACATTTCACAATTCATCATTGCCACATATCTACATCTACTACGCTATGAGCATAATTCGATTATAACCTGTATTTATGCAACTGACATCTCTCACAGTCTGCGATATTTTTCCATTTTTGGCTCAAACTACTCGGGTTGATCCCAGTTTTCCATCTGGTTACTTGACAGTCATTTGTGTGGCTGTCTCACCTGTGAGGGGGCGTGGCATCTTCTGTTGCTGTGGTTTACTTATTTGAGATATGTTACAGAAATAAGATAGGAATGTAAACATCGGGATCTTTAATATCATTTCCGATGTTATGTTCTGGTCCTTTTATCTAACTGAGTTTCTCCTGCGTCTCCATCAAGTTTTTTCATGTTTTATCAAGTATATTCTGGCCTTTTATTAAATCACTTGGTTTACTGATATTCTTAGTTATTCTCGCACCGCCTGCGTTTCCATGCAAATGGATAATAAATTTATTGTATTCAAGTCATAGCCAAGTCAAGATATTTAAGTTTATTCTTGGTCTTGCTCAGAATCTTTAGTAATTTCGTAGCTGAAACAGAGAATATAAAATTTACCGCAACACAACTCTGAACAACAATAGTACGACTCCACAGAGGCGACCACGTCTAAAGTGTTAAGACATCTTAACAAAACGCTTGAAAAAAATATCAGGGTTGTAGAAAAAATGTATTTACTCTTCAAGCAGGTAAAAAGGTGGAGTAGAGAGGAAAACAAAGATGAACTTATTTCCTATGAGCGACAGAAAGACAGCACACGACAGTACTACAATAGTACTACAATAGTACTACTAGACAGTACTACTAGGAGGATTCTTTGAAGAAACTTAAATGATGAAAAAAAAAACAACTCAAATCAAATTTTCAAATTTTAATCTTAAATGAAGTATGGAGCAGCAGCTTTCCCCTCAAGAGAATTTCTTTCACCGAAGACAATTACAAAAATAAAATAAAATAATGGAACATTCACATAAAAAGTGAGTTAATTTCTAGTCATAGAGGAAAAAGTCCATCAGTGGTTATGAATGGATGGTTCCTGTTACTCCTCAGCAAACTTCCCAGAATGCCAAGTTCTCCGTGAGCAGCTCCTGTTTCCACTGCATCATGTATGTAGATTCATTTAAACACTTTCAGTTCAGTTTCTTCACAGAGGACAAATTCATCACTTAGTAATAGGTAGTATTCAATCTTGTAATGCAAAAAAATCTTAGTGGTTTACTGGCACAATCCATGTTTCTCCAGCGTCTGTCCAGTTCCTCTCTTTGATCTTTCAGACACAAATATTAAAAACTTGACTAATGGATCCAATGGGTTCTTGCATCCATCAACACATGTATTTGGCCTTTTAGTGACATTAATGTTCATTTCAGCCTCAAAAGACTCAGGTTAGCTCAAAATCTAAGTACTATCTCAGCACACACTCTGTTAGTGTTTATGAATGAACTGCTTCACCTACAGAAGGACAGAAGGCAGAAGACATCATGTGAATGTAATCACATGACGCTTGAAAATGAAAATTAATTCAGTGAATGCACAATGAAAATGCACTTCTTTGCGATCCATATGTTTCCTGTTTGTGGAAGCAACTGTAGTGGAAATACATTTCAATCGTCCATGAGCTGCAGTTTTTCATTTGATCATATAACTATACTAATGATAAAACAAAATTTAAAAAAGCAAAGCACTGAAGACAACGTGAACTATATGTATATATATATATATATCTATAGATATATATATATATATATATATATATATATATATATATTAGGGCTGGGAATTTTAACACGTTATTATTATTATCTAATACTGGCTGCTGGGGAAACGGAAGATAATTGGCAGGTTAACAAGGTAAAGCTAAAACAGACATGGAGAGCAGTAAAAATCTGTTTACTTCACAGTTCAGGTAGCAACTCAGGTAGCAATATTAACAATTTTGTCTGAAAAAGAAAATTCTGGACTGCAACCAAACGTTTGTGGTCATTCCTCCATGTTCCATCAGATCTGCTCCATGTGTTCACTGTCCTGCTGTTCTCTAGCTGGTTACTGCAGTGCGGCTCCATCTAGTGGCTCAGATGTGTAATGACAACAGGAAGTCCAGTCCTCCATTATAAAACTAATTCAGTTCTGTGGCCCGTTTTTAATTTCGTATTTATTATTCCAAGTCTAAAATTGAATTTTTTTTCTTTTTTTGTGTTAGATTAAAAAATGAAAAACGTAATAAAATGTCACTTTTTAAATTTTTTTTTAAAATTTTGATTGACAATTGAAAATGAATGAATGATACACGGATTGGTAAAGTTGCTGAACTTTAACATGGACATTTTCATTTTAAAGTTCTCCCAGACGGAGGATTCAACAGAAACAAGGTTATTTGTAACAACTGACAAGTTGAACTCCCCGTTAAAAGTTTCTGCTGTTACCTCAGAAATTACCTGTTTTAATGTTCTGATTGTGCTGAGACACAATCATTTTGTTGGATTTTGTTTGTAGACTTTTTTTTTATTTCTATAAAAACAGGATGACATTAATGTCCTGGCAGTGGCAATAAGCTTTATATTATTTTACATTTTTTAAGATGAGATTTACACTAAATATGTGTTACTGACAAGTGCTGATGTTAAAAGTGTTTGAACAACAAATGTTATGACACTTTAGTTCATATGGCAGCAGAACATTTAAATAAAAGTGACCTTTACACTACTTTTGAATTCATTATTTGATTTTGCATATACAATGCAATTAATCATGATTAATCAGGGAAATAATGCGATTAAAAATTTTAATAGTTGCCCAGCCCTAATATGTATGAGGTATTATGAACAATTTGGTGCCTTCTTATGTGTTTTGATGTGGTAAATGTTGCCCCAAACTGATCACACCTGTACGGCCTCTATCCAGTATGAATACGCTGGTGTTCCCTAAGATGATTTGACTGTGTAAAAGCAGATCCACACTGATCACAGCTATGATGCTTCTCTCCAGTATGAATATATTTGTGACTAGTTAAACCCCATGATGTGGTAAAAGCTGATCCACACTGATCACACCTGTATGGCTTCTCTCCAGTATGAATGCGTTGGTGTACCCTTAGACCACTTGAATGTGCAAAAGCTGATCCACACTGACCACAGGTATGAGGCTTCTCTCCAGTATGAATATGTTGGTGTCTTCTGAGACCAACTGAATATGTAAAAGATGATTCACACTGATCACACCTGTATGGCTTCTCTCCAGTATGAATACGTTGGTGTACCCTTAGACCACTTGACTGTGTAAAAGCTAATCCACATTGATCACACCTGTACGGCTTCTCTCCAGTATGAATACGTTGGTGTACTCTTAGATCACTTCCTGTGGTAAAAGCTGATCCACACTGATCACACCTGTACGGCTTCTCTCCACTATGAATACGTTGGTGTAACCTTAGATCACTTGACTGTGTAAAAGCTAATCCACATTGATCACACCTGTATGGCTTCTCTCCAGTATGAATACGTTGGTGTACCCTTAGATCACTTCCTGTGGTAAAAGCTGATCCACACTGATCACACCTGTATGGCTTCTCTCCATTATGAATTCTTTGGTGTGCCCTTAGATCACTTCCTGTGGTAAAAGCTGATCCACAATGATCACAGCTGTACGGCCTCTCTCCAGTATGAATACGCTGGTGTTCCCTAAGATGATTTGACTGTGTAAAAGCAGATCCACACTGATCACACTTGTATGGCCTTTTCTCCAGTATGAATACGCTGGTGTTGCCTTAGACCACTTGATCTGATAAAAGCTGATCCACACTGATCACACCTGTACGGCTTCTCTCCAGTATGAATACGCTGGTGTACCTTTAGCTCACTTGATGTGGTAAAAGCTGATCCACACTGATCACACCTGTACGGCTTTTCTCCAGTATGAATACGTTGGTGTACCCTTAGCTCACTTGATGTGGTAAAAGCTGATCCACACTGATCACACCTGTGCGGCTTCTCTCCAGTATGAAAACGTTGGTGTACCCTTAGCTCACTTGATGTGGTAAAAGCTGATCCACACTGATCACACATGTATGGCTTCTCTCCAGTATGAATACGTTGGTGTTGCCTTAGATGACTTGACTGTGTAAAAGCTGATCCACACTGATCACACTTGTATGGCTTCTCTCCAGTATGAATACGTTGGTGTTGCCTTAGATGACTTGACTGTGTAAAAGCTTTTCCACACTGATCACAGCTGTACGACTTCTCTCCAGTATGAAGACGTTGATGTACTCTTAGATCACTTGACTGTGTAAAAGCTTTTCCACACTGATCACAGCTGTACGGCTTCTCTCCAGTATGAGTACGTTGATGTACTCTTAGATCACTTGACTGTGTAAAAGCTGATCCACACTGATCACAGCTGTACGGCTTCTCTCCGGTATGGAAACGTTTGTGTTTCCTTAGATCACGTCCTGTGGTAAAAGCTGATCCACACTGATCACACCTGTATGGCTTCTTTACAGAATAAACATCCTGGTGCTTCTTTAGAAGTGGTGGAAGACTGGGCTGATAGTCATGGTTGGGTGTCATCTGGGTCCCATTTCTCTGTAACAACAAAGCAAACATCTTAGCCATTTACACTGTGTAGTAGATAATGAAAACTACCTTTAAAAATGTAATATGTACTGCACACTTGTCTGTTTGTTGTTGACAGTATGTTGTGTGCCATTGTAAAAAGGACTTTACAGAAGCTGGTCATGTGAGCAGGAAGAGTAAATTGTGGACATTGGACAGTGTTGTCAAAGTGACTAAACTTCCACATTTATAGACTGATCAAAAACTGGAGCTGGACCCAAATACTTCACTGTTTCTGCGATTTAAGATTTTTTTTTTAATTATATATTTCTGAAAAATCCGCGAATAACTAAAATCACAGAACTTAAACCGCAAATTGGTAAGGGATGACTGTAAATCTAAAACTGGACTGTAAAACCGATGGATTACAGAAACCCCTGATTAGCAAGAAGTTCTCAAACTTGATGACAGAATTGGGAATAATTGATGTTTGGGGGGAATTAAATCCTAAAGGTAAAAATTACACCTTTTTTTCAGCACCACACAAAATATACTCTAGAATAGATTATTTTTCATGCTCAAAAAGGATAGGCATAGAATAAAAAAATGTGGTTTTGGAATTAGAGACATATCAGATCGCAGCCGAGTATACATGACTGTCTCTATGTCAAAAGAAACTAAATCGACACTTTGGAGGCTAAATGTTAATGTCTTAAAAGGCCAAATGAAGGAGGAGTTTATCAAAGAAATCCAGATGTATATACAGTGATCCCTCGCCAATTCATGCTTTAAGTTCTGTGGTTTTAGTTATTTTTTCAGAAATATATAATAAAAAAATCAAGAAAAAATTGTGGAAACATCACAGGATGTTGTGCGCGTTCTCTGACAGAGAAGAAATGTTGTGAGCCAGCCTGGCCCCATAAGGCCTTATGGGTAATGGTGTGGCCTTATGGGTAATGTAGTGTGTGTGTCGTGGGACGGCAGAATGAAAACGGGGTTAGATGAAAAGTGTAGTGAGCATCAACAGCAGCCCAGCGTGTATAGATTTACATTCTCTGTTAACCGACAGGAGCCCAACAATACAACCTGTGTGATGTTACAAGTTCCTGCAGCGCCAGAATAAAGTTCCCGTTCCATGCAGAGAAAACCAGACTTTTTGTTTTGTTGTTGTTAGCGTGTTAGCCGCTAATTACAAGCCAAAAATAGCACAATAGCAGCGGTTTCTTTACTACAGAAGTTAGTCCCTACTGTTCCTCATCTCCATCTGTGTTTAACAGTTCTGTTTGACACTTGCTGCACACTACCTTGACATACAGAGGTTGGACAATGAAACTGAAACACCTGGTTATTTACCACAATAATTTATTAGTATGGTGTAGGGCCTTCTTTTGTGGCCAATACAGCGTCAATTTGTCTTGGGAATGACATATACAAGGACTTGAAAATTGGATCAGAACGTCAGCTGAGACCGATGACGTTTCACAAGAGCACAAGTACAAGTACTAACGTTGAAAAATGGTCCTGATCTCTCCCAAAGAAAATCCGAACATCTTCCCATTGTGCTTCATGCCTCTGGGTCATCGCTGATGTGTCCAAGCCACAGAGAAGAGTTGTCCTCCATCAGAACCGTCCTCTTTACATTCACTGGTAAAACTATCTCTACTCTCTCTACTTCACTTCTTTTACCAGCTCAGAGGAACCGTTTAAACCCCCCACCCACCGATGAAGACACGTGTCAACGCTTTGGGAAGAACCACCTCGGACTCTAGTTATTAACACCAGAACTATAAAGTATCCTTCAGAAAATATTTGTCAATTCTGGTATTGAAGTCTTTAAATTCAAAACTACTTTTTTTTCTGGGGTTATTAAACATTTTCTCTGAAGAGAACGTTCCTGTAGTCGTCAAAACATTTCTGGATCTGCTGCCTTCAGAACCCCAAGTCCAACAAAAAGATTCAAATACATGTGAGAATAAGTGAAAACTGGGAATCTGGGCGCATCAAAGATGAGATGCGAGTCTTTAAACGAGCAGACGCTCACGCGATGGTCACGTGACCTTAAACAACCCTGGGGTGGGAACAAATACAGAGGCGCCGTGGCCACTTCCTGGTGATCTGCTTCCTGTTGGACCTGAGGTTGAGTCACAGCTGCTAGAAACCTGGACCGCGGACGACTGTATCCCCTACAAGTACAACAAAGTGAAAATATCATTTTATTAGTTTTTTTTTTTTTTTGTGGCATTTATTCAGCACCGACTGAATAAAGCAGCCAGTAACCGGAGACATGAGGACATGTTTCTGACAATAAAAGAAAGAAACCATCTTCAGATTGCATATCAGCATGATGGTTTGTGAAAGCTCATCCTTTCTGTGAAGGTTATGCATTTCTGACATTGCTGATAAACTAAGCACATTTATGTTTGGTACATTGTTTCTTTGTTGTAATAACGCTTCTTGGCATCAATCTGAGAAAGTCTGATTATTTCCCATTTTAAAATGGTGCTACATTTATGGGACGAGCAGCAGAGCTGAGTATAGAGGCTGTTTGTCGAATCTTATCCATCAATGCCAAACTGCTTTTTCTTGCCATTGACTCTTGTTTCGGGTTTCTGGCGCCCCCTGGTGCTGAACATGTGGAGGATTGTTATGTTCAGCGATGAGTCCGGATTCTAACTACGACACGTGGACTGTGAGGTCAGCGTGGAGAAGACATGGACGACGCTCCGATGACGGCCACACCGATAGAGTAACATCTTTTAATGGATGTGATGGAAAAACCAGGCTCGTCATTTGTGAAACTTTCCCTGCTTTACTGCTGTCAGAGGGAGCCGAGGAGTTCTGGACGGACCCGAGGAGTTCTGGACGGACCCGAGGAGTTCTGGACGGACCCGAGGAGTTCTGGACGGAGCCAAGGAGTTCTGGACGGACCCAAGTGGTCCAGAGTTGGAGACAGTTCAATGTGCGCACCAAAACATTGGTTTAAAAATAACCCAACATTAAATCAGTGGGTTAATTCTACCCAATTATTTGGTTTATTTTTTAACCCAGCATTGATGTTAATTTCACCCTCATTGCTGGGTTACTAACTTAATCTATGTGTTGTTTTATATATTATCTTTTCCACTATTGAATAATGATTATTATAATAAATGTTTGCAAATTATAAAGTGCATTTTAAAATCCAGTTTACATCTATTCTGGACAAAATATCCTAATTAATAAAGAAATGAAATGAAATGAAGTTAACAACTGCACAGATTTCAAGTCATTTAATAGCCATCTAACAATAGATTTTCTTCACGTTATAAATAAAGAACAAATATATAAAAAAACTCAAAACATGAACATTCAACATTTGAATTGTCTTGAATGCATCAAAAATCTTTTTTTTTTTGTAGATGTGCTTTATGTAGAGTGCATGGACACAAATATTTTCAGCACCAGTTTCATCTCTACAGTCACTTTTAATGTTTTTACAGGTGAGCTAGCTAGCATGCAGACATGTTAGCTTTAAGCTTTATGCAGGTACACAAATAAATATTTGTGTTTTACTATCTGAGAGGTCTCCTGGTTCCTGGACCTTCTTCTCTGACAGCCGTTTGGATGATTTTATCCAGATACTGAAGCCACTGGAGAAACATGTCACCGTTACCAAGGTAACAGACACTGAAGTCCTGTGAATCTGTGAATAATAATATTAATAAAATAATCATATGCGTTGTGTCAGTATTGTGGCACAACTGTGCAAATTTCAGCTGTGAGGTGGACGTACCATTCCTGCTGTGATCAGGTGTGGAAACTCCTTTAAACCTGTATTGGGCCGTAACTCTCAGGTATTCATCCACCTGGCTGGCTGTGAGCTGTATTTTAATGGCTCCGTTCTATTTTTGGCATCATCAGGATGAATGGATGACTCTGAAAACACAGCGTGATGTCATCATTGAACTGACTGTTGATCATGGGAAGTCTACCTGTGGAGTGTATGAGGATGTTTCTACTTTAGCCCTCATGCTACCTGTTGAGCATCGGCTACACCTGCTTCCTGGTTGACATTAGCTTAGCCAGCTATACAGACTGTTCACACCTGGATAACTACATTACAATGGATCCCCACCCCCAGCATGATCAACAATGGTGAGCACTGACGTACATTTCTCAGATTATTAGCGACTATGTACATCCACTGTTGATTTTGACGATGGCGGCGCGTGCGGACGCAGCAGCTCTAGGCTCCCGGCTATCTATGTTTTTATTGCTGTTTTATGTGTTTTTGTTTGTGTTTTCACCCGCACTCGAAGCCTTGATACAATATGGAAAGGCTGAATTGTCGGATTTGGGGAAAAAGTACGGACTTTTTGCACCCCCAAAGCTTGACTTCATTCCTCCAGAAATACAGCGGACCACGGAGGCTCCCACCATCCCCCCTCTGTGGCCTAGGAGACGGAGGAGACACCGTAAACAAAAGCGGGGCAAGCGGAGCGGGCTGCGGGCTAGGCTACGAGCTAACCCACACAGACCAGCTCTGCCCAGTCTCCTCCTCGCCAACGTCAGGTCACTTGCCAACAAACTGGACGAAATCAGACTGAGAATCGTCTCACGTAAGACCGACAGCTGTGTAGCGATCTTCACCGAGACCTGGCTGGACAACAACATCCCCGACGCAGCGGTGGAGCTAGCGGGGCGCTCTCTGTTCCGCGCCGACAGGACAGCAGCCTCAGACAAGACCAGAGGCGGAGGTTTGGCAATGTACATCCACAACTCGTGGTGTACATCTACGAGCATAATTGGAACCTTCTGCTCCCCCGACCTGGAATATCTGGCAGTGAAGTGCAGACCTTTTAAACTGGTTAGAGAACTCAGCTCTATCACGATCATAGCAGCCTACATACCACCGAGAGCTAATGCTAAGCCTAGTCAGCGGCCAAATGAACGCGAATCCAGAGGCGGCTGTGATCGTGGCTGGGGACTTTAATCATGTGGAATTAAAAGCTGTCCTACCCAAATTTCATAAATTCATAAACTTTCCAACCAGAGACAACAACATACTGGACCAGGTCTACTGCAACATCCCAGGCGCATACAAGGCTGCAGCAGCTCCACACTTTGGTATGTCAGACCATATCTCTGTGGAGCTGATCCCTGCATACAGACCACTGATCTGCAGGACCAAACCCACCATCAGAACCATCCAGGTTTGGACCGAGGAGGCTTCCTCAGCTCTACAGGACTGTTTTGAGCACACCGACTGGGGAATATTCAAAGAGGACGCGGACCTCGAGGAATACACGTCTTCTGTGCTGTCCTACGTCCAGTTCTGCACTGATGCTGTCCTTCCCACAAAAACAATCATGGTCTTTCCTAACCAGAAGCCATGGGTGGACGGCACAGTACGGTCCCTGCTGAAAGCCCGAGATGCTGCTTAGAGCTGGAGACAAACTGGCTTACAGCAGGGCCCGCAAAGAACTGAAAAGGGGGATCCAGCTGGCGAAACACAGGCACGAGCAGCGCATTGAGAAACACTTCAAGGACAACAACACATGCAACATGTGGAAAGGCATCAGGACAACCACGGACTACAAATGCAGCGACCGGCAGGTCAGCCATGACCCCACTCTGCCTGACACCTTAAACAACTTCTTCACACGCTTTGACTCTCCAAGCAGCAGAAGGGCTGAACTCCCCCCCCAGCCAGAGGTGCAACATCAGCCTCTCATCCTGCAGCTGCACCAGGTGACCTCCACCCTAAGGAGAATCAACACCAACAAGGCTGCAGGTCCGGATAAGGTGTCAGGTCGGACCCTGAAGTCATGTGCGGACCAACTGGCAGAGGTTTTCCTGGACATTTTTAACCTGTCGCTGCAGCTTTCTGTGGTACCTGTCTGCCTGAAGTCCTCCATCATTGTGCCTGTGCCCAAGAAAACAAACATCACCTGCCTCAATGACTACCGTCCTGTTGCTCTGACCCCAGTCATCATGAAGTGCTTCGAGCGTATCCTCCTAAAGTACATCAAGGACGTCGTCCCTGCAGGCCTGGACAGAACCGTTCTACGGAGGATGCTGTCTCGCTAGCACTTCACACAGCCCTGACACACCTGCAGCATCCCAACACCTATGTTAGGATGCTGTTTGTGGACGTGTTGGCCCTGAAGCTCCACAACCTGGGTTTATCACCATCACTCTGTTCCTGGATCAGTGACTTCCTCACTAACAAGCCCCAGGTGGTGAGGATAGGGAAGTACACCTCTGCTCCACTGATCCTCAACACCGGGACACCGCAGGGTTGTGTGCTCAGCCCTGCTCTCTTCACCCTCTTCACACAGGACTGCTCTGCCATCTATTCCACAAACATGGTTGTGAAGTTCATGGATGACACCACCGTGGTGGGTCTCGTATCCAACAACGACGAGACCAACTACAGAGAGGAGGTCCAGAGGCTCACACAATAGAAGAGAACAAACATAACCCACGTTTTCTGTTCAGCACTGTAGCCAGGCTGACAAAGAGTCACAACTCTGTTGGTCCATGCATTCCTGCTACTCTCAGTAGTGAAGACTTTATGAGCTTTTTTAGCGGGAAAATAATCAAAATTAGAGATGAGATCGGCCCAGCTGTCGGCGGCTGTGAACGTCCCTGCAGCTTCGTTGATTTCTTCTGGTTCTGATTTGACTCTGGACTGTTTTTCTCCTGTGGGCCTCTCTGAGTTGACCTCAACTATCAGTAAAGCTAAACCATCTACATGTATGTTGGATCCCATCCCAACTCGACTGTTCAAGGATGTTATATCCTCTATTGGTATATCAATTTTGGATCAGATTAACCTATCTCTACAATTAGGATATGTACCACAGGTTTTTAAAGTTGCAGTCATTAAACCTTTGCTCAAGAAACCATCCCTTGACCCGGACATCTTGGCAAACTATAGACCAATATCCAACCTTCCATTTATCTCTAAAATTCTGGAAAAAATAGTTGCTAGCCAGTTAGGAGAACACCTGCATAGAAATGATCTATTTGAGGTCTTTCAGTCAGGGTTTAGAACTCATCATAGCACAGAAACTGCACTGATTAGAGTCTCCAGCGACAATGGATTAGTTTCTGTCCTTGTTCTGCTGGACCTCAGTGCTGCTTTTGATACTGTTGATCACGGCCTTTTGCTGCATAGATTAGAGCACACTGTTGGAATTAAAGGGACAGCATTAGGCTGGTTTAAGTCATACCTATCTGACAGGTTCCAGTTCGTCCATGTTAATGACGTTTCTTCTACACGGACTAGGGTCTGCTATGGCGTCCCACAGGGTTCAGTTCTGGGACCAATCCTTTTCACTTTATACATGCTGCCCTTGGGAAAAATTATCCAGAGCCATGGCATAAACTTTCATTGCTACGCTGATGATACGCAGCTGTACTTATCTATGAAACCAGAGGAAACAAAACCTTTGGCTAAACTTCAAGGGTGTCTTAATGACGTTAAGTCCTGGATGTCCTCTAACTTTTTGCTTTTAAACTCGGATAAAACAGAGGTTATTGTCTTTGGTCCAAAACACCTGAGGAACGGATTAGCTGGGTTTACGCTGGCTTCCAGCACAGCTGTGAAAAACCTTGGAGTCATTTTTGATCAGGATATGTCATTTAAGCAGCATATTAATCAGGTTTGCAAGACTGCCTTTTTTCATCTCCGAAATATTGCCAAGATTAGGAGCATCCTCTCCCAGGGTGATGCCGAAAAATTAATCCACGCGTTTGTTAGTTCTAGACTGGATTACTGTAATGCGCTGTTAGCAGGATGTCCGAAAAGCTCGCTAAATAGCCTCCAATTGATCCAGAACGCAGCAGCGAGGGTGCTGACAGGAATCCGCAAGCGAGATCACATCTCTCCCGTGTTAGCCTCCCTCCATTGGCTTCCCGTGAAATTTAGAATTGAGTTTAAAATTCTGATTCTCACATATAAGGCCCTTAATGGCCTAGCTCCGCGCTATTTACAAGACTTGATAGCATGTTATGCTCCTAATAGAGCTCTCCGCTCTCAGAGTGCAGGATTACTCGTCGTTCCTAGAATATCTAAAAGTAGGTTTGGAGGACGGGCCTTCTGCTACCAGGCACCTTTTTTATGGAACCAGCTACCAGTTTGGGTTCAGGAGGCTGATACTATCTCCATTTTTAAAACTAAATTGAAAACATTTCTGTTCAGTAAAGCCTACAATTAGTCTAAACTATAGTGTGTAGGGGCTAATAGTTATAACTATAGTTGTAGTGGCTCAGACTAGAGTAGCTCGTCTTAATCACAGCTTCGTCATAGCTATGCTGCTATAGGCCTACGCTGCAGGGGGACACCAACATGATCTGCTGAGTGGTGTCTCCACTGCTCTTCTCCTTTTCCTTCCCTTTCTTCCTCCCTTCCTCCTCCTCCAGCTCATTTATAATTATTTGGGAGCACCCTGCTACTGAAACTGTGCTCCATTTTCTTTGCTTTCCTGTGTTTGTTGTGACCTGGACCTGGATCAGATTTATAAAGACCTGGACCTGGATCAGATTTATAAAGACCTGGACCTGGATCAATTGTGTGTGTGCGTGTGTGTGTGCGCATGTGTGTGTGCGCTTCCTAGCAGTGATCTCCACATAAAGACAGCTGGTCTGCTGTAGCGGTCTACAGTGCTGTGTGAATAATTACTGTAAACTTCAGTACAACTATAGAGTTATTGCCACAACTAGAGCGGTGCGATATTACGATATATATCGTAGTACGATATAAAAACGTCTACCGTACGATAGAGCCGTCTATCGTTTATATCGTAATTTGCAGCACCTCGTCACTACTTTGCGGCGGCATTTACGCCACCCGCGACTTTACGGCACTGACACTGCAGCATGCACAGGAGGAGAGATGGACGTAAACAACAACATGGAGGGGGTGGTGAGTTCGGAGGAAAGTTCGGAGGACAGACCTGTTGAGAATGCAGGAAGAAACGAGCCAGAGGAGGAACTGATACCAAAAGAGTGAACCGGAGTTCTGTCGCTCGGCTTTGGTTCGGATTTTTAAAAAATGACATCGACCAGAGCACGGTAATTTGTAAAATATGCCGCCAGCAAGTGATTACGAGGTACTCGAACACTACAAACCTCTTCTATCATTTAAAAACACGGCATGAAAAACAGTAAGACGGCAGCTTGAAAGTCCGACCTAACCCAAAACCGCGCAGTGAAAAAGAGAAGAAAAAAGACTGCCGTGCTAAAGTTCAAGAGGAACTTAAACATCTAGAATATTATGCATTGACGACCGACCTGTGGACGAGCAGAGTCACACAGCCGTATATGAGCCTAACGGTTCATTACATCAACAGTGAGTGGGTACTATGTAGTGCTGGGCGATATGGAAAAAATCATATATCACGATATGGACTATTTTATATCACGATAACGATATATATCACAATATACCATAATAAATTATGTTTTCAGTTACTCTCTGAAAAGTTTGACAAAAATTTCATTGCTTACTTTTCAACTTTATTTTGAAAGGACATTTAGCTGAACTGTCACAAACATACATTTTAGTGCAGCAAAAACAGGTAGGTACAGAGGTACAGTAGCTTTCACATTTTTTTTAAAGTGCACAACAGTTTCTGAGAGGAAAAACACATTTTTGCACTGAAGTTCAGCTATAAAAAAATAAACACAAATTATTTTTCAACTTTCTGAAATCTGTAACCTTGTAGTGCAAAGTTTGCAAACCAATATAAAGTGTCTAAAGTAAACATCAGGGTTGAAGAGAACTCTGTTTAAGGCATTAACCATGAATAAAAGTGCAAACATAAAAGGCTACTTTGTAGAAGTAGATATGATTCTATCAAATTTATCGTTGCAGGTTATTTAATTACATATTTGCTGTAATAATTGATAAAATTAGGTTAGAAACGATAGAAACGATAGAAGAGAAATGGCACGATATACACTTTTATATTGTCCCCACGATATGTATTGTCATATCGCCCAGAACTACCTTCTTCTGTATCCTCTCTCTGTAACAGAGAACAGCCTGAAAACACCTCCTCAAACCCAAGCGGCTGTGAAACCTGCAGTTGGGATCTGCAAGCAGGTGACTGGTGCCATCTCCAACTCTTTTAAGAGAAGACGTGACCTGGCGAAGGCTCAACTTGACCTTGGCCTGCCCACCCACCAGCTCAAGAGTGAGACCCCCACCAAAAAAAAGAAATATCTATGTATCCCGGCAACCAGCTCTCCGTCAGAGCGGGTCTTCAGTGTGAGCGGGAACATTGTTACATGTAAGAGAACTTGTCTCAAGCCTGAAAAAGTTGACCAGCTTGTGTTCTTAACCTCTGAAACAGTTTACACTTAATTAGCACTTTTAGTTGTTACTTGAAAGGCATACTTGAATGTTACTTGAAGCAACTTTATGTCATTGTTTACATCATTTCTTTGCACTTTATACTTGATACTACTATACAAAGTATACTATACTTTTATTTATACTTGAAACTGATTGTGTGGACCATTTGTCCACTGGATATTTGTGTTTTATATTATTTTTTTTTAATTTATTTTTTACTGTATGGAATTAAATATGTGTTTGGTAAATAAAAGGAGAAAAGATAAGAGAAATCGCCATTCATTTCATATATAATTTTAAGACAAAAATAACATATCGGGATATATATCGTTATCGGGATATAAAAAAAATTCCATATCGCACAGCTCTAACCACAACTAATAAGCAAAACAATGTTTTAAAGATAAAAACGAGGAGAAACAAACCTTTCTCGCTGTGTCATCAGGATCCAGCCTCTTCGTCAGTTGTGAAATGGCTGTTTAAAGTAAGTTGATGCTTTTTAAATCTTCAATAACTCAGCAGATGGGGTTAAATTGACCCGGGGGGGTCGGGTTACTGTCGTCTGGTACGATCACAAACACTGACCCAACTAGTAACCCAACAACCCGGTCAGATTAAACAACCCAACGGCGGTTAAATTAACCCAATGAAAGAACTCAACCGCTTTAACCCAGTTGCTGGGTTGAGAAAATAACTCAGGGGTTTTTAGTGTGCACGGTGCTCAGCAGTTAACGGTGCTAGCATTCAGTTAGCGTTGTCCACCTGTGTCTGTTGTGCGTCTATTCCAGGTAAGTTTCCTTCACCTGGTCGTTGGTTTTATTCTTCATGGGGCTGCTAATGTGAAGCTTGAAGGGCTGAAAGTATTTGCTGTGACTGTTTAATTCTGTGTTTGTTTTGATAAATTCCAACATATTAGCTCAGTATGTTCCTCCATGTTCTGATATTCGCCCCTGACGTGTAATGATGTTGTGATATTGTGTTGAATGAAGCGTCTTCAACTGTTTTCTTCAGTAATTGTGTGGTGTTGGCGCCCTCTGGTGGCCATTCTGAGGAGTTATATACTTTAGATATTGATCTCTATATATGAGACCACGTGACCTCCTCTGTGGATACAATCACTGACACACCTGTTCATTTGTATCCTGCAGAGAACCACAGGATGATACAACCTCCTCTCCACTGTCACATACGTGGAGCTCAGCGGCTGTTCAACTGTTAGAGACAGATGCATTATGGGATGTGGTGGATTTTATCTGATGACCATCAGACAACGAAACTCTTTCCATGTATAGGAGTAATAACAGTTATGGTTCATATTCCTTCTTTTCTCTCTCCTGATTTTAATTGTACAGCGTCCTTGAGTGCAAGTAAGGCACTTTTAAATAAAATGTATTATTATTATTATTTAGTTCCACACAGGGCCGTCGTATAGGGGGGAAAGGTGATGACATAAGGCCCCACAGCCCCCAGTAGCCTCTATGACAAAATGATTATACATACACAGAACTAATATATATTCACACGAATGACTCTGAATTAAAACACAAAGTCATACATTGTTCTAATTTTAATCATTTCAATAACCTCCTTGGCATTCAAGTTCTACTCAGTAATTAGGAGCATCTGACGAAGGTCAGTTACGTTATCGTGATGTGTTCAATGTGGTCTTGTAAAATGTGTTATTAGTGGGACATTTGAATTCCCTAAATACCAAGAAGTTAAACGTTCAAAGATTTGTTGCTGTTTGTTTGTTTTCATAGCAATATAAAATAAAAGACACCATAATAGCTGACAACAACAAACTAAAAAAGACTATTAAGAATTTTGGACAGTTTACACTGACTTTTGAATGGTTTAAAAAAATATTTTTTTGCCTGAGAAAGTGAAGCTGTCGTCCGAGAGCTGGTACCAAAAAGCCCATTTAGATTTTGTCCAAGAATAGATTAGTTCTGCATTAGTTTTTCCATGAAGCATAACATTTAATGTTTACAATATATATCATGGAACAATAAACCTTTATGCTCTGCTGCTTCATCTACAGCAGCTTGTGTATCTTAGCCTTTAGCCTTTAGCCTTTAGCCTAGCCTGGAGGCCGGCTGGCTCCCCCCGCTCCTTCCTCCGCTCTCTAGCCGCCGTCGGCGTCTCCCTCCCGGGATAGAAGCCCAAACAAAGCCCGCTGCTCTGGAGCTCTGGAGCAGCGATACATTTACAGCAACTAACGGTTCTGAGGAGTTCTGACCTGCAGACCAGCTCCACCTGAACACCGCCATGTTTTACATCAAAGGAGAAAGAAAAGAAACGCTGGAAACCGCTGCGTGCACGTGCGCCGCCACGTTTCTGACCAGAGACCCACACCTGAACACCGACCTGTTGGTTGGCGGAGGAAGAGTCCGCTTCGGTCCTGCTGCTGGACTCCGGACTGTTCCGAGTCTGCTCCGAGTCCCGGTTCGTCTCCGGGTTCTGGTTCTGGTCCATGATATCCAGCAGTTCTTCCTCTTTGTTGCTGCAGCAACCAGCAGCTGCAGGAGAGACCCCGCCCCCCTTGGTTACTGTTGCTACGGTGATAGACAGTTTTCATTGTACTGAGGTGAGATGGTCAGAGGGCTAGATCACCGGTCACCACGGCAACCGCCACCCTAAACACACCTGCACACACAGGTGGAGGTAAAACACACACAGGTGGAGGTAAAACACACACAGGTGGAGGTAAAACACACACAGGTGGAGGTAAAACACACACAGGTGGAGGTAAAACACACACAGGTGGAGGTAAACGCTGCGATGGACAGAGGAGGGAACTGCAGGTCAGCATGAAACTCAGGAAACTCTGACATGAAAACACACAGAAAGAAAAGAGAAAAAAGGAGGAAAACAGCAACAAACTACAGGAAAGAAAATGGAGCCCAGTTACTGGAATAAATTAACCTGCTATAGATGCCGATTTAATGGTTCAGACATGATTTACTAATTATTAATGCAAGTTTTTAGGAAGGTGATAGATATCAGAAGTAATTGGGAATATATCTGTTTCGTTTCTGTTGTTTGATTCCCTGTTTAGTGTTTCTGTAGTTGATAAGGCATTAGTAAAAACTCCACCTTTAATATTGTAACAGGCACTAATTTTAATAAAGTTTTTAAGACACCAACAGATGATCTTTGTGAAAACTTTGCAGACCACTTCAGAACTAAAATCAAGTCCTGCCTGTTATCCCAGAAAGTTTTGTCTGTTAACACACCTGGGCTGTTGTCCTTGTCTGAGGAGACACTGGAGAGTTTTGCCCTGGTTGATGCAAGGACTCTTGGTCCAGTTTTCTCCCGAGTAAACCCAACAGCTGTCACGTTTTGAGCCAGAGAAGAGCTGAAAACAAAATCCATTTATTAAACAAAAGATAAAAAACCAAAACTAAACTAAACCAACCAAAACAAAACCCCCAGGGGGAAGAAGCAGAAAATCCAGATGGGGAAAAACAAGCAGAACAACCGGCATAAAAACTCAGGACGTAGACCACAAAAGACAACGCAAGACCACAAAAGACTACAAAACACGACGAAAGACGACGAAAGACCACAAAAGACCACAATAGACAACGCAAGACCACGAAAGACCACGAAAGACCACGCAAGACAACGCAAGACCACAAAAGACCACAAAAGACGACGCAAGACCACGAAAGACCACGAAAGACGACGCAAGACCACGAAAGACGACGAAAGATGACGCAAGACCACAAAAGACGACGCAAGACCACGAAAGACGACACAAGATGACGCAAGACCACGAAAGACCACGAAAGACGACGCAAGACCACGAAAAAAAACCACGAAAGACGACGCAAGACCACGCAAGACAACGCAAGACCACAAAAGACCACGAAAGATGACGAAAGACGACACAAGACCACGAAAGACGACACAAGACCACGAAAGACGACACAAGATGACGCAAGATGACGCAAGACCACGAAAGACGATGCAAGACCACTAAAAAACCACGAAAGACGACGCAAGACCATAACAGACCACGAAAGATCACGAAAGATGACGCAACACCACGAAAGACCACGAAAGAAGACGAAAGACAACGCAAGACCACGAAAGACGACGCAAGACCACGAAAGACCACGACAGACGACGCAAGACCACGAAAGAAGACGAAAGACGACGCAAGACCACGAAAGACCACGCAAGACGACACAAGACCACGAAAGAAGACGAAAGACGACACAAGACCACCAAAGATGACACAAGATGACGCAAGACCATGAAAGACGACGCAAGACCACCAAAAAACCACGAAAGATGACGCAAGACCATAAAAGACCACTAAAGACCACGAAAGATGACGCAAGACCACGAAAGAAGACGAAAGACGACACAAGACCACGAAAGACCACGCAAGACAACGCAAGACCACGAAAGACCACGAAGATGACGCAAGACCATGAAAGACGACGCAAGACGACGAAAGACCACGAAAGACCACAAAAGACGACGCAAGACCACGAAAGACAACGAAAGACGACGCAAGACCACGAAAGACGACGAAAGATGACGCAAGACCACAAAAGACGACGCAAGACGACGAAAAACCATGAAAGACAACGCAAGACCATGCAAGACAACGCAAGACCACGAAAGACCACGAAAGACGACACAAGACCACGAAAGACGACACAAGATGACGCAAGATGACGCAAGACCAAGAAAGACGACGCAAGACCACGAAAAACCACGAAAGACGACGCAAGACCATAAAAGACCACGAAAGATCACGAAAGATGACGCAACACCACGAAAGACCACGAAAGAAGACGAAAGACGACACAAGACCACGAAAGACCACGCAAGACAACGCAAGACCACGAAAGACCACGGAAGACGACGAAGATGACGCAAGACCACGAAAGACGACGCAAGACGACGAAAGACCACGAAAGACCACGAAAGACCACGAAAGACCACGCAAGACAACGAAAAAACATGAAAGACCACAAAAGACCACAAAAAAAGACGCAAGACCACGAAAGACCACGAAAGACAACAAAAGACGACGCAAGACCACGAAAGACGACAAAAGATGACGCAAGACCACGAAAGACGACACAAGATGAAGCAAGACCACGAAAGACGACGCAAGACCACGAAAAACCACGAAAGATGACGCAAGACCACGAAAAACCACGAAAGACGACGCAAGACCATAAAAGACCACGAAAGACGACGCAAGACCACGAAAGACAACGCAAGACCACGAAAGACAACGCAAGACCACGAAAGACGACGAAAGACCACAAAAGACGACGCAAGACCACGAAAGACCACGAAAGACAACGAAAGATGACGCAAGACCACGAAAGACGACGAAAGATGACGCAAGACCACGAAAGACGACGCAAGACCACGAAAGACGACACAAGATGACGCAAGATGACGCAAGATCAAGAAAGACGACGCAAGACCACGAAAAACCACGAAAGACGACGCAAGACCATAAAAGACCACGAAAGACCACGAAAGATGACGCAACACCACGAAAGACCACGAAAGAAGACGAAAGACGACACAAGACCACGAAAGACCACGCAAGACAACGCAAGACCACGAAAGACCACGACAGACAACGCAAGAACACGAAAGACGACGCAAGACCACGAAAGACCACGCAAGACGACACAAGACCACGAAAGACCACGAAAGAAGACGAAAGACGACACATGACCACCAAAGATGACACAAGATGACGCAAGACCACGAAAGACGACGCAAGACCACCAAAAAACCACGAAAGACGACGCAAGACCATAAAAGACCACTAAAGACCACGAAAGATGACGCAAGACCACGAAAGAAGACGAAAGACGACACAAGACCACGCAAGCCAACGCAAGACCACGAAAGACCACGAAAGACGAAGAAGATGACGCAAGACCACGAAAGACGACGAAAGACCACGAAAGACGACGCAAGACCACGAAAAAACATGAAAGACAACGCAAAACCATGCAAGACAGCGCAAGACCACGAAAGACCACGAAAGATGACGAAAGACGACACAAGACCACGAAAGATGACGCAAGATGACGCAAGACCACGAAAGACGACGCAAGACCACGATAAACCACGAAAGACGACGCAAGACCATAAAAGACCATGAAAGATCACGAAAGATGACGCAACACCACGAAAGACCACGCAAGACAACGCAAGACCACGAAAGACCACGAAAGATGACGCAAGACCACGAAAGACCACGAAAGATGACGCAAGACCACGAAAAACCATGAAAGACAATGCAAGACCATGCAAGACCACGAAAGACGACGCAAGACCATAAAAGACCATGAAAGACCACGAAAGATGCAAGACCACGAAAGAAGACGAAAGACAAGACCACGAAAGACCATGCAAGACAACGCAAGACCACGAAAGATGACACAAGACCACGAAAGACGACACAAGACAACGCAAGACCACGAAAGACGATGGAAGATGACGCAAGACCATGGAAGACCACGAAAGACCACGAAAGACGACGCAAGATGACGAAAGACCACAAAAGACCACGAAAGATGACGCAAGACCATAAAAGACCACGAGAGATGACGCAAGACCACGAAAGACCACGAAAGAAGACGAAAGACGCCACAAGACCACGAAAGACCACGCAGGACCACGAAAGATGACGCAAGACCATGGAAAACCATGAAAGACAACGCAAGACAACGAAGACCACGAAAGACCACGAAAGATGACATAAGACCACAAAAGACGACACAAGATGACGCAAGACCACGAAAGACCACTAAAGACCACGCAAGACAACGCAAGACCACAAAAGATGATGAAAGACGACACAAGACCACGAAAGACGACACAAGATGACGCAAGACCACGAAAGACCCGAAAAACCACGAAAATGACGCAAGACCATAAAGACCACGAAAGACCACGAAAGATGACGCAAGACAACGAAACAAAAGAAGATGAAGACGCCACAAGAGACCACGAAAGACCACGCAGACAACACAAGACCGCGAAAGACCACAAAAAGATGACGACACAAGACCGCGAAAGACGACACAAGATGACGCAAGACCACGAAAGACCACGAAAGACGATGCAAGACCATGAAAAACCATGAAAGACGACGCAAGACCATAAAAGACCATGAAAGACCACGAAAGATGCAAGACCACGAAAGAAGACGAAAGACAAGACCACGAAAGACCATGCAAGACAACGCAAGACCACGAAAGATGACACAAGACCACGAAAGACGACACAAGACAACGCAAGACAACACAAGATCACGAAAGACCACGAAAGACGACATAAGACCACAAAAGACGACACAAGATGACGCAAGACCACGAAAGACCACAAAAGACCACGCAAGACAACGCAAGACCACGAAAGACCACGAAAGAAGACGAAAGACGCCACAAGACCACGAAAGACCACGCAAGACAACGCAAGACCACGAAAGACGATGGAAGATGACGCAAGACCATGAAAGACCACGAAAGATGACGCAAGACCATAAAAGACCACGAAAGATGACGCAAGACCACGAAAGACCATGAAAGAAGACGAAAGACGCCACAAGACCACGAAAGACCACGCAGGACCACGAAAGACCACGAAAGATGACGCAAGACCATGGAAAACCATGAAAGACAACGCAAGACAACGAAGACCACGAAAGATGACATAAGACCACAAAAGACGACACAAGATGACGCAAGACCACGAAAGACCACAAAAGACCACGCAAGACAACGCAAGACCACAAAAGATGATGAAAGACGACACAAGACCACGAAAGACGACACAAGATGACGCAAGACCACGAAAAACCACGAAAGATGACGCAAGACCATAAAAGACCACGAAAGACCACGAAAGATGACGCAAGACCACGAAAGACCACGAAAGAAGACGAAAGACGCCACAAGACCACGAAAGACCACGCAAGACAACGCAAGACCACGAAAGACGATGGAAGATGACGCAAGACCATGGAAGACCACGAAAGACCACGAAGACGACGCAAGATGACGAAAGACCACAAAAGACCACGAAAGATGACGCAAGACCAAAGACCACGAAAAGATGAACGCAAGACCACGAAAGCCACGAAAGAAGACGAAAGACGCCACAAGACCAGGAAAGACCACGCAGGACCACGAAAGATGACGCAAGACCATGGAAAACCATGAAAGACAACGCAAGACAACGAAGACCACGAAAGACCACGAAAGATGACATAAGACCACAAAAGACGACACAAGATGACGCAAGACCACGAAAGACCACAAAAGACCACGCAAGACAACGCAAGACCACAAAAGATGATGAAAGACGACACAAGACCACGAAAGACGACACAAGATGACGCAAGACCACGAAAAACCACGAAAGATGACGCAAGACCATAACAGACCACGAAAGATCACGAAAGATGACGCAACACCACGAAAGACCACGAAAGAAGACGAAAGACGCCACAAGACCACGAAAGACCACGCAAGACAACGCAAGACAACGCAAGACCACGAAAGACGATGGAAGATGACGCAAGACCATGGAAGACCACGAAAGACCACGAAAGACGACGCAAGATGACGAAAGACCACAAAAGACCACGAAAGATGACGCAAGACCATAAAAGACCACGAAAGATGACGCAAGACCACGAAAGACCACGAAAGAAGACGAAAGACGCCACAAGACCACGAAAGACCACGCAGGACCACGAAAGATGACGCAAGACCATGGAAAACCATGAAAGACAACGCAAGACAACGAAGACCACGAAAGACCACGAAAGATGACATAAGACCACAAAAGACGACACAAGATGACGCAAGACCACGAAAGACCACAAAAGACCACGCAAGACAACGCAAGACCACAAAAGATGATGAAAGACGACACAAGACCACGAAAGACGACACAAGATGACGCAAGACCACGAAAGACCACGAAAAACCACGAAAGATGACGCAAGACCATAAAAGACCACGAAAGACCACGAAAGATGACGCAAGACAACGAAAGAAGATGAAAGACGCCACAAGACCACGAAAGACCACGCAAGACAACACAAGACCGCGAAAGACCACAAAAGATGACGAAAGACGACACAAGACGACGAAAGACGACGGAAGATGACGCAAGACCACAAAAGACTACGAAAGACGACGCAAGACGACGAAAGACCACGAAAGATGATGCAAGACCACGAAAAACCATGAAAGACAACGCAAGACCATGCAAGACCATGAAAGATGACGAAAGATGACACAAGACCATAAAAGACCACGAAAGACGACGCAAGACCATGAAAGACCACGAAAGAAGACGAAAGGCGCCACAAGACCACGAAAGACCACGCAAGACAACGCAAGACCACGAAAGACGATGGAAGATGACGCAAGACCACGAAAGACGACGCAAGACGACGAAAGACCACGAAAGATGACGCAAGACCATGAAAAACCATGAAAGACAACGCAAGACCATGCAAGACAACGCAAGACCACGAAAGACCACGAAAGACGACACAAGACCACGAAAAACCACGAAAGACGACGCAAGACCATAAAAGACCACGAAAGATGACGCAAGACCACGAAAGACCACGAAAGAAGACAAAAGACGTCACAAGACCACGAAAGACCACGCAAGACAACTCAAGACCACGAAAGATGACGAAAGACGACACAAGACCACGAAAGACCACAAAAGACGACGCAAGACCACGAAAGACCACGAAAGACGACGTAAGACCACGAAAGACGACGCAAGGCCACGAAAGATGACGCAAGACCACGAAAGACGACGCAAGACCATGAAAGACCATGAAAGACCACGAAAGACGACGCAAGACCACGAAAGACGACACAAGACGGCGGACTGGCACAGACAGAGACAATGACAACACTTAAATACACAGATGAATAAACGAGAGGCAGGTGCAGGGAATCAAGGTAAACGAGGGGAAGGAAGCAAAGCAGAAAACACCGGAGACAAAACAGACCTTCAAAGTAAAACAGGAAACAGCAGACAAGAGACAGGGAGTGATGCCAACTTGACACATACACACACACACAAGGGCTGCCATGGCGACCAGGCCATGACAACAACCGGGCTTTTAGATCCAGTTCCCACATCGCTCTTAAAATCTCTTCATGGATTCTTTGAGGAGCAGTTGTTAAACATCATGAATCTTCTCTTCAGACGGGTGTTTTCCTGACCGCCTTTAAAACGGCGCCGGTGAAGCCCCTTTCTGAAGAACAGCAATTTAGTCCACAACGTTTTTAATAATTACCGACCTGTATCCAACTGTTTTTTAACCAACTTAATGACTTTTTTTTAAACAGGAATAGCATTTTAGAGAAACATCAGTCTGGTTTTAGGAGGAACCACGGTACCGAGACAGAACTTTTAAAGATTTTAAATGACATCAGGTGGAATTTAGATAACAAAAGCTCACAGTGTTGGTTCTACTGGATCTAAGCGCCGCTTTTGATACGGAAGATCATTACATTTTATTAAATAGACTCAGACATGTTAGAGATGTTGAATAAATCACCAGAAATAGCTAATCTGTGTGTGTGTGTTCACCTCCACTTATGTTAAAATTACAAAGATACGTTCACTTTCATTTAAAAACAATCTGCCTTAATTGTTGGAAATATTTACAGAAAAACTTTGCCAGTGACCTCTTAAGAAACTTTTGTACCATTTTCAATGAAAAAGAAATTCATTATATCAGTTAACAAGAAAAGTAAGTTTCTTCATTCCTTTTACAAAATATACATTTAGAATCAAAATTCCATTTATACTTTTAAAAACATTTTCACTGGATACCAATTATGAATGAATTTATGGCAACAGGAAGAACATTTCCAGCTAATTATTCACAAAAACATTTAATCAAAAATAACAGTAAAATGGTGAAGACAATTTCAACATACTGTTTCAGACATTTGATGATTTCTTGCTGATTTCTTCCTCCTATTTTTCTCCTGATCAACATTTTTAACATCTTCGCTTGAACTCATCAGCATCTCTTCTGATCATTGGCTCATCTCTGAAAAACTAATCTGCTCCTTTTACATGTAAACAATGTCCCGTTGCCGTGGCTACTCTCCATAACAACTGTTGGAATTACCAATAGAAGCTTTCCGGTCAGAGTAGCATCCAGCACAGGATGGAAGAATGTAAAAACAATATGTATATACATCATATATATACATATATACATATATACAGTCATGGAAAAAATTATCAGACCACCATTTTTTCTTCAGTTTCTTGTTCATTTTAATACCTGGTACCACTAAACGTCATCATGTGACTAAAACAGACAGAAAAGAAAACACTGAATGCATAAAAGCAGTGTTTTTGGCAGTGCAACGCCATAGCTATTGATGTAAAAACTTAAGTGATTTAGGTTATAATCAAGAAAACCATGGAAAATGGTAAGATATCAGCTCTTAAATAAAACTCTTATGAGCAATCTTTGTGGTTATCGTTACGTTCGTCCAAACAAATGTACCTTTAGTTGTACCAGGCATTAAAATGAACAAGAAACTGAAGAAAACAAGGGTGGTCTAATCATTTTTTCCATGACTATACATATATATATATATATATATATATATATATGGTGTGTGTGTGTGTGTGTGTGTGTAGTTTGATAAAGCAACTACAACAGTACAACAGGCTGATACTTGAGTGGAGCTATTGTTGAAGGAATTCTGTCAAGCAAGCTATTTTTACAAACATTTTTTTTTTTGTTTTCCAAATCAAAACAACATTCTGATTCAAAGTCTTTTTTTTTAGCTTATAGCTCAATAACAGGAAATGGTCAGTTTTCAGTTGTGATTGGTGGTTGCTGCTAACAGCACATTCAGGGCTCAGTTTCCAGTTTCCAAAACTGTATGTACAGACTCATCAAGCAGCAGTTACAGTAAGTCATCTCAAGAGACTTCTGGATTTCTGGAGGTCTATTCTTGGTGGACATTTGAGATGATAACATCCTCAGGAAGTGGATTGTTTCTAAATGTTTACATTTTCCAAGTGTGTTTTACTTGAATGGCTTTCATGCAGCTGTTGATGCTTTCTCAGATTTGATGCACACATGAACCCTTTGCCACATTCTACACACCAGCACTGTTTCCTTCCAGTGTGACCAAACTGGTGCCTCCTTAACTGGTGGGAGGTAGTGAAAGCTGCCGTACACTCATCACATCTGTATGGTTTTTCACCGGTGTGAATACGTCGGTGCCTCTTCAGGTCACTAGATGAGGTGAAATTTGATCCACACTCATCACAGTTGTGTGCTCTCTCTCCAGTATGGATACGTCTGTGCTTTTTTAAGTTCCCTGATTCTGTAAAACTTGCACCACACTGATCACAGGCGTACGGCTTCTCCCCAGTATGTATATGCTGGTGTTTCTTCAGATAACCTAAAGAGGCAAAAGCTGCTCCACACTGTTCACAGCAGTGGGGCTTCTCTCCACTGTGACTCATTTTGTGCTTCTTTAGATAACCTGATGAGATAAAAGCTGCATCACACTGATCACAGTTGTAGGGCTTCTCTCCAGTGTGAATGCGTAGATGGATCGTTAGACTACCTGACTGCGTAAAAGCTAGTCCACAAAAATCACAACTGTAGGGCTTCTCACCAGTATGAGTACGTTGATGCACTTTCAAATTATCTGCTGTGGTAAAAGCTGTGCCACACTGTTCACAGCTGAAACGTTTCTGTCCATCTAGTTTCTCTCCAGTATGAACACGCTGGTGTTTCCTTAGGTTACCCGCTTGGGTAAAAGCTACCCCACAAAATTCACAGCTGTAGGGCTTCTCTCCAGTGTGAACACGTACATGCATCTTGAGACTACTTGGCTGGGTAAAAGCTGCCCCGCATAGATCACACCTGTACGGTTTCTCTCCAGTGTGAATACGTTGGTGTTTCTTTAGATTATCCAGTTGATTAAAGGCTGCCCAACACTGATCACAGCTGTACGGCTTCTCCCCCGTGTGAATCCTCTCATGTTTCTTTAGATTTGATGAAGTGCTGAAGACTTTTCCACACTGCAGACAGGAATGCTGTTTCGGAGTCTTCTGGCTTCCTTTTTTCTGTGATGACAAAGAAGAAAACAAAGGCTCTTTTCAAAACGCACCTATAATAATAATATTATAGACAGTAGGGCTGAGTGATATATCAGTTTTATCATTTAATTCAAATATATATCTTCGGGCAATGTTTGAAGAATGAAAATCGATTTTAATTTCAATCTCCATAGTTAAGCTCAAGCCCCCACAAAATGCAAAACAGCTCAGAAACAGCAGCTGCAAACTGTAACTATTCCAGTTAATGGCCACGGTTACATGATGTTTTTTAATTCGGAATTAATAATTCTGAATTAAATAATTCCGAATTAAACTATTTTCCTTCGAGTTTACATGGAAATAGTAATTCCGAATTGAGGTTTACATGGAAAACACGTTTGTTCGGTTTTATCCAATTCTGCTTTAGGTCTGGGGGTTGGGAAGGGTTCTGATTGGATGGGGGGGGGGGGGGGGGACGTCTTTACATCTACCGGAAGAAAACAAACTTAGCTAACTCGGTTAGTAACAACATTCCACTTATTTTTGACCTGGGTGGCGTCTCTATCTGTGAAACCTCCTTCATTTAACCTGGCCGCTTTGAAAAGCTCACAATTTTTATGTTTCCTGCCATCTGTTCTTTTAATTATTTCCAGTTCCTCCAAGCTATTTATTAAATAAATCGTCTCTGCTCTTGACCACCGTTTACTGCGTGCCGCCATCTTGAAACTTTGTTTTGAAAACAAGCCCAGCATGGAATATAAGCGTCATGGCGACAGAGGGGCAAAGGAGCTAGCATGCGCAGAAAGACGGGAATTAATTTAGAGTGTAAACATGACCACGGAATTATTCTATTCGGAATTAAAATCAGAATAAACCAGACACTTACTTTGGAATTAAGTTTAATTCAGAATGGACATTTTCATTCAGAATTAGGTGTTTACATGGTAACTTTTATTCGGATTTAACTTTAATTCTGAATTAAAGAGGAATTAAACGCCCAATGTAAACGCAAGGAATGAGTTAGAGGCATAAACACACTAGAAAAACCGGCTACTTAATCACGTGAATTTACACACAGCAGATGGAGCCGGCAGGAAGTCAGACCAGGATAAAACACCAACAGCTCCAAGTTGTCCTCAGAGGGTTTTAAGAAGAAATTTGTCCCATGTATGACGAGCGGTTAGGTTTATAATTTGAAAAGTTCATTTTATTTGACACCACTCATCCTCTTTTATGTATAATTCTAGAAATAACAAAACGTGGTTAGTTAAATTCTTTAGAAAAAGCAGACTACAACTTGTCTCTGAGATCCGTCGGGCCTGGAGGACTGGAGGTTGGGGGTCTGTGCAACATGTAGATCTACCCTGGTCTATCTGGGTTAAGGTGGTCTCTGTGGTGGCGCTCCCTGTGATCGCGGGCTGTGGCGCGCTGGTGACAGTGTCCTGCCATGTTACTAAACTGTGCGTGTGTGCGTAGAGTTATATGTGTGGGGGTGAGAGGGACGGGTTTTTATTATTTGTTGTGTTCCTGTTTTATATTTCATTTTATTTTGTGAAGCACTTTGTGTTACATTTTATATGTATGAAAAGTTGTATATCAATAAAGTTTTGATTGATTGATTGATTGACAGGATCTCAAAACATCCAGGCAATGTGAGCGGCCAATGTTCCCCCTTTTGTGGGACTTTCTTATTCCAGTATCTACAATCTTTGACTGATATTTTAATTCTTCATTTTTAAAATCTTTTTTTTTCTGAGAGAGAAAATGAAAGGTGTGTTCCAGTTCCAGAAGAATCCAGCCCTGCAGAGACCAGGGGTCCAGTCCTGCAGAGACCAGGGGTCCAGTCCTGCAGAGACCAGGGGTCCAGTCCTGGAGAGACCAGGGGTCCAGTCCTGGAGAGACCAGGGGTCCAGTCCTGGAGGGGGTCCAGCGTAGGTTCTGGTTCAGTGAAGGTCTCGCTGAGGGGCGTCAACACGCTGGATGAAGGTAAACAAACTGTTTCTCTTTAACTGATGGCATTAACGTCATTTTCTGCCCCTTTACCTCCTCTTTTTTTTATTGATAAGTAATTTCATATGAATATTGATCCTTTTTGGGCTGCAGGTATCTGATGGGATTTTTTTATTTTACATTCCTGTCGGTTAACAGAGAATGTAAATCTATATATGACACACACACTACATTACCCATAAGGCCACACCATTACCCATAAGGCCACACCATTACCCATAAGGCCACACCATAACCCATAAGGCAACATCATTACCCATAAGGCCACTACATTACCCATAAGGCCACTACATTACCCATAAGGCCACACCATTACCCATAAGGCCACATCATTATCCATAAGGCCACTGCATTACCCATAAGGCCACACCATTACCCATAAGGCCACACCATTACCCATAAGGCCACATCATTACCCATAAGGCCACTACATTACCCATAAGGCCACACCATTACCCATAATGCCACATCATTATCCATAAGGCCACTACATTACCCATAAGGCCACACCATTACCCATAAGGCCACACCATTACCCATAATGCCACATAATTATCCATAAGGCCACTACATTACCCATAAGGCCACACCATTACCCATAAGGCCACACCATTACCCATAAGGCCACTACATTACCCATAAAGCCACACCATTACCCAGAAGGCCACAGCATTACCCATAAGGCCACCTTCTTAAAGGGGCCAGGCTGGCTCACAACATTTCTTCACTGTGAGAGAACGCGCACAACATCCTGTGATGTTTTCCACATTTTTTTAAAATTATATGTTTCTGAAATATACGCAAATAACCGAAACCGCGGAACTTAAAGTGTGAATTGGCGACGGATCACTGTACTCCCATTATTACTAATATTGTGTTAATATCTAAGGTGGTCCCGGTTCAGGGTCAGCTGCTCTGACACCACATCCTCACACAACCAGGACCGGAACCTTGGACCTCTGGTACGGTACCACTGACCCAATCAACCGGGTTCCAACTACCTCTGCTGATAATCCTGATCCAGATCATCTGGATCCAGATGATCTGGATCAGGATCTGGATCATCTGGATCCAGATGATCTGGATCAGGGGGGCCAGACCACATCAGCATCATGGTTGAAGGACCAGACTGACAGCATGAATGTAACAAAACGCAATATAAATCAAAATAAATTAAACTACACCTTGTTAAATAACGGTTTCTGTATTTATTATGTATTCAAGTGTCAAATATCTAACTCATTATTAGATTTAATTCAGGGTTCAGCTTTTTTTAAGTCTTAAAATATTGGTTTAAATTTTAAGCCAATAAAGCACAAGCTCCCGAGGGCCACGTAAAATGACGTGGCGGGCCACTTTTGGCCCGCGGGCCTAGTGTTTGAAACGTGTGATCTAGAAGCTTCAAGTTTCCGTAGCAACCAGCTGTCAGGCTCGTTCCCTTCCAAAGATGGCGGCCGCACCTACGCATGCGCACCGCTAACACAGAGGTGGACGACTGTGGGGTCCCTCCTGGACCAACGGGGACCGGTGGTCCGGAGACTCGGTCTCTGCGGTCCGCCTCTGGTCCACAGCGAGGCATCACGAGGACCAGAGACCCGGAACAGACGCCCGAAGTGAGCGGGAACGGCTCCAGACGCTGCGTCACGGCGCTCCGCCATGTTCGCACACTTTAAGACGAAGAGCCGCAGAAAGACCGAATAATGACGCTAACCGGCCGGTACCGGAGGACCGGATCAAACCATCAGGATCATCAGAGACCCAAACCTGAACACCGACCTGCAGACCAGCTGAGGGGGAGGAGTCCGCTTCGGTCCTGCTGCTGGACTCCGGACTGATGCACGTCAGCTCCGAGTCCCGGTCGTCCTCCGGGTTCGGGTTCGGGTTCGGGTTTTGGTTCGGGTCCTGGTTCTGGTTCGGGTCCTGGTCCATGACATCTAACAGCTCAACAAACTTCCTGCTGCTGAGACGTGACTCGTTGTTCTCCAGTAACCTGCGACTACGAATCAGGCTCCGCCCCCTGGTTACTGTCACCAAGGGGGCGGGCTTAAGGGGTCAGATGGAGTATTACAGAAGAATATCTGTCTATCTATCTATCTATCTATCTATTATCTATCTATCTATTTATCTATCTTTATCGATCTATCTATCGATCTAGCGATCTAAGCTATCGATCTATCTAACTATCTAGCGAGCTAGCGATCTATCTAGCTATCTAGAACTATCTAGCGAGCGAGCGAGCGATCTATCCGAGCTAGCGAGCGAGCTAGCGAGCGAGCTAGCGAGCGAGCGAGCGAGCTATCTAGCGATCGATCTATCTATCTATCTATCTATCTATCTATCTATCTATCTATCTATCTATCTATCTATCTATCTATCTATCTATCTATCTATCTATCTATCTATCTATCTATCTATCTATCTATCCCCTCTAACTATCTATCTATCTATCTATCTATCTATCTATCTACTATCTGATCTATCTATCTAACTATCTATCTATCTATCTATCTATCTATCTATCTATCTATCTATCTATCTATCTATCTATCTATCTATCTATCTATCTATCTATCTATCTATCTATCTATCTATCTATCTATCTATCTATCTATCTATCTATCTATCTATCTATCTATCTATCTATCTATCTATCTATCTATCTATCTATCTATCTATCATCTACCTTTATTTTATCTCAAAAATTATGTTTAAAAACTATTTAAAGAATTAGTGGACCACAGCAGAATTGATCAGTTCCTCTGATTTGATTATTATTTTTCTCCGTATCTGTTTGACTGAAATGAACATTTTTTTTACACATTGATCACCTGTTATATCAGAGTTCACCTTTCCTGATCAATAGTTCAGTAGTTTTAGAAGATGACTTTACTGTCAGAGACTAAACTATAACAATCACTCATTAAAGGTAAAATGTTTCTTTAATCACGACAACAGTCGCTTTGATCATGTCGATCAGTGATCAGTTATTCTTTACTGATTGGATGATCGCGGTTCAAACTTAGTAACTATGGAAGAATAAGACGCAGGGACGATTATAATGTAATAAAATGTTGTTTTATTCCACAACACGTCGTCACAGCAGCGGTTTCTCTCGGTTCCGCTTCCCAGACGTTTCTTTTTCCGAGGCACTGTGAACGCGGCACTCGGGTGTACGTAAACTGAGCATGCGCGGCTCACAGAGCCCGTGAGCGCAGCCGGATACCGACCAGAACCAGAATGGAGGAGCAGAACCCGGACCCGGACTGTAAAACGGAGCGGAACCAGAACCAGGAGCGGCAGGGCGAGGCGGGCTCCTCCTCCCCCGAACCGCAGGTCAGAACCCGGGTCGCGAGACGCCTCCAGGTTCTGTCGGTTAGCATGTGGCTAACACGGTGGTACCGGGACTGTTAGAGCCGGAACCGGGTCTGCAGGACCAACTGTCCAGAACCGCACACACAGCTACGACCCCAGTACCGATGAGGTTCTGGAAAACCCAAATCAAAGCAGAATATGATCATTTATGGATCAGTTTAGACTCGTAATCGACTGAATATAGAAAGAAGAGCAGAGTTTTAAACTCAGACCACCGGGTTAGGGTTCGGTCCACTGGTCCACCGGTCCACAGGTACACCGGGTTAGGGTTCGGTCCACTGGTCCACCGGTCCACAGGTACACCGGGTTAGGGTTCGGTCCACCGGTCCACCGGGTTAGGGTTCGGTCCACTGGTCCACCGGTCCACTGGTACACCGGGTTAGGGTTCGGTCCACCGGTCCACCGGGTTAGGGTTCGGTCCACTGGTCCACCGGTCCACTGGTACCACCGGGTTAGGGTTCGGTCCACAGGTCCACCGGTCCACTAGCCCGAAGTTCTGAGAATTGATCAGATTGATCAGAGAATCCCTCGTTGATGAAACATAAAAATATATTTAATAGAACTTAAAGGCTCAGATTCACTTTAATAACATTTACAACATTAACAGAGAAAAAACTATTCAGGGAGCTTCAATGGTAATATTCAGTCAATACATCTATTATTGATTATTATCAATACATTATTTATGTATTATTATTAATACATCTAATAACCATAAACCATAAAGTTATACATTTAACCCACCGTGACAGTGGAATAAAGTGCAGTCTTTAACTTCAGGACTGTATTTATTCTGAATAATTATATAATAAATCAGAATAATAATAATGATAATTATAAATTCTGGAGTAAATGCAAATTGCCATTATAGAAAATGTAATATTTGTGTCATTTTCAAAACTTTTAGCCATGACTGTATGGTTGTAGAAATGAAATGTGTAATTAACATAAATACTACTGTCTGAATTATATTATATTATATTATATTATATTATATTATATTATTATATTATATTATATTATATTAAGGGCTGAGCAACAATTAAAACTTTTAATCATGATTAATTGCATGATTTCCCTGATTAATCACAATTAATCACATTGTATATGCAAACTCAAATAATGCAGGCATGTTCAAAGTCTGTCATAAAATCAGTAACATGGCTGCCAGCACTGTTGACCATCAGTAAAAAAATACAATGTATAAAAAAATAAGGGTGTGAATCTTTTATTATCTCACCATTCAATTTGATTCTGATTTTTGGGGCCATGATTCGATTTCAAATCGATTTTCATTCAAAACAATGTTATTCATAATTAATTGGAGATCTGATTTCTGATCATAAAATCACGATTAACTGGTCGCCAAATGTAGCCAGAATTTGACCATTTCAACCGTTTTTTTCTGCCTTGTTTTTTCGCCATTTTGTGGCGACGGCCACAAAATCCACCATCAACTTAGAAAAATAAATGATTTTTTTTCTATGATTTCTGCACATTTATCATGTGTCACCAAGGCAAACATATATAAAAAATTTAGAAACAAAGTTTATTTGGTGAAAAGTGGCCATGTTTTGTGTTACCGTACGTAGTAGAGAAACCGCCGTACTGAGCTATTCCAGACTCGTGACCAGCGGCTAACACGCCAGCGGCTAACACGCCAGCGGCTAACATGCCAGTAAAAACGAAAGAAAAAGTCCGGTTTTCTCTGACTTTATTCAGGAACTCACAACGTTACACCCTAAACCCTGTCAGTTCAGCCGCCCGCACCTCACAAACTACATTACCCATCAGGCTACTCCCCTTCTTAAAGGGCCAGGCTGGCTTACAACACATGCTTGTAAACGCTTCTGAAATGTAGTGATAGTGGGCGATAATAGAGGTTTTTCATACGCAATCTGACAAAACGTTATTTAAATATTATATAAGTAGACCCATAAGCTATTCTTGATCAGATTGACATTGATTTAAAAAAATATTTCAAATAAAACAATAGTGAATTGATGAAATTTCCTATTGAAATTCTATCTATCCCCCCCCACCCACCCACCCAACCATACTGACAACTAACTGCAGCGCTAAATTGTTTAATTTGTTGTGGGATTTTTTTCTCCTGAAAATACAAAGAGTTGACCCATTAGGCGACTGTACCTGTACAACTCTGTTTCCTTCGTTCTGAAAGGTGATACATGAAATGATTTTTTATTCATTATTAGTTGGTTTTTTTTGTCCATTTCACAGAGACATACACATAGAGGTAAAACAAACAGAACAATATTCATGATATAACTCACATGCAGCGTAGAACAAGTAACTTTAGTACATTTACTTTTTATAAATGATAATTCCAAATTGTGTTTGCATTGTTGCTCTGAGTTCATATTTTGGCTGTTGAAAATTCAAATGAAGCATTGACAGTAGAAGTAAGTCTGTTTCCAGTCTGTGTAACATGCTGGGAGTCTAAAATGTCAAACCACTGTTAACTGTTAAACAGACTTCCAAACTTGTAGCTTGTTTCATGCAGATTCCAGTTTTTCTCCAGGAAGCTTAGATCTCCTGGCAGATGTAGTGAGGTGGTGCAGATGTTTCAGAATATCACACTAGTACAATAGTGTTTCCCTGATGGATTTACTGGAGAAATGTCTACTACAGATGCTAGAGGCCACTGAAGCCGTTGAGCGTCCATGATGATGTCAGCAGTCTACGGGGGCGTATGATGATGTCAGCAGTCTACGGGGGTGTATGATGATGTCGGCAGTCTACGGGGGCGTATGATGATGTCAGCAGTCTACGGGGGCGTATGATGATGTCAGCAGTCTACGGGGGCGTATGGGTCGACGACAAACACTTGCGACCAAAACTGCTAGCTGGCTACCAACTTCAAAAACCTGGTAGCCAGGGGCTATTTTGTAAAAATTATAATTTTATGCCCTGTCTGCTACCATCTGCTTTGCTAGACAGAATGACAAATGAGGACATTAAAGTATCTTTTTAACATTTTCTAAGTTTTAAACATTTATCCATGCTTAGATGGAATTGTTGTAACTGTGTTTATAATCACTGTTATAATGCATTATAATCACTAGTATAATGCTTTATAATCACTGTTATAATGCATTATAATCACTAGTATAATGCTTTATAATCACTAGTATAATGCTTTATAATCACTGTTATAATGCATTATAATCACTGTTATAATGCATTATAATCACTAGTATAATGATTTATAATCACTAGTATAATGCTTTATAATCACTAGTATAATGCATTATAATCACTGTTATAACATTAATAAATCACTTTATAATGCTGTTATAATCACTAGTATAATGCTTTATAATCACTATATATGCTTTATAATCACTAGTAAATGCATTATAATCACGTTAATATGCTTTATAATAGTATAATGCTTTATAATCACTGTTATCATGCTTTATAATCACTAGTATAATGCTTTATAATCACTTATAATGCATTATAAAATCACTAGTATAATGCTTTATAATCACTAGTATAATGCTTTATAATCACTAGTATAATGCTTTATAATCACTAGTATAATGCATTATAATCACTGTTATAATGTGTTATTATAATCACTGTTATAATGCATTATAATCACTGTTATAATGCTTTATAATCACTAGGTATATGCTTATAATCACTTATAATGCTTTATAATCACTAGTATAATGCATTATAATCACTAGTATAATGTATTATATCACTAGTATAATGCTTTATAATCACTGTTATAATGCTTTATAATCAGTTATAATGCTTTATAATCACTGCTATAATGCTTTATGATCACTAGTATAATGCTTTATAATCACTGTTATAATGCATTATAATCTCTAGTATAATGCATTATAATCCCTGTTATAATGCATTATAATCACTGTTATATGCTTTATAATCACTAGTATAATTCTTTATAATCCCTATATAATGCTTTATAATCACTGTTATAATGCATTATAATCAACTAGTATAAATGCTTTATAATCACTGTTATAATGCTTTATAATCACTGTATAGCTTTATATCACTAGTATAATGCTTATAATCACATTATTCTAATCACTGTATAATGCTTTATAATCACTGTTATAATGCTTTAATAATCACTTTATAATGCTTATAACTTTATAATCACTGCTGTTATAATGCTTTATGCTTTATAATCACTAGTATAAATTTTATAATCACTGTTTTAATGCATTTATAATCACTAGTATAATGCTTTATAATCACTAAGTATAATGCTTTATAATCACTAGTATAATGCTTTATAATCACTGTTATAATACATTTTAATACATTATACTAGTGATTTTAATGCTTTATAATCACTAGTATAATGCTTTATAATCAGTTATAATGCTTTAAATTCACTGTTATAATGCTTTATGATCACTAGTATAATGCTTTATAATCACTGTTATAATGCTAATTATAATCATTATACATAATGCATTATAATCTTTTATAATGCATAATGTATAATGCTTTATAATCACTAGTATAATGCATTATAATCACTAGTATATGCTTTATAATCACTTATAAATGCTTTATAATCACTGTTATAATGCTTTATAATCACTAGTATAATGCATTATAATCACTGTTATAATGCATTATAATCACTAGTATAATGCTTTATAATCACTGTTATAATGCTTTATAATCACTAGTATAATGCTTTATAATCACTGTTAAAATGCTTTATAATCACTGTTATAATGCTTTATAATCACTAGTATAATGCATTATAATCACTGTTATAATGCATTATAATCACTAGTATAATGCTTTATAATCACTGTTAAAATGCTTTATAATCACTGTTATAATGCTTTATAATCACTAGTATAATGCATTATAATCACTGTTATAATGCATTATAATCACTAGTATAATGCTTTATAATCACTAGTATAATGCATTATAATCACTGTTATAATGCATTATAATCTCTAGTATAATGCAGTATGTGATTATAAGTCACTAAATGGTCATTTGGGTGCTTCCAGTAAAGTGATGAAACTGCTCAGCTATAGGCTGATATAACACATTACAAACTGGTCATAAGTCACTATAAGTGGTTTGCTTGAAGAAAAATACACATTTTTAATCTATTCAAGAACAACACAAAACATTGCAAAACTTATTTTTATTAACAATGTGACTCCTTCAAAAAACTGCATATTTGTTGTACTTTCTTATATCATGAATAAGGCAGCCAAGAACGCCTTCTCTGTGGTTTCAGACATTTTGTTCATGAGCTCCTGGATACTCCTTTTTTGGTTGCTAGCTGATAAATTCTTTTGTAAAAACATGATTTTATTTTTGTTTTTAAACCGAAATAAAGCATTCATTCATTCATTCATTCATTCATTCATTCGTAATGCGTTATAGAGACAGGCGTCAAATAAAGTGTTACCAACTTTTTTCCTGATATACTGGGATAATTTCTCTTTCTCTTCATTATGTAAGATATAACAGCTTGAAAATAACATATTACACATAATTATGAATTAACTGTGCATTAGTTTATCTTAAATAATTATTTGCTGAAAAAAAGATTGTCTCAGCATTTTGTGTTGCACATTTATAAGTAAAAAATAATGCCTACATTTCAAAAGCATTAATGTAGTAAACGGCATTTATAAAGCAATACAGTGTAAATAAGAACCATTAAAATTTACAGGATACACAAATCTCTAAAGAATTCTGAGTAATCTTCAATGTGAAAAGAAACTCTAAACTCTGAGGCCACCAAAAGAAATGATAACTTTATGGATGCTCAAACTGGACCCTTTCTTCCTTTTTCTCTTTGTCTTTTGTGTGTGAAGATATGTTTCCACTATTATTAAAATAACGAACAAACTGCATTTAGTTTTAGTTTTTGAAGCTGCAACAGTACGTCTGCCCAACAAAGTTAGCATATAAAGTCAGTATTACAGCTGGAAACATCTGAGAGCTTCATTCTGCTGAGACGTCTCATCTTAGTGCCTGAAATATTAAGGACCAATAGCATATAGTTAGCATATAGTTTATGACTCCACACAGCCAAAGTTCTTATACTAGGATGTCCATGACCTATTTAATTTGGTAAAACTGAAGTAGAATCTGACAACCTTTATCTACATGATCTGTCTTTCTCTGGTTTTACAGAAGCATGAAGGAAAAGAAAGACCCAAACGTTACTACTGTCAGCAATGTGAGAAAGTCTTCGCCTGGGCATCAAACCTGAGGGTCCACCAAAGGATTCACACTGGAGAGAAGCCATACAGCTGTGATCAGTGTGGGGCAACTTTCAACCAGTCAGGCTCTCTAGGGATACATAAACGTATTCACACAGGAGAGAAAAGGTACATCTGTGATCAGTGTGGGGCAGCGTTTACCATCTCCGGTAATCTGATGAAACACCAACGTATTCATAGTGGGAAAAAACCATACAGCTGTGATCAGTGTGGTGCAACCTTCACCCGATCAGATTATTTAAAGATACACCAGCGCGTGCACACCGGAGAGAAGCCATACAGCTGTGATCAGTGTGGGGCGGTTTTTTCCCGACCGCATCACCTGAAGATGCACCAGCGTAGTCACACTGGGGAGAAACCGTACAGCTGTCGTCAGTGCAGGGCAGCTTTTAGCTCATCTGGGTGTCTGAAGAAACACCAGCGCACTCACACGGGTGAGAAACCATACACATGTAATGAGTGTGGAGCAGGTTTCACCAGAGCGCATCATCTGACTCATCACCATTTCAGTCACAGTGGAAAGAAGCTCTTCTGGTGTGTAGAATGTGGCAAAGGCTTCATGAGTGCGTCGTACGTTAAAAAGCATCACCAGCTGCAGCATGAAAGCCCTTTATCTGGAGCCAGATTTGGAAAATTTAGTTCAACATCCATAACATCAAAGCAGGGAAGAAAACATTCAGCTGAGTGCGACAAAACATTATCATGAGTGTTGCAGTGTGTGTGTGTTGTGGAGGACAGAAATAAAACATGTTTAGATTTGGTGCCGCTTCCTGAGGATATTATCATCTGTGATGTCCACCAGAATGAACTACTGAAACTCCACGTAGGACTGGAGAAAGAGACACTCTCTGTTTCCAAATGTTTTTTATTATCAATGAGGTGAATTAGTTTTCTTTCACTTCTGTATTTATGATGTGGATGAACTCAGGCCTTTCAGCTGTTACTGCAACCACCACCACCAACTACAGGACTACGGGGGTTCTTCTGGAAGCTGCCACCACTCTTTTCTTTTTTTGTTTTTAAAAAAAATTAATTTTAATATTCCAGACATGACCATTAACCATTCCTGCGAATTAACTGATCAAATCAATACATCGTCATATATTGGCCCAGTCCCTGCTGGCTGATGAGTCGGACTTCATGGAAATGTCTAACTGGGCTTGTATCCAACTGTTTGTTCCCCTATAAAGCATCTTGACATGACTTTGACTGTAAACTGTTGCCGTATAAAGAAACTGAATTTAAAGTGACTTCATGATCCTTGTACATACATGAAGACATCTTTATACTGGGAACTTTGTTGAGCAGCAACGGGAGACACTTGTCAGGACGACTAACAGACGCTCTCCTCTTGTTGGACCACAAACCAACACTTCTTGTTGTCAAGACTTTAAATCTGTTTACATTATACCATTGTTTTAAAAATATGTTAAGAGTGTTGTTAATTTTATTTGTGGTCAAACCTTCCACATTTCAGGATAAAGAGATGTTATGGACAAAACAATGTTCACTCTAAATAAATAAATGTCTTTATTCTGTTTTACTGACGGAGACATACGTATATATTAGGGCTGGGCAACGATTAAAATTTTTAATCGCGATTAATCGCATTATTTACCTGATTAATCACGATTAATTGCATTGTATATGCAAAATCAAATAATGAATTCAAAAGTAGTGTAAAGGTCACTTTTATTTAAATGTTCTGCTGCCATATGAACTAAAGTGTCATAACATTTGTTATTCAAACACTTTTAACATCAGAACTTGTCAGTAACACATATTTAGTGTAAATCTCATCTTAAACAATGTCAAATAAAATAAAGCTTATTGCCACTGCCAGGACATTAATGTCATCCTGTTTTTATAAAAAAATAAAAGTCTACAAACAAAATCCAACAAAATAATTGTGACTCAGCACAATCAGAACATTAAAACAGGTAATTTCTGAGGTAACAGCAGAAATTTTTAACGGGGAGTTCAACTTAGCAGTTGTTACAAATATTTAGGGGTGCACGATAATTATCGACCCGATAACAGGAAATTATGACGTCATTCTGATACGTCCAATATCACGACGAATAGCCCCGATAACATTTATATTTCTGTCAACACAGCAGTGCCTTGAATGCAGCATTGCGGAATAGTACACTAAAAAAAAACATTGTGGCGATGGTATGGAGCTTCGTTTAAGTTTCAGAAGAAGATAGTTCGCTGGTTATTTGTGACAAATGCTCCAAGCAAAGGAGGGAAAAATAGCAAAAGCTTTAATACGTCAAACCTGATCAGCCACCTGAAACACAACCGTCGCTTCCATGGAGTTTTGAAATCGTGCTAACGTGAGCTAACAGGAGCAAGTCAACCCTCCCCTCCCCTCTCTTCACCATCACCTCTCTCATCTAAAGCTTCCATGAGAAAAAAAAAAACAACTACCGAACCTCATTTACTTTAATTAAAGGCATTCATTTGAGCGGAATCACAAGCCAAAATCCTTTAAACCGGGGGTCTCAAACTGATCCCTGAAAGGGTCGTGTGGCTGCAGGTTTTTGTTCCAACCAGCAGAAACACAGTTGTTTCACTCAATCAACTGAACTGGTTCAGACCTTCAGTGAAGACAACTAGTTGATTGACTAAAACAACTCAGCTGTGTTTCTGCTGGTTGGAACAAAAACCTGCAGCCACACGACCCTTTCAGGGATCAGTTTGAAACCCCTGCTTTAAACATAATTTTTTGTTACTATGGAGTGAACTTTTTCAGTTTATTTACACAGACAAGTCTAACTTATGTCCGTACATTATGCACTGTGCATTATTTTTTATTGTCATTTAGGAATGAATTTTTTCAGTTAGTAATTCTGATGCATGTATTTCCATCAGTTCAAGGAGCCTTTATTTTTTATATCAGTCAGTAATGAACCTTATTTCATTTGATGTGAGATATCAAATAGGTTTGTTTGATAACTTTACAAAAATGTAAATGAGGCTTGCCAATAGTTTTTACAATGGAAAAAATAAATATTTGTTCATTTAAAGAGTCAAAACTGTTTTTGGTTTTGTTCATAGTATTGATGTAATGATCTTAGGTATATGTGTGTGTTATCGGTTATTGGTATCGGTTCTAAAAAAAAACAGTTATCGTGCATCCCTACAAATAACCTTGTTTCTGTTGAATCCTCCGTCTGGGAGAACTTTAAAATGAAAATGTCCATGTTAAAGTTCAGTAACTTTATCAATCAGTGTATCATTCATTCTTTCCATTTTCAATTGTCAATCAAAAATAAAAAAAAATTAAAAAGTGATATTTTATTATGTTTTTCGTCTTTTAATCTAACACAAAAAAAAACGAGAGAAAAAAAGCCCGTTTTTTTTTTTATATTTCAATTTTAGACTTGGATCAAAAATACGAAATAAAAAAACGGGCCACAGGACTGAATTAGTTTTATAATGGAGGACTGGACTTTCTGTTGTCATTACACATCTGAGCCACTAGATGGAGCCGCACTGCAGTAACCAGCTAGAGAACAGCAGGACAGTGAACACATGGAGCAGATCTGATGGAACATGGAGGAATGACCACAAACGTTTGGTTGCAGTACAGAATATATTTTTAGACAGAATTGTTAATTTTGCTACCTGAACTGTAAAGTTCACAGATTTTTACCGTTCTCCATGTCTGTTTTAGCTTTTCCGCATGTTTACCTGATTCCGGTTCCGCAACTTGTCAAAACAAAAGCACGTGAGCAACATGCAACGCGCAATAAAATAAATGTTGGCGTTAATAAATTCACGAGTTAACGCGATAATAACGCGTTAACTTGCCCAGCCCTAATATATATCTGATAAATTCTTTACGTTGGCTTTCAAGGAACGGTTTGTACCATTTAATTCATGGAGAATACAGCATGAGTTTTTTTTTTTCCAATAATTTTTTTTCCTTCACTTTTCCTTCACATTTGCATCTTTACTTCTTCAGTGAAGCTTCATAACAGTTTTTATTTTATTGTTATACATTTGAATACCTGTGAATATGTGTAAATTATCTATTTACTGTTTGTCTTGTTTCTGCTTCCTGCCTAGACGCAGTAACACAATAAAACAATTAGAGGATTAATTATTGATAGACATTAGCGTCAGGAGTCCAGAACAGGAAGCACATACTATCAGCTGTTGCTGAATGATGGTTCAGGATGCAGTGTAGTTTCCTTTAGACCCCGAAATCCTTCCAGTTCCTTCAGTGCTTGAAAATGATTCACTCTAGAAGGAGAAACATCCAAATCTCTTCTTATTTTTCTTTGAGAAGGATTCTCTTACACGTTTGTTGACAATGGTGAGATCTGTCCATCTTCACTCCTCAGACTCGTCCCTTCGTGGTTACAACCACCTGGTTACATCGTTGCTAATGCTAAATTACACCCAGGTTTTTTTGGACTGAATTACAGTGTGTCAGAGCAGGAATGGATGCATATTAACACATGAAATGAAATGACCAAATAATGTGTGGAAAGTCTTGTGTCTATTGGAGCTTCTCATCCATCATGGAAACATCCAGAACCAATGAGGCTGCAGGTTGTTCAGCAGAACTCCTCACGGATGATCAGAACCTAGATGGGTCTGTGAATCTGGAAACACGAGGCGGACTTTGAAAAGTTTGTCTTCACTTTTATATTTAAAAATAAACTGTAAGTGGAAACTTAACTGACTAACTTAACGTCTTAATGAACTGTGGTGTGTAATGGCTGTATGCTCTGATGAAATGATCTTATCTGTGTTCGGGTTAGAACACAAAAGCAGGAGATTCCAACAAAAAGTCTTTTAGTGTTTCCAAGAACCAGAACAAAACTTGCTGCAATAATCCGGAGGAACAGAGAGACGGTTGGACAGGAAGACAAGGACTCATAAGAGTCGGGATCACTGGAAGACAGATGGCAAACATCCATAAACCAACCAGGAGGGAAAAAAACAACAGACGAACAAGCAAAGAAGAGGTAAAAAGACAAGACTTATAAAACCCAGGGAACAAACGAGGTGCAGGTGCAAACAATCAGGGAGGAAGTAAACCCGAACATAACAAGGACAAGGCAGACCTTCAAAGTAAAGCAGGAAATGAGGTTAACAGAAGACAAGGAACTCAAGAAAAGAAGCAAAACCAAGCCAAGAAAACAAAGAAAGCATTAACCCAAACCACAACACTGAGACGGTCCCGAGAACAGCTAGCTAGACTGGGACACTGCTGCATCCAGAAGGACCCACAGGTACGTAGGTGTTGCTGCTCATTGTCCCTCCATCAGAACACAGAAACCTGCGTTTACGTTTTCTGACCATAATGGTTTGGCTACCTGGGTGCTACAGTGAACAAATAACTGAATATTACACTGTTTAAGTGAATTTCAAACAGTTCAAGTCAAAAGCCAGGAAGCATTTGTGGGTTCATTCTGAATGATGACTACTGTCTGATGTTACTACCACCACTACTACTAACAATAATTTAGTAAAGCTTTCTTATATTAATGTACAGAATATTTTAGACAGACATCTTTATTAGATATAAATTGGGACCTTTGTTTGGCAACAATATAATACATAACATGCATAATTAGGAATAAATAAAGTACAACACAGTGGGTACCACTTGAGGCAAAATTACCAGTTCAACAAAATACTTGGTGAAAATTGCATTGTTGTAGAAAAATATATTTAGTCTTCAAGCAGGTAAGTCAGTGGAATTGGTATTAGAGGAAAACAATAAAAATGCAGTCTTAATTTATCTTCAGATGTCCTCTGTACTCAGAGAGAAAGACAGGTATTACAGCATAGATAACAGTACTACAACAGTACTACAACACAGACCGCTACAGGAGATCCACAGCTGGCACCTTCTAGAATGACTGAAGAAACTTAAATCACAACACATACTGTAACACAAATTTTACAAATACTGAAAATACTTTTCCCTGAAGAGGAATTATTTTCTCTCAGCACAGTAATTGTCTTCATCAGGAAGGTGTGTCGTCCCCCCCATATGATCCAGATTCTGATCAAGGTTTCTTCCTCTTAAAGTTTTTTTCTTGCCACTGTTTGGCTTAACCCTCATACCGCCGACTGGGGTCCTCTGACCTCAGAGGTGTACTTTTTGTCATATCTCAGAGGTGCTTTATTCTATAATTCCAATTTTTCATGACTTTGTCAATCAATTTGTTCCTGATGATGTCATATGATTTTTTTCTGTTTCTGTCTTTATATGTGCTTTTTAAAAATTCCAATGCATTGGGGTCCAAGAGGACCCCAGTCAAAATCTCTAATTCCGCCTGTATTTTTAATAGATGGAACCATTTATTGAGTCAATGTTTGCCATGGGTCCTAATTTAAAGTATCTTACTTTTGTATTTTTGACTTTTTTATTAAAATTCAAATAAAATTAAAATGTAGTGACATTTAAATGATTGTGGGTTTATTTAAGTTTTTTTTATATATATTGGGTTCAAAAAAACCTTGGTTGGTTTCACCATATAAATACAACACAAATAATGTTTAGTTGAAATGACTGAACACTAAATTATATCAGAATCAAGTCTAACGTGACTACCATAGAGATGGTAATAGAGAGCCTCATTCTTTAACTGATTTGAAACATTTCAATGGATTTGTGCTTAGCTCAGATAGGATCTTAATTGCTGTAAAGGAGATCATAAAATTCCACTGTTGACATTTTTGGGTTAAAGAAAAGTATATTTTCGTTTTATAAAATATACAAATTAACTATATCTTTCTTAGAATAATAATAATCTGTTGTTGTTTTTTCCTCAGATGACATTTAATACATCAGTAATAATATTCTGAGAAGAAAAAAGTTGTAATTTTTCCTTGATGGTTGTTTATCAGAGTATTTATTCTTGGGGTCCGCACGGACCCCAGTCGGTAATCCATGTATGCGAAATATGTCGGTAGAATGAGGGTTAAAGGTTTTTTTTCTTCCACTGTGGGAGTTTTTTTACCTGCCATTATCCTTGTTTAGGATTTAATAGCAGTGTGGTTTTCGTCCCGGCCGTGGAACGGTGGACCAGCTCTACACCCTCTTCAGGGTCTTGGAGGGGGCATGGGAGTTCGCCCAACCAGTCTACATGTGTTTTGTGGACTTGGAGAAGGCGTTCGACCGTGTTCCCCGGGGATTCCTGTGGGGGGTGCTTCGGGAGTATGGGGTGCCGGACTCCCTTATACGGGCTGTCCGGTCCCTGTACGACCGGTGCCAGAGTTTGGTCCGCATTGCCGGCAGTAAGTCGGATTCGTTTCCAGTGAGAGTTGGACTCCGCCAAGGCTGCCCTTTGTCACCGATTCTGTTCATTACTTTTATGGACAGAATTTCTAGGCGCAGCCGAGGTGTTGAGGGGATCCGGTTCGGTGGCCTCAGGATTGGGTCTCTGCTATTTGCAGATGATGTGGTTCTGTTGGCTTCATCGAGCCGTGATCTACAGCTCTCGCTGGAGCGATTCGCAGCCGGTTGTGAAGCGGCTGGGATGAGAATCAGCACCTCCAAATCCAAGACCATTATCCTCAGCCGGAAAAGGGTGGAGTGCCTTCTCCGGGTTGGGGATGAGGTCCTTCCCCAAGTGGAGGAGTTTAAGTATCTCGGGATCTTGTTCACGAGTGAGGGAAGGATGGAGCGGGATCGACAGACGGATCGGTGCGGCATCTGCAGTGATGCGGGTGCTGCACCGGTCTGTTGTGGTGAAGAGGGAGCTGAGTCGGAAGGCGAAGCTCTCGATTTACTGGTCGATCTACGTTCCTACCCTCACCTATGGTCATGAGCTTTGGGTAGTGACCGAAAGAACAAGATCGCGGATACAAGCGGCTGAAATGAGCTTCCTTCGCAGGGTGGCCGGGCTCTCCCTTAGAGATAGGGTGAGAAGCTCGGTCATCCGGGAGGGGCTCAGAGTAGAACCGCTGCTCCTCCGCATCGAGAGGAGCCAGATGAGGTGGCTCGGGCATCTGGTTAGGATGCCTCCTGGACGCCTCCCTGGTGAGGTGTTCCGGGCACGGCCCACTGGGAGGAGACCCCGGGGAAGACCCAGGACACGCTGGAGGGACTATGTCTCTCGGCTGGCCTGGGAACGCCTCGGGATCCCCCCAGAGGAGCTGGAAGAAGTGGCTGGGGAGAGGGGGGTCTGGGCCTCCTTACTCCGGCTGATGCCCCCGCGACCCGACCTCGGATAAGCGGAAGAAGACGGAGGATTTAATATTATAATTTTAGTTAATGATATTTGCTCGGGGGTCATGATCTGGGTCTCTGTAAAGCGCCTAGAGACAATTGGCAATGTAACAGACGCTATATAAATAAAATTGAATTTAATAAAAAGAAAATGAACCAACAGAACATTCACAGACACATTTCTGACAGAAGTGTTGGTTTGTAGTCCAACAAGATGAAACCGTCCAGCTGTGTTCATGACAGCAGGGACCTCTCCAGTGGGAATCCCCTTGTCCTCGGATAGGAGAACCCCACAATCATGAACGGATGGTTCCACTTTCATGTGTTTACAGATTCATTTATACAGATTCATTCCTCTTTCCAGTTCAGTTTCTTCAGCACCAATTCATAACTAAGTCATAAGTAATCTTATGACACCTTACAAAGAAAAGAAGTTCAGTAGAAGTGTAAAATACACTCCTGTTCAATCCACGTGTTTCATGTTTGTGTAATTAACTGTTGCAGAAATGTTTGAAAATGCATTTACACCCTCCTGGAGCTGCAGATTTTCATTTGTGAACATGCCAGTCTCCTAATAACAGAAGTAGTAACAGAAAAACAACTCAGGACAACTTTGTTACTCCTAATAAAGCTTCCTTGTCTGCTGTCACACAAAACAACCTTCATCCTGTGTGCAGGCGCTGATGCTTTCTGAGACTTGATACGCCCATAAACCCCTTACCACACTCTGGGCACCAGAATTTTTTCAATCCCATGTGATTAAGATGGTGGCTTTTTAAATAATCTAGTCTAGAAAAAGATGAGCCACACACATCACACGTGTACAGCTTCTCTCCAGTATGAATACGTAGGTGTCTTTCCAGACCACTTGACTGGGTAAAAGCTTCCCCACAAAAATCACAACTATACGGCTTCTCTCCAGTATGAATACGTTGGTGAACCTTTAGATTAGTCGATGTGGTAAAAGCTGCCCCACATTCATCACACCGGTATGGCTTCTCTCCAGTATGAATGCGTTCATGCGTCCTCAGCTCACTGGATGTGGTGAAAGCTGCCCCACACTGACTGCACTTGTACGGCTTCTCTCCAGTATGAATACGTTTGTGTTTCCTTAGATCACTTCCTGTGGTAAAAGCTGACTCACACAGATCACACGTGTGTGACCTCTCTCCAGAATGAACACGTTGGTGAACCCTCAGACTGTGTGAGTGGGTAAAAACTGCCTCACACTGATCACAGCTGTACGGCTTCTCTCCAGTATGAATACGTTGGTGCTTCTTTAGACGTGATGGAAAGCTGAAGACTTTTCCACAGAGCTCACAGCAGTGATGTTTGGGCGTCTTCTGGCTTCTGGTTTTCTGTAAAAGAAGACATTCATTTTTAAAACTGCATACTACCTACACAACACGTGATGGTACCAGGTAAACCAACAATTTTTACCTCCGCCAAGGAGGTTATGTTTTTGTCTGCGTTTATCTGTCTGTCTGTGTTTAAGATAACTCAAAACGTTATGGATGGATTCTGATTAAATTTTCAGGAGTTGTCAGAAATGTGAAAAGGAAGAACTGATTTCATTTTGGTTCTGATCCGGAAGAAATCCTGGATTCTGGATCACTTTCAAATTTTTGATAATTGTTGCGCTTGGTGGAGGTCTGCGCTCTCTGAGTGCTTTTCTAGTTCTAACATGTATTTCTTACAGGCTTTTATGTAATTTCATGTATTATTTATAATTTATAAAAAATGTATGTCTGAATTTTGAGGGGCTTGGACCGGATTCGGACATTTACATGGAAAACGCGTCTCTGCTAATGAAATTTTCAGGTTACGAAACTACTTCCAGAACCAATTGATTTCGTAAGTGGAGGTACCGCTGTATCTGAGTTTTGAACATCATAGTTAGTGTTCCGATCCTCCAGATGGCAGCATCGGCACTCGCCGCAGTTTCTCTCTCCCCCCGGAGGAATTGCGAGTAAGAGAATAAATGGCGCAGCTCATTCTACTGCTGATTACGGAGGAACAGAACGAGGTAGAATAAAACTTTTTTTCCATAAAAGTGGAACGCTGGACGCCGGCAGCTCCTCAAGTTTCACCAGACTGCAGCGTCTGGTGAAACTTGAATTTCCCCCTCGTTGATCAATAAAGTATATTTGATTGATTGATTTGAACTTCTCGATAAGTTGAGGGGGTACTCCACATCCCATTTTTTTTAATATTCGCGGGGGGGTCACAGCCCCCATTAACTGCGAAGTGTGAGGGTTCGCTGTATTAGCCCAGTGTGCTTCTGATGAAATATTTAGTGTGTACTGATGAATGACGGTCTTTGACAGCAGCATGCCACCGTAAAAATGATAGATGGTCATGTAACTACTTGTCAAAATGACTTAACCTCCATACGTATAGATAGACCATCTGAGCTAAAAACTGGGGCTGAACCCGAATACTGAGCGGTTCTGATGTCCCATTGTTAGATGGACATCCAGTTTTCAATCTGGGTATAATGCTGAATATCGGTTTAAATTTCCTGATATTGATATTAAAATCAATGCGCCTAATCCTTGATACTAATAATGGTGCTTTATTTTGATTCAACGTACAACCTCGATTCAAAAAAAGCTGGGACACTGGGTGCGTTTACATGGGAAGTTTAATTCCTCTTTAATTCAGAATTAAAGTTAAAGCCGAATAAAAGTTACCATGTAAACACTTAATTCCATATGAAAATGTCAATTCCGAATTAACTTAATTCCGAAGTAAGTGGCTGGTTTATTCCCATTTTAATTCCGAATTAAATAATTCCGCGGTCATGTTTACACTCATTCCTCTTTAAATTAATTCCCGTCTTTCTGCGCATGCTAGTTCTCTTGCCCGTCTGTCGCGATGACGCTTATATTCCGGCAGACGCAGTAAACGGTGTTCAAGAGCAGAGACGATTTATTTAATAAATAGCTTGGAGGAATTGGAAATAATTAAAAGAACAGATGGCAGGAAACATAAAAATTGTGAGCTTTTCAAAGCGGCCAGGTTAAATGAAGGAGGTTTCACAGATAGAGACGCCACCCAGGTCAAAAATAAGTGAAATGTTGTTGCTAACCAGTTAGCTAAGTTTGTTTTCTTCCGGTAGATGTAAAGACGTCCGCCCCCCCCATCCAATCAGAACCCTTCCCAACCCCCAGACCTAAAGCAGAATTGGATAAAGCCGGACAAACGTGTTTTCCATGTAAACCTTAATTCAGAATTACTATTTCCATGTAAACTCGAAGGAAAATAGTTTAATTCGGAATTATTTAATTCCTAATTTTAATTCCGAATTAAAAACATCATGTAACCGCAGCCACTGTGTAATTTGTAGAGTAATAATAGAATACAATGATTTGCAAATCTCATAAGCCATATTTGATCACTAATATAACATAAAAAACTTATCAGATATTGAAACAGATATTTTAATATTTCATGGAAAATAATCGCTCATTTTGACTTTGATTAATTCCCATTACTGGCTTGTCTATTTTACAATTATTCCAGCTAGATTGTAGAAGTGTCTATCAAAGCCATATATGACAATTAATTCCAAACACGTTATTTAAGAGTTATTCAATGAGTGTGAATGTGGGATGACTTCAGTACTGGATCATTTAATCACACTTTATGTGTCACTAATATAATGGTAGAGTTATTACTCCGGCAGTCTGGATGTTTGGGTCATGGGGGCCATTTTAGGGTGTTGTAAAGCTTTAAGTTTTATTTTTACTGCAATTTGTTTGGAATATTTTGCTACATTTTATTACTTATCTTTTGTATTTATTAGGACTTAAGTTGATTGTAACATAAATAAAAACAACAAATAAAAAAGTGTTTTAGTCTTTATTTACAGAAACAAATACACTTCATCAGAGGTTTAGTTTACAGTCCACCATCACAGTCATCAGAGCTGCTTCCTTCTCTAAGACCTTCTGACCTCATTTACACCATCACTGACGTCACCGAATACCAAAAGGACATAGAATTAACAACGACAATCCTCTAATCATTGGCCTCATGTACAAAGACTCAAATGGATGCAATAAAACACACACACACACACAAAAAACATGTATGTAACACAGAGGGGAACCCTCAGGGCCTTCTACGCCTTCAGAGAAGGCCTTAAAAAATCCAAAAATATGAGTATCAAATTATACATAGATATATATATATATATATATATATATATATATATATATATATATGTATATCTCATTTAATTTAATACAATATATTTAATACATTTTCTCTCATTTATGTTCTAAAGTTAAGTTTACTGTCAAGTTCACATCAGCAATGAAAGGGTTACTATCCTGAAACATGTTATCCAATCAGAATCATCTGTCTTCATCAATGTTCGGTTAGCTGGCTCATTAATTGGTTAGGACTTCGTGAATCCCGGGGAAGGCCAAGCTATGTGTTTTGGTTTGGAGAGTGATGGGAAAATTGACCAATCACGATTTGATTTTAAGGGGGCGGGACAAAAAAAAAAGATCGTAGGCCTTCATGAAGTCCAAACAGCGGGCAGATTCTTTTGGAGCTCAATTCAAAGGACAAACTTTATGACGCTGCCATCACTCACTTCACAAAGAAAGACAGATGAATGGATTTCATTTTCATGTAAGGTAGGCCTATGTTACAAGCCACCTTGATTATTATTTTGAGTGATTAAATCGGGCCAATTGGACATTCAGTTATTTGTATTTATTGCGGAGGTTGTCTGTAAAATTTCCAGTGGAATTTGTGCCTTTAATTCCTTTGCCTTTAATTCAATATGTAAACTTATCAAACTTATCAGCAGTGTGTGGTTGGACTTTTGTTTTTTAGAAGCCCCCCCCCCCCCCTCCCCACCCCACAGGAGGTGTAGTGGAATCTATGAAAATTGTGACTTTTGACATCAGTATTTATTGTGCCATGCCTTATTGCGTATGAAGAGGTATTTGCACTTCAATCAAACTTAAAAAAATCTTTGTATTACCAGCTTTGTGTAACTTTTGCAATATTGTGCATTTGAAATTGTTTAGTTTGAGGATGCTCATGAATTTATTTGTCAATAAGTGTGTATGGCTTGTTGTGCGCCGTGTTTTATAGCGCTGTCTGTGGCGAAGAAATTAGCCTCGGTGTCGATGTCGGTGTCAGCAGTGTTATGGGGGTGACGTTCTGGGTGACCTCATTTTATATTTCCAGATTTTGGCTTATGTTTATTTAATGTTGCCTAAATAGTCTCCAGTTTTATGAAGTTACTGTTGAGAAAGTTTCTTGTTGCGGAGAATGTTATGTTATGGTCTATTTGTTCAAATCCTTGTCATCGTTAATTAAAGGATTGCAGTTGTTAAACGCTTTGAATTAATCGTACTGTTTCTTTTTTCCGTGATGATTTCTCTTCTCGGCAGTGAGGGCCGAGGTGAAGGCCCAGCTGTAGTGCTCACGGTTCGCCACTGATGTAACATGGATAGCTGCAAATCCAGGTACAGTTTCTTATTACCGTATTGGCCCGAATATAGGACGATATTTTATTCTAGAAGTCGTATTCTCAAAAAATGGGGGTCGTCTTATAATCGAGGACTAGACGTTTCTATTGTAATTACACATCTGTGCCACTAGATGGCGCCGCACCGACGTAACTAGTAAGAACAGAGGAACCAGCAGCCGACTGGAGCGAAGGGCTTTGAAAGTTTTGTTGGAGTCCAGAATTAGTTTTTTACAGACTGAATTATTTATGTTGTTCTTGAATAAAACTCGACTTTAATAGTTATGCAGTTATTGAACTACATGGTTGTAGCTTATTCAGTCATAGTCTCAGATTTGAAGAGAACACATTTATTAAATAATACCAAACCTTGATCTTAAATAACATGGAAATCTGACACACAAATATGGAACCATACTTCCTAAAAAAAGATGAAATCTTTTTCATCTTTTTTTCCCCCCTACCCCCCATTCCCTCCACCGTTGTCGGCTGGCCAGCAGCTGCAGTATCGCGTCACCGCCACCAGGCGGCTCGGAGCGGCAACCCGCCAGCTCTGCGGATCCGCAAATGGAGACACAAAAGCTGGAAGGACAAAGAGGAGCCTCCCGGTTTTACCCAGAAGCCCCGCTGATGGAAACGGGGCTGTTGTTGCAGAGGAGTCGGACACTACGGTAACGGTGACGGTCCTCCCCCCGCTCCTTCCGCCGCCGCCAGCGTCTCCCGTCCCGGGATAGAAGCCTCAGCAAAGCCCGCTGCTTTTATAAAAACTAACGCTTCTCTCTGCTGTAGACAAACATCACCGGAACCGGATCCAACACAAACCCAAACAACTGAATAGATCAGAAAGAAGACCCCCCCCCCCCCCCCCCCCCCCCCTTTTCAGCTGTGATCACCGACCTGCCGACCAGCGGAGGAGGAGGAGCCCGCCCCGGTCCTGCTGCTGGACTCCGAGTCCCGGTCCCCCTCCGGGTTCTGGTTCTGGTTCTGGTCCGTGACATCCATCGGTGGTCCCCCGTCAAACGGCGTCTTTGTTCCGCAGTAACCGGCGGCTCCAGGAGGCTCCGCCCCCTCCGTCGCTGTCAGCGGCAGCTTCTCTGGACTGCAGCCCAGAATGTGATCTCCTGAGTCGGCCTGGCGCAGGCGACAGCCGCCCCCTCCTTCCCGCTCTGACGTCATAATGCAGAAAAGATATTTATCTATGCACATCCCGCCATTCTCTCTCTGTGTCTAAAAACAACAAATGCACCTGTTAAAACCGCGTCACGTGATGTGAGTCTGCAGGTGTGAGGAGGCATAATCTCACCTGGGTAATAATAAATATTTCTGCCATGTTTATTGCACAATAATACTTGCACTTTAAGTTTAACCCTTTTTATACCCCCAACTGTACCTTCTTGTTTTTTTTTTTGCACTAAAATTTTCTGTACATCATATATTTTATGGACAGTTATTTGATGTATTTATTTATGTGTTGTTTGCACTGACAGGCTTGTTTTGGTTTTACCCTGCAGTTTGAGGCTCCGCCCCCTGGTTACTGTTGCTAAGGTGTCAGGTTTACAGAAATCTACTGAGCAACAAAACCAGACTGTGGTGTTCACTGGGACCAGTCTTAAACCAGTCCTCTGCACTCATACTGGTGTCTGAATATGTGATTATACTGACACTCAATATCCCACAATGCATCATGAAATGAAGCAGACGACGAGTCAAATATCTGCACCATCATACGTTGCACTCAGAAAAAAAAAAAAAGAAAGACAGACCCAGACAGAGATCAGGGATCAATGATCTATAAATGTGAGTAGTTATTGGTTTAAATTTGATGTTGAGGTTGTTTTTGTTCATTAAAATGATTGTTAACTCTGGTGACATCAAAGTAAATCTGACAGCTGATCACACAAGTTCACTGATGCTGATCTGAAACCAGCATCACTACCAAGTTTCCCCAGAAGGAGGCAGAGTCTGACAGGGAGGGTTTTTATTCTTTCACTTCAGTGAAATACGTATTTTATTTCTGTAGTAAACTTAAATTCACCGTCATGGTTTAACTCGTTAGTTGGCGGCGTCTCGCTCGTGCAGCCAGTGATGTCATCAGGGTCAAGCTAACATCATCTAAAGCTTATTCCTCTGTGGTCACGACAACAGTTAAAGACATCAGAGCATCTAAATATTCCTGTGTTTATATATGTGATTGTGTTTAAATAGATTCGTTAAAATCACAGACATCCTGCAGCAGCTTTAACAGAAGTTTTAGTTGTTAGTAATTATCAACTGCTTCCTAACGAGGCCTGTTTTTAATATCCCTGCTCTGAAATAACAGCTAATAGAATAAAATAGTACTTTATGAATCCCTCACCAGGGAAATTCAGTTGTTACAGCAGCACAGGTTGGACAGATAAAAAATTAAAAAATTATAAATTTCAACAGGGCTTGCAGAAGTACTTGTAAAAAAAAAAAAAAATAGGCAAAAAATATAAAATGTATATATAGCTCTCAAAAAATATTCTAAAAAATAGTGTTAAACATATGCTATATACACACCAGACTATTTACAATTTATACACATATATACACTAGGGATGCGCGCGATTAGTCGTCTAAACGATTAAACGTCTGCCCACTTTCTAGTCGGCACCAGAAATATTAGTCGTTTAAACCAATTTGTGTTTTATTCATGTACAAGGCCGCTTAACTGTCATACCGGCGCCCGCCACTAGTCGGGGCTACAGAGCTGTCAGACAGCAGTCCCCCTCCCCGCGGCAATGCTCGAGTAGACTGGAGTTTTAAAACGGCACGGTGGGAAGATAGTCTCGCTAAACCAGCGCGGTTTGGCGGTACTTTAATCTAGAAAATGAAAACAAGGTAGTATGTAGACTGTGTCAGAAACAACTAGCATACAATCACTCGACTGGAGCAATGAGCAACCACATTAGACTCAAGCATTTGGATGTTAATCTGCACGAGACGACGGCTGCTAATGCTAGCGGTGCTGATGCTAGCGGTGCTGATGCTAGCGGTGCTGATGCTAGCGGTGCTAGCCACACTCAGGCCGATTTGACATTGTTTACCCGGAGACGTGTTCTCCCGTCCGGTCTGAGAGATTTTAGATGTTTGTTTAATTTTACACTCATATTGAACTGCGCATAGAGCTTAATAATTCAGCAGCAATTTATCTTTTTTAGATGTTACATTATTTGTTAACTTTAAGTGAGTTTTTGTCGGATGTGCAGGATTTATATTCATACTGCACGGCGCAAAATGCTGCTCGTTTCGGTTGAAATTTAATTATAATTTAGATGTTTTATTAACCTGAAAGTGAATTAAAGCTCTAATTTTTTTTCGGATAATCTGCAAGATTCAATGTGTCAGAGGCAATTTATTTATTTTAGTGGTTAACGTTTGACTGAGTTGCCTTCATGTTCACATTCATTCATACTGCACGGTGCAAAGTGTCTCGTACTTCAGCGGCATTTAAAATCCGACATGGTTGTTGAACATTGTGATTAAAGGCTTAAAGAACTCTTGTTACACACAATATTTTTTGGGACAATGTTTCAAATTCTGTTTCGATGTTTCAATAAATTGTGCTAAATTTTCACTGTTTTCTGAGCGTTTTCCTTTTTTTTAGACTAGTCGACTAGTCTTAATTAAAATTTTCGTTTAGTCGACAGGAAAATTAGTTGCCAGGAACATCCCTAATATACACATTTCACTTTGATAAATATGAGGTGGAGCTGTTGATATTTTACAGAAATTTAATTAAAATGAGTATTTAAAATTAAAAATGAGTGAAGTATAGTTAAGCTCCATTTTTGTACATTTATACATCTGTCGGTTCCAGATGTTTCTGTCACGACAGACTACTTTTATGTGTCATCTGTGTTCATGTGGCTGTTAATCAACACGTCCACTAGGGGGCAGTGACAAGACACCAATCAACTCTTCTAAATGTGTCCTGGAGGTTTTTTGTTTGTTTGTTTGCTTTTTAACATGTGACAATGAGACAGACAATAAACATAATTATGACGAACAGATGAATACATTTAAAAGATAAATGGTATAGAAAAAGTTTCGGGAGAGTAAATCTGTAAATAACAAAGGGTGAACTTAATGTCTACTGCAGTAACATAAATAGATAATGCTACATATAATATTAAGCATGTGAATTAATGTCAATCATAAGAATAATAATAGTAATAATGATAGCAGAGGTGTAGACAGCAGCAATAAATATAATAAAGATAACAGCAGTAATAATGATCATTTTAACACTAAGTAGTCGCAGTAATAACAGTAACAATAATGACAATAATGCCCACGTTACAGTCCCCATCTCACAGGTCACACGCTTGTGTGTTTCCTTAAAAACAATCTGGTGTGTAGACAGATGCTGTGCATGGGACACTTTGCAGTAAAAATTAAGAATTCATAAATTAAATTAGATTAGATTAGATTAGATACTTTATTAATCCTTTGCAGGAAATTAAGGTGTTACAGCAGCATCAGTGCATTTTCATTCATACATTCCACACACTTAAGTAACAGCAACCAAATATAAAAACAGATCACTAAAAAATAAAATTAAAATTAATTTTAAAAGCAAATTAAAATTAAATTAAATTAAAATTAAGATGCTGGGGTGCTAAAGTGCTGAGTAGTAAAGTGCTGGAGTATTGCACATAGGACAGTTATTGCACATTATAGAGCTTGATGGCAGCTGGAAGGAATGACTTTCTGTAGCGTTCGGTTTTGTATTGTACTAATATTAATAATATTAAAGAAAATAAGATAACTCTATTGTCGTTGAACCAGTGTCCCAGCACATCCGTCCACGAAAAACATTACAACAAAAAAAAACACCCCCAAACAAACAGTATAGGACATGTGTCCAGCCAGGTGTTCCTGCGTTTGGGTCCTTCATCCTGCCTCACATTATGACACCGATGAGTCTGGGTTTCTGCTGACACATTCAGATGGTCAGAACCTGGAGGAACCACCATGAAAGCATGGATCCATCCTGCCTGGTGTCAGCGGTTCAGGCTGCTGGTGGTAGCAGTGGTGTGATGGTGTGAAGGATATTTTCCTGACAGTCTTTGGGTCCATCAGTACCAACTGAGCATCGTGTCCACACCACAGCCTACCTGAGGATTGTTGCTGACCATCTCCATCCCTTCATGACCACAGTGGACCATCTTCTGAAGGATCCTTCCAGCAGGATGACGCTCCATGTCATAAAGCTCCAACCATCTCAGACTGGTTTGTCGAACATGACAATGAGTCCTCTGTCCTCCAGTGTCCTCCAGTGTCTCCAGATCTCAGTCCAGTAGAGCAGCTTTGGGATGTTGGTGGAACGGGAGGTTCTCATCATGGATGTAACTGGTGATGCTGTCATGTCAACATGGACCCAACTCTCTGAGGAATGTTTCCAGAACCTTGTTGAATCTATGACATGAAGGATTAAGGCAGTTCTGAAGGAAAAAAGGGGGATCCAAACTGGTACCAGCAACGTATGTTAAAGCCAGTCATTAAGCTATTATTTGGAGTTATGGGGAAAAAATGTTTTTTTATATTTATAATAACGACTCTTACTATGGGCCTGATTTACTAAAGGTTTGCGTGCGTAAAAACGTGTGCAAACTTGACATCACCCGCAAACCAATGTGCAAGCTGATCTACTAACAGCGTGCAAAGAGGACTGCGCCTCTCAAATGAGCAAAATAGCACACGCTGTTCATTTAGTACTTTTGCCCTGATGAATAATCAATATGGGGCGTACCCGCCAGAAAGCGCTAAATACTGGGAGGGGAAAATGCAAATAGGTTCATTTACCACACGCAATGAGATTTACCAACCCTGAAAGTAATTGCGGGGATTGTGATTGCGTCTGTATTTAATATGTTCGAAAGGAAGGTGCTAATTTGCCCAGCATTACGCACCGATGGCTGCTGTTATTGTGGCAAGGAGGCGACATCGCCAAAATCAAAGAATACGCAGAGAGAGAGTCTTTCGGACTCGTATAAATTTGTTTGGAATGAATGAAAACCAGATAGTTGAAACTTAAGGGCTGATTTGGAGCCGGTCACAAGCACATGCAAAAGGAGAAATATTTTATTTGAATGTTAAATCGAGTATTATTCAGCAAACGGTTGCCACAGGAGGCACATTAATTTTTTCATTTGTGATAATAAATAAATCACGTGTTTTCATGGAGAAAAAAGTGTTTCTTATTGTGCGCCTACCTTGTTCTGCAGTTGGCTCTAGCGTGTCAGACCCCAGTATCCCAGTTATCTGCTCCTCCAGAAGGTGAGCTGCACCTGCTGCTCAATGCTGGTTAGAGGCATCTCTTCCCTCCACCTGTCTTGTTTGCCGAAGTTTTATTAAAGGCCACTTTTTCTTTAGTTCTTTGCCTTATATCTTGCCACCTTCTTTTAACCTCATCTGCCGTTCTTTTTGTCTTACCAACTGCATTTATTCTATCGCAGATTTTCTCCCATATTGCGTTTCTTTTGGTAATGTTTAAATTTCTTTGCTGTAGTTCATGAATGTGTTTATTTGCCTCTTCTACTAATATCTCTAACTCCAACTCGTCAAATTTCATTTTGCGCTTGCGTCTATCCTGCTTTCCATCCAGACTCTCCATGGCGCAAACCGTAAGACACGCAACACCTCATTTAAATACTGCGGTTTGCACCCGTTATCAATTGCGCGAGCATTCTTAGTTGATCACCCGCAAAACACACAACAACAGCACGCGCAAACTTTTTCAGTGCACACGCAATTTAGTACTCTTTATTCAGGATCTTAGTAAATCAGGCCCTATGTCTCTAAGTAAGAATGAAAGTAAAGACTTAACACTTTCTAGGTTTTCATGAAGTTCAATTCCATTGTATGCAAGAAGGTCAGGAAGTAGTGGATGATGGTAAAATTCCTCCAGGGCAACAGGGATACCACAATGAATTTATTCAGAAAGTTACAAAAGATAGGAAATTACCTAACTGGTGCATGGAGTTCTTCTCTTCAGTGTAGTTTCTTCATAGAGCACCAATTAACAACTCAGTAATAAGTACTCTCAGGACACTTTACAAAGAAAATAAGTTCAGTATAAGTACCATAAAATGTGCTTTTTCACAGTCCACATGTTTCATATTTGTGTTACTAACTGCTGCAGAAATTGAATTTAGTGTTTGAAAATAAATTTACATCCTCCAGAACCTGCAGGTTTTTATTTGCACAGAAGTCAGTTACCTCATACAATTAATAAAAGAAACAAAAACACAGAGCAGCATTGTGTTACTCAAAAACTGAAAACTGCCTCTTTTTTCCAATTAAACAACTCTTCTCCTGTGTGCAGCTGTTGATACTTTTTGAGACTTGATGTGCCCATAAAACCTTTGTCACAAAGGATGTTTTTCTTTCCCATATGATCCCACAAGATCACAACTGTATGGTTCTCTCCAGTAATATATTGGTATCTTCCTAAATTATATGAATGGATGAAACCCTCCCTACACGGATCACAGCTCTACAGCTTTTCTCCAGAATGAATACACTGGTGTGTCCTTAGATCACTTGAGCTCATAAAAATTGCTTCACACCGATCACACCTGAACGGTTTCTCTTCAGTGTGATGACTGTAATGTTCTTTAAGATCATCTTCTTCAGTAAAAGCTGCTCCACACTCATCACACCTAAATGGCTTCTCTTCAATGTGACAACAGTAATGTTCTTTCAGATCATCTTGTTCAATAAAAGCTGCACCACATTCATCACACCTGAATAGCTTCTCTTCAGTGTGACTGCTGCAATGAACTTTAAGATCATCTTCTTCAGTAAAAGCTGTTCCACATTGATCAAACCTCAATGGCTTCTCTTCAGTGTGACTGCTACAATGAATTTTAAGATCATCTTCTTTAGTAAAAGCTGCTCCACACTCATCACACCTTAATGGCTTCTCTTCAATGTGACAACTGTAATGTTCTTTCAGATCATCTTGTTCAATAAAAGCTGCACCACATTCATCACACCTGAATAGCTTCTTTTCAGTGTGACTGCTGCAATGAACTTTAAGATCATCTTGCTCAGTAAAATTTGCCCCACAGTCATCACACCTGAACTGCTTCTCTGCAGTATGAATACGTTGATGCCTTCTTAGACTACTTGATGTGGTAAAAGCTGCCCTACACTTGTCACACCTGTATGGCTTTTCGCCAGTATGACTACGTTGGTGTACCCTCAGATCACTTGATCGAGTAAAAGCTGTCCCACACTGATCACACTTGAACACTTTCTCCCCAGTGTGAATACGCTGGTGTATTTTTAGACCACCTGAATTGGTAAACTTTTCCCGACACCAATCACAGCTGTACGGCTTTGCTTCAGTATGAATACGTTTGTGCCTTCTTAGTTTACTTAATCTAGTAAAAGCTGCTCCACACTGATCACACCTGTATGGTTTCTCACCAGTATGAATACGTTGGTGTATCCTCAAACCACTTGATTGGGTAAAAGCTGCATCACACTGATCACACCTGAACGGCTTCTCTCCAGTATGAATACGTTGATGCCTTCTTAGACTACTTGATGTGGCAAAAGCTGCCCTACACTTGTCACACCTGTATGGCTTCTCTCCAGTGTGAATACGTTGGTGTGCCTTTAGATAACTAGATTTAGTAAAAGTTGCCCCACATCCATCACATCTGAATGGCTTTTCTCCAGTGTGAACACATACGTGTCTTTTTAGACCATTTGATTGGGCAAAGGTTTTCCCACACCAATCACAGCTGTATGGCCTTGCTACAGTGTGAATACGGCGATGTATCCTAAGACCACTTGATCTAGTAAAAGTTGCCCCACACTGATCACAACTGTGAGACTTTTCTCCAGTATGACCATGTTGATGCCTTCTTAGATTACTTAATGTGGCAAAAGCTGCCCACACTGATCACACCTGTATGGCTTCTCTCCAGTGTGAATACGTTGGTGTGTCCTTAGATCACTTGATCTAGTAAATGCTGCCTCACACTGATCGCAGCTGTGAGGCTTTTCTCCAGGATGAACACGATGGTTCTTCTTTAGACGTGATGGAAAACTGGGCTGATCGTCATGTTTGGGGGTCTTCTGGCTTCCATTTTTCTGTAATGACAAAGAAGACACCTTAGGCTATTTTCAAAAATTAAATTGTAGTATCCAGTATGTACTTCATACTTTTCTGACAACTTCCCTTCAAGCTCTGGCCTAGATGTGGCCATCTGGTTTATATTAGATGTAACCCACTGGTCATCTGGAACTAAAGGTGACATAATTAAACAAGAGGAACTCTTTTGATTCATGTAACAATCACAACCTAATTCCAGCCAATTTCTTTCAGTGTTTTAAGTTCCTATTATGACCTCCAAAAACTGTCTTATTTTGTTATCTTCAAGCTTGTCAATGTTCTAAGACTCATAGCCTAGAATTCCCTCATGTTCCCAACAAGTCTTTACTAGACTGATGATCATGTTGCCAGGTAAAGCTTAGATAAACAAGATCATAGTTAGGAGAGGGAGCTTGAAACCGAAATCGCAGGAGAAATCTGGTGAGCAACAGTTGCACCTGCTATCCAAGATTGGGCCTAATTTAATTCAAAGTACTAAATCGCATCCATTGGAACAGAGCTAAAATAGCCTCTTTCTACCCCTCTGTCAGGAAATGCTTCAACTGTGATTTTGTCCATCTAAAACCAGTCATGTAAATACAAATTATGTGCTGAAAACCAACAGAATTACAGCACTTTATAATAAACAATATAACAATGGTGTTATTGATACTTCAGTTGTAAAACCATGAACGGACATTGTAAACTATTAATTAGGGGTGCACGATAATTATCGACCTGATAGCTATCGGGCCGATAACAGGAAATTATGACGTCATCCCGATAAGTCCGATATCACGACGAATAGCCCCGATAACATTTATATTTCTGTCAACACAGCAGTGTCTCGCTCCCTCTGAGCCTTGAATGACCAGCAGTGAATGTTATGTTCAAGTGATGTCGGCATAATCAGAAAAACGATTACTCAATCAGGAAAATCAAGAATACCCCCTCATGCCAGAAAACAACTCGTTAACTCGGTCATAATTTTAGTAATTGCTGACTTGAATCGATATTCGCAGTATTTTCACACGTTACACATAAAAATAGAAAAGGCCGAAAGAACGACTAGCAAACGAGGGAACGGAGGAATTTACATTACACCTTGAATGCAGCCTGCAGCACAGTGCGTTGATTAAAAAAAAAAAAAACAACAACATGGAGGCGACTGCATGGAACTTCTTTAAAGTTTCAGAGGAAGATAGTTCGCTGGTTATTTGTGATAAATGCTCCAAGCGGAGGAGGGAAAAATAGCACAAGCTTTAATACGTCAAACCTGATCAGCCACCTGAAACATAACCATTGCTTCCATGGAGTTTTGAAATCACGCTAACGCGAGCTAACGGAAGCTAACGGAAGCTAACGTGGGTGAGCAAACACCAAGTCTCGCCCCCCCCCCCATCATCTCTCTCATCTAAACCTTCCATGAGATAAAAAAAAAAAAAAAAAACAACTACTGAACCTCATTTACTTTAATTAAAGGCATTCATTTGAATGGAACCACAAGCCAAAATCCTTTAAACTTAATTTTTTGTTACTATTTAGCGCACTTTTTCAGTTTATTTACACAGACAAGTCTAACTTGTGTCAGTACATTATGACCTGTGCATTATTTTTTTTTGTCATTGAGGAATGAATTTATTCAGTTAGTAATTCTGATGCATGTATTTCCATCAGTTCAAGGAGCCTTTATTTTTTATATCAGTCAGTAATGAACCTTATTTAAGTTAATGTGAGATATCAAATAGGTTTGTTTGATAGCTTTAAGAAAATGTTTGAGAGGCTTGACAATAGTTTTTCATTGTAAAAAATAAATATCTGTTTATTTAAAGAGTCCAAACTGTTTTTGGTTTTGTTCATAGTATTGATGTAATGATCTTAGGTATATGTGTGTGTGTGTTATCGGTTATCGGTATCGGTTTTAAAAAACAGTTATCGTGCATCCCAACTATTAATAAGGCTTCAAACATGTGTTCTGGAAAGCCAAATAATGGCTCAATTAGAGTAAAATAAAGCGATTATAAAACCACAGCCTGACCCGTATGAGCCGTCATGTTGAGGGAGGTCTCCTCCAGAACCGTCTGGATCAGGTCCAGCTCCTCAGCAGCAGGGCTGCTGGTTCAACACCCAAACTAAACCGATTAAAGCTGTAGGCCTCACTGGAGGAGTCTGCACATAATAATAAACCAGCAGGGACGACCCGACCCCCGGACCGGGACGACCCGACCACCGGACCGTGACGACCCGACCACCGGACCGTGACAACCCCACCCCCGGACCGTGACGACCCGACCACCGGACCGTGACGACCCGACCCCCGGACCGGGACGACCCGACCACCGGACCGGGACGACCCGACCCCCGGACCGGGACGACCCGACCCCGGACCGGGACACCCGACCACCGGACCCGACCCCGGACCCCCGACCGGGACGACCCGACCCCCCGGACCGGGACGACCCGACCCCCGGACCGTGACCGACCCCCGACCCCCGGACCGGGACGACCCGACCACCGGACCGGGACGACCCGACCCCCGGACCGGGACCCCCCGGACCGTGACGACCCGACCCCCGGACCGGACGACCCGACCCCCGGTCCGGGACGACCCGACCACGACGTCCGGACCCCCCGACGACCCGACCACCCGGACCGACGACCGACCGACCACCGACCGACGACCCGACGACCCGACCCCCGGTCCGGGACGACCCGACCACGACGTCCGGACCCCCGACGACCCCGGACCGACCCCCCCGGACCGGGACGACCCACCCGACCCCCGGACCGGGACGACCCGACCCGACCCCCGGACCGGGACGACCCGACCACCGACCGGGACGACCCGACCACCGGACCGCGACGACCCGACCCCCGGACCGGGACGACCCGACCCCCGGTCTGGGACGACCCGACCCCCGGACCGGGACGACCCGACCCCCGGTCCGCGACGTCCGGACCCCCGGACCGTGAGGACCCGACCCGCGACGACCCGACCACCGGACCACGATGACCCGACCCCCGGACCGTGACTTCCCGACCCCCGGACGTGATGACCCGACCCCCGGACCGTGACGACCCGACCCCCGGACCACGATGACCCGAGCCCCGGACCGTGACGTGAGGTCCAGGACTCACATTCCTCTGCAGCAGCAGACAGAACCACCACTCATCTCATAGTCAGCCCATAGTCGTCCCCGTTTTGTCCTCACTCTCATAGTCGTCCCCGTTTTGTCCTCACTCTTGTGAGTTGGTGGCTCCCGGGTCGGTGACAGTTTGCTCAGTAGCTTTAAAGCCAGAGGTTTACATGACCGATAATGACTCGGGTTTCCCTTAAACTTATTTAAGAATATTTTGACCTTTGTAAATGAAATCAAACCTCGCCATCGCCTCTGGTACCGCCTGCTTCTGTTGGCCGACTGTGGCGCCAGATCACAGAATATCTATAAAGTCACTGACAGCTGCAATCATTTTGGCTTCATACTCTAAGGAAGATAAAAGCACCACCAAACAGAAGTTTTAGAAACTATTAACCACAGGTGAGCTAGCTAGCAGTGCGGCCCAAGTAGCTCTCATTCTCATAAACCTTCTCCAAACAGAATACAGTGATGATCGTATTTAACACTAAGCTTAATAAACTACCAGTCCAGATGTGTAGAAGAAAAAAAAACGTGAAGAAAAATAAACTTACTTCTAGTTTAGGAGCTTAGTCTGAAGCTGTAGCAGCCGTTAGTCTTTGAACGGAGTTGCTAGGCAACCAAAAGCTTCTGGAGACTCAGCCAGGAGGCGTGGCTACTTCATCAAGCACAGATTATAGGTCGATCACTTCACAGATGCTGCCTGCAGCCACGCCCCTCAGACCCGCCCATCCAAGATAAACAATGGCTACGGTAACATGATGTTTTTTAATTTGGAATTAATTATTCCGAATTAAATAATTCAGAATTAAACTATTTTCCTTCGTGTTTACATGGAAATAGTAATTCTGATTTTTTTTACATGGAAAACACATTTGATCGGCTTTATCCAATTCTGCTTAACGTCTGGGGGTTGGGAAGGGTTCTGATTGGATGGGGGGGGGACGTCTTTACGTATTTACGTCTACCGGAAGAAAACAAACTTACTCGATTAGCAACAACATGGAGGACGACATTATTAGCATCCTTTTTGGATTTGTTTTGATTTTATTTTTGAAGCAGCAGCACGACAACATCATGTTGATTATTTTCTTTCTAAAACAAGCCCAGCGCGGAATATAAGCGTCATGGCGACAGACGGGCAAGAGAACTAGCATGAAAGGCCGGAATTAATTTAAAGCGGAATGAGTGTTTACATGACCGCAGAATTATTCTATTCAGATTTAAAATCAGAATAAACCAGCCACTTACTTCGGAATTAAGTTTAATTCGGAATGGACATTTTCATTCGGAATTAGGTGTTTACATGGTAATCTTTAATCATTTTAAATCGGATTTAATTTTAATTCTGAATTAAACTTCCCATGTAAATGCACTAATTGAGAACAGAGAAGAAACTGAAAACCAGTTTATAAAAAAACTGTTCATGTAGGAAATGGATCAGCGTATAAAAAAATAAAAAAAGAAACGCGGTCAAGCACAGACACATCAACATCAGTACGGACTGAAAACTGATTTTGCTTTTATTTCAGCGCCAAAATTACCTGTTATTGTTTCACCTTTACGGAAATGTTACAGAGAGTCGGTTTGTAAGCCTTTATGGTGGTGGTGGTGGTGGGGGGGGGGTACTGTCTGGAATCAGCTGCTGTGACTGTATCTTATGGATGTAATCACCTGGGCTCGTCTATGATGACGGATGCAGCTTTGTGGTTCATAAATGTCTCATATTTGTTCATTAATAAACAAGAGAGCGGGTTCCCGATAATTCTACCCGTGCGCGCTCCCGCGAGTGGTGACGCATTCTCGGAATAACAGCGGCCCGTTTCCCCCGCCGCTCCTTCCTCCGCTCTCTAGCCGCCGTCGGCGTCTCCCTCCCGGGATAGAAGCCCAAACAAAGCCCGCTGCTCTGGAGCTCTCTGCTGCTGCAACTAACGGTTCTGAGGAGTTCTGACCTGCAGACCAGCTCCACCTGAACACCGCCATGTTTTACATCAAAGGAGAAAGAAAAGAAACGCTGGAAACCGCCGCGCCACGTTTCCACACCTGAACACCGACCTGCAGACCACCAGAGTCCGCTTCGGTCCTGCTGCTGGACTCCGGACTGTTCCGAGTCTGCTCCGAGTCCCGGTTCGTCTCCGGGTTCTGGTTCTGGTCCATGATATCCAGCAGTTCTTCCTCTTTGTTGCTGCAGCAAACCAGCAGCTCCAGGAGAGACCCCGCCCCCCTTGGTTACTGTTGCTACGGTGTTAAATAGGCGGCCTATTCTTTTTTTTTTTAATTATTATTATTTATTTCATTTCTTACAGATTTAAAAAAAAACGAAAATGGATGTGGATGAACATCAATTGTCTTGTTTTTAAAATGTTCTTTTATTTTCATCATTGCACCAAAATACTGATAAACAGATAAAGAATAAATTGACCAAAATGAAAGTAAATTTTAAAAGTTAACAAATATTGTGTTAAAAGTGACTTTCAAAAATTCACACCACTTTTTAAAACATGATTTGAAGCTAAATGTGACAAAATGTTATTGTTATTTTCAGCATGACCAACTTTGCGCGTTAATACATGGCCTTTTAAAAAAAAATAAAATAAAATTTATTTCATGTCTTACAGATTCAAAAAAACATCAAATGTCTTGTTTCAATTTTCATTTTATTTTCATCGTTGCACCAAAATACTGATAAACAAACGTGAATACTAAAGAATAAATGGACCAAAATGAAAGTAAAATATAGTAAACCGTAATAAAATGAAATACTCTCAAATTGTTAAGAGAAATGTTCTGATCTGGATCACAGAGAGACTCCAGAGAAAAAGAAACCTTAAATTGCTCATAACAATAATAGTAAAAAAAAAATTAAAGCTACAAGCAGGAAAATTACAAAACACACCTACATTTACTCCTGGGTAAGTTTACTTTGTTTATTAGAAGATTGATTTAAGCACTGTTTAGTAAAAGTAATATGATTTAGCAGCAGGGAGTGATGAGTGAAAACTTCTCCGTTAGCATTAGCATTAGCTCTGGTCTGTAGGTCTATCCTATGGAGCCCCATTTGGGTCATAATTCAATAAATAAATGAGTCTATTATTATGAAATACAGGCGTTTATTATTATGAAATACGTATCCATTATTATGAAAATATTTCCCATTATTATGAAATATATATGTATTATTATAAAATATTTCCCATTATTATGGAAAAAATGTTATTATTATGAAATATATATTTTTTTAATTATTTAATCTTAGTTGAATGCATAATAGTTTATTTCAGAATGTCTTTTTTATCTAAGAATGAGCTTTTACATAATAATGACCTTTTGCCAGTGGGCGGGGCCAGTGGTTGACCTGCACGCTCATTGGCTGATCCTTCTCCATGCAGTTGGTGGGGGACTAGCATCGAGCCCATAAACTGAGGTGCATTCACCTCAGTTTACGGTTAAAAGTTGACATCGACTAAGAAACGTAGCGTGAAATGTAGGGAAAACTTGATTTTGACGGCATGGCGACAGGAGAAAGATCCTTTTCTGACTTACTCCGAGAGGTAGCCAACAGGCTCGATGCTAGTCCCCCACCAACTGAATGGAGAAGAATCAGCCAATGAGTGTGCAGGTCAACCACTGGTCCCGCCCACTGGCAAAATGTCATTATGTAAAAGCTCATTCTTATGAAAAATGAAGCCATTATATAAAAACTCATTCTTAGATAAAAAAAAAAAGTCATTCTGAAATAAACTATTATGCATTCAACTATGATTAAATAATAATAAAAATATATTTTATAATAATTACATTTTTTCATAATAATGGAAAATATCTTATAATAATGGGAAACGTTTCATAATAATGTATATGTATTTCATAATAATAAACGCCTGTATTTCATAATAATAGACTCATTTATTTATTGAATTATGACACAAACCGGGCTCCATAGCTAAGCTAACGTGAGTCAGTCGCAGCATTGTGTTAACTCATTAACTGCCAGACAGTTGCACAGCAGAGAGCCTCATACTGCCAGTGTTTTGGAGCATTTTCACTAATTTTCCAAAACCCATAGAATATTGTGTTCTGTGACTCTGTGAACACTGAAACCACAAACATAAAGGGTAGACTCTCTTCTTTCATCAGTCCAATTCCAATCAATCAATCAAGTAATCAGCAGTAGAACATGGGGAAGTTTCACCAAAATCACCCATTTCTGACCAAACAATAGAGAAAACGGCCTTTTTCAGAAGAGAAACAAAACAATGAGTTTAACACAAATATTTGTTGTTTTACTGACACTTCAAACATCTGAACAGTGGTTTCCTTCTATAGAACCAAAGAAAAAAAGGCAGAAGGTTTTTCATGGCAAAAATGATTTATTTACACATATATAAAACATTATATAACACATTTTGACATTTGAAACAATGAATAAATATTTACAAATATCCAATTCAGGTATCCATTGTGTGTGTGTTCCCACCCCTAAACAAAACTTTTCTTTGTGTGGTACACAGTGAAACACTCTTTCTGACTTTCTACTTTCTGACACTTGCCTATAAAACCTTTGTTACATATGATTTTTTCTTTCTCATGTGATCTCAAAAGATCAAAATTGTATGGTTTCTCTCCAGTATGAATATATTGGTGTCTTCCGAGAATATATGAATGTGCAAAACCTTCCACTCACCGATCACAGCTCTACAGCTTTTCTCCAGAATGAATATACTGGTGTGTCCTCAGATCACTGGAATGAGTAAATATGGCTCCACAACCATCACACCTGAATGGTTTCTCTTCAGTGTGACAACAGTAATGTTCTTTAAGATCATCTTCTTCAGTAAAAGCTGCTTCACAACCATCACACCTGAACGGTTTCTCTTCAGTGTGACTACAGTTATGAACTTTAAGATCATCTTCTTCAGTAAAAGCTTCTCCACAACCATCACACCTGAACGGCTTCTCTTCAGTGTGACAACAGTTATGAACTTTAAGATCATCTTCTTCAGTAAAAGCTGCTCCACACCCATCACACCTGAATGGTTTCTCTTCAGTGTGACAACAGTTATGAACTTTAAGATCTTGTTCAGTAAAAGCTGCCTCACACTCATCACACTTGTACAGCTTCTCTTTTGTGTGACTATGTTGATGCCTTTTTAGACCAGTTGATCTACTAAAAACTGCCCCACACAAATCACATTTGTATGTCTTCTTCCTAACTTGATTACGTTGGTGTGCCTTTAGTTCACTTGTAGTAAATGTCACTGCAGATTTTTTACACTTGTACAGCTTCATGTCAGTATGAGCACGCATGTGTTTTCTTAGAACATTTGACCGATTGAAACTTGCCCCACACTGATCACAACTGAATAGTGTCTCCCCACTATGGACGTGCATGTGTCTTTTTAGACCATTTGCCTGAGTAAAAGCTGCCCCACACTGATCACACCTGAACGGCTTCTCTGCAGTGTGACTACGTTGGTGTCTCTTTAGGTCGCTTAATGAAATAAAAGCCGCCCCACACTCCTCACACTTGTACGGCCTCACTCCGGTGTGAATATATTGGTGCCTTTTTAGACTACCTGATGTGGTAAAAGAGGCCCCACATTGATCGCAGCAGTGAGGCTTTTGTCCAGTATGAATAGTTTTATGCCTTTTTAGCGTCCTTGACGTGGCTACCGCTATCCCACACAAGTCACATCTGAATGGCTTCTCGCCAGTATGAATATTGTGGTGTATTTTTAGACTACTCAATCTGGTAAAAGTTGAACCACACAAATTACATCTAAAGTGCTTCTCCTTGCTATGACTATATTGGTGTCTCTTTAGATAACTTGATCTAATAAATTCTGCTCCACACAATCACACTGGTAAGGCCTTACTTTCGTATGAATGAACTGGTGGGCCTTCAGGTCACTTGATCTAGCAAATGTCTCTGCACACTGTTCACACTTGTACGGCTTCTCTCCAGTATGAATGCGCATGTGTCTTTTTAGACTATTTAACATGGTAAAAGTTTGCCCACAACGGTCACATGTAAACGGCTTCTCTCCAGTGTGAACACGCTGGTGTCTTCTCAGATTACACGACTGGTTAAAACCTGCTCCGCACTGATCACACCTGTACCGCTTCTCTGGAGCATGAATATTCAGGTGTGACCTCAGAGCACCTGAATGTGTAAAAGCTGCCCCGCACTCATCACACCTGTGTGGCTTCTCTCCAGTATGAATCCGTATGTGCCTTTTTAGATCACCTGATTTGACAAAGGTTTTCTCACACAGATCACATTTAAACAGCTTTTCTCCAGTATGAACACGTTGGTGCTTCCTTAGATCACTTGATTTTGTAAAAGGTGATCCACGCTCATCACAGCTGTGAGGCTTTTTTCCAGTATGAACACTCTGGTGCTTCTTTAGATGTGATGGAAGACTGGACTGACAGCAGTGATGTTTGAGTGTCTTCTGGCTCCCTTTTTTCTGCAACGACAAAACAGACATCTTAGGCCATTTTCAAAACTGTTTGTTTACTTCATTTTTAAAATGTAGTATCCAGTATGTACTGCACAAATTAAGTAACAGTAAGTAGTAGTGCTGGGCGATATGACGATACATATCGTGGGGACGATATAAAAGTGTGTATCGTGCCATTTCTCTTCTATCGTTTCTAACCTAATTTTATCAATTATTACAGCAAATATGTAATTAAATAACCTGCAACGATAAATTTGATAGAATCATATCTACTTCTACAAAGTAGCCTTTTATGTTTGCACTTTTATTCATGGTTAATGCCTTAAACAGAGTTCTTTTCAACCCTGATGTTTACTTTAGACACTTTATATTGGTTTGCAAACTTTGCACTACAAGGTTACAGATTTCAGAAAGTTGAAAAATAATTTGTGTTTATTTTTTATAGCTGAACTTCAGTGCAAAATGTGTTTTTCCTCTCAGAAACTGTCGTGCACTTTAAAAAAATGTGAAAGCTACTGTACTTCTGTACCTACCTGTTTTTGCTGCACTAAAATGTATGTTTGTGACAGTTCAGCTAATTGTCCTTTCAAAATAAAGTTGAAAATTAAGCAATGAAATTTTTGTGAAACTTTTCAGAGAATAACTGAAAACATACTTTATTATGGTATATCGTGATATATATCGTTATCGTGATATATAAAAAAAGTCCATATCGTGATATATGATTTTTTCAATTTCGCCCAGCACTAGTAAGTAGCATGCTACTGTAAAAATGACTGTACAGAAGCTGGTCATGTGACAATCCTGACTGAGTACCAAACAAGAGTAAACTACATATATAAGTAATTTACAGAATATCCAGACATACTGTTGTCAGATATTCTGTTGTCAGATGGGCATACAGTTGAGGTACAGGGCTGATACTCATACCAAAACTGAAAGTGATTTAATTTGATTTAATTTGACGAACCAACATTTGTCACCTCTGACTCACTTGCTTTTTTTTTTTTAATACTGTCATAGAAATTTTACTATTACTGTATATTAGTTTACCAATAATTAGATGAGTTCTGGTGAGGTAATTGTACAACACTTACAAAAAAAGCACTTGGCAATCGGACAAGGGTGAAAGCAGATTTAATCTCCATTTGTATACAAGCAGAGATGTCCAGGCGCTCACAACAGCATGGAAAGCTGCTGCTAGCATGGACAGCTGCTGCTAGCATGGACAGCTGCTGCTAGCATGAACAGCTGCTGCTAGCAAAGACAATGAATCAAGGACATGTAGTCATTTTTAAACACTTGTTTATCAATAACGTTGAGCCTTGAGCTAAATTCCTCCAACAGCTAGTGTCTCAAAAAAATCATGCAATGGCGCCTGATCAATATCCCTCATTGGATTAGATATTCTACATCAGTATCACTAAGAAACAGGCCATAGTGACCTGGCAACATATTTTAATACAAAACTCCCCACTTTTTGTTTAAAATGTGACAATTTTGTCTAAACCACAACTAGGGCTGCACGATAACTATCGGGCCGATAACAGGAAATTATGACATCATCCTGATAACTCCGATATCACGACGAATAGCCCCGATAACATTTATATTTCTGTCAACACAGCAGTGTCTCGCTCCCTCTGAGCCTTGAATGACCAGCAGTGAATGTTATGTTCAAGTGACGTCGGCATAATCAGAAAAACGATTACTCAATCAGGAAAATCAAGAATACCCCCTCATGCCAGAAAACAACTCGTTAACTCGTCATAATTTTGTTAGTTGCTGACTTGAATCGATATTCGCAGTATTTTCCCATGTTACACATAAAAAAAGAAAAAAATAGAAAAGGCTGAAAGAACGACTTGCAAATGAGGAAAAGTCGGAATTTACGTTACACCTTGAATGCAGCCTGCAGCACAGCGCTGATCACAACAAACATGGCGGCGTGGAACTTCGTTAAAGTTTCAGAAGAAGATAGTTTGGTGGTTATTTGTGACGAATCCTCCGAGTGAATTCTAAGAGGAGGGAAGCACAAGCTTTAATACGTAAAACCTGATCAGCCACCTACAACATAACAATAGCTTCCATGGAGTTTTGAAATCATGCTAACGTGAGCTAACGCAAGCTAACATGCACAATCCCGCAGGAGTCTCTCCTCTCCTCTTCTCTCCCTCATTCCTCTCATCTAAAGCTTTCATGAGATTAAAAAATAAAAACTACTGAACCTCATTTACTTTAATTAAAGGTATTAATTTAAATGGAACCACAAGCCAAAATCCTTTAAATGTTAATCTTTTTCAGTTTGTAATTCTGATGCATGTATTTCCATCAGTTCAAGGAGCCTTTATTTTTTATATCAGTCAGTAATGAACCTTATTTAAGTTAATGTGAGATATCAAATAGGTTTGTTTGATAGCTTTATGAAAATGTTTGAGAGGCTTGACAATAGTTTTATATTGGAAAAAATAAATATCTGTTCATTTAAAAAGTCAAAACTATTTTTGGTTTTGTTCATAGTATTGATGTAATGATCTTAGGTATATGTGTGTGTTATCGGTTATCGGTATCGGTTTTAAAAAACAGTTATCGTGCATCCCTAACCACAACAGTAGAGCACACTGCTCCCCACTATGTGTACGCTTTGCAGGATCAGATTGGAATTGGTTGATTGCCTAACTGAATTTGGAATTTGAATCTTAAATTTTAGTTTAATTTGGATTGCTAGATCCACAAAAATAAGAGAAACAACAAAAGATCCCCTGGAGGCTAACCACTCTAGACTACAGCCAAAACCCACTGGGAAAAACACAACCAGATGACTGAATGACCAGTACTCAATCACCAGAAGCACCTACAGGTGCATCCCCCAGTCGACTGCCGGGCAAAGTCAGGAAAGAAGCAGGTTTCCCATTATGCAAAAGAGGCACCACTGGTTTTAGCACCACAGAATATAAGCATGGAATCTCACAGGAAAATTAAAAAAAAAACAAAACATGATTGGAGTAAATACCACCAAAACACAACATTAGTGCTGGGCGATATAGAAAAAATAATATATCACGATATGGACTATTTTATATCACGATAACGATATATATCACAATATACCATAATAAAGTATGTTTTCAGTTATTCTCTGAAAAGTTTGACAAAAATGTCATTGCTTACTTTTCAACTTTATTTTGAAAGGACATTTAGCTGAACTGTCACAAACATACATTTTAGTGCAGCAAAAACAGGTAGGTACAGAGGTACAGTAGCTTTCACATTTTTTTAAAGTGCACAACAGTTTCTGAGAGGAAAAACACATTTTTGCACTGAAGTTCAACTATAAAAAAATAAACACAAATTATTTTTCAACTTTCTGAAATCTGTAACCTTGTAGTGCAAAGTTTGCAAACCAATATAAAGTGTCTAAAGTAAACATCAGGGTTGAAGAGAACTCTGTTTAAGGCATTAACCATGAATAAAAGTGCAAACATAAAAGGCTACTTTGTAGAAGTAGATATGATTCTATCAAATTTATCGTTGCAGGTTATTTAATTACATATTTGCTGTAATAATTGATCAAATTTGGTTAGAAACGATAGAAACGATAGAAGAGAAATGGCACGATACACACTTTTATATCGTCCCCACGATATGTATCGTCATATCGCCCAGAACTACACAACATGATTGCAGCAGGCCTCATTGCAACAGACAGACACCCCCCCACCCCCCACCACCCCCCCCCCCACCACCACCACCCCCACCACCAATCTGAATCTCCTAAAAGGGGAAGACAAACACTTACACCTCACAAAAACCCGTGGCTGAGTAAAGCTCCTGGTACTGTATATATTCATCTCTGTAGTTCATGTACTGATAATGAAGCAGTCACAATAGAAGAACATGGAATTATTAGTTCTCAAGCTAATGGATAATTATCATTAATACATTTTGTCCGATGCAGTACTGTCAGAATGTATGTCCATCCTCTCTCTGAACTTTCTCCCTCCTCTTTTCTTTCTTTACCCGGCTGGTCTTCAGCAGGAAGGTCCGGATCCTGATTTCTTCAAACAGTTTTCAGTTTATTCCTCTTAAAGGGGAGTTTTTCCTTGTCACAGTTGGCTTAAAGGTTTTTTTTTTTTTTTTTTCTCGCTAGGAGTTTTTTTTTTTTTTTTAAACTTGACATTTTTCGTTAATTAGGACTCAATACAATTTTAGTTGATGATATTTGCTTGGGGGTCATGATCTGGGTCTCTGTAAAGCCCCCGGAGACATTTTGCATTTAAATAGATGCTATACAAATAAAGTTAAATTGAACACTTTAGTTCTCTGCATTAAAACCTTAAACAAGTGAATAATTGATGTGTGAGGGAGCTTAAAATGCACTAAAGTTAAACTACATGAATTTATTGATCTTATAAAACTATATTTTAGGGGAAAAAATACTGAAAATAACGTCCTGCATGCTGAAACTTGTAATACAGTGGCGTTAAAGAGAACAGACAGCAGGGTTTTAGTAGGTGGGGGGTGGGGTGGGGGTAGGATATTGGACATCCTTGTTATCAAAATAACATGTTTAATTAAATATAATTATAATTAATATTAAGTGAATGAAAGCCCGGGGGGGGGGGGGGGGGGGTCTCCTTTAGCTTAGCTGTGTACTGATCCAAACCTTCCCAACCAAACCAGTCAACAGCTGCATGTATCAGAGCAGCAGCTAACAGCTAGCTAACAGCTAACTTTTTTTTAACCTTTATTTATAAAGGGAAGACACATTGGCTGCGGTTACATGCTGTTTTTTAATTCGGAATTAATAATTCCGAATTAAATAATTCCGAATTAAACTATTTTCCTTCGAGTTTACATGGAAATAGTAATTCTGAATTGAGGTTTACATGGAAAACACGTTTGTTCGGCTTTATCCAACTCCGCTTTAGGTCTGGGGGTTGGGAAGGGTTCTGATTGGATGGGGGGGGGGCGGACGTCTTTACGTCTACTGGAAGAAAACAAACTTAGCTAACTCAGTTAGCAACAACATTCCACTTATTTTTGACCTGGGTGGCGTCTCTATCTGTGAAACCTCCTTCATTTAACCTGGCCGCTTTGAAAAGCTCACAATTTTTATGTTTCCTGCCATCTGTTCTTTTAATTATTTCCAGTTCCTCCAAGCTATTTATTAAATAAATCGTCTCTGCACGTTTACTGCGTGCTGCCGTTTTGAAAACAAGCCCAGCGCGGAATATAAGCGTCATCACGACAGACGGGCAAGAGAACGAGCATGCGCAGAAAGACGGGAATTAATTTAAAGAGGAATGAGTGTAAACATGACCGCTGAATTATTTAATTCAGATTTAAAATCAGAATAAACCAGTCACTTACTTCGGAATTAAGTTAATTCGGAATTGACATTTTCATATGGAATTAAGTGTTTACATGGTAACTTTTATTCGGCTTTAACTTTAATTCTGAATTAAAGAGGAATTAAACTTCCCATGTAAACGCACCCATTGAGATCAAGATCTCATTTTCAAGTGTGACCTGTTCAATAATAAATCACAATAAAATACAAATAAAACAATCAATATAGTAATTTAAAATAATAATAATAATAATAATAATAATAATAATAACAGACAGAACTAACAGCTAACTAAGTCAATGTCACAACATCACATTGGTTAATGTGCTTATGCATATAGACCTAATTTATTCCAGATGTGTTCCACATCTGCGTGAACAGACAGAAACAGCAGCTTGTGTATCTTAGCCTTTAGCCTTTAGCCTAGCCTGGAGGCCGGCTGCCCCCCCCTCCTTCCTCCGCTCTCTAGCCGCCGTCGGCGTCTCCCTCCCGGGATAGAAGCCCAAACAAAGCCCGCTGCTCTGGAGCTCTCTGCTGCTGCAACTAACGGTTCTGAGGAGTTCTGACCTGCAGACGAGCTCCACCTGAACGCCGCCATGTTTTACATCAAAGGAGAAAGAAAAGAAACGCTGGAAACCGCCGCGCCACGTTTCCACACCTGAACACCGACCTGCAGACCACCAGAGTCCGCTTCGGTCCTGCTGCTGGACTCCGGACTGTTCCGAGTCTGCTCCGAGTCCCGGTTCGTCTCCGGGTTCTGGTTCTGGTCCATGATATCCAGCAGTTCTTCCTCTTGTTGCCGCAGCAACCAGCAGCTGCAGGAGAGACTCCGCCCCCCTTGGTTACTGTTGCTACGGTGTTCATGATTTCATATCACCTCTGACTTTTTTCACCGGAAATGTCCAGAGACTGTAGACTGTAACTGTAGATGAGTTTCAGATGCTTTGAAGCACAAAACAAACCTGATAAACCACGTGATTCACAACCAAGCCCCGCCTCTGAAACTCTCCGCTGCCACCTGGTGGCGGTAAAAGTGTACTGCGGCTCCAGCTGGGGTTTCTGTCTAGTTTTGTTTTTGTATCTAGACACAAGTGTGTAGTTTGTTTTTAAGGATTTTTTTTAACAATAAATAAATGACAGCAGTAATAATAATATTGAATTGATAATAATAATAATAATAATAATAATAGTAGGTTTTATGTCTTGTTGTGGAGGCTGATGGCTGCTGGCAGGAATGATCTTCTGGATCAAGACATAAAACCTACTATTATTATTATTAATATTATTATTGCTGTCATTTATTTATTGTAAAAAAAAAAAAAAAAAAAGCCCTTACTACAATGTTGAATTTCCTTTCTGGGATAAATAAAGTATTTTTCATTTAATTTCAGAGGATTAAACAGGTATAGATGAGGGTCTATTTAGCGTAATGAGTCCGTAACATGTTTATAAATAGTTTAGTGGTCACGTGAGGACTGTTTTAATGGTTATTTTAATGGTTGAAAGGCTGTAAATGGTTTCTTAATGGAATATAAACATGAACGTAACACCGTGTCGGACATCTACGCCTCTCAGGCTCGATCCCCGTTTTACCGAGTCACAGTGAAGGCAGCACTCGGCTGGACGTCAACTGAGCATGCGCGGCTCGCGGAGCCGTCGCTGCAGCCGGACAGCTGCTGGACGTGGCCGACCAGAACCAGAATGGAGGAGCAGAACCCGGACCCGAACCCGGACCGCGAAACGGAACGGAACCAGAGCCCGGAGCGGCGCGGCGAGGCGGACTCCTCCTCCTCCGGTCCGCAGGTCAGTCTCCAGGCTCTATCTGTTAGCATGTGGCTAAGAACCAGAACCAGAACCAGAACCGGGACTCTCAGCATCTGAGCATCATGAGGCGGGAAGCAGGTGTTTCTGTTCAGTGAGAGATAAAATAAAGTCCAACATTAACGTTAACACCTGAAGCTCTCTGATCAGCCCTGAATACTGACCCTCACCTGAACGTCTCACCTGCATCCTGACACTCACCTGAACGTCTCACCTGCGTCCTGACACTCACCTGAACGTCACACCTGCATCCTGACACTCACCTGAACGTCTCACCTGCATCCTGACACTCACCTGAACGTCTCACCTGCATCCTGACACTCACCTGAACGTCTCACCTGCATCCTGACACTCACCTGAATGTCGCCGTGGTACCATCACCATGGCAACAACCTCCTCCCAGGTCAGCAGCGTCCCCTCAACTACGGTTTCAGTGATGTGAGCAGTCTACCTGAGACCTGATGACACCTGGGGGGGAGGGGGGGGGGGGGGTGTGTCACTCACTGAGATAAACACAAAGAGACTGATGGTTATTTATTTAAACTGTGACGTCTGGACATCATCCATCCATCCATCCCATCCAGCCAGCCCAGCCAGCCATCCATCCAGCCATCCAGCCAGCCAGCCCATCAGCCAGCCCAGCCAGCAGCCAGCCAGCCAGCCAGCCAGCAGCCAGCCAGCCCAGCCAGCAGCAGCCAGCCAGCAGCAAGCCAGCAGCCAGCCCAGCCAGGCCAGCAAGCAGCAGCCAGCCAGCCAGCCAGCCAGCCCAGCAGCAGCAGCCAGCCAGCCAGCCAGCCAGCCATCCAGCCAGCCAGCAGCCAGCAAGCCAGCCAGCCAGCCAGCCAGCCAGCAGCAGCCAGCCGAGCAGCCAGCCAGCCAGCCAGCCAGCCAGCCAGCCAGCCAGCCAGCCCAGCCAGCCAGCCAGCCAGCAGCCAGCCATCCAGCCAGCCAGCCAGCCAGCCAGCCAGCCAGCCAGCCAGCCAGCCCAGCCAGCCAGCCAGCCAGCCAGCATCAAGCAGCCAGCCAGCCAGCCAGCCAGCCAGCAATCCAGCAGCCAGCCAGCCAGCCAGCCAGCCAGCCAGCCAGAGCCAGCCAGCCAGCAGCAGCCAGCCAGCCAGCCAGCCAGCCAGCCAGCCAGCCAGCAGCCATGAGCACCCAGCCAGCCAGCCAGCCAGCCAGCAGCCATCCAGCCATCCAGCCAGCCAGCCAGCAGCCAGCCAGCCAGCAGCAGCCAGCCATCCATCCAGCCAGCCAGCCATCAGCCAGCAGCAGAGCCAGCAAGCCAGCCAGCCAGCCGCCAGGCCAGCCAGCCAGCCAGCCAGCCAAACCAGCCAGCCAGACAGCCAGCCAGCAGCCAGCCAGCCAGAGCAGCCAGCCAGCCAGCAGAGCCAGCCAGCCAGCCAGCCAGCCAGCCAGCCAGCAGCCAGCCAGCCAGCGAGCAGCCAGCCAGCAGGCCAGCCAGCAAGCCAGCCAGCCAGCCAGCCTCCAGCCAGCCAAGCCAGCAGCCAGCCAGCCAGCGCAGCAGCCATGCCAGCCACCCAGCCAGAAGCAGCCAGGCCAGCCAGCCAGAAGCCAGCCAGCGAGTCCAGCCAGAAGCCAGCAGCAGCCAGCCAGCCAGCCCAGCAGCAGCCAGCAGCAGCCAGCCAGCCAGCAGCAGCCCAGCAGCCAGCAAGCCAGCCAGCCAGCCAGCCAGCCAGCCATCCAGCCAGCAGCCAGCAGCAGCCAGCCAGAGAGCAGCCAGCCAAGCGAAGCAGCAGCAGCCAGCAAGCTCAGGCCAGCAGCAGCCAGCCAGCCAGCCAGCCAGCCAGCCAAGCCAGCAGCCAGCCAGAGCCAGCAGCAGCCAGCAGCCAGCCAAGGCAGCCAGCCCAGCCAGCCAGCCAGCCAGGAGCAGCCAGCCAGCAGCAGCCGAGCAGCAGCCAGCCAGCCAGCCAGCCAGCCAGCCAGCAGCCAAGCCAGCAGCCAGCCAGCCAGCCAGCAGCCAGCCAGACAGCCAGCCAGCCAGCCAGCCAGCCAGCCAGCCAGCAGCAGCCAGCCATCCAGCAGAGCAGCCAGCCAGCGGCAGCCAGCCAGCGAGCAGCCAAGCCAGGCAGCCAGCAGAGAGCAGCCAGAGCAGCCAGCAGATCAGCCAGCCAGCCAGCCAGCAGCAGCCAGCCAGCAGCCAGCCAGCCAGCCCGCCAGAGCGAGCACCCAGCAGCAGCCATCCAGCAGCCAGCCAATCCAGCAGCCAGCCAGCAGCAAGCCAGCCAGCCAGCCAGCCAGCCAGCCCAGCCAGCCAGCCAGCCAGCCAGCCAGCCAGCCATCAGCCAGCAGCAGCCAGCCAGCGAGCCAGCCAGCCAGCCAGCCAAGAAGCAAGCCAGCCAGCAGCCAGCAGCAGCCACCCAGCCACCCAGCCAGCCAGCAGCCATGCCATCCAGCAGCCAGCAGCAGCCAGCAGCCAGCCAGCCAGCCATCCACCCCAGCAAGAAAGCCAGCCAGAAGCCATCCATCCAGCAGCCAGCCAGCATCAGCCACCAGTCCAGCCATCCAGCCAGCCAGCGATCCAGCCATCCATCCAGCCATCCAGCCATCCATCCAGCCAAACAGCCACATCCAGCCATCAGCATCCACCCATCCAGCCATCAGCCATCCAGCCGCCAGCCAGCACCCAGCCAGGAGCAGCCAGCCAGCAGAGAGCATCAGCCACCCAGCAGCCAGCCAGCCAGCCAGCAGCCAGCCACCCAGCCACCCAGCCAGCCAGCAGCCAGCCAGCAGCACAGCAGCAGCCATCCAGCCAGCAGCCAGCCAGCCAGCCAGCCAGCAGCCAGCCAGCTCCATCAGCCATCCAGCCATCCCACCAGCCAGCCAGCCAGCCAGCCATCCATCCATCCATCATCCATCATCCATCCATCCATCATCCATCCATCCATCCATCCATCCACCTCCATCCATCCATCCATCCATCCATCCATCCATCCATCCATCCATTCATCTATCCATCATCCACCCATCCATCCATCCATCCATCCATCCATCCATCCATCCATCCATCCATCCATCATCTAGACCAGTTAAACCCTCTGCAGGGTCTCAGGGATCTGCTGGAGTCTATACCAGCTCTCTTCAGGTCTTTAGTCAGGTGTCCACCTGGACAGGTCTCCAGTCCTAAACTGACAGAGCCTTTCTGTTTTAAACTTAGTTTTTATTTTATCAACATGAAATCACAAACAGGCAAAATCACAACTGGACTGCTGCTTTTTTCTATTTCTGATCTGAATACACTGTAAAAAATGTTGCTTAGATCCAACTTAAAAAAATGAGGCCACATTTTCCAACCAGTTTTTAGCAGTTTAGTGAACTTCTTGTTTTTCTGATTTTGGACAAGACAAAAAAATTGAGTTAAACTGACTTAAAAAAAAACAATCAGTTGTTAACTATATTATACTTAATTAAATAGAGTAAAATCTATATGTTATATGAAGAAATTGATTTGGGCAAATAATTGATTTTAAATAAATAAATTTTGCATGTTTGAAAAGTCTAAATTACTTAATAAACATACTAATAAATAACAAATAGATTTAAGAAAGACGGGTATTTGTGTCCAACATTGATCTAGAGCTGGTCGTGCTTTTGTATTAGTGATCTAGAGCTGGTCGTGCTCTTGTATCAGTGATCTAGAGATAGTTGTACTCTTGTATCAGTGATCTAGAGCTGGACCTGCTCTTGTTTCAGTGATCTAGAGCTGGTCGTGCTATTGTATCAGTGATCTAGAGCTGGTCATGCTATTGTATCAGTGATCTAGAGCTGGTCATGCTCTTGTATCAGTGATCTAAAGCAAGCCCTGCTCTTGTATCAGTGATCTAGAGCTGGTCGTGCTCTTGTATCAGTGATCTAGAGCTAGTCGTGCTCTTGTATCAGTGATCTAGAGCTGGTCTGCTCTTGTATCAGTGATCTAGATCTGGTCGTGCTCTTGTATCAGTGATCTAGAGCTGGAGCTGCTCTTGTATCAGTGATCTAGAGATGGTCGTGCTCTTGTATCAGTGATCTAGAGATAGTTGTGCTCTTGTATCAGTGATCTAGAGCTGGTCGTGCTCTTGTATCAGTGATCTAGAGCTGGTCGTGCTCTTGTATCAGTGATCTAGGACTGGTCGTGCTCTTGTATCAGTGATCTAGAGCTGGTCGTGCTCTTGTATCAGTGATCTAGGACTGGTATCAGTGATCGTGCTCTTGTATCAGTGATCTAGAGAGGTCTGTGTCGTTGCTCTTGTATCAGTGATCTAGAGCTGGACTCTGCTCTTGTATCAGTGATCTAGGAGCTGGTCGTGCTTGTGTCTTGTATCAGTGATCTAGAGATGGTCGTGCTCTTGTATCAGTGATCTAGATCTCTTGATCAGTGTCGTGCTCTTGTATCAGTGATCTAGAGAGCTGGATCTGGTCGTGCTCTTGTATCAGTGATCTAGATCTGAGCTGGTCGTGCTCTGTATCAGTGATCTCAGGATCTTGTGCTCTTGTATCAGTGATCTAGATGCTCTTGTATCAGTGATCTAGAGCTGGACTGTCTTGTGCTCTGTATCAGTGATCTAGAGTGGTGTGCTCTTGTATCAGTGATCTAGAGCTGGACTGCTCTGTATCAGTGATCTAGTGATCTGGTGTGCTCTTGTATCAGTGATGATCTAGATGGTCATGGTCTTGTATCAGTGATCTAGAGCTGGTCGTGCTCTTGTATCAGTGATCTAGGACTGGTCCTGCTCTTGTATCAGTGATCTAGAGATGGTCGTGCTCTTGTATCAGTGATATAGGACTCGTCATGGTATTTTATCAGTGATCTAGAGCTGGACCTGCTCTTGTATCAGTGATCTAGAGCTGGCCGTGCTCTTGTATCAGTGATCTAGAGATGGTCGTGCTCTTGTATCAGTGATATAGGACTGGTCATTGTCTTGCATCAGTGATCTAGAGCTGGTTGTGCTCTTGTATCAGTGATCTAGGACTGGTCGTGCTCTTGTATCAGTGATCTAGGACTGGTCGTGCTCTTGTATCAGTGATCTAGGACTGGTCGTGCTCTTGTATCAGTGATCTAGAGATGGTCGTGCTCTTGTATCAGTGATCTAGAGATAGTCGTGCTCTTGTATCAGTGATCTAGAGATAGTTGTGCTCTTGTATCAGTGATCTAGACTGGTCGTGCTCTTGTATCAGTGATCTAGAGCTGGTTGTGCTCTTGTATCAGTGATCTAGAGCTGGTCTTGCTCTTGTATCAGTGATCTAGAGCTGGTCGTGCTCTTGTATCAGTGATCTAGGACTGGTCGTGCTCTTGTATCAGTGATCTAGAGATGGTCGTGCTCTTGTATCAGTGATCTAGAGCTGGTCGTGCTCTTGTATCAGTGATCTAGAGATAGTTGTGCTCTTGTATCAGTGATCTAGGACTGGTCGTGCTCTTGTATCAGTGATCTAGGGCTACTCATGCTCACCTATGGTGTTCTCCTAGAGATGTAGGTGTTCCTCAGTACCAGGGTTGATTTGAGATTCATGCTGATGTCATTTCAGGACCACTGCGTGAAACCATCTTGGATAAGTTCCACACCAGATCTTAATGAGGATGGTAACAAACCATGTCCCGTTGTCGACCTGCGGTGTATAGAGGTATGTTGTACTTGAACAGCTTTGTTATAAATCAGAATCAGAATCAGAATCACTTTATTGCCAGGTACGATTTTACACATACAAGGAATTTGTTGTGGCGATGATGGTGCATGCAATTAAGGGAAAAATAAAACAAACAATGTAAACTAAAAATTTTGTGATATAAATATATATACACAAGCTACTTTTAGCATTGAGGGCACAGCAACCAAGAGTGATGTGCCATGAAAATGTGCAAATGAACAGGTACTGCAGCCTCTAGTGGTCAGTGGAGGAACTGCAGTCCCTAGTGGTCAGTGGAGGAACTGCAGTCTCTAGTGGTCAGTAGCGGAACTGCAGCCTCTAGTGGTCGATAGAGGAACTGCAGCCTCTAGTGGTCAGTAGAGGAACTGCAGCCTCTAGTGGTCAGTAGAGGAACTGCAGCCTCTAGTGGTCGGTAGAGGAACTGCAGCCTCTAGTGGTCGGTAGAGGAACTGCAGCCTCTAGTGGTCGGTAGAGGAACTGCAGCCTCTAGTGGTCAGTAGAGGAACTGCAGCCTCTAGTGGTCGGTAGAGGAACCGCAGCCTGTAGTGGTCAGTAGAGAAACTGCAGCCTCTAGTGGTATGTAGAGGAACTGCAGCCTCTAGTGGTCGGTAGAGGAACTGCAGCCTGTAGTGGTCAGTAGAGGAACTGCAGCCTCTAGTGGTCAGTAGAGGAACTGCAGCCTGTAGTGGTCGGTACAGGAACCGCAGCCTCTAGTGGTTGGTAGAGGAACTGCAGCCTCTAGTGGTCAGTAGAGAAACTGCAGCCTCTAGTGGTCGGTAGAGGCACTGCAGCCTCTAGTGGTCGATAGAGGAACTGCAGCCTCTAGTGGTCAGTAGAGGAACTGCAGCCTCTAGTGGTCAGTAGAGGAACTGCAGCCTCTAGTGGTCAGTAGAGGAACTGCAGCCTCTAGTGGTCAGTAGAGGAACTGCAGCCTCTAGTGGTATGTAGAGGAACTGCAGCCTCTAGTGGTCGGTAGAGGAACTGCAGCCTGTAGTGGTCGGTAGAGGAACTGCAGCCTCTAGTGGTCAGTAGAGGAAACTGCAGCCTCTAGTGGTCGGTAGAGGAACTGCAGCCTCTAGTGGTCGTAGAGGAACTGCAGCCTCTAGTGGTCAGTAGAGGAACTGCAGCCTCTAGTGGTCTAGTAGAGGAACTGCAGCCTCTAGTGGTCGGTAGAGGAACTGCAGCCTCTAGTGGTCAGTAGAGGTAGAGGAACTGCAGCCTCTAGTGGTCGGTAGAGGAACTGCAGCCTCTAGTGGTCGGTAGAGGAACTGCAGCCTCTAGTGGTCAGTAGAGGAACTGCAGCCTCTAGTGGTCGGTAGAGGAACTGCAGCCTCTAGTGGTCGTAGTAGAGGAAACTGCAGCCTCTGGTGGTCAATAGAGGAACTGCAGCCTCTAGTGGTCGGTAGAGGAACTGCAGCCTCTAGTGGTCTGTAGAGGAACTGCAGCCTCTAGTGGTCGGTAGAGGAACTGCAGCTAGTGGTCGGTAGGAGGTAGACTGCAGCCTCTAGTGGTCGGTAGAGGAACTGCAGCCTCTAGTGGTCGTAGAGGAACTGCAGCCTCTAGTGGTCAGTAGAGGAAACTGCAGCCTCTAGTGGTCGGTAGAGGAACTGCAGCCTCTGGTGGTCAATAGAGGAACTGCAGACTCTAGTGGTCGTCAGAGGAACTGCAGCCTCTAGTGGTCGATAGAGGAACTGCAGCCTCTAGTGGTCGGTAGAGGAACTGCAGCCTGTAGTGGTCAGTAGAGGAACTGCAGCCTGTAGTGGTCGATAGAGGAACTGCAGCCTCTAGTGGTCAGTAGAGGAACTGCAGCCTCTAGTGGTCGGTAGAGGAACTGCAACTTTTCTTACTTCTGCACTTAAAGGTGGGGTAGGTGTTGTTTGAAAAACGGTTCCAGCAATCCAACTCAAGTGAGATTTTGAAAATATACACTCCCTCCCTCCTCCCAAAGGCTCCGCCTCCTCCTCTTCAGCCCACCCCTCGAAACCACGCCTTCACACGATTTACGACTACATCGGGACGCTGGGTGGGAGTGCATTGATATTTGATGTACGTTTTAGGCAGCCAATGAAAGTAAAGATGATCAGTAAACTGATTGGTTGGAGTTTTTCTCTGATTATACCCTCTAGACCGGACCAAAACGTTTCGTTTTTTTTGGCAAACATTTTATTTCAGTTGGTGCAATGGGAATGTGAAAAGGTTTTCGGGCAATATTGTAAAAAGTGCTGCAAAAAAAGAACACCTACCCCACCTTTAATCGACCCAGAAGACCAGGCGTTGCTCACAAATTGTCTTCTCTGTCATTTCAGAAAAATCAAGGCCAAGAGAGGTCAAAACGTTACTCTTGTCCGTTCTGTGGAAAAGTCTTCAGCTGCTCCTCAAATCTAAAGAAGCATCAGAGGGTTCACACTGGAGAGAAGCCGTACGGCTGTGATCAGTGTGGCGCAGCGTTCGCTGGATCCAGCGACCTGAAGAAGCACAAGCGTATTCATACAGGCCAGAAGCCGTACAGCTGTGACTACTGCGGGTCAGCATTCGCCCTGTCAGGTAATTTAAAGATCCACCAACGCATTCACACTGGAGAGAAGCGGTTCATCTGTGACGAGTGTGGAACAGCTTTTACGCTACCAGGACACCTGAGGGATCACCAGCGTATTCACACGGGGGAGAAACCATACAAGTGTTTGCAGTGCAACGCAAGTTTCTCTGGATCAGGATGCTTGAAAAAACACCAACGTATTCATACGGGCGAAAAACCGTACACGTGTGATCATTGTGGGGCAGCTTTCACCGGATCAAGTGACCTGAACAAGCACCAGCGCATTCATACTGGACAGAGACCCTACAGGTGTGATCAGTGTGGTGCAGCATTTACCCAACCGGGCCACTTAAGTAATCACCAACGTATTCACACAGGAGAAAGGCCATACAGGTGCTTCTGTGGGTCGGCCTTCAGCCGGTCAGGTCAGTTAAAGATGCACCAGCGTATTCACACTGGAGAGAAGTCGCACCGCTGCGATCAGTGCGGAGCAGCCTTCATAGAATCAGGAAATTTAAAGGTACATCAGCGTATTCACACTGGGGAAAAGCCGTACAGCTGTGATCAGTGCGGAGCAAGTTTCTCTGGCTCTAGTTACCTGAAAAAGCACCGGCGTATCCATACTGGAGAGAAGTCATATAAGTGTGATCTGTGTGAGGCAGCTTTTACAGAATCAGGTAATCTAAAAGTCCATCGACGTATTCACACGGGCGAGAAGCCGTACGGCTGTGACCTGTGTGCTGCCAGCTTTGCCGGATCAGGTGACCTAAAAAAGCACCGACGTGTTCATACTGGAGAAAAACCGTACAAGTGTGAGCAGTGTGGCGCAGCTTTCACAACATCAAGCCAGTTCAAATCACACCAGAACAGTCACGCTGGGATCAAACCCTTCTGGTGTGAAGCATGTGGAAAAATGTTCACGAGAGCATCGTCCCTGAAGAAGCATCAGCTGACTCATACTGGTTCACATGTGCTCTCTGGGCCTCCTTCGTAAAGTCTTTCAATGGTCTGTGGGTGGATTTGGGACAGCAAGAATGATTTACTTTACAACATTGTCCAAAGAACGCACAGACTCGACAGCAGCAGAAATAGCTTAGCTAGCTTACCGTGTTTTCCAGATTGTAAGTCTCACTGGAGTTTTAGTCGCATCTGTCAAAAAATATACTGTGAAGATGAAAAAAACATAAGTCTCATGGATCAATAACAGCTGGTGATAATTGGACCATTAATGAGCCCCTGCTAGCAGGAGCTGTTCAAGGACCCAGCTGTGGACTCGTTCCTCCGTCTGTAGGCTCTTGCCGATTGTGCTAGCATCATTTTTGGCATAATTTGAGGAATTGAGCATAATTTTTTGCCCTTTTTTTTTCCAAAAGTAGCACTGCTAGCATAATCCGTATATTTTCTTGTCTTAATAGCACAATTTTAGAATAATTCAAGAAAACGAAGATCTCAGCTACTAAAAACGATAGATTACTATTAACAGTTGGTTCCATTACTTGCCAGCAAGTGTGATGCTTCAATATAACAAGCGCTAATTAACTGTTAGAGAACGAATTAGAGAAGTCAAGCCGGACTGCGTGGTTCAGAAACGAGCGAGATTATTCAATGTTAAATTTGTTATCCAGGGCTTTGTCGGAAACTGCATGGTTTAGTTTTCACTGTATTTGTTTTTATTTGTTTTGAAAACCCAGTGCACGCTGCTAGCATGCGCACAGTTCGTTGTTTACTCGAAATTTACCTACTTTACCATGGTAACTGGAGGCCATTTGAGTGCAAAACCTTGCGCAAACTGTGTCACGCTCTGCTACACGTGATGGTTAGCTAGCTATCCGCGGATAGTTATCCACCACACGCTATCCAGGCTTTGTGCAACCTATTTTTTTAGCTGGTATCTGCTGGATAGCAGATTTATCCGCCGTATGGGCCTAACCACCAGATAAAGTTACCCAGGTTTTGAACAACCGGGCCCAGAACGTCAGGTCAGGGTTAATAAAATACATTTTCAAACTTGTCTTGTGAGTTGTGAAGTTTGTGCACAGAATAATTTTTTTAAAAAGTAGCATCATTTTGAAAAGCGAGCATAATTTGGGCAAAAAACGAGCACTGCCACTAGCATAATATGCCACTTTTACTAGCACAATCGGCAAATGCCTATCCGTCTGTGGACTCGTCCCTCCATCTCTGTCCATCTTTCAGTCCGTGGTTCTCCTTCTCTGATTGGTTCATAGCTGTCAGAGGTTCCTTCATTACTGTTTTCAGCTGCTGATTTTATCGTCTTCACTTTAAATTCTGCAGTAGAGATTTTTCTTCTTGGTCTCATATCTGTGTATCTCTGTCTTTATAGTTTACACTTGTCATTTTTTCAGTATCAGTGTTCAGTGGAGATGATGTCCTGTTGTTGTCATGGAGACATGGAGGATACATTTAAAATATAACTCGGAGAGAAACTACTGAAAAAGAGCAACGTTTAGTCGAGAAAATACGGTAGATTGGATCAGGTAACTGGATCCAGATGACCGAGGTCCTTCTGACCCTGTTCCCTGAACCACTGCCCCCCCCCAGCTAAGCAGGAACCACCGCACCAAAAGTGTGCTCATAATGGATTGATGCTGTAACGTTTCTAAAAAGAGAATGACACCAGTATTCATGTCCCTTGTCATTTATTCAAGAGGAAGGAGGAACTTTGGTTCCTACCTACGAAGAACTGAAGAACAAGTGATGATCGGTTCAACATAAATGAGGCGTCAGCAGCGTCCAGCTCTTTGATTCAGTTTGGAGCTTCATGGATTCAGGTCTTTGGCAGAAACTGATAACTGAAGAGACAAAAAACCAGCAGGTCAAACTCTGAAACATGTGAATCCTGGAACAGTCAGAACCAGAACCAGAACCAGGAAACACAGCTTCCTGTTTTCACCAGATCTTCATGAGCTGGACTGAAACTGTAAAGACTTAATTTAATGTACCGGAGTTGCAGTCGTAAATAATTGGTATTTAACTTATTTTCTCTCTCTGTAATGTCCGCTGTGGTGCTGAATAAACGAACTGATATTTAACTAATTAACTTGCACATGCAGGGTGGACGTGCTAATGGAGGATCCTGCAGAACCCAGTTGGACTACAAACGAACGTTGTCGTGTCGGGACTGTAAATCTGCATGTTTTATTTATTTATTTTGGGGGGGGGGGGGGGTAGATGGTGTGTCGTCTGTATGAAGATATGAACTTGTTTCATCCTTTTATTGTTGCTGAGTCGTGTTCTTCTAACGTTCTTTATATCAAGTTGTTCCTCTCTGATCTTAAAAATCTCAACTGTTCGTTCATTAAATTATTTTGCGGCGGGTTGGATTTAATTGTTCTGTGTTGATCAGTTTGTTTAATGGGTCAATCGGCTGTTGACCGTTTATCTCAGAGCATGAAACCATGACAGGGACGGTCCAGGGTCCGTCTCCGGTCCTGGATCCTGGACTCCGGGGTCCGTCTCCGGTCCTGGATCCTGGACTCCGGGGTCCGTCTCCGGTCCTGGATCCTGGACTCCGGGACTCCCCGTCTCCCGTGGATCCTGGACTCCGGGGTCCGTCGGTCCTGGATCCTGGACTCCGGGGTCCGTCTCCGGTGATCCTGGACTCCTCCGTCCCTGGATCCTCCGGGGGTCCGGTGGATCCTCTCCGGTCGTGGATCCTGGACTCCGGGGTCCGTCTCCGGTCCTGGATCCTGGACTCCGGCTGAAATGAGTAGAGATGCACGATAACTATCGGGCCGATAACAGGAAATTATGACATCATCCCGATAACTCCGATATCACGACGAATAGCCCCGATAACATTTATATTTATGTCAACACAGCAGTGTCTCGCTCCCTCTGAGCCTTGAATGACCAGCAGTGAATGTTATGTTCAAGTGACGTCGGCATAATCAGAAAAACGATTACTCAGTCAGGAAAATCAAGAATACCCCCTCATGCCAGAAAACAACTCGTTAACTCGGTCATAATTTTAGTAGTTGCTGACTTTAATTGATATTCGCAGTATTTTCCCACATGTTACACATAAAAAAAGAAAAAAAATAGAAAAGGCTGAAAGAACGACTAGCAAACGAGGGAACGGAGGAATTTACGTTCCACCTTGAATGCAGCCTGCAGCACAGCGCTGATCACAACAAACATGGCGGCGTAGAACTTCGTTAAAGTTTCAGAAGAAGATAGTTTGGTGGTTATTTGTGACGAATCCTCCGAGTGAATTCTACGAGGAGGGAAGCACAAGCTTTAATACGTAAAACCTGATCAGCCACCTACAACATAACAATCACTTCCATGGAGTTTTGAAATCGCGCTAACATGAGATAACGGAAGCTAATGCTAAGGTGCGCAAGCCAGCAGCAGTCTCTCCTCTCCCTCATCTCTCTCATCTAAAGCTTCCATGAGATTAAAAAATAAAAACTACTGAACCTCATTTACTTTAATTAAAGGTGTTAATTTAAATGGAGCCACAAGCCAAAATCCTTTAAATGTTAATCTTTTTCAGTTAGTAATTCTGATGCATGTATTTCCATCAGTTCAAGGAGCCTTTATTTTTTATATCAGTCAGTAATGAACCTTATTTAAGTTAATGTGAGATATCAAATAGGTTTGTTTGATAGCTTTATGAAAATGTTTGAGAGGCTTGACAATAGTTTTATATTGGAAAAAATAAATATCTGTTCATTTAAAGAGTCAAAACTATTTTTTATTTTGTTACTAGTATTGATGTAATGATCTTAGGTATATGTGTGTGTTATCTGTTATCAGTATCGCCCTTTAGGAGCTGAAAGTTATCGGTTATCGTGCATCCCTATAAATGACTAAATTCGTGAAAACGTGTCTGTCAGATTATCAGACGGATGAAGGTGAGTTTTCTCTGACGCCGTCTGCTCCTCCTCTGAACCAGACCATCAGAGCAACTGGGAACCAGTCTAACAGCCTGTTTCAGCGTCTCATCAGAGGTCCTGATCCTCCACCTCAGACCACCTGAGACCATCTAAGACCACCTCAGACCATCTCAGACCACCTCAGACCATCTAAGACCACCTCAGACCACCTCAGACCATCTAAGACCACCTCAGACCACCTCAGACCACTTCAGACCACCTCAGACCACCTCAAGACCATCTAAGACCACCTCAGACCATCTAAGGACCACCTCAGCAGACCATCAGACCTCTAAGACCACCTCAGACCAAGACCCACCACCTCAGACCATCTCTCAGACCACCTCAGACCACCTCAGACCACCTCAGACCATCTAGACCACCTCAGACCATCTCAGACCACCTCAGACCATCTAAGACCACCTCAGACCATCTAAGACCACCTCAGACCATCTAAGACCACCTCAGACCACCTCAGACCACCTCAGACCATCTCAGACCACCTCAGACCACCTCAGACCATCTAAGACCACCTCAGACCATCTCAGACCACCTCAGACCACCTCAGACCACCTCAGACCACCTCAGACCAGACCTCAGACCTCAGACCATCTAAGACCTCACCTCACCTCAGACCATCTCAGACCACCTCAGACCATCTAAGACCACCTCAGACCACCTCAGTCAGACCACCTCAGACCTCAGACCAGTACCACCTCAGACCACCTCAGACCACCTCTCAGAGACCACCAGACCACCTACCTCAGACCACCTCAGACCATCTAAGACCACCTCAGACCACCTCAGACCATCTCAGACCACCTCAGACCACCTCAGACCATCTAAGACCACCTCAGACCATCTAAGACCACCTCACCTCAGACCATCTCAGACCACCTCAGACCACCTCAGACCACCTCAGACCACCTCAGACCATCTAAGACCACCTCAGACCATCTCAGACCACCTCAGACCATCTAAGACCACCTCAGACCATCTCAGACCATCTAAGAACACCTCAGACCACCTCAGACCATCTAAGACCACCTCAAACCATCTAAGACCACGTCAGACCATCTCAGACCACCTCAGACCATCTAAGACCACCTCAGACCATCTAAGACCACCTCAGACCATCTCAGACCATCTAGGTACACCTCAGACCACGTCAGACCATCTCAGACCACCTCAGACCATCTAAGATCACCTCAGACCACCCGAGACCATCTAAGACCACCTCAGACCATCTAAGACCACCTCAGACCATCTCAGACCACCTAAGTCCACCCATCTAAGACCAGACCACTCAGACCATCTCAGACCACCTCAGACCATCTCTAAGACCACCTCAGACCCATCTCTAGACCCTCAGACCCTCTCAGACCCCTCAGACCATCTCTAAGACCACATCTCAGACTCTACCATCTCAGACCACCTCAGACTCATCTAGACCATCTCAGACCACCTCAGACCATCTAAGACCACCACCTCAGACCATCTCACCTAAGACCCATCAGACCACCTCAGACCACCATCTCAGACCATCTAAGACCACCTCAGACCACCTCAGACCATCAGACCATCTCAGACCACCTCAGACCACCTCACCCTCAGACCACCCACATCTAAGACCACCTCAGACCATCTAAGAGACCCACCTCAGACCACCTATCCTCAGACCACCTCAGACCACCTCAGACCACACCTCAGACCATCTAAGACCACGTCGGACCACCTCAGACCATCTCAGACCACCTCAGACCATCTAAGAACACCTCAGACCACCTCAGACCATCTCAGACCACCTCAGACCACCTCAGACCATCTAAGATCACCTCAGACCATCTCTGACCACTTCAGACCACCTCTCTCTCAGTCTGGGCCACCGAGTCGAACCAAAACCCTTTGGTCACCGCCCAATCTTTAATAGTATAACAGCTAGTATAATATAATAAATATAACTATTGTTATTATTTATAATATTTATTCATTTATTTATAATTATTCATATATCCAATATTATTTATAATAATAATGATCTATCCTATGATATGAGTAATATAACTAATATTAACGTGTTTGTATATTTGGATTCAGAGCTGTAGTCACGGGTTCTTCCAAGTGTTACTACAGTACCCATGATGCCTTGCGTGGCTGGTTGCTGGGATACATTCGTGGCTTGTGGCAGCTCTTTCAACAGCAGCTCTTTTCTGGATCAAAGACAAACGCGTACTTTATTGTTAACCTCGGAAAGCGAAGTTGGCATTTGTGATTTAAGTTATCGACTAAACTGTGCGTCTTTTACTGCCCTTTGCTTTGTGTTTAACGTCTCTGGCGGCTTATTTTCAACCATGTTAGCAGGCCGATGCTAGGCGGCTCGTCGTCACCGGTCCTGGTTCCAGGATAACTGTTTAAACTTCTCCAGGTCCGTTTGGAGGAAATATTTAGACTCCACGGAGCGACTGAACACCGCAGACGGCCGCAGGAGCACTGACACCCGGGATAACGTCCGTGACGGGTCCGTCCTATGGAGCGAGCTGACCGGGCCAGAGGCCGCAGACTGCTGAAGAACCAGCCGTTCGACGAGAGTCTGGAGGTTCTGGACGGAGAGGAGGTGGCCAGCGTCTGTAGCCCCACCCCCAGCGGCCAGAGACCGGGACAGGTAACTGTCCCAGTAACCTTCTCTCAGAGACAGGTAACCTTCTCTCAGAGACAGGTCACCTCATCTAGGCTGGACTAGCCTCTAGTGGGTCCAGCAGTTCCCCACCGGAACGCAGCCTCTAGCGGTATAGGAACCGCAGCTCCTCTTGGTCGGTAGAGGAACCGCAGTCTCTAGTGGTCGGTAGAGAGGAACGCAGCCTCTAGTGTCGGTAGAGAACCGCAGCCTCTAGTAGGAACCGCAGCTCTAGTGGTCGGTAGAGAACTGAACCGCAGTCTCTCAGTAGAGGAACCGCAGCTCTCTAGAGGAAGCAGCCTCTAGTGGTCAGTAGAGGAACTGCAGCCTCTAGTGGTCAGTAGGTACCGCAGTCTAGTGGTCAGTAGAGGAAGCCTCAGCTCAGTCGGTAGGGAACCGCACCTCGGTCTCTAGGTAGAGGAACCGCAGTCTCTAGTGGTCAGTAGAGGAACGCAGCTCTAGGGGTCTAGTAGGAACCGCCTCTAGTGGTCGGTAGAGGAACCGCAGCCTCTAGTGGTCGGTAGAGGAACCGCAGCCTCGGTAGTGGTCGGTAGCCTCTAGGTAACCGCAGCCTCTAGTCGGTAGAGGAACTGCAGCTCTCTAGTGGTCGGTAGAGGAACGCAGCTCTCTAGTCAGCTAGTGTCAGTAGAGGAACTGCAGCCTCTAGTGGTCAGCTCTAGCGGTCGCAGTAGAGGAAGTGGTCTGCAGCCTCTAGCGGTCGGTAGAGGAACTGCAGCCTCTAGTGGTCGGTAGAGGAAGCGGTCGGTAGAGGACTGCAGCCTCTAGTGGTCGGTAACGGCAGCCTCTAGTCTAGGTCGGTAGAGGAACCGCAGCCTCTCCGGTCGGTAGAGGAAGCACGGTCGTAGAGGGCCTCTAGTGGTCTAGAGGAACTGCACCTCAGCCGTCGGTAGAACGCAGCCTCTCGTCGTAGAGGAACTGCAGCCTCTAGCAGTCGGTCAGTAGAGGAACTGCAGCCTCTACGGTCGGTCAGTAGAGGAACTGCAGCCTCTAGCGGTCGGTAGAGGAACCGCAGCCTCTAGCGGTCTAGCGGCCTCTCGGTAGAGGAACTGCAGCTCTCTCGGTCAGGAACTGGCCTCAGCCTCTAGCGGTCGGTAGGAACTGCAGCTCTAGGGTCGGTAGAGGCAACTCTGCAGCCTCTAGCTTAGCGGTCTGCAGCCTCTAGTCGGTAGAGGAACTAGCGGTCTCGGTCGGTAGAGGAACTGCAGCCTCTAGCAGTCTCGGAACTGCAGCCTCCGGTCTAGCAGGTCGGTAAGAGGCCTCTAGCTAGCTCGGTAGAGGAACTGCAGCCTCTGCAGTGGTCGGGAGGAACTGCAGCAGTGCTCGGTCTGCAGGCTAGTGCTCGGTAGAGGAAGCAGGGTCGGTAGAGGAAGAGCCTCTAGTGGTAGAGGAACTGCAGCCTCTAGTGGTCGGTAGAGGAACTGCAGCCTCTAGCGGTCGGTGGAGGAACTTTTTAGTGGTGAGGACAACCTTGACAGGTTCAGGAACCATCGGGGCTTTTATTGTGAAAGAGTGGCTCAGGGAGGATGAGAGGTCGCTTTTACAGGTCAGATCTTTGATGAGAATGTTCTAGAAAAGATTATTTCTGCACTGGGACTCATTAAAGGTTACGGTGACTGTGTTTAAAAATCTAAAAGTGGTCCAGCTGAATATGAACTTCTGTTTTTAAACTCAGTTGGACTCCAGCAGGAGGAACCGCAACCTCATGTCAGCCAACAGCGATGAGTTTGACGACGACCCCAAACCTCAGAGGGCCAAAGAGCTGGTGGGGCCACAGCCGGGGGTCAGCCCCAACGAGGAGGAGGAGGAGGAGGAGGAGGAGGAAGACGAGGACGAGGACTCCGATGAGGACGACACGGACGAGGACGAGGACGAGCCCACGGAGGCTCCAGAGGGAGCCTACGACCCTGCAGACTACGCCAACCTGCCGGTCAGCACGGAGATCAGAGACCTGTTCCAGTACATCACACGGTAGGAGACGCGGCGGCCATGATGACTCAGCAGAATCCTTTTAAATCTGTCTAGCAAAGAGGAGAAAGGTCAGAACTTCAGACCTTCAGTCCTTCAGACCACTACCAATGAGTAGAGATCGGCCGATTATCGATCTGGGCCGATGATTGGAAATTAAGGATGTTCCTGGCGACTAATTTCCCTGTCGACTAAACAAAAATTTTAATTAAGACTAGTCGACTAGTCTAAAAAAAAGGAAAACACTCAGAAAACAGTGAAAAATTTAGCACAATTTATTGAAACATCGAAACAGAATTTGAAACATTGTCCCAAAAATATTGTGTGTAACAAGAGTTCTTTAAGCCTTTAATCATAATGTTCAACAACCATGTCGGATTTTAAATGCCGCTGAAGAACGAGACACTTTGCACCGTGCAGTATGAATGAATGTGAACATGAAGGCAACTCAGTCAAACGTTAACCACCAAAATAAATAAATTGCCTCTGACACATTGAATCTTGCAGATTATCCGACAAAAATTATAGCTTCAATTCACTTTCAAGTTAATAAAAACATCTAATTTATAATTAAATTTCAACCTAAACGAGCAGCATTTTGCACCGTGCAGTATGAATATAAACCCTGCACATCCGACAAAAACTCACTTAAAGTTAACAAATAATGTAACATCTAAAAAGATAAATTGCTGCTGAATTATTAAGCTCTATGCGCAGATCAATATGAGTGTAAAATTAAACAAACATCTAAAATCTCTCAGACCGGACGGGAGAACACGTCTCCGGGTAAACAATGTCAAATCGGCTAGCACCGCTAGCATCAGCGCCGCTAGCATCAGCACCGCTAGCATCAGCAGCCGTCGTCTCGTGCAGATTAACATCCAAATGCTTGAGTTGAATGTGGTTGCGCATTGCTCTAGTCGAGTGATTGTATGCCAGTTGTTTCTGACACAGTCTACATACTACCTTGTTTTCATTTTCTAGATTAAAGTTCCGCCAAACCGCGCTGGTTTAGCGAGACTATCTTCCCACCGTGCCGTTTTAAAACTCCAGTCTACTCGAGCGTTGCTGTGGAGAGGAGGACTGCTGTCTGACGGCTCTGTAGCCCCGACTAGTGGCGGGAGGCTGTATGACAGTTAAGCGGCCTTGTACATGAATAAAATTTTACAAATTGGTTTAAACGACTAATATTTCTGGTGCCGACTAGAAAGTGGGCGGACGTTTAATCGGTTAGACGACTAATCGCGCGCATCCCTATTGGAAATTTGACGTATATCGGCATCGGCCGTTTTTTAATCCGACCGGCTGATGTGAAGAAATCAATTTAAAATTGGCTTATTTCGGCTCAGATGCAGCCGCCTCTCTCTTCTGCATTATTCACCCCGTCCTCTGATTGGTTGAGCAGCAGAGGCGGAGCCTCCAAGTTGAAGCTGTCATCACACACACTGAAGAGTAGAGCTGGAAAAAAATCTTATATCACGATATGGACTATTTTATATCACGATAACGATATATATCACAATATACCATAATAAAGTATGTTTTCAGTTATTCTCTGAAAAGTTTGACAAAAATTGTCATTGCTTACTTTTCAACTTTATTTTGAAAGGACATTTAGCTGAACTGTCACAAACATACATTTTAGTGCAGCAAAAACAGGTAGGTACAGAGGTACAGTAGCTTTCACATTTTTTTAAAGTGCACAACAGTTTCTGAGAGGAAAAACACATTTTTGCACTGAAGTTCAGCTATAAAAAATAAACAAATTATTTTTCAACTTTCTGAAATCTGTAACCTTGTAGTGCAAAGTTTGCAAATCAATATAAAGTGTCTAAAGTAAACATCAGGGTTGAAGAGAACTCTGTTTAAGGCATTAACCATGAATAAAAGTGCAAACATAAAAGGCTACTTTGTAGAAGTAGATATGATTCTATCAAATTTATCGTTGCAGGTTATTTAATTACATATTTGCTGTAATAATTGATAAGATTAGGTTAGAAACGATAGAAGAGAAATGAAACGATACACATTTTTATATCGTCCCCACGATATATATCGTCATATCGCCCAGCACTAGGGATGCACATATTGGATTTTTTTTATAACCGTTAACCGACGGCCTTTAACGATTAATAACCGTTAACCGATAAGATTTAAATGCACTTCCATGCTGCCATTCCGACATACCACCATTTAGACACATCACTATCCCGAAATACCGCTATTCCGACACACAAACGTCCCACCATTCCGACCCACCTGACCCGCCCGGGAGAGTTGGCTGCCACGATGTTGCGCTGTTGCGTTGTCATGGATTCCTGCGGACACTTTCCCACCAAGTCCCCACGTCTCCACTGCATCAACCAGTTTAGCTGTGAGGTTATCAGCTGTGTGTCTACCCAGCATGCACTGCGTTAACAGGACGGCAGAATTAGCTTTCCAGTACTCATCGATATAGTGACACGTAGCTCTCTTTTGTGAGCGCGGTAATATCCACCAAAAAATGAACTAAATAGTTCTTTTTTGTAATCGACAGCAGCGACAGCCGTGTTGCCATGTTAGCGTGACAGCAGCGACAGCCGTGTTGCCATGTTTGATTGGTTTCCTCAGATTCATATCAGGCTCGTTTGTGTTGTATTTTAAATGGAATTCGCTGGAAACCTGGAACGGTTTTGACCGTGTGTGAACTTTGAAAGAGCGTCATTCACAACTGCCCAAATGAACTCGTTCACGCCCCCCGCTGGTGAAGGAGAAAGAGAGCGCGCTCAGTTCACGTTCGTGAAAAATATGAACTAGTAACTACTTCGTGAACTTTCGTTCAATGAACGCGTTCAGGTACAACACAGAACTCCTATTTGCTCCCTTCATCTTCGCTGTAAAGTGGGCTGTGATTAGACACACCTGATGGCATGTGTTGCACCTGTCGACACGCCCCTATGAGCTGATTGAATTATGTAGCTTAAAAACAAAATTGACCGTTAGTATTAATTGGTTAGAGTTACTGTTATCGGTTAACGGTTAAACGGTTAACCATGTGCATCCCTACCCAGAACTACACCAGACTATGTATTAGCAACGGGGAAAATACACCGAACTTTACGGACACTAAGCCGCTACTTTTCCTCACACTTCAAACCCTACAGCTAATACAACGATGCTGCTAATGTATAGATTTCTACGGGCTAGCTTCATGTCGTCAATAACGTTTATCCTCGTCAGAATAAAAACTACCGAACCGGTCACAGTGGACCGATGAAACTGTTCAGATTAAATCAAACGCACTCACGCTAAATTCTTCAGATCAGTCATCCTGCGCTTCATGAACTCACCCTCATCATGGAAAACACACGAAGGAATGCTTACAATTTAGCTTTTAAGCTAAAGGCAATCGATCTCTCGATCAAATAAGTAAACAGCTACTGCACGTTTTTATTTTGAGATCCGAATATTCAGGTGCCTCAACGGGAAATCACGGTTGTGACGTGGAGAATAGTACGTAGTTAAAGACGCGACTGCTAACGTCTATACTACTATACTAACTATTATACTTTTTTATGTAGCCATTGTCATATTAATCATTAATAATGTAGCAACACAGTTCTGAATGACAGTTTCTTCTGGAGATATTGTTTTAAATTTGTGTGATTCAATAAACATGCTTTAGTCATTTCAATGAAGTTCAGTGTTTGCTTTATTCAAGTTTTTTACGCCAATTTTTACACTTTTACTGCAAATGAATATCGGCTCCAAATATCGATTATCGGCCTCCTCTAACTACTAATAATCAGTATCAGTCCTGAAATGGGTCGATCTCTACTAATGAGACAATATAAGGACTCATCTTCACGTCTGAGGTGTAGCAGTGTCCTCCAGGCTCTTCATCATCTGAGGCAGGTGATGGACAGAAACCTACCTGATCCTGTAGAAGGGTGGGGTTGTGATGAGGTGAGTGATTCCAGGTGTGTCCCCTCCTCTCAGGTACACCCCTCAGACCATGGAGCTGGACCACCACCTGAAGCCCTTCATTCCAGACTTCATCCCAGCCGTGGGAGACATCGACGCCTTCCTGAAGGTAGGACCACGCTGACGCAGGAGGTTCAGGTCCAGGAGGTTCAGGTCCAGGAGGTTCAGGTCCAGGAGGTTCAGGTCCAGGAGGTTCAGGTCCAGGAGGTTCAGGTCCAGGAGGTTCAGGTCCAGGACATTCAGGACCAGGAGGTTCAGGTCCAGGAGGTTCAGGTCCAGGAGGTTCAGGTCCAGGAGGTTCAGTTCCAGGAGGTTCAGGACCAGGTGGTTCAGGTCCAGATGGTCCAGGTCCAGGAGGTTCAGGTCCAGGAGGTTCAATTCCAGGTGGTTCAGGTCCAGGAGGTTCAGGTCCAGGTGGTTCAGGTACAGGTGGTTCAGGTCCAGGGAGTTCCAGTGGTTCAGGTCCAGGAGGTTCAGGTCCAGGAGGTTCAGGTCCAGGAGGTTCAGGTCCAGGAGGTTCAGTTCCAGGTGGTTCAGGTCCAGGAGGTTCAGGTCCAGGACGTTCAGGTCCAGGAGGTTTCATCATCCAGGAGGTTCAGTCCAGGAGGTTTCAGTTCCAGGAGGTTCAGTTCAGGTGGTTCAGGTCAGGTTCAGGAGGGGTTCAGGTCCAGGACGTTCAGGTCCAGGGGTTCAGGTCCAGGAGGAGTTTCCAGGAGGTTCAGTCCAGGAGGTTCAGTTCCAGGTCCAGGAGGTTCCAGGAGGTCCAGGAGGTTCCAGGTTCCCAGGTAGTTTCAGGTCCCAGGAGGTTCAGGTCCAGGAGGTTCAGTTCCAGGAGGTCAGGTCAGGTGTTCAGGTCCAGGAGGTTCAGGTCCAGGAGGTTCAGGTCCAGGAGGTTTCCGTTCAGGAGGTCCAGGGGTTCAGGTCCAGGAGGTTCAGGTCCAGGAGGTTCAAGGTTCAGGAGGTTCAGGTCCAGGATGTTCAGTTCCAGGGGTTCCAGGTCCAGGTCCAGGTTTCAGGAGGTTCAGGTCCGGGTGGTTCAGGTCCAGGAGGTTCATTTCCAGGTGGTTCAGGGTTCAGGTGGTTCAGGTCCAGGAGGTTCAGTCCAGGAGGTTCAGGTCAGTCCAGTTTTCCAGGTCAGGTCCAGTTCAGTCCAGGTTCAGGTCCAGGGTTCCAGGTCCAGGAGTTTCAGGTCCAGGAGGTTCAGGTCCAGGTGGTCCAGGTGGTTCAGGTCCAGGAGGTTCAGGTCCAGGGGTTTCCAGGGGTTCAAGGTCCAGGTGGTTCAGGTCCAGGTTCAGGCAGGTTCAGGTCCAGGAGGGTCAGGGTTTTTCAGGTCCAGGTAGTTGGTTCCAGGTGGTTCAGGTCCAGGAGGTCCAGGAGGTTCAGGTCCAGGTGGTTTCAGGTCCAGAGGTTCAGTTCCAGGTTCAGGTCCAAGGTCCAGGAGGTTCAGGTCCGAGGTTCAGGTCCAGGAGGTTCCAGGTTCAGTCCAGCAGGCAGGTTCTGGCCAGAGGTCTGAGAAGGTTCCCTCCTTCCTAAGGTTCCTCCCAGCGTCGGGTCAAAGCACCTTAAAGACCTGAAAGCTTTATGAAGGTAAATATAACCCCGTTAAATCCAAACGGCGTTCCAGTTCAGTAGATAAAGTTAAAGTCCTCCAGTTCATCTGAGCTCAGATTCAGATTTGTGTACCGACCAGTCATAGAAATCTGAATAACCTCCACCAGGACCAGAACCAGAACCAGAACCAGGCAGGACGACCATCTGCCTCCACTGACTGGAGGTCTGAGAAGACAGGAAGGAGACAAAAACAAAGACCTGGTTCCTCCAGAGAGGACCTGGTTCCTCCAGAGAGGAGCTGGTTCCTCCAGAGAGGACCTGGTTCCTCCAGTTAGGACCTGGTTCCTCCAGTTAGGACCTGGTTCCTCCAGAGAGGACCTGGTTCCTCCAGAGAGGACCTGGTTCCTCCAGTTAGGACCTGGTTCCTCCAGAGAGGACCTTCTCCTCCCTGGTTCCTCCAGTTAGGACCTGGTTCCTCCAGAGAGGACCTGGTTCCTCCAGAGAGGACCTGGTTCCTCCAGTTAGGACCTGGTTCCTCCAGAGAGGACCTGGATCCTCCAGAGAGGAGCTGGATCCTCCAGAGAGGAGCTGGTTCCTCCAGAGAGGAGCTGGTTCCTCCAGAGAGGACCTGGTTCCTCCAGAGAGGACCTGGTTCCTCCAGAGAGGACCTGGTTCCTCCAGAGAGGACCTGGTTCCTCCAGAGAGGAGCTGGATCCTCCAGAGAGGAGCTGGTTCCTCCAGAGAGGACCTGGTTCCTCCAGAGAGGAGCTGGTTCCTCCAGAGAGGAGCTGGTTCCTCCAGAGGACCTGGTTCCTCCAGAGAGGAGCTGGTTCCTCCAGAGAGGAGCTGGTTCCTCCAGTTAGGAGCTGGTTCCTCCAGAGAGGACCTGGTTCCTCCAGAGAGGAGCTGGTTCCTCCAGAGAGAGAGGAACTGGTTCCTCCCTGGTTCCTCCAGAGAGGAGCTGGTTCCTCCAGAGAGGAGCTGGTTCCTCCAGTTAGGAGCTGGTTCCTCCAGTTAGGACCTGGTTCCTCCAGTTAGGAGCTGGTTCCTCCAGAGAGGACCTGGTTCCTCCAGTTAGGACCTGGTTCCTCCAGAGAGGACCTGGTTCCTGCAGAGAGGACCTGAATCCTACAGAGAGGACCTGGTTCCTCCAGAGACGAGCTGGTTCCTCCAGAGACGAGCTGGTTCCTCCAGAGACGAGCTGGTTCCTCCAGAGACGAGCTGGTTCCTCCAGAGACGAGCTGGTTCCTCCAGAGAGGAGCTGGTAGGAGCTGGTTCCTCCAGTTAGGAGCTGGTTCCTCCAGTTAGGAGCTGGTTCCTCCAGAGAGGAGCTGGTTCCTCCAGTTAGGACCTGGTTCCTCCAGAGAGGACCTGGTTCCTGCAGAGAGGACCTGAATCCTACAGAGAGGACCTGGTTCCTCCAGAGACGAGCTGGTTCCTCCAGAGACGAGTTCCTCGAGACAGCTGGTTCCCCTCCAGTTCCTCCAGAGGAGCTGGTTCCTCCAGTTTCCTGGTTCCTCCAGTTAGGACCTGGTTCCTGTTCCTCCAGAGAGGACCTGGTTCTCCAGTTTCCTCCATTAGGATTCCTCCAGTTCCTTCCCTCCAGAGAGGACCTGGTTCCTCCAGGTTCTGTAGATGAATGTGTGCTTGTGTCTCTGTGCTGTCCAGGTACCGAGACCAGATGGGAAGGTGGATCATCTGGGTCTTCTGGGTCTGGATGAGCCCAGCGTGAAGCAGTCAGACCCCACGGTTCTGTCGCTGTGGCTGTCAGAGGAGACCAAACAGCACCGGGCCACAGAGGTAAGACACACCTGAACCTGGACGAGTCCAGCTGCTGCTAACCAGGTGTGACCAGTGTTTATTTCATCTGTACTCAGGTGTCGGTTCAGACTTGAACCTCAACACCTGACCGTAGCTGACTAGCTGGTTTACTTTAACTAGATCATCCATCCAGGAGCTGCTAGTTGTCTTAGACAGCAGCTTCAACAGAGGATGAGGGTGAGAGTGAGGATGAAGGTGAGAGTGAGGATGAGAGATGAGGGTGAGGATGAGGGTGAGAGTGAGGATGAGGGTGAGGGTGGATGAGGGTGAGAGTGAGGATGAGGGTGAGGGTGAGGTGAGGATGAGGGTGAGGGTTGAGGCTGCCGGGTGAGGGTGGGTGAGGATGCCGTGCGGGTGAAGGTGATGAGGGTGCCGGTAGGGTCGGTTCTGCCGGTGCGGGTGATTGGGATTGCGGTGCGGCTTAGGGTTGCAGGTGCGGGTGGGGATGCGGCTGCCGGTTGCGGTGCCGGTGCGGGTGTGGTGCTGGTTGCCGGTGCGGGTGAGGGTGCGGTGCGGCTGCGGGTGCGAGTGAGGGTGCGGTGCGGCTGCGGGTGCGGCTGCCGGTGCGGGCTGCCGGTGCGGGTGCCGGTGCGGGTGCGGGTGCGGGTGCGGCTTCGGGTGCGCGTGCGGGGTGCCCGTTGCGCTGCGGGTGCGGCTGCCGTTGCGTGTGCGGTGCGGGTGCGGTGCGGCTGCTGTGCGGCTGCGGTTGCGGCTGCCGGTGCCGGTGCTGCTCGGGTGCCGGCTGAGGGTGAGAGGTGCGGTGCGGCTGCCGGTGCGGTGCCGGCGGGGTGCGGCTGCGGTGCGGCTGCGGCTGCCGGTGCGGCTGCCGGTGCGGGTTGCCGGTGCGGCTGCGGGCTGCCGGTGCGGGCTGCGGCTGCGGGTGCGGCTGCGGCTGCGGTTGGGTGGTGCTGCTGCGGCTGCGGCTGCGGGCTGCGGGTTCGCGGCGGTGCGGCTGCGGTGCGGCTGCCTTTGCGGGTGCGGCTGCGGGTGCGGCTGCCGTGGCTGCGGCTGCGGGTGCGGCTGTGCTTGGGTGCGTGCGCTGCCCTGCTGGTGCGCTCTGCGGTGGCTGGTGTGCGGCTGGTGGGCTGCGGCTGTGCCTGCCTGTGCCGGGTTCTGGGTGCGGGCCTGCGGTTGCTGCCCTTCTTGTGCGCCTGCTGGGTGCGGCTGGGTGCGGGTGCGGCTGGGGGTGCGGCTGCCGCTTGCCTGTGAGGGTCCGTGAGTGGAGGGTGCGGCTGCGGTGAGGTGACCAGGTGGGGTGTGCGGTGCGGGGTGCGCTGCCGGTGGGCTGGGGCGGTGCGGCGCGGTGGGGGGGTGGGTGCGGGTTGCAGGTGAGGGTAAAGGTGAGGGTGCAGGTGAGCGTGAGGGTGAGCGTGGGAAGGTGACGCCCTCCTGTCTCCGTCCTGCAGCTGCAGAAGGTGACGAGCATCTCCAGCCCTCAGAACAACCCGCGGGCCGTGGACAGGTGGGTGGAGAGCATCGGCGCCCTGCACCGGTCCAAACCGCCCGCCAGCGTGCAGTACACCCGGCCGATGCCCGACATCGACGCCCTGATGCAGGAGTGGCCCGCCGAGATGGAGGAGCAGCTGGGGCCGCCTGCAGCTGCCGCCGGCCCGCCTGGACTGCAGCCTGGCCCGGTACGTGGACGTCATCTGCAGCCTGCTGGACGTCCCCGTCTACGGCAGCAGGGTCCAGTCGCTGCACCTGCTCTTCAGCCTCTACCTGGAGTTCAGAGACTCGCAGCACTTCACCCGCAGAGCCTAGCGCTCACCTGGCCTCAGACCGCCACCTGACTTCAGACCGCCACCTGGCCTCAGACTGCCACCTGACAGACAGCTCACCTGGCCTGGCCTCAGACCGCCACCTGGCCTCAGACCACCACCTGGCCTCAGACCGCCACCTGGCAGACGGCTCACCTGGCCTCAGACAGCTCACCTGGCCTCAGACCGCCACCTGGCCTCAGACAGCCTCAGAGCCACCTGGCTCAGACCGCCACCTGGCCTCAGGACCTCACTGGCCTCAGACAGCCACCTGGCCTCAGACCGCCACCTGGCCTCAGCTCACCTGCCACCTGCCTCAGACCGCCACCTGGCCTCAGACCGCCACCAGACAGACCACCACCTGGCCTCAGACCGCCACCTGGCCTCAGACCACCACCTGACAGACGGCTCACCTGGCCTCAGACTGCCACCTGACAGACCGCCACCGGGCCTCAGACTGCCACCTGGCCTCAGACCACCACCTGACAGACGGCTCACCTGGCCTCAGACTGCCACCTGACAGAGGGCTTACCTGGCCTCAGACCGCCACCTGGCCTCAGACCGCCACCTGGCCTCAGACCGCCACCTGGCCTCAGACCGCCACGTGACCTTTGACCTGCTCCTTCCTGTCCAGTTTTCAGAGGACTGAAGTTCTTTACAGCTGCTTTCATGTTTCTGAACTCCAAAACACCTTCAGAACTGTTCTAGTTCTGGTTCCTGATAGAGACCCAGAACTGTTCTGCTTCTGGTTCCTGATAGAGAACCAGAACTGTTCTAGTTCTGGTTCCTGATAGAGAACCAGAACTGTTCTAGTTCTGGTTCCTGATAGAGAACCAGAACTGTTCTAGTTCTGGTTCCTGATAGAGAACCAGAACTGTTCTGCTTCTGGTTCCTGATAGAGAAACCAGAACTGCTGTTCTGGTTCCTGATAGAGAACCAGAACTGTTCTAGTTCTGGTTCCTGATCGAGAACCAGAACTGTTCTAGTTCTGGTTCCTGATAGAGAACCAGAACTGTTCTAGTTCTGGTTCCTGATAGAGAACCAGAACTGTTCTGCTTCTGGTTCCTGATAGAGAACCAGAACTGTTCTAGTTCTGGTTCCTGATAGAGACCTTTATTATTGTCACTGTCATAAAGTCATACAACTGTTTTAAAGCTAAAACCGTTCTGTAAAAAGAAAACAGGAAGTCTGCAGGTGGACGTTCATGCAGGAGAACACCAGGAAGCTCTGGAACGGACCTACAAAAACGGGTTTCGTCTACTTGGTAGGATTGTTCTTCTATTGTTTTTATATTTCTAGCTACCGCCCACAGCGCCACCTGGTGTTTGGGGGGGGTGTAACCACAGAGACGGACCTCAGTGGACCGGTTCACTGACACCAAACCCAGGACACAACTAAAAACCCAAAATAAAATAAAATGAATAATAAAAAAGAAGTCAGTGTCTTAAATAACCTGCTGTAGTTGTTAATTAGTTATTAGGTACTTTCATGAAGGTTTCTCGGTTCCTGCTTCCACATCGACTGGGAATTTAATTTCTGTTGTTCATTTGCAGTCTTGGAAAAAACATGTTGGAATTATTAAATAAATACGTTTACACTTTTCTTCCAATCAAGTGTTTTTATTTTTTATTTATTTATTACATCAGTTAGCTACACAGAAGTGCGGGTGGGTCGGCAGGAGGATAATTTTTGGGTCGTTTAAAACCGAGGTTTCTTCGGTTTCCCACAATGCACCGCAGTATTTTCGTCTGACTCGCGCCGTGGGAGAACATGGCGGCAGATTCCTGCGTGTTCCACAGAACTCTGAACCGGTCCAGATCCGGTCCAAACAAGGTCAGGATATGTTGCATCTAAAGAACCGAGAAGGTTCTGATCAGCTGAGTCCGTTAATCAGAAAAATCCGTGTTTCCCGCCTCCGTCCCGGTCCAGGCTGGAACCTGCACCAGACTCTGTTCACATTTCTGCCGCTTTAACGTCGCTCTGCTCCTTATTTTCTTTTTTTTCATTTTGACACTCGAACCGTCTGTTTATCTCTGCAAATATAACACCTTTGATTTCAGAACGATTCTTTGATTTATTTATTTATCTCAGTTGAGACCAAATAAAGCTCTAAAAACAACGTATTTGCTAACGCATGTCAGCGTTGAATATCAGAAAACGACAAATTTGTTTCTGAATAACGAGATTTATCCTAAAAAAAACAACAGTTAGCTGAATTGTGAGTGAGCCGAAATGAAAGCAACATATTCTTACGTACGTGGGTCTTTAACTGTGTTGTGGAATTGTTAACAATTAGCAGCTGTGTCCAAAAACCTTCAATATTAGGATTTTCTTTAGCAGATTTGGAATGGACGCTCCGCGGACAGGCTCGATATTTATTAGTCTAAAAAAATAAATGAACAAATAAAAGAAGTGACACAATTACGGAAGAGTATTAGGGCCACTTAAAAAAAAATAAAAAGAATTCTGAGAAAAAAGTCAGAATTCTGACTTTAATCTCAGAATTCTGACTTTAATCTCAGAATTCTGAGAAAAAAGTCAGAATTCTGACTTTAATCTCAGAATTCTGAGATTAAAGTCAGAATTCTGACTTTAATCTCAAATTCTGAGAAAAAAGTCAGAATTTTGAGAAAAAAGTCAGAATTCTGACTTTAATCTCAGAATTTTGAGAAAAAAGTCAGAATTCTGACTTTAATCTCAGAATTCTGAGAAAAAAGTCAGAATTTTGAGAAAAAAGTCAGAATTCTGACTTTAATCTCAGAATTTTGAGAAAAAAGTCAGAATTCTGACTTTAATCTCAGAATTCTGACTTTAATTTCAGAATTCTGAGAAAAAAGTCAGAATTCTGACTTTAATCTCAGAATTCTGAGAAAAAAGTTAGAATTCTGAGAAAAAAGTCAGAATTCTGACTTTTTTCTCAGAATTCTTTTTATTTTTTTTTAAGTGGCCCTAATACTCTTCCGTACACAATCGATCATCTGATATGAAAACATTTCCATATCTGCAGCTGATGCAGCTTTTTCTTTTGTATTGATCATGATTTAAAGTTAGACATTAGAAAAATGTGATAAGTGAGATTCTAGTTAAAGTTGTGATGAAGATGTGATTAATGTTTCATCTGATCCTGACCTTAACAGGATCCTTCTGATATATTATATATATATTATATTATATTATATTATATTATATTATATATATATATTATATTATATTATATTATGATATAAGCAGTTAAATAACAGCAGCCTTTACTGCAGGTTTATTATTAATGTTACAGGTGGATGTGCTGAAAGGACACGTGTTTGATTTATAATGTACGATTAAAGTAACTCTAAAAATGTGCCTTAATATAAGCAAATTATTATTTAATTCAGGTTTCAAAAAAGAAAGCAATTTAAAAACGTAACGCCATCAAAATAGATTAAGTTGAAGGAAAAGGAATGAGTGAAAATAACATTTATGTTGTTATAAAAGACGAAACAGCTGAGGTGGAAATGAGAGACGAGGCTGAACTCGTCTGATCACAGTCGGGGGTTTCTTGGCCCAGAGGCTTTATGTGCTGATGAAGGTGAAGCAGATGAATTATCTGCTCTGTCCTCCGTCCTCCGTCCTCCAACGCGTCCATTGGACTTTTACGTCTCAGCTGTTGCTTGTGTGAGTTGTGTCACTTTAAATGTTACATTGTTGCACGTTTGTGAGATAAAGAAGTGGTGAGGACGGATGTGGACAGATGTGGACAGCAGCTGGTCCCTTCCTCAGACCCCAGACGGAGACGCTTGGTCCTGCTCTTGTCTCCAGGTGTCCCCGCTGGTGTCTGGTCCCTTCCTCAGACCCCAGACGGAGACGCTCGGTCCTGCTCTTGTCTCCAGGCGTCCCCGCTGGTGTCTGGTCCCTTCCTCAGACCCGAGACGGAGACGCTCGGTCCTGCTCTTGTCTCCAGGCGTCCCCGCTGGTGTCTGGTCCCTTCCTCAGACCCCAGACGGAGACGCTTGGTCCTGCTCTTGTCTCCAGGTGTCCCCGCTGGTGTCTGGTCCCTTCCTCAGACCCCAGACGGAGACGCTTGGTCCTGCTCTTGTCTCCAGGCGTCCCCGCTGGTGTCTGTCCCTTCCTCAGACCCCAGATGGAGACGCTCGGTCCTGCTCTTGTCTCCAGGCGTCCCCGCTGGTGTCTGGTCCCTTCCTCAGACCCCAGATGGAGACGCTTGGTCCTGCTCTTGTCTCCAGGCGTCCCCGCTGGTGTCTGGTCCCTTCCTCAGACCCCAGATGGAGACGCTTGGACCTGCTCTTGTCTCCAGGCGTCCCCGCTGGTGTCTGGTCCCTTCCTCAGACCCCAGACGGAGACGCTTGGACCTGCTCTTGTCTCGAGGCGTCTCCGCTGGTGTCTGGTCCCTTCCTCAGACCCCAGACGGAGACGCTCGGTCCTGCTCTTGTCTCCAGGCGTCCCCGCTGGTGTCTGGTCCCTTCCTCAGACCCCAGACGGAGACTCTTGGTCCAGCTCTTGTCTCCAGGTGTCTCCGCTGGTGTCTGGTCCCTTCCTCAGACCCCAGACGGAGACGCTCGGTCCTGCTCTTGTCTCCAGGTGTCTCCGCTGGTGTCTGGTCCCTTCCTCGGTCCTGCTCTTGTCTCCAGGCGTCCCCGCTGGTGTCTGGTCCCTTCCTCAGACCCCAGACGGAGACTCTTGGTCCTGCTCTTGTCTCCAGGCGTCCCCGCTGGTGTCTGGTCCATTCCTCAGACCCCAGACGGAGACGCTTGGTCCTGCTCTTGTCTCCAGGCGTCCCCGCTGGTGTCTGGTCCCTTCCTCAGACCCCAGACGGAGACTCTTGGTCCTGCTCTTGTCTCCAGGCGTCCCCGCTGGTGTCTGGTCCCTTCCTCAGACCCCAGACGGAGACGCTTGGTCCTGCTCTTGTCTCCAGGTGTCTCCGCTGGTGTCTGGTCCCTTCCTCAGACCCCAGACGGAGACGCTTGGTCCTGCTCTTGTCTCCAGGCGTCTCCGCTGGTGTCTGGTCCCTTCCTCAGACCCCAGACGGAGACGCTCGGTCCTGCTCTTGTCTCCAGGCGTCCCCGCTGGTGTCTGGTCCCTTCCTCAGACCCCAGACGGAGACGCTTGGTCCTGCTCTTGTCTCCAGGTGTCCCCGCTGGTGTCTGGTCCCTTCCTCAGACCCCAGACGGAGACTCTTGGTCCTGCTCTTGTCTCCAGGTGTCTCCGCTGGTGTCTGGTCCCTTCCTCAGACCCCGAACGGAGACGCTCTGTCCTGCTCTTTCCTCTGTCTGGTGTCTTCCCTTCCTCAGACCCCAGACGGAGACTCTTGTCCTGCTCTTGTCTCCAGGTGTCTCCGCTGGTGTCTGGTCCCTTCCTCAGACCCGAGACGGAGACGCTTGGTCCTGCTCTTGTCTCCAGGTGTCTCCGCTGGTGTCTGGTCCCTTCCTCAGACCCCAGACGGAGACGCTCGGTCCTGCTCTTGTCTCCAGGTGTCCCCGCTGGTGTCTGGTCCCTTCCTCAGACCCCAGACGGAGACGCTTGGTCCTGCTCTTGTCTCCAGGCGTCCCCGCTGGTGTCTGGTCCCTTCCTCAGACCCCAGACGGAGACGCTTGGTCCTGCTCTTGTCTCCAGGCGTCCCCGCTGGTGTCTGGTCCCTTCCTCAGACCCCAGACGGAGACGCTCGGTCCTGCTCTTGTCTCCAGGCGTCTCCGCTGGTGTCTGGTCCCTTCCTCAGACCCCAGACGGAGACGCTCGGTCCTGCTCTTGTCTCCAGGCGTCCCCGCTGGTGTCTGGTCCCTTCCTCAGACCCCAGACGGAGACGCTTGGTCCTGCTCTTGTCTCCAGGCGTCCCCGCTGGTGTCTGGTCCCTTCCTCAGACCCCAGACGGAGACGCTTGGTCCTGCTCTTGTCTCCAGGCGTCTCCGCTGGTGTCTGGTCCCTTCCTCAGACCCCAGACGGAGACGCTTGGTCCTGCTCTTGTCTCCAGGTGTCCCCGCTGGTGTCTGGTCCCTTCCTCAGACCCCAGACGGAGACGCTTGGTCCTGCTCTTGTCTCCAGGTGTCCCCGCTGGTGTCTGGTCCCTTCCTCAGACCCCAGACGGAGACGCTTGGTCCTGCTCTTGTCTCCAGGCGTCTCCGCTGGTGTCTGGTCCCTTCCTCAGACCCCAGACGGAGACACTCTGTCCTGCTCTTGTCTCCAGGTGTCCCCGCTGGTGTCTGTCCCTTCCTCAGACCCCAGACGGAGACGCTCGGTCCTGCTCTTGTCTCCAGGGTCCTCCGCTGGTCCCTTCTCCCTTCCCCTCAGACCCCAGACGGAGACGCTCGGTCCTGCTCTTGTCTCCAGGCGTCTCCGCTGGTGTCTGGCCTTCCTCAGACCCCAGACGGAGACGCTTGGTCCTGCTCTTGTCTCCAGTGTCCCCGCTGGTGTCTGGTCCCTTCCTCAGACCCCAGACGGAGACGCTCCGGTCTGCTCTTGTCTCCAGGCGTCCCCGCTGGTGTCTGGTCCCTTCCTCAGACCCCAGACGGAGACGCTCGGTCCTGCTCTTGTCTCCAGGCGTCCCCGCTGGTGTCTGGTCCCTTCCTCAGACCCCAGACGGAGACGCTCGGTCCTGCTCTTGTCTCCAGGTGTCCCCGCTGGTGTCTGGTCCCTTCCTCAGACCCGAGACGGAGACGCTCGGTCCTGCTCTTGTCTCCAGGTGTCCCGCTGGTGTCTGTCCCTTCCTCAGACCCCAGACGGAGACGCTTGGTCCTGCTCTTGTCTCCAGGCGTCTCCGCTGGTGTCTGTCCCTCGGAGACTCTGGTCCTGCTCTTGTCTCCAGGTCCCCGCTGGTGTCTGGTCCCTTCCTCCCAGACGGAGACGCTCGGTCCTGCTCTTGTCTCCAGGTGTCTCCGCTGGTGTCTGGTCCCTTCCTCAGACCCCAGACGGAGACGCTCGGTCCTGCTCTTGTCTCCAGGTGTCTCCGCTGGTGTCTGGTCCCTTCCTCAGACCCCAGACGGAGACGCTCTTGGTCCTCTCTTGTCTCCTCTCCGCTGGTGTCTGGTCCCTTCCTCAGACCCCAGACGGAGACGCTCGGTCCTGCTCTTGTCTCCAGGTGTCCCCGCTGGTGTCTGGTCCCTTCCTCAGACCCCAGCCGGAGACGCTTGGTCCTGCTCTTGTCTCCAGGTGTCCCCGCTGGGTCTGGTCTCCCTCCCTCCTCAGACCCCAGACGGAGAGCTTGGTCCTGCTCTTGTCTCCAGGGTCTGTCCCTTCCTCAGACCCCAGACGGAGACGCTCGGTCCTGCTCTTGTCTCCAGGTGTCCCCGCTGGTCTGCAGGGAGTCGGTGTCGGTGGTGGACGTCCAGCGCTACAGCAGGGACCTGGGCTCGTCCGTCTTCTTCCCCCAGACCGTCCTCAGCAGTAAGAACCACCCACACACGTGACGTCCTGGTTCCAGGTCCTCCTGGTGGTCTGACCGCTTCTGTGGGCGTGTCCCGGCGCCGCGTCCCCAGGTGACGACCTGTACGACGTCACGCTGACGGACGGACACTGCAGGCTTCGGGTGACTCTGGACCCTGGTCTGAACCGGCTGGTGGAGAGGCGTGTCCTCCGGCCGGGGGCGGGGCTCCGTCCCGCCACCTTCAGCCCCGCCCTGAGCGCTCGGGCCCCAGGGTGCCCCGGGGCCTCCGCAGACAGGGACAGGTGAGCGAGGACAGGTGAGCGAGCGACGGCGCTGTGATGTAATCAGGCGGGCTGAATGTGGCTCCTCCCACCTGCAGCTACAGGCTGGTGAGCGCCGAGGTGTGCAGCGGTGACGAGGAGGGGGGCGGAGTCAGAGACAGCTGGACGTCCCTGCCCTGGTTCGGGTCTTCAGAACCTGCAGGTAAGAGCAGATCCATGACACCCAGACGGACTGGACGGGTCTCCACTGAGACTCTCTCAGAACCCCCCAGTATTACCCCAGAACCCCCCAGGGTTACCCCAGAACCCCCTACCCCAGAACCCCCAGTATTACCCCGAACCCTATTACCCCAAACCCCCAGTATTACCCCAAGACCCCCCAGTGTTACCCCAGCCCCCCCAGTATTACCCCCTACCCCAGTATTACCCCAAACCCCCCGGGTACCCCCAGACCCCCCAGGGTTACCCCAGAACCCCCAGTATTACCCCAAACCCCCAGGTTACCCCAGAACCCCCAGATTCCCCAGTATTACCCCAGACCCCAGAACCCCCCCCAGTATTACCCCAAACCCCCCAGTTACCCCAGCCCCCCCAGTATTACCCCTAAACACCCCAGTATTACCCCAGAACCCCCCAGTGTTACCCCAGCACCCCCAGTATTACCCCAGAACCCTTCAGTATTACCCCTAAAACCCCCAGTATTACCCCAGAACCCTTCAGTATTACCCCTAACCAAACCCCAGTATTACCCCCCCCAGTTACCCCACCCCAGTATTACCCCAGAACCCCCCAGTTACCCCAGAACCCCCCAGTGTTACCCCAGAACCCCCCAGTTTACCCCCCAACCCCCCAGTATTACCCCAGAACCCCAGAATTTACCCCCCCCAGCCCCCAGTACCCATTACCCCCCCCCCCCAGTATTACCCCCAGAACCCTTCAGTATTACCCCGAACCCCCAGTATTACCCCAGAACCCCCAGTATTACCCCAGAACCCCAGTATTACCCCCTAACCCCCCACCCCAGTAACCCCAGTATTACCCCAGAACCCCCCAGTATTACCCCAACCCTTCAGTATTACCCCGAACCCCCCAGTATTACCCCAGAACCCCCCAGTATTACCCCAGAAACACCCCAGTATTACCCAAGAACCCCCCAGTGTTACCCCAGCACCCCCCAGTATTACCCCAGAATCCCCCAGTATTACCCCCCCCCCCAATATTACCCCAGAACCCCAGTATTACCAGAACCCCCAGTATTACCCCACCGCCCCCCCCCAGTATTACCCCAGCCCCCCTACCCCAGCCCCCCCAGTATTACCCCCAGCCCCCCAGTATTACCCCAGCCCCCCAACCCCCCAGTATTACCCCAGCCCCCCCAGTATTACCCCAGAACCCCCCCAGTATTACCCCAGAACCCCCCAGTATTACCCCAGCCCCCCCAGTATTACCCCAGAACCCTTCAGTATTACCCCAGCCCCCCAGTATTACCCCAACCCCCAGTTACCCCAGAACCCCCCAGTATTACCCCCCCCCCAGTATTACCCCCAGAACCCCCCAGTATTACCCCAGAACCCCAGTATTACCCCCCCCCAGTATTACCCCACCCCCCAGTATTACCCCAGCCCCCCCAGTATTACCCCAGAACCCCCCCAGTATTACCCCAGACCCCCCAGTATTACCCCAGAACCCCCAGTATTACCCCAGAACCCCCCAGTTACCCCACCCCCCAGTATTACCCCAGCCCCCCCAGTATTACCCCCCCCCCCAGTATTACCCCAGAAACCCCCAGTATTACCCCAGACCCCCAGTACCCCCATTATTACCCCAGAACCCCAGTATTACCCAGCCCCCCCATTATTACCCCCCCCCAGTATTACCCCAGACCCCCCCAGACCCCCAGCCCAGAACCCAGGAGGGTCTCTGTTCTTGTTTTCATTAAAGCTCCTCTCTGCGTCCAGCTGGTTTTTATCTCCGTCCTGTTTCTAGATTGTTTCCGTTGTCCGGTCCTGATCTTGGTCCTATCTCCGTCCTGATCTCCCTGATCCTGATCCTGATCTCGTCCTGATCTCGTCCTGTCCCCATCTGATCTCTGGTCCTGATCCCGTCCTGGTCTGATCTCCTGATCCTGATCTCGGTCCTGATCGGTCCTGACTGTCCCCTGATCTCGGTCCTGATCTCGGTCCTGATCTCGGTCCTGATCTCGGTCCTGATCTCGGTCCTGATCTCGGTCCTGATCCCGGTCCTGATCTCGGTCCTGATCTCGGTCCTGATCTCGGTCCTGATCTGGGTCCTGATCTGGGTCCTGATCTCGGTCCTGATCTGATCTGGGTCCTGATCTGGGTCCTGATCTGGGTCCTGATCTCGGTCCTGATCTGGGTCCTGATCTGGGTCCTGATCTCGTTCCTGATCCCGGTCCTGATCTCGCTCCTGATCTCGCTCCTGATCTGGGTCCTGATCTCCGGTCCTGATCTTGGTACTGATCTCGGTCTGATCTGGGTCCTGATCTGGGTCCTGATCTGGGTCCTGATCTGGGTCCTGATCTGGGTCCTGATCTCGGTCCTGATCTGGGTCCTGATCTCCGGTCCTGATCTTGGTCCTGATCTCGGTCCTGATCTCGGTCCTGATCTCGGTCCTGATCTCGGTCCTGATCCCGGTCCTGATCTCGGTCCTGATCTCGGTCCTGATCTCGGTCCTGATCTGGTCTGATCTCGTTCCTGATCCCGGTCCTGATCTCGGTCCTGATCTGGGTCCTGATCTGGGTCCTGATCTGGGTCCTGATCTGGGTCCTGATCTCGGTCCTGATCTGGGTCCTGATCTGGGTCCTGATCTCGTTCCTGATCCCGGTCCTGATCTCGCTCCTGATCTCGCTCCTGATCTGGGTCCTGATCTCCGGTCCTGATCTTGGTACTGATCTCGGTCCTGATCTGGGTCCTGATCTGGGTCCTGATCTGGGTCCTGATCTGGGTCCTGATCTGGGTCCTGATCTCGCTCCTGATCTCACTCCTGATCTGGGTCCTGATCTCCGGTCCTGATCTTGGTCCTGATCTCGGTCCTGATCTGGGTCCTGATCTCTGGGTCCTGATCTGGGTCCTGATCTGGGTCTGATCTCGGTCTGATCTGATCTCGGTCCTGATCTCGGTCCTGATCTCGGTGATCTCGGTCCTGATCTCGTCCTGATCCTGATCTCGGTCCTGATCTGGGTCCTGATCTGGTCCTGATCTCGGTCCTGATCTGGGTCCTGATCTCGGTCCTGATCTCGGTCCTGATCTTGGTCCTGATCTCGGTCCTGATCTCGGTCCTGATCTGGGTCCTGATCTCGGTCCTGATCTCGGTCCTCTGTCCTGATCTCGGTCCTGATCTCGGTCCTGATCTGGGCCCTGATCTCGGTCCTGGTTTGGACGCGTCAGTCGTGGTTCATGTTCTTAGACGTGTCGTCCCTTCACGGAGGTTCTCCCATCTGTCCACTGACCCGGCAGGTCCGCTGGTTCCTCTGAGGGCCGACAGGAGCGTGTTTCTGCCGCTGTGGAACAACGTGGACTACAGCGGGGAGGCGTGGACGGAAGCTCCGCCCACCAGAGAAGACGGGGAGAGTGGAGCAGAAGAGGAGGTGGAGGAAGGTAAGCTGTCGGCGTTGAGGTGCTTCAGACGTGGTGGTGGACCAGAACCGGACCGTCCCGTGTGTGTTGGCAGGTCAACGTCCAGCTGTTACGGTGTCCGAGCTGCGCCAGTCCTTCGTGTCCGGGCGCCGGGGCGTCGCCAGGGGCGCCATCCAGCTGCAGCTGATTGTACGCATCACCAACAAGTCTCAGCTGATGTATTATGGGAGGACAGACAGGAACTGTGAGTGTCCATATAAGGTGAGTGAGGTCACCGAGGGTTTGATGATGTCAATGCTTCAGCGTCAAATTTACACTTTTATGACATAAAGTTGTCAAAAAGTTGTAAATATTGATTTAATGAGCAAATGTTGTGATTACTTGATTAAAATTGCTGTTTTGCAAAAAAAAATTTAAAAATGTTTACAGAGCTTTTTCAAAATTTGCAACTTTTACATGAAAATTTTGATATTTTAGTCCTAAAAGTTACTATTCCAATAAAAACTGCAGAGTTTGAGATTTATGATTAAAAAAGCTTTTTAAACAATGTTGTAAAATTCACAATTTTACAAGAAAAAACTTGTGATTTAAGAACAAAAAGTTTGAAATCTTGAAAAGTTTGTGATTTTAAAGCAAAAGTCCTGGTTTATGAACCAAACTTCATGATCTTAAAAAAAATTTGGTGTTTTAGAGGAAAGATTTGAGATTTAAGGACAACAAAACCAATTTGACAATGAGGACACAATTTATGCAAAATTCACAATTTTACAAATTCTGTTTTCAGACAAAAAAGGCCTTGAACTTGTTTAATTTACAATTTTAAAGAAAAAGAAAAAGTTGGTTTTTACTAAATTTGACATTTGGTCAAAAATGTCTTTTTTTATATCCAGTCAAAGCCGTTTAACTTCAGACGTTTTAAGGTCACCAAGTCGCAGTTTTATGATATAAAGTTGCTCGTTAACGTCAAACAGCTGATTTTTTTGTCTGTTGTTAATGAATCTCAGTTGTTAGTAGGAGTGAGTATCAGCAAGGACCTCGCAATACGATATGTATCGTGATACTTGGATCACGATACGATATTATCGCGATATATTGCAATATTCTACCCAGTAAATATCAAAATTAAAAGTAGAGATGAAAAATCCAGTTGCTGTATATGTTCATCAGATGATATTGATCATTCAGAGGACAAATTGAGTCAAAACTATTTGCTTCAAAACAACCTATTTATTGTTTATTTTTATTGTTTTTGCACATTTAAAAAATCAATATCATATTGGGCGGCTGAAAATCGCGATATATTGCCAAATCGATTTTTTTTCACACCCCTAGTTGTTAATTAACATTAATTCAGAATGAACACATTTATGGATCTGAACTGTCGTTGGACGAGTTTGTGACCGTGAATTAAACAGCAGCGGTTCTGGTTTTATTCTGTTTCACGGTTTATTTTTAAAACTGGCTGAAGAACCTGCGTTGTGTTTGTGTTGGTGGTTTCCACTTCCTGTGTTGGTCATTTCCACTTCCTGTGTTGGTGTTTCCACTTCCTGTGTTGGTGGTTTCCACTTCCTGTGTTGGTCGTTTCCACTTCCTGTGTCGGTTGTTTCCACTTCCTGTGTTGGTCGTTTCCACTTCCTGTGTTGGTCCTGTGTTGGTCGTTTCCACTTCCTGTGTTGGTCGTTTCCACTTCCTGTGTTGGTCCTGTGTCGGTCGTTTCCACTTCCTGTGCGCGTCCGTGTGTCCAGGCGGTTCTGGAGGTGTGCGACCAGACAGGAAGTGCCTGTGTGGTTCTGTGGAACAGCGTCTGCGTTAGCTGGTACAGCCGGCTGAAGCCCGGCGACGTCCTGGGCCTGAGGCGCTACCGAGTCAAGCAGCAGTACCGGGCCGAGGCGGATGACATCGGTACGTCACCTGTCACAGGTGTTGGCTGGAGGTTAAAAGTAAACCAGAAAACCAAAACGTTTCTCCTACAATTATAAATGTCATAGCTTTGTGACTTTTTAACCTGAAATGACTAAAACTGCAGTTTTTAGTTTAATTTTACTGTATCATGACCTTATTAAACAGAGAATTTAAATCTCAAAGTTTCTTGTTAAATAGCTTAAAACTGTTTGAAAAATCTTGACTTCTGAGTATAAGCCAAAGGTTTTGATGGAAAACTGAATTTTATTTTGAAAATATTCTGAAAATGTGGTTAAAACAGAAGAATCTAGTCGTCTGAAGTGTTTGAATTAAACCAGGAAGTTTTGTTTCTGTAGAAATCAGTGTGAACAGCAGGAATCCTGCAGCCCAGATATCCGTCCTCCCAGAGTCGTCTGTCTCACCTGAATATCTGCCACCTGCACCTGCCTACAGCTTCCACAACAGGTAAACTACAGCTACAGGTAAACTACAGCTACAGGTATACTACAGCTTCCACAACAGGTAAACAGCTACAGGTATACTACAGCTACAGGTAAACTACAGCTTCCACAACAGGTAAACTACAGCTACAGGTAAACTACAGCTTCCACAACAGGTAGACCTGTTGTAGCAGCTGTTTTCCTGAGGTCCCAGACCTCAGGTCTGGACTAATACGGTCGTATCTCCTGGTTCTAGTCAGGACCGGTGCAGAGACCTCAGGACTGGACTAATATGGTCGTATCTCCTGGTTCTAGTCAGGACCGGTGCAGAGACCTCAGGACTGGACTAATACGGTCGTATCTCCTGGTTCTAGTCAGGACCGGTGCAGAGACCTCAGGACTGGACTAATATGGTCGTATCTCCTGGTTCTAGTCAGGACCGGTGCAGAGACCTCAGGACTGGACTAATACGGTCGTATCTCCTGGTTCTAGTCAGGACCGGTGCAGAGACCTCAGGACTGGACTAATACGGTCGTATCTCCTGGTTCTAGTCAGGACCGGTCCAGAGACCTCAGGACTGGACTAATATGGTCGTATCTCCTGGTTCTAGTCAGGACCGGTGCAGAGACCTCAGGACTGGACTAATATGGTCGTATCTCCTGGTTCTAGTCAGGACCGGTCCAGAGACCTCAGGACTGGACTAATATGGTCGTATCTCCTGGTTCTAGTCAGGACCGGTGCAGAGACCTCAGGACTGGACTAATATGGTCGTATCTCCTGGTTCTAGTCAGGACCAGTGCAGAGACCTCAGGACTGGACTAATATGGTCGTATCTCCTGGTTCTAGTCAGGACCGGTGCAGAGACCTCAGGACTGGACTAATGTGGTCATATCTCCTGGTTCTAGTCAGGACCGGTGCAGAGACCTCAGGACTGGACTAATATGGTCGTATCTCCTGGTTCTAGTCAGGACCAGTGCAGAGACCTCAGGACTGGACTAATATGGTCGTATATCCTGGTTCTAGTCAGGACCGGTGCAGAGACCTCAGGACCGGACTAATACGGTCGTATCTCCTGGTTCTAGTCAGGACCGGTGCAGAGACCTCAGGACTGGACTAATATGGTCGTATCTCCTGGTTCTAGTCAGGACCGGTGCAGAGACCTCAGGACTGGACTAATGTGGTCATATCTCCTGGTTCTAGTCAGGACCAGTGCAGAGACCTCAGGACTGGACTAATATGGTCGTATTTCCTGGTTCTAGTCAGGACCGGTGCAGAGACCTCAGGACTGGACTAATACGGTCGTATCTCCTGGTTCTAGTCAGGACCGGTCCAGCAGGGTTCTGGATGTCCTGCAGCTGTCTCACAGCTGGTTTAGAGCCCAGTGATCAGGCCGTTACAGTCGTCTAACCTGGTGGAGACCAACGCATGGATTAGTCTTTCTAAATCTGGTTCAGACACTATTCCTTTGATTCTGACAATGTTTTTTAGATGGTAAAAAGCTGCTGATGTTATTGCTTTAATGTGGCTCTTAAAGTTCAAGTCTGAATCCAATATTACCCCTAAATTTCTGACCTGATTTTTAGATTGTAGAGAGTCTCAAGGTGACTGATAACACTTTCTCTTTGTCTCTGTGGGCCACAGACAATGATTTCAGTTTTGTCTGAGTTTAGCTGGAGAAAGTTGTTTTGCATCCACACTGATCTGTTCGATGCAGTGACACAATGAATCTACAGGCCCATGTTCTCCTGCTGTCACATAGATCTGAGGATCATCTGCATAGTTGTGGTAGGACACATTAAAGCTGCGTATTAGCGGACTAATGGAAGCATGTACAGATTGAGCAACAGGAGTCCCAGGATTGACCCCTGGGGAACCCCACAGGTCATTAGGTCTGAGACACAGTTACCAATTTCAACAAAGTATCTCCTGTCCCTGAGACAGGACCTGAACCAGTTTAAAGCAGTTTCAGAGATTCCCAACATTTAGCTGCAGTTCCTCTGCTGACCAGTAGGGGCTGGTTCCATTCACCTGTTATCACTTTTAATGACATAAACAGTTTAAAAGCTGAAGGTTTAAATTCTGGCTGGAGGTGTGCGTGAAGCGGCTACGTGATGTGAGGGTTTTATGAGGAGGACTAGAACATGGATAGTCTGCTCTGGCTCTTCTTCCAGTAAGAACCTTCTGGACTGCCCTCCAAACGCCTTGTGTGATGTCATCGGCCTGCTGACGTTCACAGGACGACCGGAGCGGCTCAGGAGTAAAGGTGAGGGTTGCCACGGTGAGATTTCCTGTCATGAATTAGCATCATAGAAGAAGAATCTTGACTCTCAGAAGAGAAATGTGCTCATTTGTTTGTTTCGTGTACCGGCAGACGGCAGAGGGGCGGAGCTTCTGGAGTACCGCTGGCTGCGACTGGAGGACGGCGCCAGCAGTGGGCCAATCATGGTGAAGCTCTTCTCTACCTCCCAACCTGAAACGCACCTGAAGCTCCACCCATGTGAGCCACACCCACAAACACCCGCTTCCTCTTATGAAACCGGCGGACGGGTTGTCTCCATGGTTACAGGATGTCTCTGTCTGCAGTGTCAGTGGTCGTCTGTACTCAACTGAAGTTGGTCAAATCCCACGATCAGAGTCGCTGCTGGTCCTACCTGACGAATACGACGTACACGCAGGTGTACTGCACAGGTAGCCACTGGTCTTTTATCATCCTGGTGGTCATCTCCAGCCTGTCACCTGACCTTGATGCTCACCTGCAGGGCAGGGCCACCACTCCCAGATGAGCTACCGTAAGCTAGACGAGGTGCGACACTTCCTGCGGTGGCTGAAGGACCAGGATGACGAACAGGTGCTGAGCAGGGCTCTGATTGGAGGCTTCTTCACCTACCCGCCTCCTCCCGTCTCCCTGGAGACCTGCATGAAGGAGAGGAGAGGTGAGCTGGTCCACGTCGTTACGGTCCGGTCAGTTCCAGCCTGACTTACGCGGGTTTTTTATTTTAAAGGTGAGCTGGGCTTCCTGCAGGGGGCGGAGCTTCACAGGGAGCTGGAGCGGCTCTGCTACCGGGAGAGGCGGACCTTCTACATGCAGGCGACCGTCACCATGGTTACCTACAGCCGTAGAGGACAGGTGAAGTGCACGCGAGTCTACGCTGTTTCAGAAATCCCACATACGAGAACTGTTTCATTAGAAGAACATGAAGAAGAAGAACATGAAGAAGAAGAACATGAAGAAGAAGAACTGAAGAAGAAGAACATGAGAAGAAGAACATGAAGAAGAACATGAAGAAGAAGAACATGAAGAAGAAGAACGAAGAAGAACATGAAGAAGAACAGAAGAAGAAGAACATGAAGAAGAAGAAGAAGAAGAAGAACATGAAGAAGAAGAACGTGAAGAAGAAGAACATGAAGAAGAAGAACATGAAGAAGAAGAACGTGAAGAAGAAGAAGAAGAACGTGAAGAAGAAGAAGAAGAACATGAAGAAGAACGTGAAGAAGAAGAAGAAGAAGAACATGAAGAAGAAGAACATGAAGAAGAAGAACATGAAGAAGAAGAACATGAAGAAGAACATGAAGAAGAAGAACATGAAGAAGAAGAACAGAAGAAGAAGAACATGAAGAAGAACGTGAAGAAGAAGAACATGAAGAAGAAGAACGTGAAGAAGAAGAACATGAAGAAGAAGAACGTGAAGAAGAAGAAGAAGAAGAAGAAGAAGAAGAAAAGAACGTGAAGAAGAACATGAAGAAGAAGAACATGAAGAAACATGAAGAAGAAGAACGTGAAGAAGAAGAACATGAAGAAGAAGAACGTGAAGAAGAAGAACGTGAAGAAGAAGAATATGAAGAAGAAGAACGTGAAGAAGAAGAACGTGAAGAAGAAGAACGTGAAGAAAAAGAATGTGAAGAAGAAGAACATGAAGAAGAAGAACATGAAGAAGAACATGAAGAAGAAGAACATGCAGAAGAAGAACATGAAGAAGAAGAACTGAAGAAGAAGAACATGAAGAAGAAGAACTGTCTCAGATACTACTGCTGATGAAACTACTGTCCTTCTGAGGTGCTCTTCTTCTCCTCCAGGAGGACCTTTGCTTGTTCTGGACCGATGGATCTTCGTCTATCCCCCCCTCCCCCCTCTGCCTCCTCCCCCTCCCCTCTTCAGCTCTTTAAATCCCCCTCCTCCTCCTCCCCCACCTGCTCCTTCTGTCCGACGCCTCCGTCCCCGGCCCGTCCCCTGGACCACGGCCGACCGCGGTCGAGCAAGAGGAAGCTGCTGCTGGACGAGACGCCGAAGAAGAGGTGGGTCCCCGTGTGATGACGCACTGGCGCCGCCGGGTTTGATGGGCCTCTGACGGGTCGCTGTTTCCTGTTCGCAGGCTTCCACGGGTCACGATGCAGCCGGAGCAGAAGGACAAGACAGGTGAGGGTGAGGACGTCTCCTGATATTTACCAACACCCACATGAATGAATGAATGAATGAATGCTTTATTTCGGTTTAAAACAAAAATAAAATCATGTTTTACAAAAAGAAAATTTCAGATAACAACCGAAAAAGGAATAGGCTGAAGCCTATCTGATGAACTTTGAACACACGCGAGAACAAAGATCGGAGGTCTTCCACGATCGGAGGTCTTCCGTGATCGGAGGTCTTCCATGATCGGAGGTCTTCCACGATCGGAGGTCTTCCATGATCGGAGGTCTTCCACGATCGGAGGTCTTCCGTGATCGGAGATCTTCCATGATCAGAGGTCTTCCACGATCAGAGGTCTTCTATGATCGGAGATCTTCTACGATCAGAGGTCTTCCACGATCGGAGGTCTTCCACGATCGGAGGTCTTCCACGATCTGAGGTCTTCCACGATCGGAGGTCTTCCACGATCTGAGGTCTTCCATGATCAGAGGTCTTCCATGATCGGAGGTCTTCCATGATCAGAGGTCTTCCACAATCGGAGGTCTTCCACGATCAGAGGTCTTCTATGATCAGAGGTCTTCCACGATCAGAGGTCTTCTATGATCGGAGGTCTTCTATGATCAGAGGTCTTCCACTATGATCAGAGGTCTTCTATGATCAGAGGTCTTCTAAGATCAGAGGTCTTCTATGATCAGAGGTCTTCTATGATCAGAGGTCTTCCATGATCAGAGGTCTTTCATGATCAGAGGTCTTCTATGATCGGAGGTCTTCTATGATCAGAGGTCTTCTATGATCAGAGGTCTTCTATGATCAGAGGTTTTCCATGATCAGAGGTCTTCTAAGATCAGAGGTCTTCTATGATCAGAGGTCTTCTATGATCAGAGGTTTTCCATGATCAGAGGTCTTCTAAGATCAGAGGTCTTCTATGATCAGAGGTCTTCTAAGATCAGAGGTCTTCCATGATCAGAGGTCTTCTAAGATCAGAGGTCTTCTATGATCAGAGATCTTCTAAGATCAGAGGTCTTCCATGATCAGAGGTCTTCTATGATCGGAGGTCTTCCATGATCAGAGGTCTTCTATGATCAGAGGTCTTCCATGATCGGAGGTCTTCTATGATCAGAGGTCTTCCATGATCAGAGGTCTTCTATGATCAGAGGTCTTCCATGATCGGAGGTCTTCTATGATCAGAGGTCTTCCATGATCGGAGGTCTTCTATGATCAGAGGTCTTCCATGATCAGAGGTCTTCCATGATCAGAGGTCTTCTATGATCAGAGGTCTTCCATGATCGGAGGTCTTCTATGATCAGAGGTCTTCCATGATCGGAGGTCTTCTATGATCAGAGGTCTTCCACGATCGGAGGTCTTCCACGATCGGAGGTCTTCTACGATCGGAGGTCTTCTACGATCGGAGGTCTTCTACGATCGGAGGTCTTCCACGATCGGAGGTCTTCTACGATCGGAGGTCTTCTACGATCGGAGGTCTTCCATGATCAGAGGTCTTTTATGATCAGAGGTCTTCTATGATCTGAGGTCTTCCACGATCAGAGGTCTTCCACGATCAGAGGTCTTCCATGATCTGAGGTCTTCCACGATCAGAGGTCTTCCACGATCAGAGGTCTTCCACGATCAGAGGTCTTCCATGATCGGAGGTCTTCCACGATCAGAGGTCTTCCACAATCGGAGGTCTTCCACGATCGGTGGTCTTCTATGATCAGAGGTCTTCCACGATCGGAGGTCTTCCACGATCGGAGGTCTTCCACAATCAGAGGTCCTCCATGATTGGAGGTCTTCCACGATCAGAGGTCTTCCACGATCGAAGGTCTTCCATGATCAGAGGTCTTCTATGATCTGAGGTCTTCCATGATCGGAGGTCTTCCACGATCAGAGGTCTTCCACGATCGGAGGTCTTCCACGATCAGAGGTCTTCTATGATCTGAGGTCTTCCACGATTGGAGGTCTTCCACGATCAGAGGTCCTCCACGATCGGAGGTCTTCCACGATCAGAGGTCTTCTATGATCAGAGGTCTTCTATGATCAGAGGTCTTCTATGATCAGAGGTCTTCTATGATCAGAGGTCTTCCACGATCGGAGGTCTTCCGTGTTCGGAGGTCTTCCATGATCAGAGGTCTTCTATGATCAGAGGTCTTCCATGATCAGAGGTCTTCCATGATCGGAGGTCTTCTATGATCAGAGGTCTTCCACGATCGGAGGTCTTCCACGATCTGAGGTCTTCTATGATCAGAGGTCTTGGGCCGTTTCTCAACACGCTACACGTCTGTTCTCGTGTTCTTGTGAAACGTCACCAGCCTCAGCTGAAGTCCTGATCCAGTTCTCGGTCCTCATCTGGACACCTGCTGCCACCTGGTGGACTCTGGTACTCTGGTTTGTCCTGATGGAACCCGTAACTGGACCGGTGGTGTCACTATGATCATCGATAACTGGTGCTGGAAATAAAGATATAGATTACTAAACTGGACTGCAAACTGATTTATAAAACAATAAATATCAATAAAAGGCATGTAAAAAGGTGATTCTGTTGTATTTAGCTCCTCAACACACGGACCAATCAGAGAGCTTTCTTTGTACCTTAAACCAGAGGAGGAGTCATTTTCTCATTTAAAGTCTGATTATCGGCAGGTGACACATTTTTAAACATTAACATGTATTTTCCTCTGATTTATTTTCCCTTCTGCTATTAGAAGTCAGAATAATATTATATTATATTATATTATATTATATTATATTATATTATATTATATTATATTATATTATATTATATTTTCCTGAGGTGCTGATGATGTCATGTGATACAGCAGTTTGGTGTCCATCACATGACTACAGCTCCCATCAGCCACTGCTCTGCCGCAGGTCACTGGTGATGTCGTCTGTCCGCAGTGATTCTGTTCGAGGCCTCCATGGAGTTTCTGGAAAACGCCGCAGACACCGACAGCGACGAGCACGAAGACGCCCTGTCCTTCACCACCGCCTCCCTGCCCCCGACCTTCCAGCCCATCGCCGCGGAGACGCTGCCGACGCGCTACGACCACGCCCGCAGGGAGGAGCAGGCGGGCGCCGTGGCGATGGGGGGCCGGGCGGCGCGCCGGGGGTTAGACTCCGCCTTCCAGGACTACTACACACTGAGGCTGAGAGGTACGCTAGCTCCGAGAACAGGTAGCGCACGTTGGAGCTAAAACCACATTTAGCTGAGGAGCATCAGGCTGCTCTGACAGTCCTGGAGGTTCTGGAGGTTCTGGAGGTTCTGGAGGTTCTGGTGGAGGTTCTGGAGGTTCTGGAGGTTCTGGAGGTTCTGGAGGTTCTGGAGGTTCTGGAGGTTCTGGAGGTTCTGGAGGTTCTGGAGGTTCTGGAGGTTCTGGAGGTTCTGGAGGTTCTGATGTGGAGGAATGAAATACCAATGAATGAATAGGTGTTTTATAGTACAATATAGGAATATTATAATATAATAATATGATATTTAGGGCTGGGAAAGATAAGGCGTTATTATCGCACTAACTCCATTTATTAACGCCAACATTTATTTTATAGCACATTAATGCATCTTAATGTGCTATAAATATATGTAAAAATCTTTTATTTTGAAAAGTCTGTTTCTGGCTGCTGCAGAACAGGAAGAGAATTGATGAAAAAAGATGCAGAAAAGTTAAAATAGACACGTAGAGCAGTAAAGTTACTGAACTTTAACATTTTTATTTTAAATAATTATTTGTTTTTAACTCCCCGTTAAAAGTTTCTGCTGTTACCTCAGAAATTACCTGTTTTAATGTTCTGATTGTGGCTCAGGATTTTGTTTGTAGACTTTTTTTAAATTTTTTATAAAAAACAGGATGACATTAATGCCCTGGCAGTGGCAATAAGCTTTATTTTATTTGACATTTTTTAAGATGAGATTTACACTAAATATGTGTTACTGACAAGTGCTGATGTTAAAAGTCTTTGAACAACAAATGTTATTTCACTTTAGTTCATATGGCAGCAGAACATTTAAATAAAAGTGACCTTTACACTACTTTTGAATTCATTATTTGATTTTTCGTATACAATGCGATTAATCGTGATTAATCAGGGAATCATGCGATTAATCGCGATAAAAAATTTTTTATCGTTGCCCAGACCTAAATATAATATAATATAATATAATATAATATATAATATAATATAATATAATATAATATAATCCATGACCTCACTAATGTTCTTCTGGAAGAATCCCCATAAACTCCCTGAAGAGCTGAAGCTGTTTTAAAGGGTGGAGCCACTTCATATTGATTAGGAATGGGAGGAGCTAAGGCTCAGATGGGAGGAGCTAAAGCTCAGATGAGAGTCAAGGCAGGTGTCTGAATACTTCTGGTAATATAGTGTAACACTTATTTTTGACTCAAAAAGACAAGTTTTGTCATTTTGTTGCATTATTGCGACATTTTGCTGTAAAATCATTAATTTAGCGGAATTGCAATTTTGCATCATTTTGTGTCTAAAAAGCAAATTTAGCAAAATTGTAACTTTATGTTGTAAAATTGAATTTATTAATTTTATGTTTTGACCAAAATTCATAACATTTTGTTAAAACAAAAAGAAGCAGACTTTTTGAAATGAAATGATTTTCTTCCTAAACTCATTAATTTTTTTTTTGGTGTAAATTTTCAGATTTGACAGAATCAGTTTTATTTTTTTTAAGTGACTGGTCGCAAAACTTTTTTTAGTTTAAAATGACACTTTGTTGACTTTTCCAGTTTTGCAACTTTCTGAGATAAATTATATCTTCATCCTTTAAAATCACATTTTTTTTTGGCGTAAAATCATATATTTGTGAATATTCTAACTTTGTCGTAAAGAGCACATAAAAACTAAAAAAAATGTTTTTCATGAAGTCAGTTTTTTAAAGAATTTTAAAGAACAAATTTCCTCTCGTTAATGCAGCTCGTCAGTGGGGGAGGGGCTGAGCTGATGATGGAACCAGTCCAGTTAGATTCTGCACTAAAGTGTCTTTTATTTTGAAAATCCTCGGCTCGTTTGTGAGGTGGTTCTGTCCATCAGCTTCATCTTCTAAACGATGTCTCCTGTTACTATGACGACCTGAATGTCTCTCTCTCTCCAGCTCTGTCTGATTGGGTTCTGGTGGACGTCGTCTTCCTCCCTCATTCCTCCTCCTCCTCTCCTTCCCTCCACCGCCACACCAACACCTGGTCCTCCGCCTTATCACACGGAGCCTTCTCGCCACACGTGCCTCCACCTGCTCCAGGTGAGTAACAGCTGGTCTCTGGACCTGATGGGCCTGAACCACCAACACCTGAAACATGACTGACGCTGTCAAGCATTCAGGTACGACTGTAGGAACCAGAGACCAGAACACCAGGCTGCAGTTCCTCTATTGACCACTAGAGGCTGCAGTTCCTCTACTGACCACTAAAGGCTGCAGTTCCTCTATTGACCACTAGAGGCTGCAGTTCCTCCACCGACCACTAGAGGCTGCGGTTCCTCCACCGACCACTAGAGGCTGCAGTTCCTCCACCGACCACTAGAGGCTGCAGTTCCTCTATTGACCACTAGAGGCTGCAGTTCCTCTACTGACCACTAAAGGCTGCAGTTCCTCTATTGACCACTAGAGGCTGCAGTTCCTCCACCGACCACTAGAGGCTGCGGTTCCTCCACCGACCACTAGAGGCTGCAGTTCCTCCACCGACCACTAGAGGCTGCAGTTCCTCCACCGACCACTAGAGGCTGCAGTTCCTCCACCGACCACTAGAGGCTGCAGTTCCTCTATTGACCACTAGAGGCTGCAGTTCCTCTACCGACCACTAGAGGCTGCAGTTCCTCTACTGACCACTAGAGGTTGCAGTTCCTCTACCGACCACTAGAGGCTGCAGTTCCTCTACCGACCACTAGAGGCTGCAGTTCCTCTACCGACCACTAGAGGCTGCAGTTCCACTACCGACCACTAGAGGCTGCAGTTCCACTACCGACCACTAGAGGCTGCAGTTCCACTACCGACCACTAGAGGTTGCAGTTCCTCTACCGACCACTAGAGGCTGCAGTTCCTCTACCGACCACTAGAGGCGTTTCCGCTGCTCAATGTGATTAAAACCGTAACAGCACATTCGTTCACGTGTCGGTTTTGTTGTTCACTGCTCTAACAGATGGTTCTGGAAGAACTGGACAGTTAGAACCTCTAACCAACCTCCCACCTTTTCTGTCCTCTCAGGTGACCTCATCGCCACGGCAGCACAGCTGACCAATCAGAGGCTGGTGTGTGTCCTGGAGGCGTGTCACCTGGGCGGAGCCAAGACTGAGCTGGTCCTGAGTCGAGCGTTCTGCCTGAGTGACTGACAGCTGAAAACTATTTTAATTTATATTTGTTGTCTTCTAGTCATTATTTGGACTACTGATGGCACCAGTGAGATATTTTAACTTAACCTTTTCTATTCATGATTATTGTTTTGGTTATTGCTGTGATTATTAAAGTATTTCATTTTTATGCTGTAAGACATTAGAACAAAACTAACAGTGAAAATGTCCTGCTGCTTTGACTCATTTCTGTACATTGTTGTGTTTGTAAATAAATGTAAATGTTCTAAAAGAACTGTTTGTAATGTTTCCAGCATGTGGCTCTAAAACCAGTTCCACCAGTGTTCTGGTTACCATCAAAGGACCAGTCATCATTCATCACAACTGCTTTTCATGATAGACTGACTCCAGACTTTAACCATGGTCTGATCGGTCTGGTGGTGTTTACACCTTTTTAAATGTTCAGACCAAAACCAATAATTAAACAATACTGTCTTTGATACCGATGAAATAAAATATCAGCGTACAGGAAGTTATTTCAGACAGTAACGGTAGCAAAACAACTGGAGAACATACTGGTAAATCAGCTGTACAATGGAGCCCCAGTTAGAGCGTACTAGTTCATACTAGTTCTGTCTGTCCTGTACTAGTTCCTCTGGTTCCTGTACTAGTTTATCTGGTTCTGTATTAGTTCAGCCGGTCCTGTACTAGTTAACCCGATCCTGTACTAGTTCATCTGGTTCTGTACTAGTTCATCTGGTTCTGTATTAGTTCAGCCGGTTCCTGTACTAGTTCACCTGGTCCTGTACTAGTTCCTCTGGTTCCTGTACTAGTTTCAAATGGTCCTGTACTATTTCTGGTCCTGTACTAGTTTTCGGTCACTAGATCCTGTACTGTACTAACTGTACTTCTGTAGTCATCTGGTTGGTTCCTGTACTATTCATCTGGTCCTGTACTAGCCTTCTGTACTAGTTCATCTGGTTCCTGTACTAGTGCATCTGGTTCTGTACTAGTTCATCTGGTCCTGTACTAGTTCATCTGGTTCTGTACTAGTTCAGCCAGTTCCTGTACTAGTTCATCTGGTTCTGTACTAGTTTAGCCAGTGGTCCTGTACTAGTTCATCTGGTTCCTGTACTAGTTCATCTGGTTCCTGTACTAGTTCATCTGGTCCTGTACTAGTTCATCTGTTCCTGTACTAGTTCATCTGGTCCTGTACTAGTTCATCTGGTTCCTGTACTAGTTCATCTGGTCCTGTACTTGTTCATCTGGTCCTGTACTAGTTTAGCTGGTTCTGTATTCATCTGGTTCCTGTACTAGTTCATCTGGTTCCTGTACTAGTTCAGCTGGTCCTGTACTAGTTCATCTGGTTCCTGTACTGTTTAGTGTCTATCTGGTTCCTGTACTTGTTCAGTTATCTGGTTCTGTACTAGTTCATCTGGTTTTGTACTAGTTTCATCTGGTCCTGTACTAGTTCATCTGGTCCTGTACTAGTTTATCTGGTTCTGTTAGTTATTATCTGGTTCTGTATAGTTCATCTGGTTCCTGTACTAGTTCACTGGTTCCCTGTACTATTTCTTCTGGTGTGTCACTAGTTCATCTGGTCCTGTACAGTTTAGCTGGTTCCTGTACTAGTTCATCTGGTTCCTGTACTAGTTCATCTGGTTCCTGTACTAGTTCATCTGGTCCTGTACTAGTTCATCTGGTTCCTGTACTAGTTCATCTGGTCCTGTACTAGTTTAGCTGGTTCCTGTACTAGTTCATCTGGTTCCTGTACTAGTTCATCTGGTCCTGTACTAGTTCATCTGGTTCTGTATTAGTTCATCTGGTTCCTGTACTAGTTCAGCCGGTTCCTGTACTAGTTCATCTGGTTCTGTCCTAGTTCCTGTACTAGTTCCTGTACTAGTTCATCTGGTTCCTGTACTAGTTTACTGGTTTCTGTACTAGTTCATCTGTCCTGTACTAGTTCATCTGGTTCTATCTGGTTCTGTACTAGTTTCTAGTCTGGTCCTGTACTAGTTCATCTGGTTCCTGTTCATCTGGTCCTGTACTAGTTTAGCTGGTTCTGTATTAGTTCATCTGGTCCTGTACTAGTTAGCTGGTTCTGTACTAGTTCAGCTGGTCCTGTACTAGCTTAGCCGGTCCTGTACTAGTTCATCTGGTTACTGTACTAGTTTATATGGTTCCTGTACTAGTTCATCTGGTCCTATACTAGTTAACCCGATTCTGTACTAGTTCATCTGGTTCCTGTACTAGTTCAGCCGGTTCCTGTACTAGTTCATCTGGTTCCTGTACTAGTTCATCTGGTCCTGTACTAGTTCATCTGGTTCCTGTACTAGTTTAGCCTGGTTCCTGTACTAGTTCATCTGGTCCTGTACTAGTTTAGCCGGTCCTGTACTAGTTAACCCGATCCTGTACTAGTTCATCTGGTTCCTGTACTAGTTCATCTGGTTCTGTACTAGTTCATCTGGTTCCTGTACTAGTTCATCTGTTCCTGTACTAGTTCATCTGGTCCTGTACTAGTTCATTCCTGTACTAGTTTCATTAGTTCCTGTACTAGTACTGGTTCTTTCTAGTTCCTGGTCCTGTACTGTTCATCTGGTTCTGTACTAGTTCACTGGTTCCTGTACTAGTTATCTGGTCCTGTACTAGTTTCATCTGGTCCTGTACTAGTTCATCTGGTCCTGTACTAGTTCAGTTCTGGTTCCTGTACTAGTTCATCTGGTCCTGTACTAGTTAGCTGTTCCTGTACTGTTTTACTGGTTCTTATACTGGTTCATCTGGTTCCTGTACTAGTTCAGCTGGTTCCTGTACTAGTTCATCTGGTCCTGTACTAGTTACTAGGTTCTGTACTAGTTCTTCTGTTAGTTCATCTGGTTCCTGGTGTACTAGTTCATCTGGTCCTGTACTAGTTCATCTGGTTACTGTACTCTGTTTCATCTGGTTCCTGTACTAGTTATCTGGTTCTGTTCTAGTTTATCTGGTTTGTCTGTTAGTTCATCTGTTCCTGTCTAGTGGTTGATCTGGTGTTAGCTGGTTCTGTATTAGTTCATCTGGTTCCTGTACTAGTTCATCTGGTCCTGTACTAGTTCATCTGGTCCTGTACTAGTTTAGCTGGTTCTGTATTAGTTCATCTGGTTCCTGTACTAGTTCAGCTGGTCCTGTACTAGTTCATCTGGTTCTGTACTAGTTCATCTGGTCCTGTACTAGTTTACTGGTCTGTACTAGGGTCCTGTACTAGTTTTCTGGTTCCTGTACTAGTTCAATCTGGTTCCTGTACTATTTCATCTGGTCCTGTCTAGTTACTGGTTCCTGTACTAGTTCATCTGTCTGTACTAGTTCATCTGGTCCTGTACTAGTTCATCTGGTTCTGTATTAGTTCATCTGGTTCCTGTACTAGTTTAGCCTGGTTCCTGTACTAGTTCATCTGGTTCTGTACTAGTTCATCTGGTCCTGTACTAGTTTCATCTGGTTCCTGTACTAGTTCTAGTTCATCGGTCCTGTACTAGTTAATGGTAGTTCATCTGGTTCCTGTACTAGTTCATCTGGTCCTGTACTAGTTTAGCTGGTCCTGTACTAGTTCATCTGGTCCTGTACTAGTTCATCTGGTTCCTGTACTAGTTCATCTGGTTCTGTACTAGTTCAATCTGGTTCCTGTACTAGTGTCATCTGGTTCGTGTACTAGTTCATCTGGTCCTGTACTCAGTTCCTGTACTAGTTCATCTGGTCCTGTACTAGTTTAGCTGGTTCTGTATTAGTTCATCTGGTCCTGTACTAGTTCATCTGGTTCTGTACTAGTTCATCTGGTTCTGTACTATTATTAGTTCATCTGTTCCTGTTCTAGGGTTCCTGTACTAGTTCAGCTGGTCCTGTACTAGTTCATCTGGTTCCTGTACTGTACTAGTTCCTCTGGTCCTGTACTAGTTTTGCTGGTTCCTGTACTAGTTCATCTGGTCCTGTACTAGTTAGCGGTTCTTAGCTGGTTCCTACTAGTTTACTGTAGTTCATCTGGTTGTACTAGTTCATCTGGTCCTGTACTAGCTGGTGTACTAGTCATCTGGTTCCTGTACTAGTTCACTGGTCCTGTACTTTCATCTGGTTCCTGTACTAGTTCATCTGGTCTGTACTAGTTTAGCTGGTTCCTGTACTAGTTCATCTGGTTTCTGTACTAGTTCATCTGGTCCTGTACTAGTTCTAGTTTAGTTCATCTGGTTCCTGTACTAGTTCATCTGGTCCTAGTTCCTGTACTAGTTCATCTGGTCCTGTACTAGTTTAGCTGGTTCCTGTACAGTTCATCTGGTTCTGTACTAGCTGGTCCTGTACTAGTTCAGTCCTGTATTGTTCATCTGGTCTAGTTCTGGATTTCATCCTGTACTAGTTCATCTGGTCTGTACTAGTTTACTGTACTGGTTCTAGTTCATCTGGTTCCTGTACTGTACTAGTCAGTCTGTACTAGTTCCTGGTTCCTGTACTAGTTCATCTGGTCCTGTACTAGTTCATCTGGTTCCTGTACCTGTACTAATCTGGTCCTGTACTAGTTTAGTTTCATCTGTCCTGTACTAGTTACATCTGGTTCCTGTACTAGTTCATCTGGTTCCTGGTTCCTGTACTAGTTCATCTGGTCCTGTCTAGTTACTGTTCCTGTACTAGTTTCCATGGTCCTGTACTAGTTTAGTACTAGTTCATCTGGTTCCTGTAGGTTCCTGTCTAGTTTCTAGTTTAGCTGGTCCGTCTGGGTCCTGGTACTACTGTAGTTCATCTGGTCCTTCCTGTACTAGTTTAGTATAGTTGTTCCTGTACTAGTTTCCTGTACTGTTCAGTCCTGTACTAGTCATCTGTAGGTCTAAGTCCTGTACTAGTTCATCTGGCCTGTACTAGTTCATCTGGTTCTGTACTAGTTCAGTTCCTGCTAGTTGGTGTACCATCGTACTAGTTCATCTGGTTCCTGTACTAGTTTAGCTGGTTCCTGTACTAGTTCATCTGTTCCTTACTATGGTTGTACTAGTTATCTGGTTCCTGTCATTATCTGTTCCAGTACTAGTTCATCTGGTTCCTGTACTCAGCTGGTCCTGTACTAGTTCATCTGGTTCCTGTACTAGTTCAGTTTTCAGTTCCTGGTCCTAGTCAGCGGTTCCTACTAGTTTAGCTGGTTCTGTATTAGTTATTTTCTAGGTAGTTCTGAGTTCAGCTGGTCCTGTACTAGTTCATCTGGTTCCTGTACTAGTTTATATGGTTCCTGTGTCCTGCTGGATGAAGGTGTCAGTACACCTGAGCTCACCTGCATCTTCTTCCACTGCAGCCTGTGACGTCATTAAAACCCACCAGCTCCATGGTTTCTGGAGGTTTCATCCAAGGTTCAACTGTTTACCTCATTATTTGATATTTATTCATTAATTTCTCAGAAATGTACACTACAACATGGTTCCCCCATCAGGGATTAATGTTATTCAATTTAATAGATGTCGGCAGTAGTTTGATCAACAGCCAGTCAGTTTAAACACATTACAAGGTTGTTTTTTTTATTATTAATACAGTTTTGTACAGAAAGTTGAGTGGTTGGTCTGCAGTGAACCCATCAACACTAGGGGGCGTGGCTCCGTTAACCTCGACTCAAAACTCACATCGATTTGGTCCCTAAAGGCCCCGAAATATTTAAATGAGATCCGATTAATTCCTGACTCCGTCTACTTCACCAACGAAGATGCAACTTGAAAGGACGTTAATGCGACTTCGTCCTTCCAAACTAAAAACATGGACTGGTCTCTTCTCCTTCTAAAAGCATTTATTTTTTAAACACATAAAAGCTACAGGAGCGGTTGGTTTTCAGCTGATCCAGGATCTGCTCCCACCGTTGAAATTAATCGCTCGTTAACCTTAACGGAGGTCAGACGTTCAGTTGCTTCTGAACAGGAAACGGCCGATAAACCATCAGTTCTTAAAAACACCCCGCTTCACTTCACTTTTAAAAGAGAAACCTTTATTTTTCTTTTTTTTTTTTTTTTAAAGACCATTAAAATAAATACTTTACAGAATCCAATGTAGAAAACTTGATACACTGTCTGAAAAATGTCAACAATCCATAAAGTAATTTGGAGGGGGGGGGAGGGGCAGAAAGCATCCACCCATGAGCACCGGCGGCGGCGGCACGGACAGACTAATCTCTGATTGGTAGTTTGGTCCTTTCGTTTCAGTCCCCGCCCCCAGAAACCCGACACCCCTGGGTTTAAAAGAAAACATAAAAATCAGGTCCGTACGGAGCACCGGGCGTGTTCTCGTAGAACCGCGGTTCCTAACGCGACGGCGGATGAGCCGAAGGCCGCTGAACTACTCTGCAGGGGGGGTCGAATACTGATCGGACCGGTCCGGTCCGGTCTGGACCGGATCACCGAGGGGATCGGGGTTCAGGCAGACGTTCGGCGAACCTTCCAGAAGAAGCAGCAGCAGCAACTATTTAAATGTTTGGATGCAGAAAAATGATGGCGGAATCGATCAAAAAAAACAAGGTTTTATGAATTCAGATCAGAAAGAAAAAAAATAAACAAAAAAAAAAAAAAAAAAAAAAAAAAACACCATTTAACTTCTAAAACATCTGGATGAAGGAGGAGTCTCCTAGATGAGATCAGCCACGTTCATGGGCATCTCCTCGATGGTGGTGTTGTAGAAGGTCTCGATGTCCCTCAGAGTCCGTTTGTCGTCCTCCGTCACCATGTTGATGGCCACGCCCTTCCTGCCAAAACGCCCACCTCGCCCGATCCTGCGGAGGAAAGGTTCAGAGGTTATAGACCCGCCGACACGAGCAGAACCTTCAGAACCCTCAGAACCCGGCGGTTACCTGTGGATGTAGTTTTCTCTGTTGGTGGGCAGGTCGTAGTTGATGACGAGGGACACCTGCTGGACGTCGATGCCTCTGGCCTGAGGAAGGAAATGAGGACACTCAGGAACGCGGGGACACCGAGTTACGGGGACACCCGGAAATGCGAGGACACTCGGAAACGCGGGGACACCCGGGAACGCGAGGTCAAACTGTCGCAGCGAAGACCTGCAGCAGGTTCCTGGATCAACCCTTTACGACCAGGTAACCTCATCAGTCTTCTATTAAGCACCCAGGTGTGCATTAACAACGCCAAGAGGGAAAGACATCAGCAACTGCCTTAGAGGGGCAATTTTAGCTACAAGTTTATCTGAAAAAGGGAGATGGAAACAATTTTGGAGGGTGAGAAGGACCAGAGACTAGGGCTGTAGCGATACACTAATCTCACGATACGATACACGATACTCGGCTCACGATACAATATATATCGTAATCGTCTTAAGATACATTACATCATTTTCTGAAAGATTTTAACGGGACAAATTGATTTTGGTCACATGTTCCAATGACTTTAAATTAATTGAACTGATAGGAGGCCTCTGATTGGTCAATTCTACAGCACATATTCTAGTAATTCATGGAGGGAGATAGCGATGAATGTGGGTCTGGATACGGCCGAGACGGGGAGGAAGTGGAAAAACACAAGAGATACGTTTAGCAAGTTTAGCTAGTTCGTGATCGTCCCTCTTGCATTGTGGCGTTGGAATAACATAGCGGAGACGCGCTTTAAAATTGAGCATAAATCAAAAGTAACTGCGACACATTGCCGTGAGAGTAAACACAGCCCTTAAAGCCGGCGTCTCAATTCCTGACGAATAAAGTCGGTAATGGACTCCGTTATCTTCATTCTCGTCACATTAAAGCGCCGAGTGTCCCCCGCCATTTAGTTGTGAGTCCAGGACGTGAGCTGGTCCACAGTGGAGGACGGGAGGGTTTCTGTACCAAGGAACTGTCAGTCCTTCAGCAGCACCGCAGCCGCCAGGAGAGGGAACCTTGGACCGGACACCACCCGGGTTCTGGAGCGGGAACTTACCAGCAGGTCGGTGGTGATGAGGACTCGACTGGAACCGGAGCGGAACTCCCTCATGATCAGGTCTCTCTCCTTCTGGTCCATGTCCCCGTGCTGAAACAAGAGAGAGACCGCGGGTCAGAACCGAGGACCGCCCCTCAGAGATCACCTGGTTCTTTTATCGTGTCAGGTGACCCAACCCTTCACAGACCGACCCGGATAACAACGCTGAAGACGAGGGCCACCGTCACAAGACCGTTCCGGCTCTAGAACCATACCGATCCGAGTCCCTGGAAGGTCCCGGGTCTCCCTGAAGACCACGCCCACTTCCATCCTGCCATTATGGAAAACAAGGATTCATCTAACCCTGACGGAACCGGGTCCCGTTCATCTGGACATCCTGACGGGAATCTATTAACGACTAACCATCCTGACTCTTCTGATGCGCTCCAATCAAACTAAAATCACATTTCAGGATTGATCTTTATCTTTATCACGTTAAAGCGCCGAGTGTCTCCCGCCGTTTAGTTGTGAGTCCAGGACGTGAGCTGGTCCACAGTGGAGGACGGGAGGGTTTCTGTACCAAGGAACTGTCAGTCCTTCAGCGGCACCGCAGCCGCCAGGAGAGGGAACCTTGGGCTGTGGGCGTGGCCTGAGTGGGCGTGGCCTGAAGCTACCCTTTACCAGAAGGTTCCAGTCTTCATCTGTAGGGGCGCTGCAGCTCAGAATACATATACAACTGTTAAAATGAAATCACTGATTGAAGCTAATCAATCAGCTAGCCTGACTTAGCTAACTTAGCCCGAACCTGTTCATGTTACTCTGAACCAGGGTTAATTTAAACTGATGCTACCGGTTACCCCCTCCCCCATGAACCGGCCCCGCCCCCTCACGGGGGCCGGCCCAGTCCCGCCCCCACGGTTAAAAGCGGCGGTCGTACCAGAGCAGAGACGGTGAAGTCCCTGGCGTGCATCTTCTCGGTGAGCCAGTCCACTTTCCTCCTGGTGTTGATGAAGATGACGGCCTGCGTGATGGTCAGAGTCTCGTACAGGTCGCACAGCGTGTCCAGCTTCCACTCCTGCAGAAGGTTCCCACATGAGCCCAGCAGCACCTTAAAACCGGACCGGACCCAGACCCGGACCAGGACTCACCTCCTTCTCCACGTTGATGTAGAACTGGCGGATGCCCTCCAGCGTCAGCTCCTCCTTCTTCACCAGGATCCGGATCGGATCCCTCATGAACTTCTTCGTGACCTCCAGGACGTCAGCGGGCATGGTGGCGGACAGCAGGACCACCTGAGAGGAGAGATACAGCGCCGTCAGGACCGCGGCGCCGCGCCGGAGGAGGAGCGGTGACCTCAGCGGGTCAGAACCTGAGACCCGGAGGCTCCTCTCACCTGTGTGTTGCTGGACAGCTTCTGGAAGATCTCGTAGATCTGGTCCTTGAACCCTCGACTCAGCATCTCGTCGGCCTCGTCCAGCACGAACATCTTGATGTGCTTGGAAGCTGCGGGGCACAACCGTCGGGTTAGCAGGTTAGCGGGTGTTGCAGATGTGATCCGGGGCCCAGGGTTCTGGCGCCCGCCGTACTCAGAACCATGTATTCGGATCACGTCTCTGGGTCCACGTGTCGCCCTGAACACGCGGGTCAGCAGAACGCCGACCCGAGCGCCAGCACGGCAGGGACTGACAGAGTCAGCTGACACGCATGGGTTTCATCACCGTACAGCCCCGATCCCCCCTACCAGAACCGGTTCCTGCTGGAACCAGAAGAGCGGGAACTTACAGAGGTTTTTGCGGGACAGCATGTCGAAGACTCTGCCGGGGGTTCCCACCACGATGTGGGGCGCTTCGGCCTGCAGCCTCTGGACCTCGTTGCGGATGTTGGTTCCGCCGATGCAGGCGTAGCAGCTGGCGCCCATGTAGTCTCCGAGAGCCAGAACCACCTTCTGGATCTTCAGGGTCAAAAAAGGGCAGAAGACAATCAGAGACCCGCGTCATGACGGGAACCGATTCAGGTCTCAGCAGGTGTCATCGGACCTCCACACCTCTGGACCCGAGACCATGCTCTCGTGGTTCTGGACTAGAGGTGAGTACTGGCAATACGATATCTATCATGATACTTGGGTCACTATTATCACGATGTCGTGATATATTAGTTGCTGGGCAGTTTACAGGTTTTTCATTAAACCGTAATACCGGTGAGTTTGTACTGTAGCGTACACAACGTTGGGAACGCCGCGCGGCGGAACGTTAGTGCCGCAGAACCTTGTTTGACAGGGGACTGTTTTGCAGTTGCACTGGAGGCACAACACGCTACTAGTTTCTGGTTAAACGGTGATGGATGCTAACAGAGAAAGTCCCGAAGTGGAAGCTCCAGAACGGCAACATGAGACTGAGGAACTTCTTCCTAAACGAGGAGCCGTGGATTTAAAAAAGACGACGTCCAACAAGCTACAATAATCTGCTAATGTTGACGAGCTAAAGTTGTAGCCGCGGGAGGCTACACCAGGCTGGTGTAGCCTCCCGCGGCTACAACTTTAGAATGTTGTTTACATTGTGTAATTAATGTTGATTTTTTTTTTCCAATATTTTTTTTTTTTCAAGTTGTTTGCAAAATTTTAAAAATAAAAGGGTTCTGTATTTTAACTGCAACTATCATCATTCTGATTCCTTCAGTTAATCAGAATAACGAGTGCCACCTCTTTGTAAATAGTATCATTTTGTGAGGCCATGCAAACCTGTATTAATACTAGTGTAGATATAAATGTTTTTCTACAATATTCACTCCTCGTGACAGTAAAATAGGTCATTCTAAGACAATTTACTCCAGCAATTCCTCTAAATGATTAGAAAATGTGGTTAACACCCAGTTGTGCCTTCAAAAAAATAAAAAAATTCCGTGATATCGATATAATTTTGAAAAATACCGTGATATAAATTTTTGGCTCATACCGCCCAGCACTATGATATATTGTGATATTCTACCCAGTTAATATCAAAATTAAAAGTAGAGATGAAAAATCAAGTTGCTGTATATGTTCATCAGATGATATTGATCATTCAGAGGACAAACTGAGTCAAACCTATTTGCTTCAAAATAACCTATTTATTGTTTATTATTAGTGTTTTTGGAAAAAAAAAAACCCACAATATTCGCTAAAACAAAAAAAAAAAAAAAAAAAAAAAAAAAAAAAAAAAAAAAAAAAAAAAAAAATCGATATTATATTGGGTGGCCAAAATCACGATATATCACCAAATTTTCCACACCCCTATTCTGGACCGCTGCAGTCCCACTGGGCTGAGCTCTGAGGTTTCACCGGGTCACTTGATTTGTTCTACAGGAAGTTCATGGTCCACCCAGTGATGTCAAGACGACCCCCCCCCCCCACCACCACCACCGTGCTTAACAACGGGTAGGAGGTGTTAAAGGGTCCTGATGTTACCTAAACTGGACCTCTGTGTGGAGTTCTGCCGGGCCGGGACGTACCTGCTGGGCCAGCTCCCTGGTGGGGGCCAGAACCAGAGCCTGGGTGGCCTTCATCTCCACGTCGATCTGCTGAAGGATGGAGATGGCGAAGGTGGCCGTCTTCCCAGTTCCAGACTGGGCCTGAGCGATCACATCGAAACCTGGAGACGGAGACGCCAGCGTCAACATGGACGCCGTAGCTAGGCTAGCCACCCCCGCCCCTCTGCCCCCCACTCACCCTTGATACAAGGGATAATGGCCCTCTGCTGGATGGCGGACGGCTTCTCGAAACCGTAGGCGTAGATCCCCCTGAGCAGAGCCTCGCGCAGGTTCATCTCATCAAAACTGTCCACGATCTGGTTCCAGTTGCTCTGCACGGGAGAGGAACGGAGGGGGGGTCACATGACCTGACGGTCACATGACTGACAGTCACATGACTGAGTCACATGACTGACAGTCACAGGTCCGTGACCCGTGGACCCGCTCAGCACATTTATGAACAAAAACACACTGAATCCAGCTGAGCGTGGACAACAACAACAACATTTCCAGGAGCATCTCCGCTCAGCCGGGCCCTGGACCGACCCGAACCAGAACCCCCCACGCTTGTTTTTAGGGATGTCCCGATTCCGATTGCTGATCGGGGATCTGCCTTCGTTCTTAAAAATTTAAGGTGGATCGGATCGGCCGATCAACCTTATTATAACACGCCGATCTTTTTTTCATTATTTTTTTCCTCAAAAAGTGATCCTGATTAACACAAATTAATAAAGTAATCATATTACACAAACAAAAATATTTTTAAAACTATATACGTTTAATAATTTGCACTGAAATGAGGTTTCCCAGCAGCGCTGTCTTGTATCCACCTTAAAGGTTTCAAGACCGGCAGCGTCAGGCTAAACTTTAGCAAAAATGTCAGCAGTTTGGCAGCGCTATAAAATTACAAAGACCGACGCTTCAACTGCGACTTCAAACGTGTGGAAGGCTGAGATATCATGATGGGTAAGTAAGAAGAGAGTTTACAACACCACCAATTTAATCAGACACTTAAAGCACTTAAAAGAACTTAAAAGACACTTAAAAGAAAGGACAAACTCCCGAAAGACTCGTAGAAATACAGAAAAATCACCAAGCTAATCGAGGAATGTATTACTGAGGACGACCAGCACATTTACAAGGCATTTAACCGGCTCATTAATGACCTCGAGCCTCGTTCCCGTCATTACATGAACGACAAAGGACACAAAGGTGCGCGAACATGTGCAGCGGGTCTTGAAAGAAGTTAAGTTAATATTTTATTTTTATTCTGATGTGATTTCATTGATTGCAAAGACTTCTGCTAGTGTTTTCATTGCCTTAAACTGCTAGCCAAGTTCACCTGCTGCTATTTAAATGGAAGTGCTTTGTTCTTTAGTACTGAGACTGTTGAACAGTCACTGTTCTGTAACTAAATGTGTTTTATAATAATTCTCCCAAACAAAAAAGAAAGAAAGAAGAGTGTTTAAATAAGTTATTGTTAATTTTTATGAGATGATAAAAGCTATTAATCTCAGCTTGGATGCAGGCCTATTTATTAATGTACACAGGAAATAAAATGCATGGGAAATTAAACTCTGTTTGCCCACTCAAAAAAAGATTGGAAATCAGCCGATCATCAAAATTAAAAGATCGGAATCGGATCGGGACCCAAAAAAGCGTGATCGGGACATCCCTACTTGTTTTGATTACTTATTCTCACTTCCTGTGAAACTGTGAGCGCCGAAGTTAAACCCTCAGATGAGATTATGCAACTTCTGCTTTCTGTTCCTCAGGAACCAGGCCAGATGTTTTCTAACGCCAGGTTCTGGTGCTCGAACCCAAACCCAGCTGGGGAGATGCTCCTCATCCCGGAAAAGCTCTTCTAAGCCCACAAACCACCACGAAGGAGCAGGTTTCCCTCCCAGGGACTCACCTCAATGATGCCATCTGGCTCCATGCCCTCTGGGCCATTGTCTCTGAGAAGAAGAAGAAGAAGAAGAAACCTTCATGAGGCATCAGCACAGCTGGCAGAAATCTAACAGTTTCCACCTCCAATCAACATCACTCATTCCCGTTACCCAAACAGCTACATTTGGAATATTCTGTAAATGTGTGAATAAGTCCTACTAATACGTATACACCAAATGTGTTAGCAGTTGCTACCAATAGCATCTGTATCCACAAAGAAAATAACGACATGAACTTGTTGTTTACTGAACCGGGTAGAAGACAACTTTAAGTAGGGCCCTATGAAATCCGTTTTATTTTTTCTCAAATTCAGTTTTAATTTTTTTCATTTTCGGTGTTTTTCGGTTTTTAATTTTTAAGAATTCCGTTTTTAAGCATTTTATGCAAATTTAACCCCAAAACAGTATATAAAGTAATGAAATATAGACAATTTATGCAATTATAACTGTAAACTTTAATGTTTTTATACTTTTAAACATATTGTGTTCAACAAAACATTGTTTTTTTTTTTTTTACAAAAAAAAAATCTAGTTTTTCTATGTAATAAATAAGAAAAAAATAATTCAAATAGGTAAAATCAATTTAGTGCAAAAAAGAAAAATTGCAACAGCAGTAAACTAATAATTTTAGTTTGTTTGATTTATTCTGTTATCAGACAGTTTGTCATAACGTACATGATATTTTTCAGGTGTGTCATGACAAACTATGTCTGATAACAGAAAAAACTATATTTACTACAGCTGATGTAGATGCTATGAAATCCAAAGCAGTGAACAGTGAACACTGGTTGTGTGTATGAGTGTGTGCCTGGGTGTGTTTTTTTTTTCCTTTAGGTGTTCCATCTATTACAGACAGCCGTTTAAATAAATAATTATCAGCCTCTTTGTGTTTAGCTCGTTGAGTGACTCTCGCCTTTTTACGTTTGTGCTTTTCACTCATTATTTTGATCCTTGTTGGAAGACCACGGGGCAGACCAGGACCCGCTGGAGAGATGATATCTCTCAGCTGGTCTGGTGGAAGCGTCCGGGGGGAGGGAGGTCTGGGTCTCTGCTGAAGCTGTTGCCCCCGCGAGCCGACTACGGACCAAGCGGGAGCTAATGGATGGATGGAACTGATCCTTGCACGTATATTTTTGTGTCTATTCAATCGTGTGCTGGCAAAACTTGCAGAATTTTAAATTGCCAGACACATAATAATCTCGGATAAACTGCTCTGCTCTGTAGCTGAGAGTAAACCGCTAGTTCCTTTGCTTCTTCGCCGGTTTCTCGGGTGCCGCTTCGACGTGTTTTTTTTTCTATGATGAGGAGAGCGGAGGCAGAGAAGCTAGAGTGTCCCCACCTTTTCGTGAACCCTCTTGGAACATTTTCTCGAAAGAAAAGTTCCTTTTAGTCCGGGAGAAAAAAAAAAGAGAAAACTTTTACGCAAATTGCCGTTCAGTTCTTTTATATTGTGCATTTAAAGTGAATTCCGTTTTTAATCTCCAATTCCGTGATTCCGTCCGCGATTCCGTGATCGCGGATTCCATAGGGCTCTACTTTAGGTAAGAAAATTGAATTTTATTCAACGTTTAACATGAGCAACTATGGGCTGGATGGTCTTGGTTCGGTTCGCGGTCAGAAACTTAAGACTCGGGTCGGGTCGGTTTCACGAAGACCGCTAGTTTGTAGGATTCAAATGAAAAAAACAAAACACGCCCTCTTTTAAGGGGCTGTAACTCCGCCCCCATTTCGTTGTTCACACTTTAAACAGATTATGACAGACATTTAAACAATTTAACAAAAATAACATCTGATGTTCTAAAACTTCAAGCTAAACTCCAAAACTTTATATTTAAAAATAAACTGAAAATTAACGTTTTGGTCCGAACAATCATGGGTTTGACAAAATCATGTTTCAACTTGAAATTATTTTTTTAATTTAACCTTTATTTTACCAGGGAAGTCCTTTGAGAACAAGTCTCTTTTTTTTTATAAACATGACAGTACTTATATGTAATCAACAGGGAGAATTATAACCATAGCAATAATTTAAACCAGTACTGGAAGGTATCGGTTTCCATAGCGACCGGTCGTACAATGACAATACCTTCCCAAGATGGCGGCACCGATGACGCATGCGCGCTGGTACCATGAGGCGCCTGTCGGCAAATGTCTGTGATCTCCAGTCCGCCATTTCTGGCGCCTACACGTCACAGCGACAGGTTCGTCCGCCAGGACGGAAAAAGCCGAGTAGAACCGAACAAACAGACGCAGTTTTAAAAAGCTCACAGAGTCAAAGCTGCTGGCTTCAACCCGAACCAGCGGCCGGACGGGTGCCGTGGTTCTGATGTATAACTGGTTCACGGGGTGGGGGGGGGGGGGACAGAGCGAGCCGCGGCCTGCTACCAGCTACATGCTAGCTCGGACCGAACAGGCCCCGGACCTTTGTGTTCCGACAGGAAACGACCAGATCCCGGTTTAGACACGAACCGGGACCCGGGTCACGGGCAGCAGCTGGGTCGAGACGCGATGCCGTGAGAGTAAAAACCATAAACCCAAATCCAACGGGCCGTGGCCGGTGTGCGGGCCGCCGCCGCCGTGACCATGTGCGGGGCTCGAACTCGTGAAGTCGAGAACACACTGTTCCGGAGTCACGCCGAACACAGAGGCGTCCGAAATACGGTACCGGCACACCTAAAGCCCGCCGGGCTCGACCCATCCCGGTTTTTGATGTCTGACCCGTGACCCGAGGGCCTCAGAACCGGTACCGGACACGTGGAAACGCAATACCGTTTAAATACCGGCAACCGGCCGGGCTCGTTCACGTGCTGCGGTCCCTTCACTCGCTTTAAATCGCTCCCAGCTCCTCCAGTTCACTCTAACCCGACCACGATCGCCCGAAATAAACCCACGACGCCTAACTACGTTCCCGAAGACGCGACTGGGCCCACGGAACCGAGCCCCGCGGCCGATCCGCGGTCAGAGGCCACTAACAGGCCTCACCGACAAACAAAACGGCTGATTCACGATTCCCCCAACAAACTCTAACAATGCGACACAAACTGAGACGAAATGGACTCGGAACCGAGCCTTTTTTCCGGGAGAAACAGTCGAGTTTTCACTCACCTATTATCATATTCAGCCGACATTATTCCAAAGAAAGAGGCTGCGGCACAAATGTCTTATATATGACCCACGTACCAGAAGGCCTTCTGATTGCAACACACCGCCGTCACTTCACCCGAACTCCCGCCTCCCGGCGCTCCCGATTGGCTGATGCCGCACCAAGGGTCGGGAGTGGGCGGGGGCAACTTTTTTTTCGCAGTTCGGGCGACAAGATGGGCGGAACCATATTTTTTTAAAGAGACACAGCCCTGAAATCTCGAAGGTTTGCGAATCCAGAACCGAACAGAACCGGAACCTCTTCCAAACCGCTGTTGGCCCCAAAAACAGCTGCAGTCCATCATGAGATGGTTCTGTTATTATCATTCACCCCGCCGATTATATCCAACAAGCATTGTCTGGTTTATAAATAAATATATTATTTTTTTTGAATCATCTTCACTTCGCATTTACAGTAAAGATGAGATACGCTCAAAAACAAACAAAAACAAAAAAAATCTATAAAGTTTGAAGGGGTACCGTTCTAGTTAGTAACTTTAACTTTATATCAAGACTTTAAAATGGTCTTATTTTTTTACAACAAAAATGCACAATTCAGACAGAAATCGTTTGTTGAATTTTTCTTCTGCAAAAAAATTTGATTTTTGGGACCAAACGTTGCATTTAATTGCAAATTTCAGGTTGAAACGTTATGATTTTGTCAAATCCATGACTGTTGGACCAAAAAGTATATAATAAATTTGGGAATTTTGCTAGTAGTTCTACAATAAAGATGTGATTCTTGTTAATAGTGTCTGGGCGATATGACGATACATATCGTGGGGACGATAGAAAAGTGTGTATCGTGCCATTTCTCTTCTATCGTTTCTAACCTAATTTTATCAATTATTACAGTAAATATGTAATTAAATAACCTGCAACGATAAATTTATAGAATCATATCTACTTCTACAAAGTAGCCTTTTATGTTTGCACTTTTATTCATGGTTAATGCCTTAAACAGAGTTCTCTTCAACCCTGATGTTTACTTTAGACACTTTATATTGGTTTGCAAACTTTGCACTACAAGGTTACAGATTTCAGAAAGTTGAAAAATAATTTGTTGTTTTTTTTATAGCTGAACTTCAGTGCAAAAATGTGTTTTTCCTCTCAGAAACTGTTGTGCACTTTAAAAAAAATGTGAAAGCTACTGTACCTCTGTACCTACCTGTTTTTGCTGCACTAAAATGTATGTTTGTGACAGTTCAGCTAAATGTCCTTTCAAAGTTGAAAAATAAGCAAAGAAATTTTTTATCCAACTTTTCAGAGAATAACTGAAAACATACTTTATTATGGTATATCGTGATATATATCGTTATCGTGATATGATTTTTTTTTCATATCGCACAGCACTACTTGTTTGTTTAAATGTCTGTCATAACCTGTTTAAAGCGTGAATGACGAAATGGGGGCGGAGTTACAGCCCTCATTAGAGGGCGTGGTCAGTTTTTTTTTTTTTTTTCTCATTTGAATCCCACAAACCCAAACAGGAATGTTCATTCATCCCACTGAGGTGTTTCCAGAACTGCTCCTGACAGTCCAGCTGCTCACCTGGTCTCCTCCGAGTCCTTTATCAGTTACAGGTGGAGTCTGAACACCTCTGAATCACCTGATCAATCAATAATGTGTTCAGGACATCACTTCCCATCTAATCTATGTACATAAGTAGAGTTTATTCACACATTTATAACTGTCGTTTTTTCCTAAACCACCATTTTTCTTTTAATCTTTTACCAGATGTAAACGCAGTTTTTTGTTTCCAAAATCACAACTAATAGTCCTGAATCACAAATTTCTTTAAAAATGGCAAATTCTGTAACTTTGCACCTTGTAAATCTCAAGACTTCACAAAATCACTTTATTATAATATAATTGTGGCTTCGTATTAAGATTCTCAGCTGACTCGTAGATGTGCTCTCTCCCGTTTAAATCCGGTTGTGAGGATCCGGACCGGCGCCGCCGCGGCCTCAATGACACCCACAGGAAGTCGTTTGCCACATGTTTTTATTCCGAGCAACCATAAACGCATCGTAGAAGATTATAGAAAACAACTCCGCTGCCTCCGCTCAGAAAAATAATGCAGAAACAAAAACACAGCTCTCCACAGACGGGTTTTATTATAAAAAAAAGAGCGCGGGGGGGGGGGCTCCACCGTGGACACACGGTCCTGCTGCGTCGCTCTGTGGTCCTCACAAAAATGGCTTTTTTTTTTATTTTTTTTTTTTTAATTCAACAAACGGTAAACTGAACATCTTCAGTACTCCAAAATAACACAAAACTGTCGTCCTCAACACCGTTTTAAAGCATGAAGCGTATCACCATATTCACTGACAGCAATAAAACACATTAAAAAGATGCAGTGTGATGTCACCGGCCCCGGCCAGGCGCGTGGCGCCGTCCTCCCGTCCACCTGCTGGAGCTTCGGCGCACCTGGAGACAGTCTGCGGGTTCACGCCTCCTCCGGCAGCATCCTCCCCGTCCAGCGTCCAGCGTCCAGCGTCCAGCGTCGGTTCAGACCCATGGAGACGGTTAAAAACACGGGACACAACTACACGGACACATCACAGTCGGACGACGCCGTCGGCGGCGCTGTTGGTGCCGCCCGAGAGGATGGACTGGATGGATGGATGGAGCCGACCCCGGCGCTCCCGCAGGACAACCTTCGTCTCCATGCAGTTCAGGCTGAAGACAGGTGGACTGTGAGGGGATGAGGAGTCAGAGACCGGTCCAGACCGGTCCCGACCCGTCAGCCGCCGCAAAACAACTGTTGTGAAAGTTCAAAAGTCCTTAAAGGGTGAGGAGAGGGAAGCCGAGTCCAATGAAGTGGAGACGCCTGATGGCGGCAGCTGGCGGGGACCGGATCTTCGTGGCGTCCCCCTGCCGTGTCCCACCGTGGCGCTGCTGGACGGCCGGGTCACATGGTCAGCTTGCAGTGACACAGTTCTTTGTACATCTGCCTCCTGAGTCGGGGCATGTCCTGCTGGCCGAAGCTGAACGGCTGCCCCAGCGCCAGACACTTGCAGTACTGCGGGAGGACAGAGGGGAAGACGTTAGCGACGTTAGCGACGTTAGCGACGTTAGCGCACAGCCATCTGCAGGACAACCCAGCACCAGCCCGGTCCAGGACCGGGCCGGTTCCACCAACCAGGTCCAAACTCAAACCTGCAGAACGACCAGACAAACCCTCTGATCTAGGTTTCTAAACAATGACTCTGGTTAGCGGTGCACGCTAGCTAACGGGCCGTTAACTATGACGTCATCCCGATAACTCCGATATCACGACGAATAGCCCCGATAACATTTATATTTCTGTCAACACAGCAGTGCCTCGCTCCCTCTGAGTCTTGAATGACCGGCAGTGAATGTTATGTTCAAGTGACGTCGGTATAATCAGAAAAACGATTACTCAATCAGGAAAATCAAGAATACCCCCTCATGCCAGAAAACAACTCGTTAACTCGTCATAATTTTAGTAGTTGCTGACTTTAATTGATATTCGCAGTATTTTCCCTCATGTCACACATAAAAAAAGAAAAAAATAGAAAAGGGTTAAAGAACGACTAGCAAACGAGGGAACGTGGGAATTAACGTTACACCTTGAATGCAGCCTGCAGCACAGCGCTGATCACAACAAACATGGCGGCGTGGAACTTGGTTAAAGTTTCAGAAGAAGATAGTTTGGTGGTTATTTGTGACGAATCCTCCGAGTGAATTCTACGAGGAGGGAAGCACAAGCTTTAATACGTAAAACCTGATCAGCCACCTACAACATAACAATCACTTCCATGGAGTTTTGAAATCACGCTAACGTGAGCTAACAGAAGCTAATGCTAACGTGCGCAAGCCAGCAGCAGTCCTCCCCCCCCCCAAGGACACTGCTGTTCTAGTAGAAACGACTGAACTCCTGTGGAAGCAGGAAGACAGTTCTCAGAGGTCCTCAGAGGTTCCCAGAGGTTCTCAGGGGTTCCTCAGAGGTTCTCAGGGGTTCCCAGAGGTTCTCAGGGGTTTTCAGGGGTTCCTCAGAGGTTCGCAGAGGTCCTCAGGTTCCCAGAGGTTCTCAGGGGTTCCTCAGAGGTTCTCAGGGGTTCCCAGAGGTTCTCAGGGGTTCCTCAGAGGTTCTCAGGGGTTCCTCAGAGGTTCTCGGGGGTTTTCAGGGGTTCCTCAGAGGTTCGCAGAGGTCCTCAGGTTCTCAGAGGTTCTCAGGGGTTCCTCAGAGGTTCCCAGAGGTTCTCAGGGGTTCCTCAGAGGTTCTCAGGGGTTCCTCAGAGGTTCGCAGAGGTCCTCAGGTTCTCAGAGGTTCTCAGGGGTTCCTCAGAGGTTCCCCAGAGGTTCACAGAGGTTCTCAGGGGTTCCTCAGAGGTTCGCAGAGGTCCTCAGTTCCCAGAGGTTCTCAGAGGTTCTCAGAGGTTCTCAGGGGTTCCTCAGAGGTTCGCAGAGGTCCTCAGGTTCTCAGAGGTTCTCAGGGGTTCCTCAGAGGTTCCCCAGAGGTTCCCAGAGGTTCTCAGGGGTTCCTCAGAGGTTCGCAGAGGTCCTCAGGTTCCCAGAGGTTCTCAGGGGTTCCTCAGAGGTTCCCCAGAGGTTCTCAGGGGTTCCTCAGAGGTTCCCAGAGGTTCCTCAGAGGTTCTCAGGGGTTCCTCAGAGGTTCTCGGGGGTTTTCAGGGGTTCCTCAGAGGTTCGCAGAGGTCCTCAGGTTCTCAGAGGTTCTCAGGGGTTCTCAGGTTCTCAGAGGTTCTCAGAGGTTCCTCAGAGGTTCCTCAGAGGTTCCCAGGCCTCATCTTACAGTCTGGCTTCAGTTTTGTTCATTATCTTGGGGTCTCTTCCAGTTCCTCCCTCAACCTTCAGTCTCCCCTAAATGTCCCGACTCTCAGGACGTCCAAGTTGTGGGACGAGTTTAAAGGGCTGGATTGAGATTCTCCAGCACCTCCCTTGGAAGTAAGGGCTACCCAGGATGCATAGCGTATTTTCACCAAAACATCTTCAAAAAGGACGGTGCCGAAAAAAGCTAGCTATAAATGTAATAAAAGATATAAATAAAATAAATAAAAAATAAAAACAAAAATTCCTCTTATTCTTCTTCATCGTCGTTTTCTTGACAGACTGGACGTAGCTTTGGCGTAAGGCCGCCCCCCACAGTCTGAAGACGTAACTGCACTCAAGGGGACCCGTTTCTAAGTCACGAGACGGTCCTGAGACTGAGGGTTCAGGGAGGAACTGGAAGTGACCCCTGGTGTCACCTGTGCCCAGGTGAATGTTGATGGAACATCAGGTAAAACTATATAAAGAGACTAATGTGGGTATATTTGAGCGCCGGGTCTTCTGATTGACCTCTGACCTCTGAACTGGGACCACGAGGCTACGGTCCACTGGTCCACTGGTCCAGTGACATGAAACCAGAGCTGGGTCTCGTTCATACCTGGACCAGACGTGTCTGTGACATCACTGACAGCTGTCTGTGACATCACTGCTGTCAGTGATGTCACCGTTCTGAAGCTCTAATCCTGGACGACTTCCTGAACAACCTCAGATTATTTTATTCCCAGTTTAGTGAACGGCAGCTTCTTTGTAACGACTGCGCGTCTCCAGTTGACCCGTTTTAATCACGTTGTAGCGTCACAACCACGAATAACCTAAACGGATTTATTAAGGTGATTTCCACGTAGCAACAGCTAAATAATAACTAAACTGCTTGAGATTTTGATCTAAAAGGAAACTTCTGGAATGTTGGGGGTCAGAACCGTGTTTTGGATCGAGCCTGGGGGGCTGGACTGGTCCCAGCTGATCAGGTTCTACCTCTGACAGCAGCTGAGACCTTCAGCTCAGGCTGCTTCAGAACCGGGTCCACTAACTGGACCACCAGCCAATGACATTTGGAACCAGACAGGACGTAGTGGACGTCTGCTGGGACCAGGAGTCCCTGGGTTCATGGGCTGATGGACCTGCCCTGGTGGGACCTGGCGGGTCCTGGTGGGTCCTGGACCTGGTGGGATCTAGCCACTAGTGGGACCTGGTGGGACCTGGACCTGGTGGGACCTGGTGGGTCCTGGTCCTGGTGGGACCTGGTAGGTCCTGGTGGGACCTAGGTCCTGGTGGGACCTGGTGGGACCTAGCCCCGGTGGGAACTGGTGGGACCTAGCCCCGGAGGGACCTGGTGGGTCCTGGACCTGGTGGGACCTAGCCCCTTGTGGGTCCTGGTGGGACCTGGTGGGATCTAGCCACTAGTGGGACCTGGTGGGTCCTGGACCTGGTGGGACCTGGTGGGACCTAGCCCCGGAGGGACCTGGTGGGTCCTGGACCTGGTGGGACCTAGCCCCTTGTGGGTCCTGGTGGGACCTAGCCCCGGTGGGACCTGGTGGGTCCTGTACCTGGTGGGACCTAGCCCCTGGTGGGACCTGGTGGGACCTGGTGGGATCTAGCCACTAGTGGGACCTGGTGGGTCCTGGACCTGGTGGGACCTGGTGGGACCTGGACCTGGTGGGACCTAGCCCCTTGTGGGTCCTGGTGGGACCTGGTGGGATCTAGCCACTAGTGGGACCTGGTGGGTCCTGGACCTGGTGGGACCTGGTGGGACCTAGCACCGGAGGGACCTGGTGGGTCCTGTACCTGGTGGGACCTAGCCCCGGTGGGACCTGGTGGGTCCTGTACCTGGTGGGACCTAGCCCCGGTGGGACCTGGTGGGTCCTGTACCTGGTGGGACCTAGCCCCTGGTGGGACCTGGTGGGACCTGGTGGGACCTAGCCCCGGTGGGACCTGGTGGGTCCTGTACCTGGTGGGACCTAGCCCCTGGTGGGACCTGTTGGGACCTAGCCCCCGGTGGGACCTGGTGGGTCCTGGTCCTGGTGGGACCTGGTAGGTCCTGGTGGGACCTAGCCCCTGGTGGGACCTGGTGGGACCTGGTGGGACCTAGCCCCGGTGGGACCTGGTGGGTCCTGTACCTGGTGGGACCTAGCCCCTGGTGGGACCTGGTGGGTCCTGTACCTGGTGGGACCTAGCCCCTGGTGGGACCTGGTGGGTCCTGTACCTGGTGGGTTCTGGTGGGATCTAGCCCCTGGTGGGACCTGGTGGGTCCTGTACCTGGTGGGACCTGGTGGGACCTAGCCCCCGGTGGGACCTGTTGGGACCTAGCCCCCGGTGGGACCTGGTGGGTCCTGGTCCTGGTGGGACCTGTACCTGGTGGGACCTAGCCCCTGGTGGGACCTGGTGGGGACCTGGTGGGACCTGGCCTAGCCCCGGTGGGACCTGGTGGGTCCTGGTACCTGGTGGGACCTAGCCCCTGGTGGGACCTGGTGGGTCCTGTACCTGGTGGGACCTAGCCCCTGGTGGGGACCTGGTGGGGTACCTGGTGGGTTCTGGTGGGATCTAGCCCCTGGTGGGACCTGTGGGTCCTGTACCTGGTGGGACCTGGTGGGACCTAGCCCCCGGTGGGACCTGTTGGGACCTAGCCCCCGGTGGGACCTGGTGGGTCCTGGTCCTGGTGGGACCTGTACCTGGTGGGACCTAGCCCCCGGTGGGACCTGGTGGGTCCTGGTCCTGGTGGGACCTGTACCTGGTGGGACCTAGCCCCTGGTGGGACCTGGTGGGTCCTGGACCTGGTGGGACCTAGCCCCTTGTGGGTCCTGGTGGGACCTAGCCCCGGTGGGACCTGGTGGGTCCTGTACCTGGTGGGACCTAGCCCCTGGTGGGACCTGTTGGGACCTAGCCCCCGGTGGGACCTGGGTCCTGGTCCTGGTGGGACCTGGTAGGTCCTGGTGGGACCTAGCCCCTGGTGGGACCTGGTGGGACCTGGTGGGACCTAGCCCCGGTGGGACCTGGTGGGTCCTGTACCTGGTGGGACCTGGTGGGTCCTGTACCTGGTGGGACCTAGCCCCGGTGGGACCTGGTGGGTCCTGTACCTGGTGGGACCTAGCCCCTGGTGGGACCTGGTGGGTCCTGTACCTGGTGGGTCCTGGTGGGATCTAGCCCCTGGTGGGACCTGTTGGGACCTAGCCCCGGTGGGACCTGTTGGGACCTAGCCCCCGGTGGGACCTGGTGGGTCCTGGTCCTGGTGGGACCTGTACCTGGTGGGACCTAGCCCCCGGTGGGACCTGGTGGGTCCTGGTCCTGGTGGGACCTGTACCTGGTGGGACCTAGCCCCTGGTGGGACCTGGTGGGTCCTGGACCTGGTGGGACCTAGCCCCTTGTGGGTCCTGGTGGGACCTAGCCCCGGTGGGACCTGGTGGGTCCTGTACCTGGTGGGACCTAGCCCCTGGTGGGACCTGTTGGGACCTAGCCCCCGGTGGGACCTGGTGGGTCCTGGTCCTGGTGGGACCTGGTAGGTCCTGGTGGGACCTAGCCCCTGGTGGGACCTGGTGGGACCTAGCCCCGGTGGGACCTGGTGGGTCCTGTACCTGGTGGGACCTCCCTGGTGGGTTACCTGGGGACCTAGCCCCTGGTGGGACCTGGTGGGTCCTGTACCTGGTGGGACCTAGCCCCTGGGACCTGGTGGGTCCTGTACCTGGTGGGTCCTGGTGGGATCTAGCCCCTGGTGGGACCTGGTGGGTCCTGGTGGGTACCTGGTGGGACCTAGCCCCTGGTGGGACCTGGTGGGTCCTGTACCTGGTGGGACCTGGTGGGACCTAGCCCCTGGTGGGACCTGGTGGGTCCTGTACCTGGTGGGTCCTGGTGGGACCTAGCCCCTGGTGGGACCTGGTGGGTCCTGTACCTGGTGGGACCTGGTGGGACCTAGCCCCTGGTGGGACCTGTTGGGACCTAGCCCCGGTGGGACCTGTTTGGACCTAGCCCCCGGTGGGACCTGGTGGGTCCTGGTCCTGGTGGGACCTGGTAGGTCCTGGTGGGACCTGGTGGGACCTAGCCCCGGTGGGACCTGGTGGGTCCTGTACCTGGTGGGACCTAGCCCCTGGTGGGACCTGGTAGGTCCTGGTGGGACCTAGCCCCTGGTGGGACCTGGTGGGACCTGTTGGGACCTAGCCCCGGTGGGACCTGGTGGGTCCTGTACCTGGTGGGACCTAGCCCCTGGTGGGACCTGGTGGGACCTAGCCCCTGGTGGGACCTGGTGGGTCCTGTACCTGGTGGGTCCTGGTGGGACCTAGCCCCCGGTGGGACCTGGTGGGACCTAGCCCCCGGTGGGACCTGGTGGGTCCTGGTCCTGGTGGGACCTGGTGGGACCTGGTGGGACCTAGCCCCGGAGGGACCTGGTGGGTCCTGGACCTGGTGGGACCTAGCCCCTTGTGGGTCCTGGTGGGACCTGGTGGGATCTAGCCACTAGTGGGACCTGGTGGGTCCTGGACCTGGTGGGACCTGGTGGGACCTGGTGGGACCTAGCCCCTGGTGGGTCCTGGTCGGACCTGGACCTGGTGGGACCTAGCCCCTGGTGGGTCCTGGTGGGACCTGGACCTGGTGGGACCTAGCCCCTGGTGGGTCCTGGTGGGACCTGGTGGGATCTAGCCACTAGTGGGACCTGGTGGGACCTAGCCCCTTGTGGGTCCTGGTGGGACCTAGCCCCTTGTGGGACCTGGTGGGACCTAGCCCCTTGTGGGTCCTGGTGGGACCTAGCCCCTGGTGGGTCCTGGTGGGACCTGGACCTGGTGGGACCTAGCCCCTGGTGGGTCCTGGTCGGACCTAGCCCATAGTGGGACAGCACCTCGTTGGGTCCTGGTGGGACCTGGTGGGTCCTGGTGGGTCCTGGTGGGACCCTCATGACTCCAGTCCAGCGGATCTGTTTCAGTTCTGGCAGCGATCGTGTCAGAAACACTTGAAGTGAGAATGTTTGGACAGATTTGATCAGAATTAATGTAAAGTGATTAACTAGCATCAAAGGCTCGCAGACGCTAAGTCAGCTAAAGTAGCTGTAGCTGATATGAGGTGGGCGTGTTCCAGCTGGTTTCCAGGTCTGCGGTGCCGTACGAGGACTTCTGTAGAAACCGGGCCATCACAGAGGGTTTGTCCAGTTCTTTTATAGAGTTCATGGTGGATTAGACGGGTCAGAACTGAACATGAACGCTGCTCACCTGTAGAACGAACGCCCCACAGTCACTGTCGTTGTTCTGACGACCCACATTCTGGAAAAAAAACAAACCCATACGTGAGTGATGACATCAGAACCTCGTCGTGAACCAGGCGGTGAGAAACACGCACCATTTTAAAGAAGCCTTTCCAGCCCGTCAGGAAGTCCCGCTGGTCCCGTTTGATGGCTTCAGCTTGCAGATACTTGAAAATATGCTGCAATCAGATTCACAGAAACAACAGTTTGGGTCAGAGGTCAGGGGTCAGGGGTCAGGGGTCAGGGATGGTGGTGGGGTCCACTCGTACCTTCGGGCAGCGCCGGTTCAGGGTCCGCTGAGAGTCGAAGTAGGTGATGGTTCGACGAGGGATGTCGACGCTGACCAGAGACCAGTGGACCTCCAGGTGGATGGGAATGAGCAGCAGATCCTTCTGGAAGATGTCCACCTGACAAAGGAAACCAGGAGAAGGAGTTGACCTCTGACCCAGTTCAGAAACCACAGGACCTCCGGACCAGCACGTCCTCCCGTCCACAAGCGTGGACGAGGCTGAGAACCTGAATCAGAACCATCTGACATCGTAGACTCCACCTCACCAGGAGCCTGGAGGCTCAACTGGACTGGTTACCAGTTAACCTGAAGGTTTCCAGACCTCCCACTGTTCCCAGTGAGGAACACGCAGCTCTACATGTCCTGATCTTTCTAGAAGTATCTGCCTAGAAAGGATGAGTGGCCTCTGAACATGTCTGTTAACCAGACATCATCACCATCATGTTCAGACTGGTCTACTGGGGGGAGGAGACTGGGAGGAGACTGGGAGGAGACTGGGTTAGAGTTAGTGACGTACTACCACCGTCTGAGTCACACCTACATCTGAACCGTTTTGCGTGTATGGAAGTTTCCACGCCCAGACTCGTTAGGGTTAAGGGTTAAGGGTTGGGGGTTGGGGGGGGGTTGGGGGTTAGGGGTTAGGGGTTGGGGGGGGTTGGGGGTTGGGGGGGTTGGGGGGGGTTAGGGGTTAGGGGTTGGGGGTTGGGGGTTGGGGGTTAGGGGTTAGGGGGTTAGGGGTTTGGGGGTTGGGGGTTGGGGTTAGGGGGTTAGGGGGTTGGGGGTTGGGGGTTGGGGGTTGGGGGTTTGGGTTGGGGGTTTAGGGGTTTAGGGGGTTTAGGGGTTTTTTGGGGTTTGTTTTTGGTTAGTCTGGGAACACGCGGCCCCTGGAGCCACCAGCTACTTACGTTCTTCGTCCACCGTTTAACTCCTTCATATCCTTTCGTCCTCAGCTTGTCATAGAAGAAGCTGTTGAAAAAGTGGATCTGAGGAGAACAAGCAAAAATAGGAGACAAGCTATTAGACTGTCTCTTAGCTGGTTTTCAGTTTGTGTTAACCATCTGGTACAAGCTATTAAAAAAGACTTAATTCTGGTGTACAACAGAATGATAGACGTTACTTTAGAAGCAAACAGATTAACTTCTAGACTGATGATGCTGCTGAGATGGATGAAGATGAACAAGATGTCTGGTAGCAGGTAGAGGGAGGAGAGGAGAGGAGGTAGAGGGAGCAGAGCGGGTAGAGGTAGAGGAGGTAGAGGGAGTGGAGGAGGTAGAGGGAGGAAAGCGGGTAGAGGAGGTAGAAGGAGTAGAGGGAGTAGAGCGGGTAGAGGTAGAGGAGGTAGAGGGAGTAGAGCGGGTAGAGGTAGAGAGGTAGAGGAGGTAGAGGGAGTAGAGCAGGTAGAGGTAGAGGGAGTAGAGCAGGTAGAGGTAGAGGGAGTAGAGCAGGTAGAGGTAGAGGGGTAGAGCAGGTAGAGGTAGAGGTGGTAGAGGTAGAGAGGTAGAGGAGGTAGAGGGAGTAGAGGGTAGAGGTAGAGGTGGTAGAGGTAGAGCAGGTAGAGGAGGTAGAGGGAGTAGAGCGGGTAGAGGTAGAGGAGGTAGAGGGAGTAGAGCGGGTAGAGGTAGAGGAGGTAGAGGAAGTAGAGGTAGAGGAGGTCTAGGGAGTAGAGGTAGAGGGAGTAGAGGAGGTAGAGGGAGTAGAGGAGGTAGAGGGAGGAAAGCGGGTAGAGGAGGTAGAAGGAGTAGAGGGAGTAGAGCGGGTAGAGGTAGAGGCGGTAGAGGAAGTAGAGGTAGAGGAGGTCTAGGGAGTAGAGGTAGAGGAGGTCGAGGGAGTAGAACAGGTAGAGGAGGTAGAGGTAGAGGAGGTAGAGGGAGTAGAGGTAGAGGAGGTCTAGGGAGAGTAGAGGTAGAGGAGGTAGAGGGAGTAGAGGTAGAGGTAGGAGGTAGAGGGAGTAGAGGTAGAGAGTAGAGGTAGAGGAGGTAGAGGGAGTAGAGAGGTAGAGGTAGGGGTAGAGGGAGTAGGAGGTAGAGGTAGAGGGAGGTAGAGGTAGAGGAGGTAGAGGAGGTAGAGGAGGTAGAGGTAGAGGTTAGAGGTAGAGGGTAGGTGGAGGTCGGAGAGGTAGAGGGTAGAGGAGGTAGAGGAGGTAGAGGGTAGAGGTAGAGGGTAGAGGAGGTGTGGAGGTAGAGGGGTAGAGGGGTAAGAGGGTCAGGTAGAGAGGTAGAGGGAGTCGGTAGAGGTAGAGTAGAGGTAGAGGTAGAGGTAGGGAGTAGTGTAGAGGTAGAGAGGTAGAGGTAGAGGAGGTAGAGGGAGGTAGAGGGGTAGAGTCGAGGAGGTAGAGGGTAGAGGGGTAGAGGAGGGGTAGAGGCGGAGGTGAGGTAGCGGTAGAGGTAGGAGTAGGTTCGAGGGGTGGCAGTAGAGGTAGAGGGTAGGAGTAGAGGTAGAGGTAGAGGTAGAGGGGTAGGTAGAGGTAGAGGAGGTAGAGGAGGTAGAGGGAGGTAGTAGGAGGTAGAGGGAGGTAGCGGGTAGGGTAGGGGTAGAGGTCGAGGCGGTGGTAGTAGCGGTAGGGGGGGTCGAGGTAGTCGAGAGGTAGAGGGAGTAGAGGTAGGGAGGTAGAGGGAGTAGAGAGGGGTAGTAGGAGGTAGTAGGGAGTTAGGAGGTAGTTCAGATGATGTGTCTGACATACTGGGTTCATCTTCAGGCTGGTTTAAGGCTCTTGGTTTATGATGGATGAAAAGAACAAATGTATATAGAAATGATCCAGGTGTAGTACAGGTAGTACAGGTGTAGTACAGGTGTACAGAAGTACAGGTGGTGATATCGATCAAACATGGAGCAGTGAAGAAAACTGAAAACAGGAGTGTAATGTGATTAATTCATTAGTAATTAGAAAAATGCCATTCAGCATTAAAATAAAAGGGATGTAAAATCTTCCAGGTGTGACCTGATGGACTTCAGAAACTTCTCTGTGGTCCTTTAATTTAACTGAGGGATCATTCAGCAGCTCCTGGTCCATGATCCAGGTCCAGACCACCAGAAACCTATGAAACCCATCAGTTCTACACAGAACCGAACCACCTGGTGAAGGTAGGTAGGAGGTAGAGGGAGTAGAGGAGGTTCCTCACCTTCTCTGGAACCGAGTCCATGACCAGGTCACCGTACATGTTCATCACCTGGACGAGAAGAACAGCACGTCAACAAACGGAGGGGACGTCACAGACACATGAGGACCAGTCTCAGTCACGCCAACTGACCCCTCCCCCTCAGAGAAAAGCCCCGCCCTCCATATAGCCCCGCCCTCCACATGGCCCCGCCCTGGTTTAATTGTGGAGACGACATTCAAACTTTAATCAGGTTACAACACAATGAAATCTGAAACATTTTTGCTGTAAACATATTTTTGTCATAAGATTAAACATTTTACAAAATAAATAAATAAATAAATTGTCACTTTTGTTCCAAAAATCATTTTTTTCATGTAAAATTATGATTTAATGAAAAAGTAGCTTGTGAAATCATGAACCAAACTCCTGCGGCTGTGAATGAACCTGGAAATCAACTTTCTCCTCCGAAAAAACATTTAAAATTATAACATAAAATTATCAGTCGTTTGTTCAGAAACATTCAGGTTCTACACGGAATCTCAAAGACCAACAGCTGGGAACCAACAGCTGGGAACAAACAGCTGCAGCCCAAACAGCTGGGTACCAACAGCTGGGGACCAACAGCTGCAGCCCAAACAGCTGGGTACCAACAGCTGCGGACCCAACAGCTGGGGACCAACAGCTGGGGACCAACAGCTGGGGACCAACAGCTGGGGACCAACAGCTGGGGACCAACAGCTGGGGACCAACAGCTGCAGCCCAAACAGCTGGGGACCAACAGCTGGGAACCAACAGCTGGGAACAAACAGCTGGGGACCAACAGCTGGGAACCAACAGTGCGGACCAAACAGCTGGGGACCAACAGTTGCGGACCAACAGCTGGGGACCAACAGCTGGGGACCAACAGCTGCAGCCCAAACAGCTGCGGACCAAACAGCTGCGGACCAAACAGCTGGGGACCAACAGCTGGGTACCAACAGCTGCGGACCAACAGCTGCAGCCCAAACAGCTGCGGACCAACAGCTGCAGCCCAAACAGCTGGGTACCAACAGCTGCGGCCCAACAGCTGCGGACCAAACAGCTGCGGACCAACAGCTGGGGACCCAACAGCTGGGGACCCAACAGCTGGGGACCCAACAGCTGGGGACCCAACAGCTGGGGACCCAACAGCTGCGGACCAACAGCTGGGGACCCAACAGCTGCGGACCAACAGTTGCGGCCCAAACAGCTGCAGCCCAAACAGCTGGGGACCAACAGCTGCGGCCCAACAGCTGCGGACCAACAGCTGCAGCCCAAACAGCTGGGTACCAAGCACTGCAGACCAACAGCTGCAGCCCAACAGCTGCAGCCCAAACAGCTGGGTACCAACCACTGCAGCCCAAACGGCTGGGTACCAACAGCTGCGGACCAACAGCTGCAGCCCAAACAGCTGCGGACCAACAGCTGCAGCCCAAACAGCTGGGTACCAACCACTGCAGCCCAAACAGCTGGGTACCAACAGCTGCAGACCAACAGCTGCAGCCCAACAGCTGCAGCCCAAACAGCTGGGTACCAACCACTGCAGCCCAAACAGCTGGGTACCAACCACTGCAGCCCAAACAGCTGGGTACCAACAGCTGCGGACCCAACAGCTAGGGACCCAACAGCTGTGGCCCAACAGCTGCAGACCAACAGCTGCAGCCCAACTGTCAAATATCAAATGAAGACCGTACCGACAGTCAGCTATGACGCCCAGATCTCCCCCCCAGCGCCCCCCAGACACCTCAGGTCCAGATCCACCTGGCGGTCCTGAGCAGCAGTACCTGGTCGTTGAGCCAGTTCTGTCCGTACAGAGTCCCCAGGTCGTCCATGGTCAGAACGTGCCGTTTGTAGTTGACCCTGAACGTTTTGGCCACAGCTGATCCAGAAGAACGCTGGAAGGACTGGATGAGATGCTGCACCATCGCTTTCCTGAAGAAACAAAAGATCAGCTTACTGACAACGGGCCAGCTGTCCCAGAGACGTGCACGTCATGACATCATCATCATCATCATCATGCCTCATCATCATCATCATGTGTCATCTACTGTTGGACCCACAGGGTTCTCAGAGGACAGCGGTCCTCCTGAACCAGTCTGAATACTGGTCTTCATGCTGAAACTCCAACTGGGTCTAGAAAAGAAGACCTTCTGATTTTAAATATCAAAGCTGGTCTGCTGCTAGATAACATCTATGGATGACGAGGGGGAGGAGCTAACAGCGATGATCATGCACGTTCAGCAGTAGTTCTGGGGAACACCGGCGGTACCGGTGGTACCAGACTGCCTCTGCCCCCCCCCAAACGCAGGAGAAGTGGCGTCTCTGACCTGTGAGGCTGTGAGAAGTTCTCTTTGAACATTTCCTGAAGCTTCTCCACGATGTCGTCCACATGGACGGGGATCAGACTGCCGTACTGCTGCAGAGACTCTTCCAGAACACCTGCGAACGCCACAGCGGTAAAAACAACCAGAAAAACATTAGACCGACGTCTCCACATTAGGCTTGGGCGGTATTACGGTAATACCGTATACTTCCGGTATTTAAAAATAGCAGCGGTATCAGTTTCAATACCGTCATAAAAAAATGCAATGAATGACTTCTGTGGTTTAAAGTTTAGTTTCTCTCCTGTATCGCTGTGTGTTCCGCTTTATTTTACCGTTTATTCATGTTCGCTCACAGCTGATCTCGGTTTGACTCGTCCTGTTAAGGTACTGACGATGAAAACAACACTTCCTGAGCTTGCTGCTTCAAAATAAAAGCTTCTAATGAAACTAATAATGTTGGACTTTTATGTTGAAGAATTTATAGGAAGTGAAAACGTCCGGCATCAGACACTTTACTATAAAGCGCGTTTCAGCAAACACACCTCGGCAGCATTTCCTCGGCAGGAACAGTTAAAACTACAGCGAAAAGCAAAAAATACACAAATAAATAACAACTGTAGTTGAGCCAACTTTATATTGAAGCACTGAACTGCTGTTTCGAGGTAAACTCGCCTTTTTTTCGGGCGTTAAGCCCCGCGGCGGCGCACATAATGGGGACGGCTGTTTTGACGCGCGGCGTCCGCCGGCGGTGTTTGTTCGCCTTAATAGTCGCGGGAATACCGTATACCCCGGTAAAATGTGAGGGAAGTTTGACGGTATCAAAATTTGGATACCGCTCAAGCCTACTCCACATCCTCAAAACCCAGTCACTGATGAGCAGGGGTGAGTACTGGCAAGGACATCGCAATACGATGCATCGTGATACTTGGGTCACGATACGATATCGTGATATATTGCGATATTCTACCCAGTTACACGATATCGTAATATATTGTGATATTCTACCCAGTTGCACGATATGATATCGCGATATTCTACCCAGTTGCACGATATGATATTGCGATATTCTGCCCAGTTACACGATGTGATATTGTGATATATTGCGATATTCTACCCAGTTACACGATGATATCTGATATATTGCGATATTCTACCCAGTTACACGATATATCGCAATATTCTACCCAGTTACACGATGTGATATTGTGATATTCTACCCAGTTACACGATGATATCGTGATATATTGCGATATTCTACCCAGTTACACGATATATCGCGATATATTGGGATATTCTACCCAGTTAATATCAAAAGTAGAGATGAAAAATCAAGTTGCTGTCAAAACGATTTGCTTCAAAACAACCTATTTATTGTTTATTATTAGTGTTTTTGCACATTTAAGTGAATGATTGAATTTTCCTAAAAAAAAAGGAAAAAAAAGATATTATATCGGACGTCCGAAAATCGCAATGTATCGCCAAATCGATTTTCTTTCGCAGCCCTACTGATGAGACTGTTCATCATTTAATCCCGAAGGTCTGCAGTGGTCGTCCATCTCCAGAACCAGAAGACCGTCTCCTCCAGACTCGTAGAAGGTCATACCTGTCAACAGCCACCATCTCTGGTGCCGGTCGGTCCAGAACCACTGAACCCGTGTGTGAGATTCGTACCTGTGACGCAGCTGGTGTGCTCCTCGCTCAGGGCCACGTCTGCTGGTTTCACCTCCACCTCCGGCCTCGATCGCTCCTCCAGCTTCTCTGAAGACGGACCGTTCAGCCGCTGATCTGTGACAGGTCAATCATAAAGGTCTTAATGTTCGCGTCGCTCTGTAATGACTCCACCAACCACTAGATGGCAGTGCAGGTTCTTCTGCAGCGCTGTAGCTCACAGCGACGACGTGAGAACTGAGAGGTTTAAATATACACGTATTCTACGTGAGTTGGTGATAAATGTTGAGCATCTGTCATTTTTAAAGCAAACTATCGCTCCATCCGACTTGAAAACAGAGAAGTGGAGTTCAAAGACGGAGGAGAACAAGAAGAGCACCAGGTCTCAGGCCGTCTTTGGTCTCCAGACCAGTGTGACGGCCGTCCTCAAACTGCCTGGAGGACCCGGGACAATAATCAACCAGAGATCACCAGGCACCTGATTTAATTATTAAAAAAAAGACTTGGAAGTTTCATCAGTTCACTATTGTTTTATTTGAAATGTTGTTTTAAATCAATGTCAATCTGATAAAGAATATCTTGTGGGTCTATCTATATAATCGTGTATTGGGGATGGGCATAATTAATCGATGATTGATCATTAAGAATTTCGTTGAAGACATTCATTTTCGTCGATGAACTGAATTTTTTTTTTCTTGTTTTTTTTTAAACAATCTGAATGTAGGTTATCAGTGCACGTCCTCAAACAATGCGATGCATTTCTCTGTGCCACCGATAGAAATTTGCCACCAGGGGGCAACATTTCACCATCACTCTAACCTGGCTGGACTCAGTTGTTACATGCGAGCTTCTGTAGGTCATCGCCTAATCGTGAAGCGGTCGCGGTGAAGTGTGGCGTGGAACCATTTTAGTTTAGAAAATGAGCAAGTGTACTGCAATCACTGCAATGCTAATTACAAAACAATTAATCGACAACGACAATGATGTATCACTTGAACAACGCGCATCCAAGCCTTGTAAAGGACGGTGGAGGCGGTTCACCATCAGCCTAGCCTAGCCTAGCCTAGCCTAGCCTCAACTCGGTGTTAGCACGGACCAGAAGGAGCTGCAGCTCACATCGAGCACACAACAAGCGCATCTTTTTAAGAAACAAAAAGCCTGTAATACTGGCGCCTTAATATAAATTGTCATTGTTAAGTAGTCTCCTCGATATCTCTTCTTTTATTATCTTTGTTTTTTTTAAAGAAAAAAACAGGAAATGTCACGTTATTCTCGATCACGAACATCCGGGCCACTGAACACATCTGGGCATGCGCGGGCCATAGCAACCAGGCCATAGCAACCAGGCCATAGCAACCAGGCCAAAGGGGAAAACAAACGTCACGCCGATATGAGAATAATTGTGATAGTTTTCAATATAAAAATGTTAATGATTAATCGATTATTAATCATTAATTCTCCCTACGATCGATGAATAAATCTTCACCGAATCTCCATCCTATCGCGTATGAAAAACCTCTATTATCGCCCGCTATCACTACATTTCAGAAGCATTTACAAGCATGTGCTGTAAACCAGCCTGGCCCTTTAAGAAGGGGAGTAGCCTGATGGGTAATGTAGTTTGTGAGGTGCGGGCGGCTGAACGGAGCAAGTGAAGTGAGTGTTATGGATTGACATCCTCCGTTGACTGACAGGAGCCCAAAAATACAGACTGTAACGTTGTCAGTTCCTGAATAAAGTTCAGTTCAGAGCAGAGAAAACTGGACTTTTCCTTCGTTTTCACTGGCGTGTTAGCCGCTGGCGTGTTAGCCGCTGGTCACGAGCCTGGAATAGCACAGTACGGCGGTTTCCCTGCCGTACTGTGAGGCCGTACGGTAACACAAACATGGACACTTTTCACCAAATAAACTTTATTTTTAAATTATTTATATGTTTGCCTTGGTGACACATGACAAATGTGCAGAAATCATAGAAAAAAATATTTTTTTCTAAGATGATGGTGGATTCTGTGGCCGTCGCCACTGGAGACAAGGCAGAAAAAAACGGTTGAAATGGTCAAATTTTGGTCGCATTTGACCAATTAGTCGCGACTTTATGCCGTGTCAGGGGTTCAGAACCAATCAGAACCAAACTAACTCAGGCATCGTTTAATGATGAAGCCACTAAAACACCGTCACCCTCGTCACTGAAACACTTCCTCCTGAGATAACATGGCGACTGAACGTTGATCCACCTCGCCACCATGTTGAGGCGGGAACCGTCTCGGCCAGTTTTCTGGCGTCGCTACCAACAGCCGGTGATGTCATTGTCCCAGGACGTGAAGTTTCCTGCGGTCAAACTCATCTCACGGTCTTTCACAGAAACACCCGGACACGTTCTCTTCCTCTAACCCCGGGGAACATGCTTTTTTTTTTCCCGTACTGTAATAGTGTAATTGCACATATACTCCAGTAGGGGGCGGTGGCGCTCTCATTGTCACAGCGTGTTCACGACCAAATCGTGAAAACTACCTCAGTTAGTAGAGGCTGGAATAAATTATTAAAAATTGACATCTAAAGGTTCCATTGATGCACAACAAATTAAAACGCTCGTAAAAAACAAACAAACAAACAAATCAAGAATACACCCTCATGCCAGAAAACAACTCGTTAACTCGTCATAATTTTAGTAGTTGCTGACTTGAACTGATATTTGCAGTATTCTCCCACATGTTACACATAAAAATAGAAAAAAACAGAAAAAGCTGAAAGAACGACTAGCAAACGAGGGAACGGAGGAATTTACGTTACACCTCGAATGCAGCCTGCAGCACAGCGCTGATCACAACAAACATGGCGGCGTGGAACTTGGTTAAAGTTTCAGAAGAAGATAGTTTGGTGGTTATTTGTGACGAATCCTCCGAGTGAATTCTACGAGGAGGGAAGCACAAGCTTTAATACGTAAAACCTGATCAGCCACCTACAACATAACAATCGCTTCCATGGAGTTTTGAAATCGCGCTAACGCGAGCTAACGGAAGCTAACGGAAGCTAACGGAAGCTAATGCTAACATGGGCAAGCCAGCAGCAGTCTCTCCTCTCCCTCATTCCTCTCATCTAAAGCTTCCATGAGATTAAAAATAAAAACTACTGAACCTCATTTACTTTAATTAAAGGCATTAATTTAAATGGAACCACAAGTCAAAATCCTTTAAATGTTAATCTTTTTCAGTTAGTAATTCTGATGCATTTATTTCCATCAGTTCAAGGAGCCTTTATTTTTTATATCAGTCAGTAATGAACCTTATTTAAGTTAATGTGAGATATCAAATAGGTTTGTTTGATAGCTTTATGAAAATGTTTGAGAGGCTTGACAATAGTTTTTTACTGGAAAAAATAAATATCTGTTCATTTAAAGAGTCCAAACTATTTTTGATTTTGTTCCTAATATTGATGTAATGATCTCAGGTATATGTGTGTGTTATCGGTTATCGTCTAGAACAAGGAGAAACTAACTGAGCCGTCATGTCTCCACCTGCCTCTAGGTGGCAGCAGAGCTCATGAAGGAGCAGATGACTCCTCCAGATGGAGGGAGTGAAGGAGTGAAGGAGTGAAGGAGAGGAAGACTCTGGTACCTCTGTAGGACGCCGTGAACTGCTCCTCACTGCTGTGTCGTCCTCGTCGCTGGACAGGGACGGCCCGTACGCTTTTGTCCTCCTCCGCCTGCCCTGCAGTTTGTGCTGGTGGTCCCCGGCTCCACCGGTGGCCCGGCGGGTGAGTCCAGCGGGCCCTCTGGCGCCAGCTCTTCCAGTGCTGCGCCAGCCGCAGGCCCGCCGCCCCGCGGAACCTGAGGAGGCGCAGGCGTCTGAGCCTCCTCAGAGCCCTGTACCTGCTCAGGTGGGACCCGTACGAGTGCCGCGCCTCGGCCCGGGACACGGCGGCCTCGGCGGGGACCGGGCAACCTCCCTCTGCCTTCTGTTCTGGTCCGTGATGGTGGTACTGGCCGGCCTGGGACAGAAAAGCCGGGACGTCCCACTCCAGCTTCCGCCGGTCCCTGACCTCCTCCACCTCGTCCATGTCCTCGTCCTCTCCATGGTTGTCCCAGCCCGTCCCCTCAAACTCAGCCAGGCCCTCTGAGTACAGGTTGTTGACTTCGTCCTCGTCCCCTAACGGTTCCACCCCGCAGGTCCCGTCCTCCTCTTCCTCCTCCTCCTCCTCCTCCTCTTCCTCCTCCACGTACCCGCCCGTCCACAGCTTCTCCTTCTGCCCCAGCCGGAGCTGCATGGGGCTGGACACGCTGTGGCCCGACACCGGGACGATGAGGTGGTCCCCGGGAATCCCACCTGAGGACGGAGACAGAGACACGTCACAGAGGTTCAGGTCAAACCAGCCCGGAACGTCCCGAGATGAGGGAACGCCACTAGGGGTGCGCCATAACTACCGGGCCGTGCCATAACTACCGGGCGGGTAACTACCGGGCCGCGCCATAACTACCGGGCCACGCCATGACTACCGGGCCACGCCATGACTACCGGGCGGGTAACTACCGGGCCGCGCCATAACTACCGGGCCACGCCATGACTACCGGGCGGGTAACTACCGGACCGATAACTATCAATCCGATAACTACCGGACCCATAACTACAGGGCCGTTAACTACCGGGCCCATAACTGCAGGGCCGTTAACTACCGGACCCATAACTACAGGGCCGTTAACTACCGGACCCATAACTACAGGGCCGTTAACTACCGGGCCCATAACTACCGGACCAATAACTATCAACCCGATAACTACCGGGTCCATAACTACAGGGCCGTTAACTACCGGGCCCATAACTATTAATCGGATAACTACCGGGCCCATAACTATTAATCGGATAACTACTGGGCCCATAACTACCGGGCCGATAACTATCAATCCGATAACTTCGGGGCCGATAACTATCAATCCGATAACTACATGGCCGATAACTTCCGGGCCGATAACTACCGGGCCGATAACTATCAATCCGATAACTACCGGGCCCATAACTACAGGGCCGTTAACTACCGGGCCCATAACTACCGGGCCGATAACTATCAATCCGATAACTACCGGGCCCATAACTATTAATCGGATAACTACCGGGCCCATAACTACCGGGCCCATAACTATCAATCCGATAACTTCGGGGCCGATAACTATCAATCCGATAACTACCGAGCCGATAACTATCAATCCGATAACTTCGGGGCCGGTAACTATCAATCCGATAACTTCGGGGCCGGTAACTATCAATCCGATAACTTCGGGGCCGGTAACTATCAATCCGATAACTACATGGCCGATAACTATCAATCCGATAACTACCGGGCCGATAACTATCAATCCGATAACTACATGGCCGATAACTTCCGGGCCGATAACTACATGGCCGATAACTTCCGGGCCGATAACTACATGGCCGATAACTACCGGGCCGATAACTATCAATCCGATAACTACCGGGCCCATAACTACAGGGCCGTTAACTACCGGGCCCATAACTATTAATCCGATAACTACCGGGCCGCGCCATAACTACCGGGCCGATAACTACCGGGCCGATAACTATCAATCCGATAACTACCGGGCCCATAACTATTAATCGGATAACTACCGGGCCCATAACTATTAATCGGATAACTACCGGGCCGATAACTATCAATCCGATAACTACCGGGCCGATAACTATCAATCCGATAACTTCGGGGCCGATAACTATCAATCCGATAATTACCGGGCCGATAACTATCAATCCGATAACTACCGGGCCCATAACTACAGGGCCGTTAACTACCGGGCCCATAACTATCAATCCGATAACTTCGGGGCCGATAACTATCAATCCGATAACTACCGAGCCGATAACTATCAATCCGATAACTTCGGGGCCGGTAACTATCAATCCGATAACTTCGGGGCCGGTAACTATCAATCCGATAACTACATGGCCGATAACTATCAATCCGATAACTACCGGGCCGATAACTATCAATCCGATAACTACGTGGCCGATAACTTCCGGGCCGATAACTACATGGCCGATAACTTCCGGGCCGATAACTACATGGCCGATAACTACCGGGCCGATAACTATCAATCCGATAACTACCGGGCCCATAACTACAGGGCCGTTAACTACCGGGCCCATAACTATTAATCCGATAACTACCGGGCCGCGCCATAACTACCGGGCCGATAACTACCGGGCCGATAACTATCAATCCGATAACTACCGGGCCCATAACTATTAATCGGATAACTACCGGGCCCATAACTATTAATCGGATAACTACCGGGCCGATAACTATCAATCCGATAACTTCGGGGCCGATAACTATCAATCCGATAATTACCGGGCCGATAACTATCAATCCGATAACTACCGGGCCCATAACTACAGGGCCGTTAACTACCGGGCCCATAACTATTAATCCGATAACTACCGGGCCCATAACTACCGGGCCCATAACTATCAATCCGATAACTTCGGGGCCGGTAACTATCAATCCGATAACTTCGGGGCCGATAACTATCAATCCGATAACTACCGAGCCGATAACTATCAATCCGATAACTTCGGGGCCGGTAACTATCAATCCGATAACTACATGGCCGATAACTATCAATCCGATAACTATCAATCCGATAGCTACCGGGCCCATAACTACCGGGCCGATAACTTCCTGGCCGATAGCTACCGGGCCGATAACTTCCTGGCCGATAGCTACCGGGCCGATAGCTACAGGGCCGATAGCTACAGGGCCGATAGCTACCGGGCCGATAGCTACCGGGCCGATAGCTACCGGGCCGATAACAGGATATTATGACGTCGTCCCAACAGCGTCCCATCATCCCAGTCGGACCAGCGGCAGCTCCGGAGGCTCCAGAGGGCGACCCACCTCCTGCGGTGCCGTCCTGGCCCACAGCAGTCAGGCCCAGGTCCCCCTGCCAGCGGTTCTGAGTCAGGCTCCCGCCACTGTCTCGCATTGTCCACGGACACCCCACGACCTGCGCCAGCTCGACACCTGCAGACAGGAGACAGGTGTCCATGAGAGACAGGCAGGACTGTCCAGGAGACCCGTGTTAGATTCAAACGTTTAATTACATTTTATAGAAAATACTCGTTAATACATTTATTAATGTTTTAAAAGGCACTGTGGCGCGCCGCCACTGGGGGGCAGTGTTCTATTTCCTTCAGCCTATAAGGCAAAAAAACAAAACAGTTGATGACACATTCAACAAGTCAAGTAGGAGACAAACTGAGGGGACACTGAAAACAGCTGGAATAAACAGGAACATCTGGATCAGTGAACATCTGGAGCAGCTGATCTCAGAGCTCTGACAGGGATGTGGAGGTCAACCTGTGGTGATGATGTCATCCCCTCCTCGCCCCGATGGCGCCGACAGATTTAGAGAAAGTCAATTTTTTTCAACAATAACAAAAAGTAAAAAATAAAAGACTTGTTGTCATAAAGTCGTGGTTGTGTGAAACTTGATCCTTTATGACAAATGTGGTTGTTTGAAATTTGCATTTTCACAATTTAAACTAGTGATTTGAAGAGATGAAACAGAGATAAACCCAGCAGGTTCACACCTGGACGGCTGGAATTAAAACCCTCAAGGCTCAAGACCAGACCTTCAGAGACCTTCAGAGACCCCCAGAGACCTTCAGAGACCTCCAGAGACCCTCAGAGACCTTCAGAGACCTCCAGAGACCCTCAGAGACCCTCAGAGACCTCCAGAGACCTTCAGAGACCTTCAGAGACCTCCAGAGACCCTCAGAGACCCTCAGAGACCCTCAGAGACCCTCAGAGACCTTCAGAGACCTCCAGAGACCCTCGGAGACCCTCAGAGACCCTCAGTAACCTTCAGAGATAGAGACCTTCAGAGACCCTCAGAGACCTCCAGAGACCCTCGGAAACCCTCCAGAGACCTTCAGAGACCCTCAGAGACCCTCAGAGACCTCCAGAGACCCTCAGAGACCCTCAGAGACCCTCAGAGACCCTCAGAGACCCTCAGAGACCCTCAGAGACCCTCAGAGACCCTCAGAGACCTTCAGAGACCTTGACCTTCAGAGACCTTCAGAGACCCTCAGAGACCTTCAGAGACCCTCAGAGACCCTCAGAGACCCCTTCAGAGACCCTCAGAGACCTTCAGAGACCTTCAGAGACCTCCAGAGACCCTCACAGACCTCCAGAGACCCTCAGAGACCTCCAGAGACCTTCAGAGACCTCTCAGCTCATGGGCCAGAGTCCAGAGACCTCAATGAGCTGAACTGACCGGAGCTCCTCCAGAACCTTGACAGATGGCAGGACCGGCTTCTTCACCCTCATGGACCACCGGTCCTTGGTCCAAACGTTCCTTTTAAACCTGATGTTTCTGTTAAAACAGGTGGAACCAGAACCATCATGAACCTTTCAATTAGTTCATCTGAACACTCCCGACCCAACGATCACAGAGGTCCAAACTGGGTCAACGACACCAGAACCCAAACAGCTGGACACCCCTGGACCATTAGACCCAGTCCAGTGATCCAGTCCCGGGTCCCGAACCCCCCCATCGATGCAAACAGACACAGCTGGCAGAAGAAAGGTCCGGTGCTGAAACACAGCTGAGGGGCTCAGCGAGCAGCTCTGGTTCTGATCCAGGAGGGTTCGGTCTGAAGAGGGAAGACCCGGAGGTCTGAGGTCAACACCGCAGCATCCTCCACCCGGGTCCTCCAGCAGCTCCAGAGGAGGATCTGCCGCCTCCTCCTCCGGTACCGGAGCTCCTGCACCGCCGCTGCTTCAGGAAATAGTCCGGACCAAAGCTAACGGCTCCGGGACGCAGCAGCCTCCGAAACAAACGTCTCCGACCCGCCCAGCCGGCCGCATCTGCGGCTGCGGGGAGCGGGAGCTGCCGCCGACGTCAACGCGCCGGCGAGCGGTCGCAAAAACTAACGTTAGCGGCAGAAACCGTCGGTTTTGTTCGACAGCCGGAGCTAACCTGCTAGCCGTTAGCATCAGAAACCGGCGCCTGCGCGGCTCAAACCGCCACCCGGGAACCGAGAGCGCTCACCCTGCAGCCGCAGACTCCTCCGAGGAACTCCGGACGGGTTTATTTCTGCTCCGAGCGCGAGGAAAGAGCGACTTTACAGCCGAAACTCATTCAATTAAATCAGGTGTGCAGCAGCCAGATGTCGCCCTGCTCCTTCTTCTGCGGACCCGAAAACGACCGCGGAGGCGCGTTACCGCCCCCAGCTGGAGGAGAGACGGAACTGCAGCAGAACGGAACAGAACAGAACCGCCCCCAGCTGGAGGAGAGACGGAACTGCAGCAGAACAGAACAGAACAGAACAGAACCATAGACATATATAGAGATAGACGCCGCATTTGGCTGTTTGGAAGGAGAAATGCGGCCGCCATCTTGGACCGGTCATTCTCTGGGATTATAACCGTAGTAGTATTACCGTACGTCGAGTCGCAGCACAAGTGAGAGAACAAGCCTGAACATTGTGTGGGATATTCCTGCTCCAATCATCAGAAGCAGGGCTCAGGGGATTACTTTTCACAAGTAAGATGTAACATATTTTTCGGTCTAAAAGACGTCTAATAAACGTCTAATAAACGTCTAACGGTCCCTAGACGTCTGGGCTAAAATCGGTCTACCACTGGTCTAAATGAAAGTTTTAGACTAGCCGTTTCTAAATCTAAACTACATTGTACATTGATCAATGACTGTTAAAATGTTTTAATCCAGCATTTGGTCACCATTTATACAATTTACTATTGTTTTATTTTGTATTTAATTATTAATAGATTAAATTGTACCGTATAGATTTGCGTTAATATAAACCGATTATAGACGGGCGAATTTCGTGTGTGAACTTAAACGAGACGTCTATTGCTCAGTGGGTTACTATAATATTGGTTGTATTTTGTTCATTGAATATTACCAGAGTTGAGAAGGAGCAAGGATCCTTTGTTACCGTAACGTTAACGAAACGACGCTAAGCTAATGGCAGTTAACAATGCTACAGTATGTTTATTGTTCACCCGGCTATGAACTGAGACTTGATGAGTCATATTCCATAACACTGACTTAGATTACAACTGACACAAGAATTGCTATTGTAGAAATATAATTATATATATATAATTATATAATTAAATATATTATACAAATATATATATGAAAATCAGTTCGTTTCGTTTCGTGAGGTATGATTAAATACATTGACGGCACACCTGCCAAACAAATAACACTGAGCGGAGCGGGTGACCGGTCCAAGATGGCGGCCCCAAATCTCATCAGCGCCAGTAGGGAGTAGCGTTCGATGCGGCGTCTATCTCTATATATGTCTATGAACACAACCGCCCCCAGCTGGAGGAGAGACGGAACTGCAGCAGAACAGCTGGAACCAGCTGGATCCAGGAGAGAAATTCAACAGAACAGAACCACCCTCTGAAATTAGGGTTAGAAAGAACATTTGAGAAGGAATCTATGGAGCCCCATTTGGGTCATAATTCAATGAATAAATGTGTCTATTATTATGAAATACAGGCGTTTATTAGTATGAAATATTTCCCATTATTATGAAAATAGTTTCGTTTTTTCATAAAAATGAGCTTTTACATAATGGCTTTGTTTTTCATAAGAATGATTTGTGTGTCAATCACAGCAGAGAGGGCGGAGCCATTCATGTGATTGGCTACACTTTCATTCAGGCATAAGCAACAGAACAGTGAATATCTAGTGGGCAAGAGGTGCAGTTATACTCCAGGACAGTAGGGGGCAGAATGCACCTCAGTTTTACGGTTAAAAATTGACATCGACTAAGAAACGTAGCACGAAATGTAGGGAAAACTTGATTTTGGACAAGAGAAAGATCATTTTCTGACTTACTCCAAGAGGTAGCCAACAGGCTCGATGCTAGTCCCCCACCAACTGCATGGAGAAGGATCAGCCAATGAGCACGCAGGTTAACCACTGGCCCCGCCCAGTGTCAAAATGTCATCATTATGTAAAAGCTCATTGTTATGAAAAAGGAAGCAATTATGTAAAAACTCATTCTTAGATTTAAAAAAAGCCATTCTGAAATAAACTATTATGCATTAAACTAAGATTAGGTAATAATAAAAATATATTTCATAATAATTTCATTTTTTCATAATATTGGGAAACATTTCATAATAATAAACATGTATTTCATAATAATGGGAAACATTTCATAATAATGGATACGTATTTCATAATAATAAACGCCTGTATTTCATAATAATAGACTCATTTATTCATTGAAATATGACCTAAACGGGGCTCCATAGGAATCAGGTTAATTATCAGGTCAGGACTGGATATAAAGGAGCGTCACAGGCCTAAAGATGGACAGAGGGTCACCAACTTGAGACAAATTACGTCTAAAAATTGAGTAACAATTTCAGAAAATCTTTCCTCAATATAAAATGTCAATGACAGCAAAGATCCACCGCCTACAGTCCATGATATCATCAAGTCTCGTCCTGCTCATGCAGTTATTTTACGGTGATGTGTTGAAGCAGTTGTTGGCAGGCCGACCAGCCGTCTCTCGTCACTCATCTGTTGACTAGAATTAGCTCTAATTAGCTCTAGATGTTCCTCCAGATGTTTTGTTTTGTACCACTTGCCTTTGAAACCCAAATCTAAACTGTTTGGAGATAATCAATCCTTTGATAAATACGTGTGCTCGTATTTTCAAACCAGTTTAGTTGTATTGATTCACTGAACTGGTTAAAAATCAGGTTTGACTGCAGTTACTGCAGAGCTCCTGCAGGTGGCAGCAGAGAACCACTGACATGTTTTAAATTATTTTAATGATACCAGATTAACAATAAATGACCAGGTTCATATTTATAAAGGGTCATCAGCTCCTTTAACTTAATTTCACTGGTAAATCGATTTTGTTAGGATTATAAATTAAAGACTAAAAACCTACTTGTTACTTGGATGTTTTTGGTTCTTATAAAAGTCAAGTTTTTTCCCCCAGAAGTTTTCAAATTGAATATATTTTAATGAATGTGTAAAAAAAGTCATAATCAGGCAGTTTCAGGTGTGTTTGTAAGAGATCAGGCAATCATTTTCTTTTTCTCATAATAATTTGTCTTATTTGACTGGTCAGGATCAGGAAATAAAGGTTTGTCTTCTGGAGTCTGGCAGGTAAGTTTATAGATCTAAAGCGTTATCTGTCACCAGATGACATCATCAAACCAGAAACTCAACATTTCCACTCTTACAGGACATGTGAGCTTGTTTTAAAGCTGTTAAAAGTGTCCTGACTGGGACTGTGACGTCTCCACCAGTAAAACCAGCTCCAGCTCCGGTAAACCTCCAGTAACTGAGCTAACTCTGATAACATCCGCTAACTGTCTCTTTCATTCAGAACTTGATCTTCTCGTTCTGGCTCTCATCATGTCATCATTTCATTTTTGAGCTGTGGCAGGTCTGTTTCTAACATTCAGCTTTTTCCACTGGTTTCAGACCATTAACACAGCTGAAAACCAGATTTCTGGTCCAAGTAAAAATGTGAGAAAATGTCTTTAGCAGTGAGTCAACCAGAGGAGGTCCGTTCCCTCTGTAGCGCCTCTGTAGCACATCTGTAACACCTCTGTAGCGCTGCCGTAGCACCTCTGTAGCGCTGCCGTAGCACCTCTGTAGCGCCTCTGTAGCACATCTGTAACACCTCTGTAGCGCTGCCGTAGCACCTCTGTTGCACCTCTGTAGCGTCTCTGTAGTGCCTCTGTAGCGCTGCCGTAGCGTCTCTGTAGCATCTATGTAGCATCTCTGTAGCGCCTCTGTAGCACCTCTGTAACGCCTCTGTAGCGCCTCTGTAGCGCTGCCGTAGCACCTCTGTTGCACCTCTGTAGCGTCTCTGTAGTGCCTCTGTAGCGCTGCCGTAGCGTCTCTGTAGCATCTATGTAGCATCTCTGTAGCGCCTCTGTAGCACCTCTGTAGAACCTCTGTAACACCTCTGTAGCACCTCTGTAACGCCTCTGTAGCGCTGCCGTAGCGCCCCTGTAACACCTCTGTAGCACCTCTGTAGCGCTGCCGTAGCACCCCTGTAGCACCCCTGTAGCACCTCTGTTGCACCTCTGTAGCACCTCTGTAACGCCTCTGTATCACTGCCGTAGCACCTCTGTAGCACCTCTGTTGCACCTCTGTAGCGTCTCTGTAGCACCTCTGTAGCGCTGCCATAGCATCTCTGTAGCATCTATGTAGCATCTCTGTAGCACCCCTGTAGCACCCCTGTAGCACCTCTGTTGCACCTCTGTAGCACCTCTGTAACGCCTCTGTATCACTGCCGTAGCACCTCTGTAGCACCTCTGTTGCACCTCTGTAGCGTCTCTGTAGCACCTCTGTAGCGCTGCCATAGCATCTCTGTAGCATCTATGTAGCACCTCTGTAGCGCCTCTGTAGCACCTCTGTAGCGCTGGCATAGCATCTCTGTAGCATCTATGTAGCATCTCTGTAGCGCCTCTGTAGCACCTCTGTAACACCTCTGTAACACCTCTGTAGCGCTGCCGTAGCGCACCTGTAGCACCTCTGTAGCACCTCTGTAGCGCTGCCGTAGCGCCCCTGTAGCACCTCTGTAGCACCTCTGTAACGCCTCTGTATCGCTGCCGTTGCACCTCTGTAGCACCTCCGTTGCACCTCTGTAGCACCTCTGTAGCGCTGCCATAGCGCCCCTGTAGCACCTCTGTAGCACCACCGTAGCACATCTGTAACACCTCTGTAGCGCCCCTGTAGCACCTCTGTAACGCCTCTGTAGCACTGCCGTAGCACCTCTGTAGCGCCTGTGTGGCATTACTGTAGCACCTTTGTAGTGCCGCTGTAGCGCCTTGGTAGCGCCTAGGTAGCGCCTAGGTAGCGCCTAGGTAGCACTTTAATCTGCCTGCCGAGCAGGTGGAACAGTGTAACAGTTTGATCTGCAGCTGCACTCCCTCGGGGGGTAGCTACAGTGCGACTGGGGGTAAAGTAAACGCTGATACCTGAGTACCAGATAGTACCAGATAGTACCAGATAATAGAGGATGCCTGAGTACCAGATAGTACCAGATACCTGAGTACCAGATAATAAAGGTTACCTGAGTACCAGATAGTACCAGATAGTAGAGGATACATGAGTACCAGATAGTAACAGATAGTAGAGGATACCTGAGTACCAGATAGTAGGGGACACCTGAGTACCAGATAATAAAGGTTACCTGAGTACCAGATAGTACCAGATAGTAGAGGATACCTGAGTACCAGATAGTATCAGATACCTGAGTACCAGATAATAAAGGTTACCTGAGTACCAGATAGTACCAGATAGTAGAGGATACATGAGTACCAGATAGTAACAGATAGTAGAGGATACCTGAGTACCAGATAGTAGGGGACACCTGAGTACCAGATAATAAAGGTTACCTGAGTACCAGATAGTACCAGATAGTAGAGGATACCTGAGTACCAGATAGTATCAGATACCTGAGTACCAGATAATAAAGGTTACCTGAGTACCAGATAGTACTAGATAGTAGAGGATACCTGAGTACCAGATAGTATCAGATACCTGAGTACCAGATAATAAAGGTTACCTGAGTACCAGATAGTACCAGATAGTAGAGGATGCCTGAGTACCAGATAGTACTAGATAGTAGAGGATACCTGAGTACCAGATAGTAGCAGATACTAGCAGATAGTACCAGATAGTAGCAGATAGTAGCAGATAGTACCAAATAGTACCAGATAGTAGCAGATAGTACCAGATAGTAGCAGATAGTAGCAGATAGTACCAGATAGTACCAGATAGTAGCAGATAGTAGCAGATAGTAGCAGATGATGATGAGGAGGTAGCAGCACTCACACTGAAGCTGATGATAATGATCAGAAGTACTTGATAGTAACTTTCTCTTTTGAATCCTATAGAAGCAGTTGGGGGGGGGGGGTACTTAGTATTACCCACATGGTTTCTTTTTTTTTTAAGTTTTTTTTTCGGGGGGGGGGGGGGGGGTCTTTAGTAAGAGGCGTCATCGCTCTCGTTGGGACTGTTTCACCCTCCAGAACCTTTCTGGACCAGATGATGAAGAAACTGGAGCAAACATGGCGGATCTTTAACGGTGATGTGGGTCCGATGACCACGTGGTACCGACGACGGCGCTGGACGTCCAGGAGAAGGTTCAGCCCTGCGCTCCAGCTCTGCGGTGGCGGCGCCCCCTCCCCCCAGCCCGGTTCCCCCTCCACCACCTGTTGAGTGTTGGATGGTGGGGCGGGGGGGCGGGGGGAGCGGGGGGGATTATGAGGCTCGTAAAAGGCCTGCCAGGCTCTTTCTCTGTGTGACGGATGGCTGCGAGGCTCAACAGCCTGGATTTGCATGAGAAGAGACGCAGCGCAGGAAGAATGGAGGTCCATTCAGGGAGGCCCGTCACCCAGAACCTCCCTCCTGCTCCCTCCCTCATTCATTCCTTCATCATTTGTCCCGACTCCGTCTCCCTTGTTCTCCTCCACACTGCCTGGCCTTTCTCCTTCATTCTGGGCTTTCCTTTGGCCCGTATTCACTCGCTCTTTTCTCACCCTCCCCCTCCCCCACCCCGCTGCCTTCCTCACTCCTCCTCCTCCTCATTTCATCCTCCTTAATTTCTGCTCATTCAGATTTCACCTCCTTTCCATCACGCTGTTTTCACCTCCCCGGGTCCAGAAGCATCCCGGTCCCTCTCATTATTCTGAGCGCTGGCGCTGAATGAGAGTCCAGGATGGAAATCCTGTTGTCAGAGTTCTGCAGAACCGAACGCAGGAATGTGACTCGACGCTGACATGCTGACTGAATCCAAATCCGACCCGCACATTCGTGTCTCACTCACAGGTAGCAGGAAAAACAGCAGAACCACGGCAGAACCACAGCAGAACCACGGGAGAATGTTGGGTCTGAATTTCATTTATGAAACAGCAGCTCCTGAAAACCCAGCAGAACTGAGGAACCAGCCTCAGTAGGGTCCAGTCCAGGAGAACCGGACTCAGCCAGGTCCAGTCCAGGAGAACCGGACTCAGCCAGGAGGGACCAGGAGTCCAACCGACATCCTCCTCTCAGGCTGGTCCCCTCCTGAACAGATCTAGTGGATTAAGGTCTAACGTTGGTCTGGTTGGTCTGGAACCAACCGGAACCCCCAGACTGATCCATGACCCAGACACCATCCCAGATCATGATGCTGGATCCATCTGTGACTCAGTGTTTGGGGGTCATCTGGACCCAGCAGACCCATCTAGCTTCCATCAGTCCAGAGATGTTGCTCCATGTCCCCTCAGTCAGACTGGACCATCTCCAGGGTTGTGGGACTCTGTGGACCGGGTCTGGCTGATATCCTGACTGATATCCTGGCTGATATCCTGGCTGATATCTTGGCTGATATCTTGGCTGATATCCTGGCTGATATCTTGGCTGATATCCTGGCTGATATCTTGGCTGATATCCTGGCTGATATCTTGGCTTATATCCTGGCTGATATCTTGGCTGATATCCTGGCTGATATCTTGGCTGATATCCTGGCTGATATCCTGGCTGATATCTTGGCTGATATCCTGGCTGATATCTGGCTGATATCCTGGCTGATATCTTGGCTGATATCCTGGCTGATATCCTGGCTGATATCCTTGGCTGATATCTTGGCTGATACTGGCTGATATGGCTGATATCTGGCTGATATCTGGCTGATATCTGATATCCTGGCTGATATCTTGGCTGATATCTTGGCTGATATCCTGGCTGATATCTTGGCTGATATCTTGGCTGATATGGCTGATATACTGGCTGATATCCTGGCTGATATCTTGGCTGATATCCTGGCTGATATCCTGACTGATATCTTGGCTGATATCTTGGCTGATATCCTGGCTGATATCCTGACTGATATCCTGGCTGATATCTTGGCTGATATCCTGGCTGATATCTTGGCTGATACTGATATCCTGGCTGATATCTTGGCTGATATCCTGGCTGATATCTTGGCTGATATCTTGGCTGATATCCTGGCTGATATCTTGGCTGATATCCTGACTGATATCCTGACTGATATCTTGGCTGATATCTTGGCTGATATCCCTGATACTGATATCCTGATACTGATATCCTGATACTGATATCTGGCTGATATCCTGGCTGCTGATATCCTGGCTGATATCTTGGCTGATATCCTGGCTGATATCTTGGCTGATATCCTGACTGATATCTTGGCTGATATCCTGACTGATATCTTGGCTGATATCTTGGCTGATATCTTGGCTGATATCCTGGCTGATATCCTGACTGCTGCTGATATCTTGGCTGATATCCTGGCTGATATCCTGATGGCTGACTGATATCTTGGCTGATATCCTGGCTGATATCCTGACTGATATCCTGGCTGATATCTTGGCTGATATCTTGGCTGATATCCTGGCTGATATCTTGGCTGATATCTTGGCTGATATCTTTGATATCTGCTGATATCCTGACTGATATCCTGGCTGATATCTTGGCTGATATCCTGGCTGATATCCTGACTGATATCCTGGCTGATATCTTGGCTGATATCTTGGCTGATATCCTGGCTGATATCTTGGCTGATATCTTGGCTGATATCTTGGCTGATATCCTGGCTGATATCTTGGCTGATATCCTGACTGGCTGATATCCTGGCTGATATCTTGGCTGATATCTTGGCTGATATCTTGGCTGATATCCTGACTGATATCCTGGCTGATATCTTGGCTGATATCTTGGCTGATATCCTGACTGATATCCTGACTGATATCCTGGCTGATATCTTGGCTGATATCCTGGCTGATATCCTGGCTGATATCCTGGCTGATATCCTGGCTGATATCTTGGCTCCAGATAGAGGTCTTCTAATGGTTCCAGTCCAGAACCTGCAGGTCTTCTCTGACCTCCCTGGACCGGATCAGTCTTTGTTCTTGACCCGTCCCAGAGGTGGTTTTCTGGTTTTAGCTGATCAGACGTATTGATCCGTTTCCTCTCCAGTCAACTTTTGGATCAAACTGATCGGTTCTGATCGACGTCTGGGAGCACGGAGAACATCTGTTTGACCCAAACCAGATGTTTCATGGTTCCAGTGCTCCTGCGTCAACACCGCCACCGTCCCAGGAGGGTTTCCTCTACAGAACTACTGGGTCCCGCTGGTACCGGTCGGTTCTGAAGACGAGTCTCTGGAACAGGACACATAAACACATTTGTCTGACAGTAGGGTGGTCCTGCAGAGAACCGGGTCTGGAGCGGGAACCCCTCTGAACCGGGTCTGGAGCGGGAACCCCTCTGAACCGGGTCTGGAGCGGGAACCCCTCTGAACCAGGGCTGGAGCATGAACCCCTCTGAACCGGGTCTGGAGCGGGAACCCCTCTGAACCGGTTCTGGAGCGGGAGCCCTCTGAACCGGTTCTGGAGCAGGAACCTCTCTGAACCGAGTCTGGAGCAGGAACCCCTCTGAACCAGTTCTGGAGCGGGAACCCCTCTGAACCGGTTCTGGAGCAGGAACCCCTCTGAACCGGTTCTGGAGCAAGAACCCCTCTGAACCGGGTCTGGAGCGGGAGCCCATCTGAACCGGTTCTGGAGCAGGAACCTCTCTGAACCGAGTCTGGAGCAGGAACCCCTCTGAACCAGTTCTGGAGCGGGAACCCCTCTGAACCGGTTCTGGAGCAGGAACCCCTCTGAACCGGTTTGGAGCGGGAACCTCTCTGAACCAGGTCTGGAGCAGGAACCCCTCTGAACCGGTTCTGGAGCAAGAACCCCTCTGAACCGGGTCTGGAGCACGAACCCCTCTGAACCGGGTCTGGAGCAGGAACCCCTCTGAACCGGTTCTGGAGCGGGAACCCCTCTGAACCGGGTCTGGAGCGGGAACCTATCTGAACCGGGTCTGGAGCGGGAACCCCTCTGAACCGGTTCTGGAGGATGAACCCCTCTGAACCGGGTCTGGAGCGGGAACCCCTCTGAACCGGGTCTGGAGCGGGAACCCCTCTGAACCGGTTCTGGAGCGGGAACCTCTCTGAACCGGTTCTGGAGCAGGAACCCTTCTGAACTGGGTCTGGAGCGGGAACCCCTGTTAACCGGTTCTGGTCAGCAACGGTCTGGAAACGGGTTCTGAGCAGGAACCTCTCTGAACCGGGTCTGGAGCGGGAGCTCCTCTGAACCGGTTCTGGTGCAGCAACCTCTCTGAACCGGGTCTGGAGCAGGAACCTCTCTGAACTGGGTCTTGAGCGAGAAGCCGTCTGAACTGGGTCTGGAGCGGGAACCCCTCTGAAGCGGGTCTGGAGCATGAACCTCTCTGAACCGGGTCTGGAGCGGAACCCCTCTGAACCGGGTCTGGAGCGGGAACCCCTCTGATCCGGTTCTGGAGCACGAACCCCTCTGAACCGGGTCTGGACCGGGAACCCCTCTGAACCGGGTCTGGAGCGGGAACCCCTCTGAACCGGGTCTGGAGCAAGAACCCCTTTGAACCGAGTCTGGAGCGGGAACCCCTCTGAACCGGGTCTGGAGCGGGAACCCCTCTGAACCGGTTCTGGGGCAGGAACCTCTCTGAACCGGGTCTGGAGCAGGAACCCTCTGAACCGGTTCTGGAGCAGGAACCTCTCTGAACCGGTTCTGGAGCAGGAACCTCTCTGAACCGGGTCTGGAGCAGGAAGCCCTCTGAACCGGTTCTGGAGCGGGACCTCTCTGAACCGGTTCTGGAGGCAGGACCTCTCTGAACCGGTTCTGGAGCAGGAACCTCTCTGAACCGGGTCTGGAGGGGGCCCTCTAACCGGGTCTGGAGCGGGAACCTCTCTGCACCCGGTCTGGAGCATGAACCCTCTCTCTGACCGGGTTCTGGAGCAGGAACCCCTCTGAACCGGGTCTGGAGCGGGAACCCCTCTGAACCGGTTCTGGAGCACGAACCATCTGGCTGAACCGGTCTGGAGCGGGAACCCCTCTGAAACCGGTCTGGAGCACTGAACCCTCTGAACCGGGTCTGGAGCAGGAACCCTTCTCTCCCGGTCTGGAGGGGGGCCCTCTGAACGGTTTCTGGAGCAGGAACCTCTCTGAACCAGGTCTGGACCGGGAGCCCATCTGATTCGGTTCTGGAGCAGGTACTCTCTTAAACCGTCTGGACAGGAACCGAACCGGGTCTGGAGCGGGAACCTCTCTGAACCGGGTCTGGAGCGGGAGCTCCTCTGAACCGGTTCAGGAGCAGGAACCTCTCTGAACCGGGTCTGGAGCACGAACCCCTCTGATCCGGTTCTGGAGCGGGAACCCCTCTGAACCGGTTCTGGAGCACGAACCTCTCTGAACCGGGTCTGGAGCATGAACCCCTCTGATCCGGTTCTGGAGCAGGAACCTCTCTGAAGCGGGTCTGGAGCGGGAACCCCTCTGAACCGGTTCTGGAGCACGAACCCCTCTGAACCGGTTCTGGAGCACGAACTTCTCTGAACCGGGTCTGGAGCATGAACCCCTCTGAACCTGGTCTGGAGCAGGAACCTCTCTGAACCGGTTCTGGAGCAGGAACCTCTCTGAACCGGGTCTGGAGCAGAACCTCTCTGACCTTCTGGGAGCAGGAAACTCCCTCTGGCAGCCCTCTGATCCGGTTCTGGAGCAGGAACCTCTCTGAACGGGTCTGGAGCGGGAACCCCTCTGAACAAGAACCGGGTCTGGGATGTCTGGAGAGGAACCTCTCTGATCCGGTTCTGGAGCAGGAACCTCTCTGAACCGGGTGGAGCAACCCTTTGAACGGTTCTGGAGCAGGAAACCTCTGAAAACGGGTCTGGAGCAGGAACCCCTGAACCAGGTCTGGACCGGAGCCATCGATCTTCTGGAGCAGGTACCTCTCTTAACCGGTCTGAGCAGGAAGCCGTCTGAACCGGGTCTGTGGAGGGAAACCTCTCTGAACCGGGAACCTCTGGCTGGAGCAGGGAACCGGTCTGGAGCGAACCTCTCTGAACGGTCTGGAGCAGGAAACCTTCTCTCTGGAGCAGGAACCCTGACGGTTCTGGAGCAGGAACCTCTCTGAACCGGTCGGGAGCAGGAAACCTCCTGATCCCGCGAACTCAGACCTTGGACGGGACCCTCTGACCATTCTGGGCAGCAACCCCTCTGAACCGGGTCTGGAGCAGGACCCCTCTTCTGGAGCAGGAACCTCTCTGATTCTGGAGCAGGAACCTCTCTGAACCGGGTCTGGAGCGGGAACCCCTTTGAACCGGTTCTGGAGCAGGAACCTCTCTGAACCGGGTCTGGAGCAGGAACCTCTCTGAACCAGGTCTGGACCGGGAGCCCATCTGATTCGGTTCTGGAGCAGGTACCTCTCTTAACCGGGTCTGGAGCAGGAAGCCGTCTGAACCGGGTCTGGAGCGGGAACCTCTCTGAACCGGGTCTGGAGCACGAACCCCTCTGATCCGGTTCTGGAGCACGAACCCCTCTGATCCGGTTATGGAGCAGGAACTCTCTGAACCGGGTCTGGAGCACGAACCCCTCTGAGTCGAACCCCGATTTTCTAGGAACCTCTCTGAACTGGAGCTCTCTGAACCGGTTCTGGAGCAGGAACCCCTCTGAACCGGTTCTGACATCTCTGAACGGGTCTGGGCGGGAACCTCTCTGAACCGGGTCTGGAGCGGGAACCTCTCTGAACCGGGTCTGGAGCAGGAACCTCTCTGATCCGGGTCTGGAGCCGGTACCTCTCTGAACCGGGTCTGGACCGGGAGCCCATCTGAACCGGGTCTGGAGCAGGAACCTCTCTGAACCGGGTCTGGAGCGGGAACCCCTCTGATCCGGTTCTGGAGCAGGAACCTCTCTGAACCGGGTCTGGACCGGGAACCCCTCTGAACCGGGTCTGGACCGGGAACCTCGGGGCTCTGCCTCAGAAACGGACCACAGCTGACCAGGACCATCCAGAACCAGCACCGACCCGATCAGAACCTGGACCTGGGGGATGAGGAGGACCGTCCTGCTTCATCGTCAACCTATTCAGATTCAGACGCACGCGCACGGCCCGCAACCGCAGCCCTCTGATTGGCTCGCGCTCGCGCGCGGCCGAGCGGGCTGTGAGCGCGCAGGCGCGGCTCGGCGCAGTGTGATGCTGCGGCCGCTGCACGTGCGGAGGTGAAACTTTCTCCGGGAAACTTTGGTGGTCAGAGTGATGAGAGCCGCGGCGCGCGCACAGCCTCGCACAAACACCGACCCAGCTGACGGCGCGCGGCTGCCCCGCGCGTGTGGCTCCAGCAATCAGCTGCCTAATTAAACCCAGCCGGTTAAAACCCAGCTCCGCGCCCGCGCAGGTGTGCCGCACCTGTCCCAGCATGTACAGCCTCATGGAGCACGAGCTGAAGCCCGGCGGACAGCCGCTGCCCCACCAGGCGGCCCCGGGGATGCCGCCCATCACCGGCGGCCTGAGCGGGGCCCCCCTCCGGCGGGTCGCGGAGGAACCGTGCCTCCTTTTTCAACCTGTTGGTTTTGCACCATGTTTCTTCTTCCTCCTTCTTCTTCCCTCCGGCGTCGCGGGTAAACACGCGGCCCGGCGGTCGTGCCTCGGCGGTCAACACTCCAGCGGTAGGTGGGGAAATGCTGCCTAGGCATCAGGCCCCGCATTTTAAAAAAAACACAAAATCCGGAGGACGGATGGGAAAAAAATGCCTTGACGACAAAAAACTTTATTGCAAAACCAATTTTATGCGTTTTTTTATAAAAGTATTTTTTTTATACACACCTCAAAAAAAAAACCTCCAATTTTGTTGCGGGGAACCCGGCCTAGCGGTCGGCCTCCGCGGTCCGGTCGGATTTTTGCGGCCCCGGCGGTCGGCCTCCGGCGGTTCGGCGGTGAACCTCCGGCGGTCCTCCGCGGTCGGCGGGGGAACCGCGGCCTCCGGCGGTCGGCGGGGAACGCGGCCTCGGTCGGCAACCTTCTTTGGCGGGGGAACCGCGGCCTCCGGCGGTCGGTCGGCGGGGGCCCTCCGCGGTCGGCGGTCGGTCCGCGGTCGGGCTCTGGCGGTCGGCGGAAGAACCGCGGCCTCCGGCGGTCGGCGGAGGAACCGCGGCCTCCAACGGTCGGTCTGTCAGCTAACGCTCGCTAACACAACCGCTGCGTCGGCGTTCCCCGAGTTCAGAGTTTCTACAGCAGCAGAGATGAAAGTCAGAACCAATGAACACAAGCCAGAGAAACGTAAGGAAGGACTCGGTCCTGGACCCGGAGCTGCCAGATATGATGCTAACCCCGTTAGCGTTCTACTGGTTACACACAAGTGAGGAAATATTTTTGTATCAAATGACGGCGATGTTAGTTTTGTTTTAAAGTCTTAAATCTTGGAAATTTGGTCTTAAGTTTGATGTAAAAAGTTTGATTCTGGTCATGGAGGAGTAAACGCGCTAATCCTGGACTGTTGGTGTTGAACCACATCAGCTAAAACTATAAAGCAGCAGGTTTGTGTAATTAGGGGCGTTGGGTCTTGATTGGCGGCTGGGATCGCCACTGGCTCACTGTCACTGGTCTTTACCGGACTGGACTGGACTGGTCTGGACTGGTCCCAGGACCAAGCTGAGATGAGCAGCGGGCAGCTGGTGCCAACTGGGCATCAGCTGAACTTCTGTTGCCACCAAAACATTAGAGACGGGAGGTCCATCTGTGGACGTCCGTCCACCAGGAGCTGAAGGAGTCACGGATGATCATGTCAGGACGGTCCAAGAGCCCGACTTCAGCGTGTCCATGTCCCCCAGCAGCTGGTTTGTTCCTGGAGGGTCCCAGCAGGCTTCTGCCGGTCCCGGTCTGGGCTCTGCTGGTCCCGGTTCGATCAGGTTGAGAGTATCTGCAGCAGCACCGTTCAGTAGAACCTGTGGATGACACCTCACGGTGGCGCCCTCACGGTGGCGACCTCACGGTGGCGCCCTCACGCTGGCGCCCTCACGGTGGCGCCCTCACGGTGGCGCCCTCACGGTGGCGCCCTCACGGTGGCGCCCTCACGGTGGCGCCCTCACGGCCCGTCATGGTCCTGATGTCTAAATGACATCAACAGAGGTCCAAACAATGCTCAAGTTTTTTCTTCTGACCTTATGGTAGCTGTAGAGAAACTTGAAATTTTACTTTAATTTTGGTGATGAGTTCGTGTAGCATCAGTGACGCTCAGTCGTTATATAAAAAACTTAATTATTAACAGTAAAGCAGGCTGCGCTAATCAAACTCTTCCACAGTAAACTTGAATTCAGAGTAAAATAAAAGGATTCGGGCCAACCTAACGGATGCTGGTAGAGCTGCTCAGGTGATACCTGGAAAGTTCTTAGTTGAAGCCCAGAGTGACCTCGATATTTCATGACTAACGTTAAGCCATTAAGCTAACGTTACGCCTCATATCTAAGGAACCCGTCGTTCAGGGAACACTGACTGTTGGGAGCTTGAACTGAAATGATTAGAAGGCGATTAATTGCAGAACCCTAACTGACGTAGATACGAGAGTTTCCTTTGGTCGTTGACCTCGTTAGCACCAGCTCTGTAGACGGAGATCATGACTGTCCACCAGTTTTATTATTAATTATATAACCCACACACAGAAATGGAGAATTAAAGATCATTTATCCAAACGTCTGGCATCTTCAGAACCTTCTAGATGTTGGACGGAACAAGAAAACAAACGCCTTCTGTCAATCACAGCTGGCTATTTTAGCGTTGCTGGCTTAGCTTACGCTAACCCTGTGATGCTAACTAATGTTACTTGAACAAATCTGTCCAAGCGTCCTCACTTCCAGCGTTGCTGCTGAAACGAGGACTAGCAGACCTCCACGGGGACCTGCTGTCTGTCCCCCGGTTGTTGGCGTCCTCGGGATGATTGACTGCAGACTTGTCTAGGCGGAGACCTGAAGTGGTCCTGAAGTGGGACCTATTGCGTTTCCCACCGCTACCTTGTCTTCGTCCCCTTCAAGTCGGGTAGAAGGACGGATTGTTGCAATGACTGACGCTCAACACTTATCAGTGCTAACTCATGTGAGACGTACTTCAGTAAATAAAAGGAACCTGCACTGCCGTCTAGTGGTTGGAGGCGTAATTAGCGTGACATTAACACCAGAGAGGGCGCACACATTAGCCTACAAGTGTATCTGCTACACATAAGCTTCCGGACCAACCTACAGCCAGTCACGGTGGTCTCATAGGACAACTGACCCGTCCTCTTTCAAATGTGAGTAAACATGCCTCTGTTTTCATTCACAGCTCTGGTGCTAAGTAGATAAAATGATGACGGCCTGATCCACCACCAAAATAACCGATGCTGTCCGGCCATTTGATTGGCTGCCATCAATTATATTCATTTAAAGAATGTTACCTGATAAGGTACAAAAATATCCACCCTGGTACAGTTGTCATGGATGTGACGGATATCAGTGTTCGTTTGAACATGGGCGATAAAGGAGGTTGGATCACTGTTGGAGCCAGACCCTAGTGGTGGGTGGAGGAACTGCAGCCTCTGGTGGTCGGTGGAGGAACTGCAGCCTCTGGTGGTCGGTGGAGGAACTGGTGTCGGTGGAGCCTGCAGCCTCTGGTGGTCGGTGGAGGAACTGCAAGCCTCTGGTGGTCGGTGGAGGAACTGCAGCCTCTGGTGGTCGGTGGAGGAACTGCAGCCTCTGGTGGTCGTCGGAGGAACTGCAGCCTCTGGTGGTCGGTAGAGGAACTGCAGCCTCTGGTGGTCGGTAGAGGAACTGCAGCCTCTGGTGGTCGGTGGAGGAACTGCAGCCTCTGGTGGTCGGTGGAGGAACTGCAGCCTCTGGTGGTCGGTGGAGGAACTGCAGCCTCTGGTGGTCGGTGGAGGAACTGCAGCCTCTGGTGGTCGGTAGAGGAACTGCAGCCTCTGGTGGTCGGTAGAGGAACTGCAGCCTCTAGTGGTCGGTAGAGGAACTGCAGCCTCTAGTGGTCGGTAGAGGAACCGCAGCCTCTAGTGGTCGCTAGAGGAACTGCAGCCTCTAGTGGTCGGTAGAGGAACCGCAGCCTCTAGTGGTCGGTAGAGGAACTGCAGCCTCTGGTGGTCGGTAGAGGAACTGCAGCCTCTGGTGGTCGGTAGAGGAACTTCAGCCTCTAGTGGTCGGTAGAGGAACTGCAGCCTCTGGTGGTCGGTAGAGGAACTGCAGCCTCTGGTGGTCGGTGGAGGAACTGCAGCCTCTAGTGGTCAGTAGAGGAACCGCAGCCTCTAGTGGTCAGTAGAGGAGCTGCAGCCTCTAGTGGTCAGTAGAGGAGCTGCAGCCTCTAGTGGTCAGTAGAGGAACTGCAGCCTCTGGTGGTCGGTAGAGGAACTGCAGCCTCTGGTGGTCGGTGGAGGAACTGCAGCCTCTAGTGGTCGGTAGAGGAACTGCAGCCTCTAGTGCATTTTTCAGTATTTAGTTCATGGTTTGTTTGAACCTTCTGTCTGGATGGAAACTGGAACCAGGATGTGTTGTGTATCAGACCTGGTGGGCTCCATTAAAACCAGTTAGTTCCTGCTGTAGATGAGGATCTAACTGGTTTATTCAGACCAGTACCCGTCGTTCCCCCCGAAGTAACATCAGCTCCATATTTACTGCTGTTTCATGCTAGTCAACAGAAATGCTGCTGAATTCCTTTGTTGGGGAACTTTTTTAGCCAGTTTGGACTGACTGGTTGAGTACTGGGCTCCTCAGACAGGAAGAAGGAATCACAAAGGCTCTGACCCCCCCCCCCCCCCCCCCCCCCCCCCCCCCAGACTAGTGAGAGTGCTTTAAGAGCCGGGGTGTCCTGGAGTCCGGTCCTGCAGGACCCCCGGGGCTCCCTGCTTGTTATGCTGCTGCTGCCGGGGCTCCTGCCTGGAATGCTGATCAGGTTGACCTGGTGGCAGGTGGGGCCACTCTGTGTTGGGGGGGCCCCCCGCAGTTCCCCTGGTCCTTCAAACTATTGTCCTCCATCACAGAGCAGCTTTCACCCTCTGCCGTCACTCAGGGCCCCCCCCCAGAGACCCCCAGAGACCAGACCTGGCTGCAGTTTGAGCTGAGCTGGGCTCTGGGATCTGATCAGGAATAAGATGGATCAGGCCCGTGCACCTGCACAGGTGGACCCGCCCCCCCCCACACACAACCAAAATTCTGAAGTCACAATTTACAACAAAAAAGTTAGGATTTTTTTTGGTCCCTAAGTTGCATTTTTGTAAAATTTCATTTTTTTTCCTTTTTTTTTAATTTTTATGGCAAAATCAGGATTTTTTAGACCATCGTAAAATTTTATGTTGAAGGCGATTTTGAGTGTTGTAATAAACAAAAATCATCTAATTTTACAAAAGTTGATTTTTACAACATAAATTTAACAATTCTTGGGGGAAAAAAGTCAGTAGTTTAACTTTCTTGCTTTCTGACAAAAAGTATTGATTTAGAGGAAAGTTGGATTCAAGTTGTGAATTCTAGATTTTTACAAGAAAGTTGTAATTTTATGTTAAAGTTGGAGTTTTGCAAAAGTCAGTATTTTACGACAAGTTTCAATATATATATATATTCAATGTATTTTTTTTTAATTAAAAAAAGTTGTGATTTTGGTACATTTGAGGTTTTTATGATAAAAATTTACTTTTTTAAACAAAGTCTTGATGTTGGAAAAATTTGCAATTTCACAATTTTTTTTCTCTAATTTTTTTTATTTTTATTTTGGGGGCCTTGGTCATTATTTTGTAAAGATGCAGTTTAATATGAAATTTTATGGCAAAAAAATTGTTTTTTCCAGTGAAATGATAGTTTTTAAAAATTGTAAATGAATATAATTTAACAGCTGGAGCAGTGATCAGGATGCTGGTTCACCTCAGACCTGCTCATTGAGTCCCAGCATCAGGAACAACAACATGCGGCTTTAGTTATTCTTCTTCTTATTATTATTATTATTCTGGTATTTATACCAGAATAAGACGCAGCCAACGACAGGTTTCCCTCTACTGCTGAGGGCCTCAGACCTCCATTAAGGCTGATGTTTTGGCCGTTCCTTGGTCTGGAGCAATCAGAAGTGTGTTAAGGCAATGCCAAGAGGGAAAGACATCAGCAATGATCTTTAGAGAAGCAGCTGCAGCTGAAGAAGCGGTTGCTGGTCTTTCAGGAGTGAAATGGAAAAGACCACAACCCAAAGTGAAAAGTTGTGGAGGACCCACAACAATGCTGATGATGGAGGAAGCCAGTGCTCTAGGTTGTTGCTGAAGGTGTTGTCAGGAGGTACTTGGTGTTACCCACATTTTTTTTCTCTTCTGAATTTTTCACATGGAAAAAACTTTATAGATGAGGTCAAGTAGATCTGATGTACTACAGATGTTTACAGCTGTGGAGCAGCTTTGATTGTGGAGGAGTTGGAATCCATTCGTCTTGACGTTTTGACTCCGTCTCTCCAACGTCTCAGTTGGGTTGACGTTTGTCTTCAACTGGGCATTTATGAGATTTTCATTCTGGTGAATTTCTGCTTCTGTGTTAAGATCACCGCCCTGTCACATGACTCACATTTGTCAGTACAGATCATGATGCTCCCTCTGCCGTGCTCGTCAGTGAGTCTGAGGTGTTCTGCTGAGAGGCTGCATTTGTCCCAGTAACATTTTTCTCCAGGTCTGAAGACCTTCTGATGATCAGCAGCACCTGGTTGGACCTGTGTCCTCTGGCAGCGTGGGGGCGATGCCAGGGTTAGGGCGCACCCCACCCCTGGCATCGCCCACATCTTTGGTTTAATCACAGCAGGTCTGCATGCAGAAAGTGTCCATGTGTCTAACGTGTCCCTCTCCTCCACAGCCCCATGTCCTACAGCAGCAGCCCCCAGCAGCCCAGCCCGGTCACCATGTCCATGGTCAAAGCGGAACCGGTGGCCCACTCGGCCCCCACGGGGACGCCGGCCTCCCATCGGGGGGCGCTGCAGGGCGACCTCCGAGACATGATCAGCATGTACATCCCCGGACCGGGAGGGGAGGCCCCCGACCCGGCGGCGGCCCAGCGGAGCTACAGCGGCGTCCAGCAGCACTACCTCACCGGGACCGTACCGCTGACTCACATCTAGGCTCGACCCGGGGAACCGCGGGAGGAGAGTCCCGGCGTCCCTCTGCGTCCTGAGGCACTTTCACAGGTTTTGTGGAGCTGCAGAGGCGTCACAAAAGTACTTTTCCCCAGTTTGGGTCAACGCCGTGCCTTGTGTCTTGGTTTTGGCGCGTTTTTGTTTTAGAATCGGTGACCCGTTGCCAGACGGCGAGCTTGAAGGCCTTTCACAGTCGGAGCAGCTGGCTCGTACGTGTTGGACCTCAAGTCTCCGGGTTCTGGTCGTGGTTCCACTGAGAAGTGCTGCTGTTTTTGCTGCCTGTAGTTGTATTTGCCATAATTAGTTCTAGATTTGACCTCTTTTACGTTCGTGTGCGCCGTCCTGCAGTCGTTTTAGTCTTTTCCTCAGAGGACTCTGGACCGACACCAGGTCTTCCAGGCAGTCGCTCCTCGTTTTTTATCGGCCCGGTCCGCCCGCCGCGGACTCGTTTCCAGCCTGATCGTGGTCACTTGTTCAGACGTGTGCCCTGGAGACAGAAGCCAAAAGTGTTTTCTAAACCTTTTCTATCACAGGAACATGAATGTACGAAGAGTTAACTTTTATACTGAAGTATTTTAGAACAAATGTTGATGTACATGCTGCCTTGTAGAGTTCTCCATGTAAATACTGTTCATATTTTCAGGCTCTTATACTAAGAGTCTCTTTCTTTTAGAATAAACCTCTTTTATGACACTTGTGAGCATGTTAATAAAGTTGTCATTAAGTATCTGACCTGCATCGTTAACATGTTTCAACATCGATACCCAGACCGATACTTGAGACACCAGTATAATGATTAGTTTAAATGATCGTTATTTAGAATATAAAACACCAACAGAACTGTCAAATAGTACATTTATTTCTACAAACATTAGTTTGTTTTGACAAATTGCAATTGACATTTATTTTTGTATCGCTATTTTGTCAGAAAGCAGTATTTTAAAGATGAAATTGCAACTTTCGCAAAGTTACAAATTTTTAACCCAACATTGCTTTTTTTCTCCTTTCAGTAAAATGTCATATTTTTCTAAATCAACACTTTTATATCAAATTGAATTTGTCATCAAAATTGTAAAATTTCATTTTGTTTTGTCCTAAAATCAAGAATTTCTGTTGTAAAATCACTAAATTTTCAACATTTGAACTTTTTTTTTTTTTTTTTACCATAGTTTATGGTGCAATAATTTTTTTTGTATTCTTTTTTTGCTTTTATTAGTTTACACCTGCACTATCCTCCGCCCAGTCTCTGAATAAAGTTCCAGTGCTTAATGGGTTTGAGAGGTTTTCCCCAAACATGGCGTCTGTGCTATATGCTAACCCTGTTAGCTAATCGCGGTTAATTTTCACAGTAGTATTTTTAATTTTTTTTTTTTATTTCTCTAGCTGTCGGAGGATCCCAGATTACGGTTGGAAAGGGTTTTTTAAACTCAGACTTCTGTGAGTCCACAGGCTGAAGTCACAGTTGGAGTTTTCTCTGGCTAATCTTCGTGTTTCTAATCTTGCTAATTAGTGAGAGAGTCACAGTTGAAGTTTTTCTGGTGGAGTTTTACCTCCAACTCTCATATACGCTGACTCATCTTGAATCTGACGTTTGGATTCATAGATCTATTCTGACTTTTGCAGACTCGTTTGACATTAAAACTTGAGGAACCGAGGCTCCTCTTCCTCTCCTCCTCCTCCTCTTCCTCTCCTCCTCCCGCCTCTCGCTGACCGATTAGCCAGGGTGGGGGTCCCTCCTCCATTTCCATGAGAAAGGCGGCGGTCGGTGAAAGGGTTAAGCCCCGCTAATTTTCTGCTCGGCGGGGGGGTGGAGGACCGCGGGGGTGAGGGAACAAAGCCGGCCGGGGGAGGAGCCGAGGCTCCGGCTTTACTGCCTGCACCTGCGGCCTGAAAAGGAGCGGACAAAGCTCCGAAACGGCCAATTACGGAGGGGCTTCTGAGGAGCGGGGGGAGGGGGAGGGAGGTGAATCTGAAAAGAAGCTGAAGATAAGAAAGTAAATAATCTTTTGGACACCAGAATCACCCCCCCCCCCTCCTTCCCCATCATTCACAGCCACAGATATCCAACGACGCCTCATGGAACCGGTTGGCCTGCGTCAACGCCGCCGCCATCTTGGGAAGGTCATCAGCCGCTGGAAACCTCTATATTCCAGTATTTATTATTCAACAGAGATGTTGGTTTATTAATTAATATAAAACTAAATCACCCTGAAACTGGAATATGGACTCTGCACTGCTGTTCCTGGATCTAGATTGTTCACACATTTACAATAACTTGTTTTTTTTTCTAATTTTCTAAACATTTTTTGACCTTCCATGATTTCACTTCATCTCAGAATTTTTTTCAGATTTGGTGATTTGAATAAACTAAACGTAGAACATCTGCTGAGGTGGTCATGAACAGCTTTGGTTCAGGACTGAAGGAGACTGGAGGCGTTCATGTCTGTAAATTATATTATAGATTAGAAATTACAGTGGTACCTCTATTTACTAAATTAATTGGTTCTGGAAGTAGTTTCGTAACCTGAAAATGTACGTAAGTAGAGACGCGTTTTACATGTAAATGCTCTAATCTGTTTCAAGCCCCCCAAAATTCAGACATACATTTTTTATAAATCATAAAAATGCATCAAAACATGTAACAAATACATGTTACCATTAGATTACTGCACAATAAACAAAATCAGAGATGGACAAAATGTAAAAAAAACAAATAAGTAAAGAATAAAAATTATATTCATTTACCTTTTAACTGCTATCGTCGTCACCTTTTCTCTCTCAGCAGTGGTTTCTGTCTGACGTTTTGTAAAGAACCGATCCGAGGACGTTTTGTTGGCTTTTTAACAATCCTTCGTAAATGTGCGAGGAAACATCATCACAGTGAGCGATAGCCCGACTAGCGAACACTTTTTCTGGGTGATTCTTTTCAACAAATTACGAAACTTCATGGAATTTTCCTAAAATGTAGAAGGGATGCCAGGAAGATGCTAGCAGATAGCCAGGAAGATGCTAGCAGATAGCCAGGAAGATGCTAGCAGATAGCCAGGAAGATGCTTGGAGATAGCCAGGAAGATGCTAGCAGATAGCCAGGAAGATGCTAGCAGATAGCCAGGAAGATGCTAGCAGATAGCCACGAAGATGCTAGGAGATAGCCAGGAAGATGCTTGCTGATAGCCAGGAAGATGCTAGGAGATAGCCAGGAAGATGCTAGCAGATAGCCAATGGCAGAGCGGCTACAAGTATGTTTATGTTCGGTAAACTCTGGGAGCTGCGAGTAGCAGCGCTACTGTATTTTTGTCTTTCTTATCTTGACATTTCTATCGTAACAAGAGGCAATATTTTCCTTTTGAGGCGTTTCGTAACCTGAAAATTCTACATGTAGAGACATTCGTAAGTAGAGGTACCGCTGTATATTTGTAATATTCCTCTGACAAACTGACAAAATCAAATATTAATTGTCAGTGTTGAAAACAAACCAAAAGATAAATATTAATGTCCAATTACTCATCACTTCTCAAGGTAAGTCTGTAGTCGAGGAGACGTACTTAACGGGAGAAAAACAGCAATAAACATGTCTGTGGGCAGAAAATGACCACAGTTTAAAGAGAAATCTTCACCCAGATGTTTGTTTTCGTGTATCCACAACATTTGACAGTTTCTCTTGACTCTCTGTTGGAGTCGGACCCTAGTGGTCAGTAGAGGAACTGCAACTTTCCTTCCCTCAGTTGGGATGTTGCTGCTTGTTTCGGAACGAGGGTCCAGGGTAGATTTACGGGGCCTAAACCGTTGACGTGTCAGCATTACCAGTACCCGGGAACCGAAACACGCACCTGCGGCGGGTTGGATCGGTCCCGAAGAACTGCTGCTGCTGAAAAACGGCTTCTTTTATTCATTCACTGGTGGTTGGGAAACCGTGAAAGTGGTGCGCTACCGCCACCAGGTGGCACCAGGTGGTAGTTGGTCAGTAGATCCTACCAGCTCCGTCGCTGTAAATGGAGACGGAAAAGTTTCAAGGACCAAGGAAGAACCGGGTCCTGGTACAGTTCCAGCCTCCGGGGTTTTAGCCTGGACCCCTGCTGACGGTAGCCCAGCTAGAGTAGACTGGGACGGGCCTGGCGGGTCGGGGGCCTCTGACTGGGTACTGTGGCCCACACATTTGTATAGTTCTACAATGGGTGCGTTTACATGGGAAGTTTAATTCCTCTTTAATTCAGAATTAAAGTTAAAGCCGAATAAAAGTTACCATGTAAACACTTAATTCCATATGAAAATGTCAATTCCGAATTAAACTTAATTCCGAAGTTAGTGGCTGGTTTATTCCCATTTTAATTCCGCATTAAATAATTCCGCGGTCATGTTTACACTCATTCCTCTTTAAATTAATTCCTGTCTTTCTGCGCATGCTAGTTCTCTTGCCCGTCTCTTGCGATAACGCTTATATTCCGCACTGAGCTTGTTTTCAAGATGGCAGCACGCAGTAAACGGTGTTCAAGAGCGGAGACGATTTATTTAATAAATAGCTTGGAGGAATTGGAAATAATTAAAAGAACAGATGCTACAGTTGTAGCGGCTAGGCTAAATGAAGGAGGTTTAGCAGATAGAGACGCCACCCAGGTCAAAAATAAGTGAAATGTTGTTGCTAACCAGTTAGCTAAGTTTGTTTTCTTCCGGTAGATGTAAAGACGTCCCCCCCCCCATCCAATCAGAACCCTTCCCAACCCCCAGACCTAAAGTGGAGTTGGATAAAGCTGAACAAACGTGTTTTCCATGTAAACCTTAATTCGGAATTACTATTTCCATGTAAACTCGAAGGAAAATAGTTTAATTCGGAATTATTTAATTCCTAATTTTAATTCTGAATTAAAAAACATCATGTAACCGCAGCCACTCTGGTCCAAACTGATAAACTGCTCAGATGAGTTTAGAACCGGTTCTGGGTTCTGTCTCTGAACTCTGGGACGGGTTACGTCCCCTCTGGTACCGCTAGCATACAAAGACGGGACAGAGTCCTGGGAACGGCCCGGAGGAAGGCTCCTTGTCCCGGTTCCAGCAGAAGTCAGCACAGACGGGGGGGGGGGGGGGGGGGGGGGGGGGGGGGGGGGGGGAGCGGGGGAGTCAATGGAGGGATTTTCTGGTCCAGTACATCGCATCACCCGGCAACAAGCGCTGAGGCTTCAACAAGTGGTTGCCATGGATGCGGCGAGAGCGACTTCAAAGTGTCCACGGCAGAGCGAAGCTTCGGTGTTTGTGAGCTGGACGGTTCTGGCCCGCCGGGTTTTACGGGGTCAGCTGCAGACACAAGCCCCCGGTGCTGCTTCGGTCCGATACTAACACGGAACCACGGAGGACCGACATCACCAGCGCACGCTCACAGCAGAAATGCTAACGTAGCGCCAGGAAGTCACATGATGTTTACTGAGATGATGATGATGATGATGATTACTGAGAAATGTAATAATTAAAATACTTTTAAAAATCATATTTTTTGTCAATTGTTGTGTGATTCTATAATGCATTCTCTGAATATTTATTTTTTTTTAAATAAAAAATATTTTCCAAGTTTTCACTCAGTGCTGTTACCATAACACCTCCTTCTTCCTGAATGGCTGCGGTTACATGATGTTTTTTAATTCGGAATTAAAATTAGGAATTAAATAATTCCGAATTAAACTATTTTCCTTCTAGTTTACATGGAAATAGTAATTCCGAATTGAAGTTTACATGGAAAACACGTTAGTTCGTCTTTATCCAACTCTGCTTTAGGTCTGGGGGTTGGGAAGGGTTCTGATTGGATGGGGGGGGCGGACGTCTTTACATCTACCGGAAGAAAACAAACTTAGCTAACTCGGTTAGCAACAACATTCCACTTATTTTTGACCTGGGTGGCGTCTCTATCTGTGAAACCTCCTTCATTTAACCTGGCCGCTTTGAAAAGCTCACAATTTTTATGTTTCCTGCCATCTGTTCTTTTAATTATTTCCAGTTCCTCCAAGCTATTTGTTAAATAAATCGTCTCTGCTTTTGAACACCGTTTACTGCCGGAATATAAGCGTCATCGCGACAGACGGGCAAGAGAACTAGCATGCGCAGAAAGACGGGAATTAATTTAAAGAGGAATGAGTGTAAACATGACCACGGAATTATTTAATTCAGAATTAAAATCAGAATAAACCAGCCACTTACTTCGGAATTAAGTTAATTCGGAATTGACATTTTCATATGGAATTAGGTGTTTACATGGTAACTTTTATTCAGCTTTAACTTTAATTCTGAATTAAAGAGGAATTAAACTTCCCATCTAAACGCACCCAATGTGGAACATTCCTTAGGTTGCTCGTTCTACAGGAAGTAGCATCATTTACGTCTTCTTAAGGTCAGAAGTTCGTTGTCTTGTTGTCTTTCTGGGATTTTGAAACTATGACTAAGAAGGTTAATCTCCTGTTACCATAATTATTTTTCATGTTACTTGTTTATTTAAGAAAAATATATTTTTGTAAATCAGCTGCATAAGCTCAGTATCTTCATGCTATTAGCATGTATGCTATCTCGTTATATTTTACGCATTTGCTAATACTGTGCTAAAACTCAGTCCTGTTACTTTCACTGCTGTTACTCATATACAGTAATCCCCTACACTTCGCGGTTAATGGGGGCTGTGACCCCCCCCCCCCCCCGCGAATTGTGAAAACCGCGATGTGGATGTACATGTACATGTATGTGTACATACAGTATACATGTACTATCTATGGAAGGACGCGTGTCAGCCAATCAGCTACAGACAACCAACGGCACAGTAATAGCAGCCAATCACAGGCCTCAATATTCGTTCATGGGGCCTCCCGTGTCGGCTCTTGTTGCTTCCCGAGACTCGTTCTTGATGTGACGGGTTTCGCTTCAGCCTCGCGCGCTTCGTTCGAATTTTTTTCAATTTTTTTTCCGAATATTTTTTTCCTGTGAATATTTTTGAAACTTCCGCGATGTACTGAAATGAAAATGAAAAATACTTTAATAATCCCCGAGGGGAAAGACCACAAAGTGTGGGGGATTACCGTACTTTCTATGCTGTTAATGACATGAGTTTTTGGTAACAGGACTGAGGGAAAATGCACCTATCTTCTGCTGAGACATCTTGTAGAAAATGAAATAAAGTAGACTGACATTGGCCAAGACACAATCGATAAAATCAAATGTATTTATTATATTCAGTGCTGAAAAAGGTTTTAAAATTGAGTTTAATTTTGAAGTGTTACAATGAGCAAATGGCTCAGGTTCAGTAAAAGGATCCCTCTATATGAGAGCTTTATCTGATGTGGTTCTTGAGATATTAACGTGTGTTGTAGCGCCCCCTATGGACGAAACATGGTGTTGTTCTTCATCTACACCAGGTTCTGTGAAGTTCGGATAATTGTTACACCAATTACATGACAAGAACCAGCTTTGATCCACCTGTGAAAAATAAATAAAAATGCTCAACAAATGCTTGTTTTTGGATTTGGTCCATTTAAACCAGATGATGAAGTCACTTTCAGAGACAGAAGAAATTTGATTGGCTGCACTAGAGGCTGCAGTTCCTCCACTGACCACTAGAGGCTGCAGTTCCTCTACCGACCGCTAGAGGCTGCAGTTCCTCCACTGACCACTAGAGGCTGCAGTTCCTCTACCGACCACTAGAGGCAACGGTTCCTCTATTGACCACTAGAGTCTACAGTTCCTCTACCGACCACTAGAGACTGCAGTTCATCTATCGACCACTAGAGGCTGCAGTTCATCTATCGACCACTAGAGGCTGCAGTTCCTCTACTGACCACTAGAGGCTGCAGTTCATCTATCGACCACTAGAGGCAACGGTTCCTCTATTGACCACTAGAGGCTACGGTTCCTCTATTGACCACTAGAGGCTGCAGTTCCTCTACCGACCACTAGAGGCTGCAGTTCCTCTATTGACCACTAGAGGCTGCAGTTCCTCTACCGACCACTAGAGGCTACAGTTCCTCTATTGACCACTAGAGGCTACGGTTCCTCTATTGACCACTAGAGGCTGCAGTTCCTCTACCGACCTCTAGAGGCTGCAGTTCCTCTACCGACCACTAGAGGCTCCGGTTCCTCCACCGACCACTAGAGGCTGCAGTTCCTCTACCGACCACTAGAGGCTGCGGTTCCTCTACAGACCACTAGAGGCTCCGGTTCCTCCACCGACCACTAGAGGCTGCAGTTCCTCTACCGACCACTAGAGGCTGCAGTTCCTCCACCGACCACTAGAGGCTGCAGTTCCTCTACAGACCACTAGAGGCTGCGGTTCCTCTACAGACCACTAGAGGCTCCGGTTCCTCCACCGACCACTAGAGGCTGCAGTTCCTCCACCGACCACTAGAGACTGCAGTTCATCTATCGACCACTAGAGGCTGCAGTTCATCTATCGACCACTAGAGGCTGCAGTTCCTCTACCGACCACTAGAGGCTGCAGTTCCTCTACCGACCACTAGAGGCTGCAGTTCCTCTACTGACCACTAGAGGCTGCAGTTCCTCTACCGACCACTAGAGGCTGCAGTTCCTCTACTGACCACTAGAGGCTGTAGTTCCTCTACCAACCACTAGAGGCTGCAGTTCCTCTACCGACCACTAGAGGCTCCAGTTCCTCTACCGACCACTAGAGGCTGTAGTTCCTCTACCGACCACTGGAGGCTGCAGTTCCTCTACCGACCACTAGAGGCTGCAGTTCCTCTACCGACCACTAGAGGCTGCAGTTCATCTATCGACCACTAGAGGCTGCAGTTCATCTATCGACCACTAGAGGCTGCAGTTCCTCTACTGACCACTAGAGGCTGCAGTTCATCTATCGACCACTAGAGGCAACGGTTCCTCTATTGACCACTAGAGGCTACGGTTCCTCTATTGACCACTAGAGGCTGCAGTTCCTCTACCGACCACTAGAGGCTGCAGTTCCTCTATTGACCACTAGAGGCTGCAGTTCCTCTACCGACCACTAGAGGCTACAGTTCCTCTATTGACCACTAGAGGCTGCAGTTCCTCTACCGACCTCTAGAGGCTGCAGTTCCTCTACCGACCACTAGAGGCTCCGGTTCCTCCACCGACCACTAGAGGCTGCAGTTCCTCTACCGACCACTAGAGGCTGCGGTTCCTCTACAGACCACTAGAGGCTCCGGTTCCTCCACCGACCACTAGAGGCTGCAGTTCCTCTACCGACCACTAGAGGCTGCAGTTCCTCTACCGACCACTAGAGGCTGCAGTTCCTCTACAGACCACTAGAGGCTGCGGTTCCTCTACAGACCACTAGAGGCTCCGGTTCCTCCACCGACCACTAGAGGCTGCAGTTCCTCCACCGACCACTAGAGACTGCAGTTCATCTATTGACCACTAGAGGCTGCAGTTCATCTATCGACCACTAGAGGCTGCAGTTCCTCTACCGACCACTAGAGGCTGCAGTTCCTCTACCGACCACTAGAGGCTGCAGTTCCTCTACTGACCACTAGAGGCTGCAGTTCCTCTACCGACCACTAGAGGCTGCAGTTCCTCTACTGACCACTAGAGGCTGTAGTTCCTCTACCGACCACTAGAGGCTGCAGTTCCTCTACCGACCACTAGAGGCTCCAGTTCCTCTACCGACCACTAGAGGCTGTAGTTCCTCTACCGACCACTGGAGGCTGCAGTTCCTCTACCGACCACTAGAGGCTGCAGTTCCTCTACCGACCACTAGAGGCTGCGGTTCCTCTACTGACCACTAGAGGCTGCGGTTCCTCTACCGACCACTAGAGGCTGCGGTTCCTCTACTGACCACTAGAGGCTGCGGTTCCTCTACCGACCACTAGAGGCTGTGGTTCCTCTACTGACCACTAGAGGCTGCGGTTCCTCTACCGACCACTAGAGACTGCAGTTCCTTTATTGACCACTAGAGGCTGCAGTTCCTCTACTGACCACTAGAGGCTGCAGTTCCTCTACTGACCACTAGAGGCTGCAGTTCCTCTACTGACCACTAGAGGCTGCAGTTCCTCTACCGACCACTAGAGACTGCAGTTCCTTTATTGACCACTAGAGGCTGCAGTTCCTTTATTGACCACTAGAGGCTGCAGTTCCTCTACTGACCACTAGAGGCTGCAGTTCCTCTACTGACCACTAGAGACTGCAGTTCCTTTATTGACCACTAGAGGCTGCAGTTCCTCTACTGACCACTAGAGGCTCCAGTTCCTCTACCGACCACTAGAGGCTGTAGTTCCTCTACTGACCACTAGAGGCTGCGGTTCCTCTACTGACCACTAGAGGCTCCAGTTCATCTACCGACCACTAGAGGCTGCCGTTCCTCTACTGACCACTAGAGGCTCCGGTTCATCTACCGACCACTAGAGGCTGTAGTTCCTCTACTGACCACTAGAGGCTGCGGTTCCTCTACTGACCACTAGAGGCTCCAGTTCCTCTACCGACCACTAGAGGCTGTAGTTCCTCTACTGACCACTAGAGGCTGCGGTTCCTCTACTGACCACTAGAGGCTCCAGTTCCTCTACCGACCACTAGAAGCTGCAGTTCCTCTACCGACCACTAGAGGCTGCAGTTCCTCTACAGACCACTAGAGGCTGCAGTTCCTCTACCGACCACTAGAGGCTGCGGTTCCTCTACTGACCACTAGAGGCTGCGGTTCCTCTACCGACCACTAGAGGCTGTAGTTCCTCTACTGACCACTAGAGGCTGCGCTTCCTCTACCGACCACTAGAGACTGCAGTTCCTTTATTGACCACTAGAGGCTGCAGTTCCTCTACTGACCACTAGAGGCTGCAGTTCCTCTACTGACCACTAGAGGCTGCAGTTCCTCTACCGACCACTAGAGACTGCAGTTCCTTTATTGACCACTAGAGGCTGCAGTTCCTTTATTGACCACTAGAGGCTGCAGTTCCTCTACTGACCACTAGAGGCTGCAGTTCCTCTACTGACCACTAGAGACTGCAGTTCCTTTATTGACCACTAGAGGCTGCAGTTCCTCTACTGACCACTAGAGGCTCCAGTTCCTCTACCGACCACTAGAGGCTGTAGTTCCTCTACTGACCACTAGAGGCTGCGGTTCCTCTACTGACCACTAGAGGCTCCAGTTCATCTACCGACCACTAGAGGCTCCAGTTCATCTACCGACCACTAGAGGCTGCCGTTCCTCTACTGACCACTAGAGGCTCCGGTTCATCTACCGACCACTAGAGGCTGTAGTTCCTCTACTGACCACTAGAGGCTGCGGTTCCTCTACTGACCACTAGAGGCTCCAGTTCCTCTACCGACCACTAGAGGCTGTAGTTCCTCTACTGACCACTAGAGGCTGCGGTTCCTCTACTGACCACTAGAGGCTCCAGTTCATCTACCGACCACTAGAGGCTGTAGTTCCTCTACTGACCACTAGAGACTGCCGTTCCTCTACTGACCACTAGAGGCTCCAGTTCATCTACCGACCACTAGAGGCTGTAGTTCCTCTACTGACCACTAGAGGCTGCGGTTCCTCTACTGACCACTAGAGGCTCCAGTTTCATCTACCGACCACTAGAGGCTGCAGTTCCTCTACCTGACCACTAGAGGCTGCCGTTCCTCTACCGACCACTAGAGGCTGCGGTTCCTCTACTGACCACTAGAGGCTGCGGTTCCTCTACCGACCACTAGAGGCTCCAGTTCATCTACCGACCACTAGAGGCTGTAGTTCCTCTACCGACCACTAGAGGCTGCAGTTCTCTACCGACCACTAGAGGCTGCCGGTTCCTCTACTGACCACTAGAGGCTGCTGCAGTTCCTCTACCGACCACTAGAGGCTGCGGTTCCTCTACTGACCACTAGAGGCTGCACGGTTCCTCTACTGACCACTAGAGGCTGCCAGTTCTCTACCGACCACTAGAGGCTGACCAGTTCCTCTACTGACCACTAGAGGCTGCAGTTCCTCTACCGACCACTAGAGGCTGCGGTTCCTCTACTGACCACTAGAGGCTGCAGTTCCTCCTCTCCACTGACCACTAGAGGCTGCAGTTCCTCTACCGACCACTAGAGGCTGCAGTTCCTCTAGACCACTAGAGGCTGCGGTTCCTCTACCGACCTAGACCACTAGAGGCTGCGTTCCTCTACTGACCACTAGAGGCTGCAGTTCCTCTACCGACCACTAGAGGCTGCCAGGTTCCTCTACTGACCACTAGAGGCTGCAGTTCCTCTACCGACCACTAGAGGCTGCAGTTCCTCTACCGACCACTAGAGGCTGCAGTTCCTCTACCGACCACTAGAGGCTCTCTACCGACCACTAGAGGCTGCAGTTCCTCTACCGACCACTAGAGGCGAGTTCCTCCACCGACCACTAGAGGCTTGCAGTTCCTCTACTGACCACTAGAGGCTGCGGTTCCTCTACTGACCACTAGAGGCTGCAGTTCCTCTACCGACCACTAGAGGCTGCAGTTCCTCTACCGACCACTAGACTGCGGTTCCTCTACAGACCACTAGAGGCTGCGGTTCCTCTACCGACCACTAGAGGCTGCAGTTCCTACCGACCACTAGAGGCTGCAGTTCACTGACCACTAGAGGCTGCAGTTCTCTACCGACTCACCGACCACTAGAGGCTCCAGTTCCTCTACCGACCACTAGAGGCTGCAGTTCCCCTACCGACCACCACTGCAGTTCCTCTCTACCGACCACTAGAGGCTGCAGTTCCTCTACCGACCACTAGAGGCTGCGGTTCCTCTACTGACCACTAGAGGCTGCAGTTCCTCTACCGACCACTAGAGGCTGCCAGTTCCTCTACTGACCACTAGAGGCTGCAGTTCCTCTACCGACACTAGAGGCTGCAGTTCCTCTACTGACCACTAGAGGCTGCAGTTCCCTGACCACTAGACTGCGTTCCTCTATGACCACTAGAGGCTGCAGTTCCTTACTCTACTGACCACTAGAGGCTGCAGTTCCTCTACTGACCACTAGAGGCTGCAGTTCCTCTCTACCGACCACTAGAGGCTCCAGTTCATCTACCGACCACTAGAGGCTGCACTGCCGTTCCTCTACTGACCACTAGAGGCTGCGGTTCCTCTACCGACCACTAGAGGCTGTAGTTCCTCTACTGACCACTAGAGGCTGCAGTTCCTCTACCACTAGACCCTACTGACCACTAGAGGCTCCAGTTCCTCTACCGACCACTAGAGGCTGTAGTTCCTCTACTGACCACTAGAGGCTGCGGTTCCTCTACTGACCACTAGAGGCTCCAGTTCATCTACCGACCACTAGAGGCTGACCACAGCTGCAGTTCCTCTACTGACCACTAGAGACTGCCGTTCCTCTACTGACCACTAGAGGCTCCAGTTCATCTACCGACCACTAGAGGCTGTAGTTCCTCTACTGACCACTAGAGGCTGCGGTTCCTCTACTGACCACTAGAGGCTCCAGTTCATCTACCGACCACTAGAGGCTCCAGTTCATCTACCGACCACCAGAGGCTGCCGTTCCTCTACCGACCACTAGAGGCTGTAGTTCCTCTACTGACCACTAGAGACTGCCGTTCCTCTACCGACCACTGGAGGCTCCAGTTCATCTACCGACCACTAGAGGCTGTAGTTCCTCTACCGACCACTAGAGGCTGCGGTTCCTCTACTGACCACTAGAGGCTCCAGTTCATCTACCGACCACTAGAGGCTGCCGTTCCTCTACTGACCACTAGAGGCTGCAGTTCCTCTACCGACCACTAGAGGCTGCAGTTCCTCTACTGACCACTAGAGGCTGCGGTTCCTCTACTGACCACTAGAGGCTCCAGTTCATCTACCGACCACTAGAGGCTGCAGTTCCTCTACTGACCACTAGAGGCTGCGGTTCCTCTACCGACCACTAGAGGCTGCGGTTCCTCTACTGACCACTAGAGGCTGCGGTTCCTCTACTGACCACTAGAGGCTCCAGTTCATCTACCGACCACTAGAGGCTGCAGTTCCTCTACCGACCACTAGAGGCTGCGGTTCCTCTACTGACCACTAGAGGCTCCAGTTCATCTACAGACCACTAGAGGCTGCCGTTCCTCTACCGACCACTAGAGGCTGCAGTTCCTCTACTGACCACTAGAGGCTGCAGTTCCTCTACCGACCACTAGAGGCTGCAGTTCCTCTACCGACCACTAGAGGCTGCAGTTCCTCTACTGACCACTAGAGGCTGCAGTTCCTCTACCGACCACTAGAGGCTGCGGTTCCTCTACTGACCACTAGAGGCTCCAGTTCATCTACCGACCACTAGAGGCTGCGGTTCCTCTACTGACCACTAGAGGCTCCGGTTCCTCTACCGACCACTAGAGGCTGCAGTTCCTCTACCGACCACTAGAGGCTGCGGTTCCTCTACTGACCACTAGAGGCTCCAGTTCATCTACCGACCACTAGAGGCTGCCGTTCCTCTACTGACCACTAGAGGCTGCAGTTCCTCTACCGACCACTAGAGGCTGCAGTTCCTCTACCGACCACTAGAGGCTGCAGTTCCTCTACCGACCACTAGAGGCTGCGGTTCCTCTACCGACCACTAGAGGCTTCAGTTCCTCTACAGACCACTAGAGGCTGCGGTTCCTCTACTGACCACTAGAGGCTGCCGTTCCTCTACCGACCACTAGAGGCTGCAGTTCCTCTACCGACCACTAGAGGCTGCGGTTCCTCTACCGACCACTAGAGGCTTCAGTTCCTCTACAGACCACTAGAGGCTGCGGTTCCTCTACTGACCACTAGAGGCTGCCGTTCCTCTACCGACCACCTAGAGGCTGCAGTTCCTCTACAGACCACTAGAGGCTGCAGTTCCTCTACCGACCACTAGGGTCTGGCTCCAGCATTCAGTCTTTATTGACCTCTACGTTAAGATGACCAACTTTACATCAGAAATAAAAACATTTACAGCCTGGTACTCAAAACAGTTTTGGTCTCCATAGTTACATTTCACACCGAGGACGCCTGTACAGGGATGAATATGTATTTATAATATATATTAAAGCAGATTCATGGCAGCCAACCAATGAAATGGCGGGACAGTGTGATTGACAGCTGTCATTATTTCAGCTGGTGCCTGTTAGAGGTTTTTTGTATTAAAAGTGCTTGGTAAAAAGTAATTACACTGTGAATTCCCTTAACAAAACCCAACTTTGCTCTTTATGAATTTTACCAAACGGATTAAAGGCTCTTTGAGTTTGTTCCAGTTCAGCTAATCCTGACAGAATATTACTCTTTCATTAGCTTTATTCCTGTTGCTTCAGTCACTGAACCAGCCTGGTAGATGAGCTCATCTGGCTTGATTGTTGTCCTGCGGCGCCACCTGGAGGTTCAGCTGTGGACAGACTGGATCAGAGGATCAGTGGAGGTCTGAACCAACTACTGGAGAACAAACACTGAACATCTGGAAGCTGGTCGACGTGGATCCAGATGAACATTTGTGCGTTAGAGGCCGTTTGTCTTGTGTGACGATGGCGTCCACGTTTACTGAAGCGGATGCTAGAAAACAGTCCCGGAGGTGTCTCCAGACCTCGACCCCTCCAGGAGACGTCTGCAGCAGCTGGGACCAATCACAAGGCTTCACTGGAACTTAAATATTTATTTTGATTGTAACATGAAAATGATCACAAGTAGCAACTTTTTCCTCATAAAATTGTGATTATAATTTCGTATAACTGCAACTTTTTGTCCTTAAATCACATTTTTTGCACAAACCTTTAACATCAAACCGCTACATTTTGTCGTAAGAATCCTAAATTCAGAACTTTTTGTTGTGAAATTTCGATATCAAATAATGACTTAAAAATCTGAAACTTGTAACGATAAATTAGAAACTTTTGTAGAACCGTGATTTTACGCTGTAAAAATAAAGCTGCAACTGTAAAATTGTGAATTTCTGTCCAAAAATACATTTTTGTAGGAGAATAATTTTTGTCCAATAATCTTTTCACAGTTGTAAAAAATTGTGACTTTTTGACATCAAATCGAGATGTTGACAAAACTTCTTAAAAGAATTTACCAACTTTTTGTCATAAAAATCACAACTTCTGTTGTAAAATCAAGACAATTTTGACAAAAATCTTTTGATTTTTTTCTTCATATAATTACCAATTTCTTATAATTGCAACTTTTTCATCTTAAAATCACATTTTTTTGCTGTAAAATGACAAAAATTTTACAATATAACTAGTTTTTAAAAGGTTTTTTTGGAAAATCTTAAATTGTGCAAAATATCAACTTTTTAGGATTAAAATTGTAAATTTGATTTAAAAAAAAAAAAAAATTAATTTGCATTTTTCTAACCATAAAGATCACATGTTCTGCATAACTGTTTTGATTAAAATCTTTTTATTGTTTTGGCACCAGTGGCGTGGGAGTCGAACCGGCGACCAGTCGCACCAGGACTGTACTGCACACATCCTGATCTGCCAACGCCACCGCCTCATCGTGGCCGCGCTCGTCTCTCCATGACAACAGGTGAAACAACAGAAAAAGGAAGCAGCAAAGGATTGTGGGACGCCGAGGTGAGAAGTAGAGAAAAGAGTTTTATTTCATTCGTCTCAGTCTCAGACCTCCAACATCTGAGCAGCTGTGATCACCGTCAGCATCCAGGTGAACAGCACGTTTTCTTTAATTAAAGTGCACAGGTGGAGGGGGCGGGGCTAGTGGGCCCGCTGACAGGCTGCTGCCATGAAGGAATGATGAACTCTTTTACTTGATTAACACATAGATAAATCACCAGAATATTTTTACAAACATTTCCATGCAACGATGCTTTAGGAATGTAAAGACAGCAGCTGTCAATCATGACGTCACAGCTCCGCCCCCTGGAGGCTTCTCGCTGCTCATTGGCTCGTTTGTGTTTTCAAGTTTTACAGACGGCTCCCAGAGAAGGTTGAAGCGGCGAGCGCCGTCACTCTCTCTTCTTCTTCTGGGTCTTCTGCGGCTGCGGGGAGCTGTTCCAGTAGTACGCCACCTGCAGGGCGATGATGGCGTTGCAGGCCGACGCTATCACGTAGGTGAGCGCCATCAGAGAGTCCCCGGTTTCCTGGGGAGAGGTGGCACGCCGTCAGGAAACCGTCAACGCCGTCAACAAGGGGCCGCGGCCCACGAAGGGGCGAGGCTTCTTACCTGCAGGGAGGTGAAGATGCGAGCCAGCGAGCCGGCGAACAGCAGGAAGACGGAGACGGCGGACAGCTGACCCGTGTGGCCGTTGCTGAAGTTGGTGGCCGCCTGGATCAGCTGTGGCGACAAGAACGCGTTAGTGCGTGCTCCCGCTTGCGGTTCGGTGACATCACGGGCGTTTGCCTACCCTGCCGATGATGATGGCTGGCAGGTTGGCGGCCTGCAGGGACGTCACCACGGACATGGGCGTGGCCGGGGACAAGAGGAGGAGCAGCAGGGCAGCATACACCACCAGGAAGAGGACGCCTGAAGGCAGGAAACAGGAAACAGGAAACAGGAAACAGGAAACAGCGTTGGCTCTCGGTGTCCGCTGACTGTCATGACTCGGATCAAGAAGATGAAATGGAAAAAGGGGCCACCAGACCAACTCTGACTGGAATATTCAACTGGTCAGGACAGCGGTTCTGGTGTTACGCTGACCCACCAGAACATCAGGACCAGTTTCTGAGCCGTCTCCAGTCTCAGTCACTGATGCTGCCACCGTCCGTGCACTTCTGATCATCTTCGGTCCACTCCAGAGGGAAGGCAGGACGCCCCAGTTTTAGCTGGAACACCCGTTTGGTGCTCCGACGTCGACGTCAGGTGCAGAGTCGCTCAGCAGCCAATGAGCTGCGAGATCTGGACCATGTCCCGCCTCCCCGCTGTAGCAACCTCAAAAAGAAAGTGCTCTGCTCTACTCGTACTCAATCATCTGGTAGACCAGAGGAAGCATCTCTGGACCTTCTCCGTCTCACCTCTGGTGGTTCTTCCTCCGTACAGCTGGATGAGGAAGCCGATGGCGACGGTCTGCAGCATGAGGAAGAGGGCCTCCCCCCAGGCACTGAGGAGACATTCAGCAGCATCAGTTCACAGATGAACAGGAAGGAGATTTACACTCATGACATCACAACGCCACTTCCTCTTTTCTGTGTGAGTGAAAATAAAGCAGAACACCAACACTCTCCTGGGAAACCTCTTCAATCACAGCTCAGCACATCTGGACTGTTCTACGCCACATCTGCTGTGGTGACGGAGCGCCGTGTGGAGCGCGGTGATGTGATGGAGCGCGCTGTGACGGAGCGCTGTGACGGAGCGCGTGATGTGACGGAGCGCGGTGTGATGGAGCGCGTGACGGAGCGTGATGTGATGTGATGTGACGGAGCGCGGTGATGTGAGACGGATGTGATGGGCGCGTGACGGAGCGCTGTGATGTGATGATGAGCGTGGTGGTGATGATGGAGAGTGGATGTGACGGAGCTGGTGATGTGATGGAGCGCCGTGACGGAGCGCTGTGATGGAGCGTGATGTGATGGAGCGCCGTGACGGAGCGCGGTGATGTGATGGAGCGCCGTGACGGAGCGCCGTGATGTGATGGACGCGTGACAGCGGTGATGTGGGAGCGCAAAAAACGCACGTCGACGAGCACGGTGATGTGATGGAGCGCGTGATGTGACGGAGCGCTGTGATGGAGGCCCGCATCCGAGTGCAGCGAGTCGGGGGAGAGATCCAGGATGTAAAATATTTTGGAGTACTTTAACCTAAAGGGGACCGCCCGTGACGGAAAAGTGTTATGTGATGCGAGCATCCGTGAAAGCACGCGGGAGCGTGATGGGGGCGTGACAGCACGGTGATTATGGAAGCGGAAACCTGTGAGTGCACGGTGAGGGATGGAGCGCAGTGACTTCACCGCCCCACAGGAGCTGCTGCACTTACTGGAGTACTAAGGAAACTACTGGTTCTTGACTGTAATAGGCCTACTTGATTGGTTGACGGAGCACGGTGATGATGACGGAGCGCTGTCACACGCTGTTGTTTTGTAATTGCGTGACGGACTGCGCTGTTATTTTTTATTGATGGATAAGCAGATGTTTGGTTTATTATTGAAAAGTGTTGATTTGGAGCGCATAGGATTCCATTGCACTATAAATGTGCACTTTATTGTTGATTGTTCAATACATGGTGATTGATGGAAGAGAATTTGTGGAGCCGGTGATAATGGATGCCGTGACGGAATTATGTGATGGATAATCGGAAAAATCGGAAATCGAATCGAATCGTGTTTGATGTATCGTGGTGATGTGATGGAAGTGGTGATGTGATTAATGGTGATGGAGCGCGGTGATGTGATGGAGCGCCGTGACGGAGCACGGTGATGTGACGGAGCGTGGTGACGGAGCACGGTGATGTGACGGAGCGCTGTGACGGAGCGCTGTGATGTGATTTAGCGTGGTGATGTTGTGATGGAGCGTGGTGATGTGAGCGGTGACGGAGCGCGGTGATGTGATGGAGCGTGACGGAGCGGTGATGTGATGTGATGTGGTGAAGTGGACGATGTGATGGAGCGTGGTGATGTGATGGAGCGTGGTGACGGAGCGTGATGGAGCGCGTGACGGAGCGCGGTGATGTGATGGATGTGATGGAGCGCGTGTGTGGAGCGCGTGACGGAGCGCGGTGATGTGACGGAGCGATGTGATGGAGCGTGGTGATGTGACGGAGCGCTGTGATGTGATGGAGCGGTGATGTGTGGAGCGTGGTGATGTGGTGATGTGATGGAGCGCCGTGACGGAGCGCTGTGATGTGATGTGATGTGACGTGACGCGGTGGTGATGGAGCGGATGGTGACGGAGCGCTGTGACGGAGCGCGATGTGATGGATGTGATGAGGAGCGCCGTGACGGAGTGGAGGGAGCGTGGTGATGTGACGTGAGGAGCCGTGACGGAGTGTGACGGAGCGCGGTGATGTGATGGAGCGCTGTGACGGAGCGCTGTGATGTGATGTAGCGTGGTGATGTGATGGAGCGTGTGGTGACGGAGCGCGGTGATGTGATGGAGCGCTGTGACGGAGCGCTGTGATGTGATGATGGAGCGTGGTGATGTGATGGAGCGAGCGCGTGACGTGAGAGCCGTGATGTGATGTGATGGAGCGCGCGTGACGGAGCGTGACGTGATGTGACGCGTGTGACGGAGCGCTGTGACGGAGCGCTGTGAGGAGCGCTGAGTGAGTGACGGAGCGCTGTGATGATGTGACGGAGTGCGTGATGTGATGTGACGGAGCGCGGTGACGGAGCGTGTGATGTGACGGAGCGCGTGGTGATGTGACGGAGCGATGTGACGGAGCGGAGCGGTGATGTGATGGAGCGCCGTGACGGAGCGCTGTGATGTGATGTGATGACGGAGCGCGTGATGGGTGATGTGATGGAGTGGCGATGTGAGTGACGGAGCGTGTGATGTGATGGAGCGCGGAGTGAGCTGGAGCGCTGTGATGTGATGGAGCGCCGTGACGGAGCGCGGTGATGTGATGGAGCGCGTGGAGCGCGTGACGGAGCGTGACGGTGACGTGAGCGCTGACGGACGGTGATGTGATGGAGCGCGGTGATGGAGCGCTGTGGAGCGCGTGATGAGCGTGATGTGATGTGATGGAGCGCCGTGAGCGCCGTGACGGAGCGCGTGATGTGATGGACGTGATGTGCCGTGAGCGTGATGGAGCGCCGTGGAGCGCGTGAGCGTGACGGTGATGTGATGGAGCGCCGTGACGGAGCGCGGTGATGTGATGGAGTGCCGTGACGAACGTGTGATGGTGTGACGGAGCAGCGTGTGATGTGATGTGTGGAGCGCTGATGTGATGGAGCGTGGTGATGTGATGGAGCGTGGTGTGACGGGCGCGTGGTGATGGATGGAGCGGTGATGTGATGGAGCGCCGTGACGGAGCGCGGTGATGTGACGGAGCGTGGTGACGGAGCGGTGATGTGACGGAGCTGTGACGGAGCGCTGTGATGTGAGAGCGTGGTGATGATGATGACGGAGACGTGAGTGACGTGATGGAGCGCGCTGTGACGGAGCGCGGTGTGTGTGAGCGTGGTGATGTGATGGAGCGCCGTGACGGAGCGCGTGATGTGATGATGTGATGGAGCGCGTGACGGAGCGCTGTGATGTGATGTGTAGCGTGGTGATGTGATGGAGCGTGGTGACGGAGCGCGTGATGGACGGAGCGCGGTGACGAGCGCTGTGATGTGATGTAGCGTGGTGATGCGGAGCGTGACGGAGCGTGACGCGTGTGTGGAGCGCCATGAGGAGCGCTGTGATGTGAGGAGCGCCGTGCGGAGCACTGTGATGATGAGCGCGTGATGTGATGACGGAGCGCGTGATGTGATGGAGCGCCATGACGGAGTGCTGTGATGTGATGGAGCGCCGTGACGGAGCGGAGCGCGGTGACGGAGCGCCGTGACGGAGCGCCGTGTCGGAGCGATGTGATGGAGCGCCGTGACGGAGCGCGGTGATGTGATGGAGCGCCGTGATGGAGCGCCGTGACGGAGCGCGGTGATGTGATGGAGCGCGCGTGACGGAGCGCGGTGATGTGATGGAGCGCCGTGACGGAGCGCGGTGATGTGATGGAGCGCCGTGACGGAGCGCGGTGATGTGATGGAGCGCCGTGACGGAGCGCCGTGGTGATGTGATGGAGCGCCGTGACGGAGCGCGGTGATGTGATGGAGCGCCGTGACGGAGACGCGGTGATGTGATGGAGCGCGGTGACGGAGCACGGTGATGTGATGGAGCGCTGTGACGGAGCGCTGTGATGTGATGTAGCGTGGTGATGTGATGGAGCGTGGTGACGGAGCGCGGTGATGTGATGGAGCGCCGTGACGGAGCGCTGTGATGTGATGGAGCGCCGTGACGGAGCGCGGTGATGTGATGGAGCGCCATGACGGAGCGCGGTGATGTGATGGAGCGCCGTGACGGAGCGCGGTGATGTGATGGAGCGTGGTGATGTGATGGAGCGCCGTGACGGAGCGCGGTGATGTGACGGAGTGTGGTGACGGAGCGTGACGTGACGTAGCGTGGTGTGACGGACGGAGCGCGGTGATGTGATGATGTGACTGTGATGTGATGGAGCCCATGACGGAGCGCTGTGATGTGATGGAGCGTCGTGACGGAGCACTGTGATGTGTGGAGAGCCATGACGGAGCGCGGTGATGTGATGGAGCGCCGTGACGGAGCGCGGTGTGTGTGATGGGAGCCGTGACGGAGCGCGGTGATGTGATGACGGAGCGCCGTGACGGAGCGCGGTGATGTGATGGAGCGCCGTGACGGAGCACGGTGATGTGATGGAGCGCCGTGATGTGACGGAGCGCGGTGATGTGATGGAGCGCCGTGACGGAGCGCGGTGATGTGATGGAGCGCTGTGACGGAGCGCTGTGATGTGATGGAGCGCTATGTGGAGCACGGTAATGTGATGGGGCGCCGTGACGGAGCGCGGTGTGGAACGTGGTGGTGGAATGTGGGTACCTGAAGGGGAACTGGTTGCTGATGCTGTACACCATGGTCCCTGTGATGGCCAGCAGCTCCAGCAGCACCGTCTTGAAGCTCAGCCCCTCAGCGCTCTTCGCTGCCACCAGTTTCAGGATCTGAGGCAGCTTCACTGTGGACAACATGGAGGCAAACATGAGACCGCCAGCGCACCAGGGGGCGCTGTTCTCAACACCTTCACATTTTAGATCATCAATCAGCAGCCAGGTGGTGGAACAAGACTTCCTGTTTCCATCAGGAGCTCTGGAGACCAGGAGGTCTGGAGTTCTGGAGACCAAGGGGGCCAACAACCCAGTCAGGACCCAAATAACAGCAGAACAAAGTGTGTTGGGTTTACTCCAGGATCAGGCTCAGTTAGTTCATTCACAGGTCAGAGGCTCAAACACCAAGTAGTGATGACAACTAGACATTAGAGCTGGGAAATAAAAAAATACTTCCAGAACCTCTAACTGACAGTCTTGATGTCAGTTACTTCAATTATTCTTTGAAATATTCAGTGAGTCGCCATAAATATTTAAGACGCTTTTCCAAAAACTTATTTCTAAAATCACAATAATATGAACTTATATAAGTTAAAAAACTAAGAACTGACCAGAACTGAGCTGGTTCCAGTCCACGGAGACCAGAACTGACTTGGTTCCAGTCCACGGAGACCAGAACTGACTTGGTTCCAGTCCACGGAGACCAGAACTGAGCTGGTTCCAGTCCACGGAGACCAGAACTGAGCTGGTTCCAGTCCACGGAGACCAGAACTGAGCTGGTTCCAGTCCACGGAGACCAGAACTGAGCTGGTTCCAGTCCACGGAGACCAGAACTGAGCTGGTTCCAGTCCACGGAGACCAGAACTGACTTGGTTCCAGTCCACGGAGACCAGAACTGACTTGGTTCCAGTCCACGGAGACCAGAACTGAGCTGGTTCCAGTCCACGGAGACCAGAACTGAGCTGGTTCCAGTCCACGGAGACCAGAACTGACTTGGTTCCAGTCCACGGAGACCAGAACTGACTTGGTTCCAGTCCACGGAGACCAGAACTGACTTGGTTCCAGTCCACGGAGACCAGAACTGACTTGGTTCCAGTCCACGGAGACCAGAACTGACTTGGTTCCAGTCCACGGAGACCAGAACTGACTTGGTTCCAGTCCACGGAGACCAGAACTGACTTGGTTCCAGTCCACGGAGACCAGAACTGACTTGGTTCCAGTCCACGGAGACCAGAACTGAGTTGGTTCCAGTCCACGGAGACCAGAACTGACTTGGTTCCAGTCCACGGAGACCAGAACTGACTTGGTTCCAGTCCACGGAGACCAGAACTGACTTGGTTCCAGTCCACGGAGACCAGAACTGACTTGGTTCCAGTCACGGAGACCAGAACTGACTTGGTTCCAGTCCACGGAGACCAGAACTGACTTGGTTCCAGTCCACGGAGACCAGAACTGACTTGGTTCCAGTCCACGGAGACCAGAACTGACTTGGTTCCAGTCCACGGAGACCAGAACTGACTTGGTTCCAGTCACGGAGACCAGAACTGACTTGGTTCCAGTCCACGGAGACCAGAACTGACTTGGTTCCAGTCCACGGAGACCAGAACTGACTGGTTCCAGTCCACGGAGACCAGAAACTGACTTGGTTCCAGTCCACGGAGACCAGAACTGACTTGGTTCCAGTCCACGGAGACCAGAACTGACTTGGTTCCAGTCCACGGAGACCAGAACTGACTTGGTTCCAGTCCACGGAGACCAGAACTGACTTGGTTCCAGTCACGGAGACCAGAACTGAGATGGTTCCAGTCCACGGAGACCAGAACTGACTTGGTTCCAGTCCACGGAGACCAGAACTGACTTGGTTCCAGTCCACGGAGACCAGAACTGACTGGTTCCAGTCCACGGAGACCAGAACTGACTTGGTTCCAGTCCACGGAGACCAGAACTGACTTGGTTCCAGTCCACGGAGACCAGAACTGACTGGTTCCAGTCCACGGAGACCAGAACTGACTTGGTGTCCAGTCAATGGAGACCAGAACTGAGCTGGTTCCAGTCCACGGAGACCAGAACTGACTTGGTTCCAGTCCACGGAGACCAGAACTGACTTGGTTCCAGTCCACGGAGACCAGAACTGACTGGTTCCAGTCCACGGAGACCAGAACTGACTTGGTTCCAGTCCACGGAGACCAGAACTGAGCTGGTTCCAGTCCATGGAGACCAGAACTGACTTGGTTCCAGTCCATGGAGACCAGAACTACGTTGGTGTGTTGGAACGTTTCAGCACAGAGACATAGCGGTTGTAGCCCCTTGCTAATGCCTCTTAATGGCTTAGCTAGCTCCTGGTTATTTGCATAAAAGCACTGTTGAGTCTCAAAAATGTCTGTTACTGAAATGTTCTGTTATGTCAGCGTTTTGATTAATGCTTAAATACGTTTTAATAGGAAATTGTTATATATTCAGGAAGTGGGTACTCAGCAAACGCTACATATTTGAGTTCTTTTTGAAACTACTGCTCAGTGGTTGCACTTTTTTATTTCATGTTTGTGCATGTTGAGTCTGTTAAAAATGGCTGAAGTTACTGAAGTGAAGTGTTTAATTAAAATGCAGCTAATTGAGCATCAAAGGGAATATTTCCCACTTGAAGTCATTTTGGTTATGCTAGTTTTAGTTTTTGGTTCACCAGTAAACTTATATTTTTGTGTTGGCATTCTGTGATATTTTATTCTACTATCTCCGATTCAATAAATTTGAGAAGTTGTAAATTTTCCTTGAATTGGGTCGCCGCTTGTCATTAAGGGTGATGGTGGATCCTGAAGCCAAACCAGTTGAGAACCACTGGTCTAAACTATAGTGTATAGATGCTAATAGTTATAGCTACAGTTAGTCTAAACTATAGTGTGTAGAGGCTAATAGTTATAGCTACAGTTAGTCTAAACTATAGTGTGTAGATGCTAATAGTTATAGCTACAGTTAGTCTAAACTATAGTGTGTAGAGGCTAATAGTTATAGCTACAGTTAGTCTAAACTATAGTGTGTAGAGGCTAATAGGTATAGCTACAGTTAGTCTAAACTATAGTGTGTAGAGGCTAATAGTTATAGCTACAGTTAGTCTAGACTATAGTGTGTAGGGGCTAATAGTTATAGCTACAGTTAGTCTAAACTATAGTGTGTAGGGGCTAATAGTTATAGCTACAGTTAGTCTAAACTATAGTGTGTAGGGGCTAATAGTTATAGCTACAGTTAGTCTAAACTATAGTGTGTAGGGGCTAATAGTTATAGCTACAGTTAGTCTAAACTATAGTGTGTAGGTGCTAATAGTTATAGCTACAGTTAGTCTAATCCAGCCATTCCCAAACCTCAGAACACCAAGGCCCAATTTGAAATGTGAAAAATCTCCACGGCCCACCGAAACCTTTAATCACAACTGTGATCAACATACAGGACTAGAAGCTTCTAACATTAATGTAAAGGGTCAATAAATAAGGTGACACTTGTCATATTAAGTTAAGATGACGGCAGAATAACACTTAAATGGTTTGTTTTGTTACTTCTTAATGTTTTTTTTAATCATACCATTAATATTTTACAGTAATTAAAAACATATTTTAAAAAGTTCGAGGATTTAAAACATATTTGTTTGATTTTAATGACCTCTCACGGCCCGCCTGCAGTACCGCGATGGCCCACCAGGGGCCGCGGCCCACACTTTGGGAATCGCTGGTCTAAACTATAGTGTGTAGGGGCTAATAGTTATAGCTACAGTTAGTCTAAACTATAGTGTGTAGGGGCTAATAGTTATAGCTACAGTTAGTCTAGACTAAAGTGTGTAGGGGCTAATAGTTATAGCTACAGTTAGTCTAAACTATAGTGTGTAGGGGCTAATAGTTATAGCTACAGTTAGTCTAAACCATAGTGTGTAGGGGCTAATAGTTATAGCTACAGTTAGTCTAAACCAGAGTGTGTAGGGGCTAATAGTTATAGCTACAGTTAGTCTAGACTATAGTGTGTAGGGGCTAATAGTTATAGCTACAGTTAGTCTAAACTATAGTGTGTAGGGGCTAATAGTTATAGCTACAGTTAGTCTAATCTATAGTGTGTAGGGGCTAATAGTTATAGCTACAGTTAGTCTAAACTATAGTGTGTAGGGGCTAATAGTTATAGCTATAGCTACAGTTAGTCTAAACTATAGTGTGTAGGGGCTAATAGTTATAGCTACAGTTAGTCTAAACTATAGTGTGTAGGGGCTAATAGTTATAGCTACAGTTAGTCTAAACTATAGTGTGTAGGGGCTAATAGTTATAGCTACAGTTAGTCTAAACCATAGTGTGTAGGGGCTAATAGTTATAGCTACAGTTAGTCTAAACCAGAGTGTGTAGGGGCTAATAGTTATAGCTACAGTTAGTCTAGACTATAGTGTGTAGGGGCTAATAGTTATAGCTACAGTTAGTCTAAACTATAGTGTGTAGGGGCTAATAGTTATAGCTACAGTTAGTCTAATCTATAGTGTGTAGGGCTAATAGTTATAGCTACAGTTAGTCATTAGTCTAAACTATAGTGTGTAGGGGCTAATAGTTATAGCTACAGTTAGTCTAAACTATAGTGTGTAGGGGCTAATAGTTATAGCTACAGTTAGTCTAAACTATAGTGTGTAGGGGCTAATAGTTATAGCTACAGTTAGTCTAATCTATAGTGTGTATAGGCTAATAGTTATAGCTACAGTTAGTCTAGACTATAGTGTGTAGATGCTAATAGTTATAACTATAGTTGTAGTAGCTCAGACTTGAGTAGCTCGTCTTAATCACAGCTTCATCATAGCTATGCTGCTATAGGCCTACGCTGCAGGGGGACGCCAACATGATCTGCTGAGTGGTGTCTCCACTGAGCTCAGAGTATAAACCCACCACGGGGTTAATGAAAGAGGAGAAGCTCTTGGAGAAAGACAACGTCCTGTACATGCTGGGTGGACTGAAATAAAGATGAAATCAGGAGGAGGTTTACCCATCACTGATCCCAGGATGATGCCGATGCCCAGGACTTTGCTCAGGACGATCTTCAGACATGGCACTGGGAAGAAGAATAAAAAACACACAAACCAGGAATGAACACAAGCACAAAATAAAAGAGTGATGACAGCGTTCAGACAGGACCCAGAAGGAGACCGGGTCCAGATCTGAAGCTCTCTGCTGGAACCCAGAACAGAAACTAAAGCACGCTCCACATCAGACCAGGTTTCAGTCCAGAACCACACATCTGAATGGCTCAAACCTGGACTCAATGATCCTCAGGACGGTAAAGACACTAGAGGTGCACGATAATTATCGACACGATAATTATCGGGCCGATAACAGGAAATTATGACGTCATCCCGATAACTCCGATATCACGACGAATAGCCCCGATAACATTTATATTTCTGTCAACACAGCAGTGCCTCGCTCCCTCTGAGCCTTGAATGACCAGCAGTGAATGTTATGTTCAAGTGACGTCGGCATAATCAGAAAAACGATTACTCAATCAGGAAAATCAAGAATACCCCCTCATGCCAGAAAACAACTCGTTAACTCGGTCATAATTTTAGTAGTTGCTGACTTTAATTGATATTCGCAGTATTTTCCCACATGTTACACATAAAAAATAGAAAAAAATAGAAAAGGCTGAAAGAACGACTAGCAAACAAGGGAATGTGGGAATTTACGTTACACCTTGAATGCAGCCTGCAGCACAGCGCTGATCACAACAAACATGGCGGCGTGGAACTTGGTTAAAGTTTCAGAAGAAGATAGTTTGGTGGTTATTTGTGACGAATCCTCCGAGTGAATTCTACGAGGAGGGAAGCACAAGCTTTAATACGTAAAACCTGATCAGCCACCTACAACATAACAATCACTTCCATGGACTTTTGAAATCACGCTAACGTGAGCTAACGGGAAGCTAATGCTAACGTTCACAAGCCAGCAGCAGTCTCTCCTCTCCCTCATTCCTCTCATCTAAAGCTTCCATGAGATTAAATAATAAAAATACTGAACCTCATTTACTTTAATTAAAGGTATTAATTTAAATGGAACCACAAGCTAAAAATCCTTTAAATGTTAATCTTTTTCAGTTAGTAATTCTGATGCATGTATTTCCATCAGTTCAAGGAGCCTTTATTTTTTATATCAGTCAGTAATGAACCTTATTTAAGTTAATGTGAGATATCAAATAGGTTTGTTTGATAGATTTAATGAAAATGTTTGAGAGGCTTGACAATAGTTTTATATTGGAAAAAATAAATTTAAAGAGTCAAAACTGTTTTTGGTTTTGTTCGTAGTATTGATGTAATGATCTTAGGTATATGTGTGTGTTATCGGTTATCAGTATCGGCCTTTAGGAGCTGAATGTTATCGGTTATCGTATTAAAAAACAGTTATCGTGCATCCCTTAAAGACACAGTAAAACCGTTTGTGAACTGTGAAACTTTAATTCTGTTTGTAAAAAGGGCAAAAACAGTAATCTGGAAATCTGGACCTGCATGTTTGCTCGACGCGACGGTCCAGCTACGACCTGCTGGAGCTCATTAACGACGTCCAGAGGTCTGGGCGGGCCAATCACATCCTCGTGGAGAGTCTGTGGGCGGGCCTAACGTGATGACGCAACGTTGGGAGCCTGGATGGTGAAACTGAACCAGCTGATGTGCAGGATCATCGTGTAATTACTGGCTGATATCAGCTGGTGTTTTGGCTTTCCATGCCTTTTTGCACCTCTCTTTACGTGTTCAGTACTTTTTCCATGTGTCATTTGAATGAATGAATGAATGAATGCTTTATTTCGGTTTAAAACAAAAATAAAATCATGTTTTACAAAAAGAAAATTTCAGATAACAACCGAAAAAGGAATAGGCTGAAGCCCCAAGGCTTATTTTTTTGTCTATCCTATACCATCAGAGGATTAATTAACTATTACACAATAGTACATCATTACAAAACACATAGCATAAACAGAAAAATGTAATTCAAATCAAATTTCCTTATAATTTTTGATAATATTAGATCATCATTCACATTATTACACATATAATAATCTTTGCTTCTTCGGTTCTGTCTGTACGGAACAGTATTTGATCTCAGACACCCGTAAGAACACTTAAACAGGTGAGGATGAGCCCCCAGGTGAGGCTGAGACGTCACCTTTTACGACCAACGTCCCCTATCTGTCGCGGTTCTTTCGGGACCGGGACCGGGACCGGGACCGGACTCTCACCGTGAAGAAAGTTGAAGTTGAGGAAGAACTCGTCGTAGCAGGACTCCGGCAGGATGTAGTCGAGAAGAAGTCCTTTAAAAGGAACCAAGAAAGACGGACCTTTGTCCGAACCCGCTCCGGCCGCCATGTCCGCTGTGTCACACAGGTAGTCCTCCCCCCGGTCACAGTTCCGTCTCACTTCAACGTTCCGCCTTCCTTCTTCCGTTTCATCGACGAGCAACGAGATAGAGCGGACCACCGCCTCCTGCTGGTCACGTAGTTAACACCATAGACATATATAGAGATAGACGCCGCATTTGGCTGTTTGGAAGGAGAAATGCGGCCGCCATCTTGGACCGGTCATTCTCTGGGATTATAACCGTAGTAGTATTACCGTACGTCGAGTCGCAGCACAAGTGAGAGAACAAGCCTGAACATTGTGTGGGATATTCCTGCTCCAACCATCAGAAGCAGGGCTCAGGGGATTACTTTTCACAAGTAAGATGTAACATATTTTTCTGTCTAAAAGACGTCTAATAAACGTCTAATAAACGTCTAACGGTCCCTAGACGTCTGGGCTAAAATCGGTCTACCACTGGTCTAAATGAAAGTTTTAGACTAGCCGTTTCTAAATCTAAACTACATTGTACATTGATCAATGACTGTTAAAAATGTTTTAATCCAGCATTTGGCCACCATTTATACAATTTACTATTGTTTTATTTTGTATTTAATTATTAATGGATTAAATTGTACCGTATAGATTTGCGTTAATATAAACCGATTATAGACGGGCGAATTTCGTGTGTGAACTTAAACGAGACGTCTATTGCTCAGCGGGTTACTATAATATTGGTTGTATTTTGTTTATTGAATATTACCAGAGTTGAGAAGGAGCAAAGATCCTTTGTTACCGTAACGTTAATGAAACGACGCTAAGCTAATGGCAGTTAACAATGCTACAGTATGTTTATTGTTCACCCGGCTATGAACTGAGACTTGATAAGTCATATTCCATAACACTGACTTAGATTACAACTGACACAAGAATTGCTATTGAAGAAAATTATATTGCTATATGCTATTGCTATGTTTTTCAATGTCACTCTGTAGCCTATAGTGCATTATATTGTCTGATTAATCTTAATATTGTCATGATCTGAGGGGTTTTGTGTCCTTGGTTTTTGGTTTTGTAGTCTTCCTTCGTTCAGTTTTTAAAAAATCTTTAAAAACCTTTAAAACATCGATAAAAAAAATCTTAAACAAGGTGTACCATGTCTCCACAAAACAGATTATTGAATTTTTTTGAGTGTGTTCATCTGGCCAATTAGGCTGTCTCCTCTCATAAACCTATGAGATAAATAACACTGAGCGGAGCGGGTGACCGGTCTAAGATGGCGGCCCCAAATCTCGTCAGCGCCAGTAGGGAGTAGCGTTCGATGCGGCGTCTCTATATATATGTCTATGGTTAACACCAGGGCCGGCTCTACCAAATTTGGTGCCCTAGGCGAGATTACACTCCGGTGCCCCCCCCCCCGAGCCCAGAACAATTCAATGACAACAACTAACTGAGCAATCACGACAGTTTAATTTGAGCATTTGAACAACGACAAACTCAACGGTAACAACAGTTACTTTCAAATAAACTTGTCTTTTAACTAAAGACTACAAGTTTACACGTCTGGACTTCCTGGCAGCAAAGGCATCTATGGTGTCATCAAATGACACCTGCCTAGACATCTCACGGTTTAAACTCATCAGGGCAAGTCCATTTAAACGCTCCTGAGACATGGTGGATCTCAGGTATGTTTTGATGAGCTTCAATTTGGAGAAGCTCCTCTCTGCAGCAGCAACTGTCACAGGAATGGCTGTTTGGGGCATCTGCAAATATTTTCTGAGTGCATCTAGACAGATATAGAGTAGATATATTTATGACTGTACAAGCAAAAATAAAATATTAAAAAAAAACAGCTGCTGCTGTAGTTTGCATTTTCATCACCTGGTTACTGAATCATTAGGCACAATATCAAATGTGATAAGTACAGTAGGAGGAGAGCTAAGCAGAAGCAGCGACACGGACACACAGTTGTTAATAATAGTAATGGTAAAATTAATTTTCAGTTTTATAATGATTTGATGAAACTGTAATGCTGTACCAGACCAGACACACGGGCAGGGATTATACTGTGTAGAAACTATCCTATAACGGATGGAACTAACTAACTTTTACATTCTTCTCATCATAGACATAAACGGCGCCGATGCAGTTCATTTCACATTAAACAACACAGAGAACAGCCAGCAGAAAGCTGTGTTTTATTGTATTTTTAAAAAGGAAGCCAGATACAGGAGTGAACTGATCATAGCCGACCCATCAGCTGACCGGCGGCGCGTGCACATGATTTGGCCTCTATTTTGATCCCTCTCATCATTTATTGATCCTTCTTAGTAGCTATCAGTGTGTTTTATTATTTTTTTTAGCATGTTAACTCAGCATTGCCCATGCCCAAAGTCCTTCTCTGGCGTTGTTTAACATTACTTCAACATAGCTAGCTCAAATAAAAAGTCTTCACACAAAACGGCATAAAAAAAGAAAAGGCGTTTATGTTACCTACATATTGCGACTTCTTCTTCTCCTCCTTTCTTCTCTTTCTGTTCTGCGCACCAGAGGGCTTGGACGGCCTTTTCATCTCGTAAATCACACCTGTCCGAGATCGTCTTCCACTTGTCCTGCCCAGATCTGATCTCTGGTCCGCGCATCATGATCCAGACCCAATATCGACACGTCACGTGCCCACACATAATTTAGGAACATGTCACTGTCAATTTATTTGTAATGTTAATATGTACTTTTCTTTCTAGACAGAAAACACTAAGTGAGGGCGCCAGTGGGCATAGAAAATTATTATTTTATTATTATTTTCCCTCAAGGCCACGGGGGACTGGCGGCGTGGCGGCGCCCCTCCAGCAGATGGCGCCCTAGGCGGCCGCCTATATCGCCTATGCCAAGAGCCGGCCCTGGTTAACACACCAAACACGAGATTGCGCATGCGCTGCAGAGAGCAGTGAGCGTGCGTCACGACCGCCGCCATCTTGGTAAGGTATCAGTGAGACCGTGGCCATGGAGGATGAAGGTGAAAAAACCTCTAGGTCAACCTTTTCTCTTTAATTGTGGACAGTAATTTCGGAGAGACAGTGTATTTTTCTTTGATCTTGTTATTTCCAGTTCATCTACAGAAAGTCTACAGTGCACTTCCCACTATAATCACACTCAATTCTGCGAAAAATGTGTGACTGAAAACATTTAAACTGCAACTTTTTTGATCTCACTTCTAATAAAGTATATTTATTAGGGCTGGGCAACGATTAAAAATTTTAATCGCGATTAATGGCATGATTTCCCTGATTAATCACGATTAATCGCATTGTATACACAAAATCAAATAATGAATTCAAAAGTAGCATAAAGATCACTTTTATTTAAATGTTCTGCTGCCATATGAACTAAAGAGTCATAACATTTGTTGTCAAACACTTTTAAGATCAGCACTTGTCAGTAACACATATTTAGTGTAAATTTCAACTTAAAAAATGTAAAATAAAATAAAGCTTATTGCCACTGCCAGGGCATTAATGTCATCCTGGTTTTTTTTTTTAAATGAAAAATAAAAAAGTCTACCAACAAAATCCTGAGCCACAATCAGAACATTAAAACAGGTAATTTCTGAGGTAACAGCAGAAACTTTTAACGGGGAGTTCAACTTGTCAGTTGTTACAAATAACCTTGTTTCTGTTGATCCTCCGTCTGGGAGAACTTTAAAATGAAAATGTTCATGTTAAAGTTCAGTAACTTTATGTGCATCATTCTTTTGTGAAGGGATGTGTTTTGGACCCTGGCATAGTGGTGAACTCACAGCAATGTTTCTTGTTTGATCTCTGTTATATTAAAATTCAGAATCTATTCACCTGTGAGGGTGGTAATAAGGTGCAGTGGTGCAGCATTCAATTCAGCTGTTAATTAAGGCACAAAAAACTGACGCAGGTGCACAGGGAGTTTATTCAGATCTTCATGAGAGCCAGGTCAGAAACAGAATGCCAAATGACACAGGGCCGACAGTGACTTAAGAAAACAGTTGCATCGATAATCTGAAGGCTAAGTGGTAAACAGCATAACCTTGATCTTATTCAGACACACGTCAAACTGCAGACAAGCTGACGCCTAACATCATAACAACACAGTGGCCTCGTCTGAGACGAGTTTAAGCGATGAAAAGTCACGGTTAATCAAATGTCATCCAGCCCTGTCAGCAATTTACTCCAGGCAGAAGAGGTTAGGAGGCCTCGGAAAGCCTGAAATAAATTTCTAATATCACAATCCCTGCTTTTGTTTTTAGCACCTCATTTTCTTTGGATATATATGAAAGCTTATCTGGGCACAGCAGTAGAGCACGCGGTTCCCGCCCAAAGGGCGCAGCCCACAATTGCGAGCTAAACAGGGAATAATGGTGCGCAGTCTACTCTATAGGAAGTGCCCCCTCTAGCGGCCAAACACCCGTCCCCAGCTATGTAACGAGTTTGCAGCTCAGATTGGAATCTTGTTGATTGGTTAAAATGATTGGACTGATTAAATTTAGAAGTTGAATTTTGGATTTGGTATAATTTAGATTGTCAGATTCCCGGAAATAAGGGGAACGGCAAAAAGACCCCTAGAGACTATCTACTCTAATCTAGGCCAAAAACCCAGTGGGATAAAAAGGCCACACTCTACCTAAAGCAAAGAAAATTCAATTCTCAGAAGCACCCGCAGGTGCACCACCCCAGTTGATGTCGGGGAAGGGATCAGGTCTCTGATCCCGCAAAAAAGATGTCGTCATTGCTTTAAGCATCATGTGGCGTACACATGGAATCACACATGTAAATAAAAGAAAAAACACAACCAAAATAATCAAGATTGGAGTAACCATCTTCAAAATTACCCAGTACCATGAGCCTGAGGTCAGCCACGTCCACGGATCAAACCCCCCGGACTCCGCTGAGTCCCTTTGGCGCTGCGTCTGCAGCAACCCATTCAGGTGTGAGATGACATGAGTCATGTTATCAGTAATATCAGGCACAAACGTGCAGCAACTTTCACTTAAGACATGGCAGACGCCGCCGTGGGCAGCCAGCATCAAATCTAGGACCATGCGGTCCTGTAACTCCACGTTACGCAAGGCTTGGACCTCCGTTGTGACCTCAGTAAACCCCTCGGCGGATTCAGCAGTGAGATTTTCCAGATCAATCGCCAGATCATCAATCTGATGGGCCAAGTTTACAGTTCCCCACCAAGGAAGTAAACCCCCCACCAATTTCGCCCCTACTGAAACACGATTACTATGAGCCGGAGCCTCACGCTTTGAAATAGAGCGGGTAGAGTAATAATGAGGGTAATTAGTGAAAAAACTATGTCTCCGTGTTCTTTTATCTGGTGCCTAAATGACAAATCTAGAAGCAAAGATCAATCAAGAATTTAATACAATCACGTACAAAAAATATTATTATTATGCCATGCAGAATATTTTAATCGGCCGATGGTACACTTGTCCACAACATCACCGAGATGCTGCCATGGACAAATGCACACTGCAAGTCCGTTTGTGACTATTTTTAAAGATCCAGAGGAGGCGTGTCCTTAGTTCCTCTGACTTTTGGTCCTTTGTTCCCGAAGTCCAGATGATCAGTCACAGTTAATCAACAAATGATTGTTCAAGCAGTTTGAACTGGTGAGGGGGTATAGCGGATGTTGCAGTAATTAAGTCCAGATGTCCAGTCCAAACAAAAATGGTGTGTTTGTTCCAAGGAGCGTGTAACTAAATATGCCATCGTATAGTCCCTTGAAGACAGCAGGTCAGGAGGTCGTGATCCCAGTGTTGGGTCATAAAGCAGCCACCCTGAGGCCTTAGCAGCCAGATACAGGCAATAAACTTTTAGCTTTAACTAAAATTCTGAGTTTAATTTCTAAATTCCTAACAAATCTCCACTCAAAACATGATTTATTCATGTTTTCTAAATCAACTGTAGCAAATATCCAGTATTCTATATGTATAAAAAAGATATCTATCCACCTTTTCATATTACAGCTTTTATGTGAAAACAAAACAAAACATTATACTAAAGCCTCCCAGCAACACAGGAACATGTAAACTCTTCTTGAATATGTCATATAACTAATAAACACTCAAGAACTGTAAATTGTAAAATATATGAATAAAATAAATATCCGTAATGCATTTAATCATTGAGTTAATCCCAGTTAGAAGAAAGGAGATCCAAAATGTCAGATGACAGGCCAGTGTGACAGCTCCAGATGAAATGAAAAGGTGACCTCCAATGGATCAAAACGATGTGAAAAAATTATTGAAATCCTCCGATCCTCCCGATTTCACATAAGCACGTCAGAAGGTGTTCGAACTCCATATGCCTGGCAGCATCCACTCTGGTCATACCAACATATTCTGCCACAGGACTCCTAATGGCACCACAATCTCATCCTGCCACAGAAGGACACAACAGAGGTTGCACAAATAACATTCATCTAATCTATGTTAGATCAAAAGGGGTTACAACAGACTCAGAGATGTTATGGATTAGAAAATATTCTGCAACCTCGATATGTGGATTTAAATCGGCTCACCTTCCGATTTGTTATAATCCATGATTATTAAGAAACTGTCAGTACTGTTATAATGTTAAAGTCAAAAACTTTGTGCAGAAACATGCAGTATATGTGTTAGAAAAGATAGAAAAAGATATTAAAAATTAACTAATCAATAATGTAGTAACCTTGTTGTAAATTCATTACAGTGAATATAAATTTAGAATGGTAATTAATTTCTTTCCTCTTGTATCACTTACAAAAAGCCTTTCCACTCACTTACAATTATCCTTCCTTTATTATATTTCACTTTAACACTTCCATCCTGATGTCTTCCACTCATGTCCTTCAAAATTATGTCTTCACATACTTTCTCTGTCCTTCTTTAATGCATTCATATTTTCTAATTTCCTTATTTCTCCACTCTTAAAAAAAAAGAAAGAAAAGAAAAAACATGCCTGACACTCCCTCAGGAAGTGATACCTAAGACCGACCCAATTATATACAAAAAATAAACTAAACCACCAAGAAAGGATGGAAGAGAGACACAACTCAAGACAACTGCCGCCAAGAGACCATCAGAGCCACAAACACAGCCCCAGCCCAAACTACAGCCACATCAAATCAACCATGAAACTCCAGACGTCACAGCGTCCCCTGGAATCGGTTTCCTCAGATCGCAGAATCCTCATATCAGAACGTGAAAAGGTCATTGAACAAGTCCTTCGTGTCCAGCGCGAGAGCCCACCTCGCTTTCAATATCTTTTGGACATCATACAAGTCCTTTGTCCAGTGCGAGAGCCCACCTCGCTTTCAATGTCTTTGGCAGATCATGCAGCAGCAGAGTTGAGATCTTTAGAAACAACATCTTTCTTGACCAATGCGTTGAAGATTCGTCTTTAGAGGAAAATGTGTGTAGGGGTCACCATGAAAACCAGATCCACAGAGACCAGAATAAGCCATAAGAAGGAAGCAGGAGCAGAGTCTGCAGACGTCAGACAACTCCTGTCTAACAGCCCCCCCGAGTCGTAAATCTCTCCATCCCCTCACGGCACTAAAAACAAACTGAATGTGACCACTAACTTAGAGGACTCGTAATGATTAACTGCTTACAGCAGAAAAAAAAAAAAAAAACAAAAAGTGTTAAACACAAGAAGCTAAGAAAAACAGAACTCCATCCGTCACAGGAATTAAGTCCCAAGACAAAATCACTAATGCGACAACCCCACAAAAAAAAACGCATTAGACAACCCCCCAAAAAATCAAACTGCTAACCTGCGTCCACAAAAAGAATCATAACCGCCCTATCACAACATTCAAGCATAATTTATAATAATCAAACTATCCCCCTGTATATTCACCGTATCGAATTAATATGTATGAATAAAATAGACTGAGGCCACCTAACCAGCCAATTTATTAATCAGAGACCCTTATATATTTCGATGAAACCAATATGAGTGAGAGATGCATAAAAGTAAACCCATCACCTGTAGTCCCACATAAAGAAAACAGAATCAAATGCAAAAAATGTCAAAAAATAAAAACTTCATCACAGCTATAGAGAAAGTATTAGTATGACCTCAGCATGCATAACATCAACTTGTAGAAAAACACATATAATAAAATTCTCCCACATATTACCTCAGTACACCAACCTTCTGGCATACTTCATCATTATATCATGATCTATATACTATATCACATATTATCATAATATCAAGTTAAAGCAAATCAATAATACCTCATAATAATACCTGGCCTGAGGATCATCATCAGATCCACAGACTAAAGTCATTGGGTATAGTCACAGTTTTTTGTCCTTTCGTCAGGTAAAAGAGGCCCATT